>JAFMSR010000005.1:45250628-45363128 GCA_022818135.1 Saxidomus purpurata
CCTTGACCTTTGAGCTAGGGACGTGGGTCTTGCACGCGACACGTCATCTTGATGTGCTAGACATTTGTGCCAAGTTATTTTGAAATCCTTCAATGCATGACAAAGTTACAGTCCGGACACGAATGTGTGCATATATGCATATATAGAGGAATCCGTTACCTTCAAACTCTAAGTTTGACCTTGACCTTTGAGCTAGGGACGTGGGTCTTGTACACGACATGTTGTCTTGATGTGCTAGACATTTGTGCCAAATTATTTTAAAATCCTTCAATGCATGACAAAGTTACAGTCCGGACACGAATGTGTGCATATATAGAGGATTCCATAACCTTCATACTCCAAGTGTGACCTTGACCTTTGAGGTAGGGATGAGGATCTTGCACGCGACACGTCGTCTTGATGTGCTAGACATGTGTGCCAAGTTATTTTAAAATCACTCAATGCATGACAGAGTTACAGTCCCGGGGGCAGGAATTTGTAAGTGGGGACGCACAAACGGACGGACGGATGGACAGACGAACGGTGCGATTTTAATATGCCTCCCTTCGGGGGCATAAAAAGAATTGATTGATCTAAATTTGTTACAATAGCTTTCATTTATACTAAAAGTGGTAGATCTATATTTAAAGCAGCAATAAAATAAAAAATAATACTGTTTTTCATTTTACTCTTAAATGCATCTATCTCAATCATTACAGCTTGATCTACAAAATTAATACTGTTTTCATTATCAGATGCAACTGCACATACAAACACATAATCAAAAAGGGGGAAAGGAAAAAAAAAAGGGCAAAAAAAAAAAATTAAACGGCCAACTGTTGTCTTTAAATCACATTCCGTCATCAAACACTGTCCACCTCATCGTACTCATTATAGGAACTTGTTGAACAAAACTGATGTAGTGATGCACTGATGCTCTACTATTTAACACCAACATTAGCCATATTCAAAATTTGGTATAAAATCATTGCATATTGAAGCAAGGACAAATGAGCCAAGGGTAGAGTTATGTTTCTTGTAAATCGCACTTCCTCTTGTTGTGTTTCATCACTGTATGAAATTTCAAGTAATTCCCTTCAATACTTTTGGAGTTACGCTCCAGACAAGAAGAAGAAAAACAAACAGATGTATAATAAAAATATTTCATATTACACTGGTCAAAAACTTTCTAAAATGTTTGTCAATTCGTCATGTGGAATCCGCCATATTTTAAATACAAATACAAAGTTTATTTACTGTCTTTTTTGACCGACTTAATAACCAACAATAATTAACAGTACATACCATTTCATTAAAGTTCAAA
Organism: Saxidomus purpurata; assembly: GCA_022818135.1. Lineage (NCBI taxonomy): Eukaryota > Metazoa > Mollusca > Bivalvia > Venerida > Veneridae > Saxidomus > Saxidomus purpurata. Next base: position 45,251,932 of record JAFMSR010000005.1, read on the forward strand.
GTTAGTAAGTGTTCTTCTTCCAACTGTAAACCAAAGTAATTAACGGCAAACAATGATGTGTTCATCACAAATTCACATTAAAATGCCTAAACATAAACCAAACAAGGAAAAACTGCCAACCAAAATGGAAGCTGTGAAACTCTCGGCTTCGCACATCCGGGTACTGATAAATTATTTACATTCGGGAAAAGGTGATTCCTTGGCTGTCATCGCTGGACTCTTTGCATCTTTAACTTTTAATAATACAATAACCAAGATTAGAAATGAAAGAAGACAACGATCTTCCATTACATTGAAACTCTCAGATTGTTTTTATAATAATTTTATGTTGTCAAAAGCTTTTTGCTTTGTTTAAAATAAATTTAAACTTGCATATGAGTCAACGGTAAAGACCGAGTTTTCACCTTTTACCGAATGAAGAAATGAACGTGACCTAATAATCTGATTGGTTAACTGGTCAGTATGACGTCACGGCAAAGCCGAGAAATGCTGAATTTACAACAGATTAGATCATTCACGATTACTGGTTAAATATTTAAGATCAGTGCATGTTGGCTATGGCTGCAGAAGTTTATAAAGGCATGTAAGTTGCTTTATTATACGCAAGATAATGTATTGCAATCTTGCATATAATAAAGCAACTTACATGCCTTTATAAACTTCTGCAGCCATAGCCAACCTTCACTGATTATTTAAAGATATGAACTGCCATAACTCAAGAATCAGTGGCTATTGTTACAGTACTGCAACTCAGCCACTGCCATTTACTGACTGTTACATTTTCATACGGGTGATTTGCCATTTCTTCTAAAAATCAGGTCTCAGTTTAGATTGAAAAACATATTCTGTTACTAGATTATTTAGACAATTCAACTTTTAAGCCAGTTTTATATTGTTGTAGACAATTTTAGCTAGCACTGATTCAGCATCTATTCACCAGTTCACAGTCTTTCTCAAGGTGACAATATATTTGACTGTTTGACATTTCAGGTGACATTCGATTGCGCTGTGCTAAATACTATGATCTAAACCAGTAGCGCCTGTTCTTAAATAAATTACTTACACCTGTTAATATTTTGCTAAAACGACTTCACCTGTTCACTTACCAGAGTTAAACTGCAAAACAAACAACAGAATTAATTTGCAAAACATTTTCCAGTTTAGGCAGCCATACTACTTCCGCCACCGTTGTGTCTAAAAATAGAAGCGGGAATTCCTCTCAAATGGACAAATCGAAAGTAATGCACGTGGTCTTAAACGAAATGAACGGAAAGGCAGATCTTCACGATGTAAAATAATTTGTTCGAATTTGTCGTCGCTAGATTTAAAAATAGGAAAAACTTTACACATCTTCTTATCTGAAACCACACAGCAGAGCTTAGATATTCCTAGATCTTTGTCGGTCAAATTGACAGTAGCTATAGCTAGCTATTCACAGCTAGATCTAATGTCATATCATATGCTCTACCATGCCGACTCAAAATTGTATCTTGTATTAATTCTTTATCTCAAGTATCTGCCTTAATTTAGGTAATTATCTACAATGAAACCTGTGAACAAAGACCACTGACCGGAATGTTCTTTTGCGAACGGTGGTGTTTATTTACGGGAGTTTTACTTTAATAAACAGTGTACTAATTGTGACCTTTATATAGATCTAGTTTTTATTCGGAGGCGGTTTTTAACACAGGTTTTAAGTATATCTAAAGGACTGGACTACGCGGATGTGATAATGAATAGATACACACATCAAATCATATTTGTAAATTCTACTTTTCTTGTCCAAACACTTCCTCCTTCTCAATTCACTTATTTATTAAAGCGTTTTGACAACTTCGTAATCCATCAGTGTAGCATCACATGGATTCTGCTACTGATTGAGTGCTGACATTGAGTGCACTCCGTCACGGATTTATGGTCAGATGGTTCCAGGTCGGCACAGTCAAGTGGATGTTCTACAATTTCCCACTGGATGACTTGAACAAGCTTGATAAGTATGGTTGCCCAATGCTGTCACGACAACTATTTTGGCACACATTTTATCCAGACTTTTATATTTTAAGATGTGAAATAAGAAAAGACGTGCTTTTTGCATTAAAAAAGCTGACCTGTTTGGCTTGAAAAAGAATTCATCCACTACTCTTAGGCCTTATCTTATTTTTTACTTTTGGAACAGGTTCAAAATAGTTAACCCATGTTTCATCACCTGTAATAACATTTGTCGGATTTTTAGGGTCAATTATAGAAACATTGATTAAATATTTATAAATGCGACGAAGACTTAAAGGAACATTAGTACCACGGATAGAAACCTTTTGGAGGAAATAAAGATTATCTATTAAGTACCCCTAGACATTTGTGAGCACTAATTCTCTTGATTTTAATGGACGTTTAAACATGAAAAGGAAACGCCATAGCTAGCACGAATTATGCGTTGCGTGATGACGAGTTTTTTGAAGTTAGGTCCATATCTTTGGACGTTGAAGACTTCGTATTTTGGTGCTACCTTGATTCCACCAACGAATGATGACACTTGATACATCGAGCGAACTTTTATGTAAAAATGTGTTTCATTCGTATATACAATATGTACTAACGTCATCAACATGGTGGTTGATTTCTATCAAAACCTGCAGCTTGATCTGTATTTGTGCGACAAAATACGTTGTACATAACGTTGATCTTTGATACCATGGTACAGCGAAGTGCCGTGAACATGTCGCATGACTGCTATGGTTGAATTCTTCGATAGCCAGAATGATATATGATTTTCACAACCTTAGGTCCGTAAACGAGTCTTTTCATCTCTTACGTCTCTGTCTACACACACTAGCTACCTGTAAATAGAGGACACCCTTTCCATCGGAAACCGTGCCGATCGAGGCACCTCAATAATTTACTCCGAAGCTTGCCGGAGATAGACGAGTAGATACAACTGAAACTGTTGATGTTTGCATTGCCTTAGATTGCAAGTCGGCTTTGAATTCTTACAATATACGTTTTATCAGTTTTTGTTCAAAAGTAAAAAATGAGCATTGTTATTCGTGTTAATCAATAATGTTAAGGACAAAGTCAACGAATCAGATACAAAAACGTTCCGACGGTCAATGACGTAAAATCAATAGTACAAAAGTACATTATAGGTTGTTTGTTTCATATGATAAATGAGCTTTTTGCACAAAGCAAAATGTATTGAAAGTACATATTTGTATAAGGAAAGCGCGGCACTCTGTACAACACACGCAAGCAAACAGACACAGGTTGACATTTCCTAGACACTACACGTCAATCCTATAATTGAATAACGAAATGCACATCATAAATTCATAATAGAAAGTAAGAGGTGTGATAAAACTATTATAGTCTTTCATTTCATGCAAAGCTAGGATTTATATAGCAGTAGTACGTTTGTAATAAACATACGAATGCTACATTCTTCTTCTTCTTTTCTTCTTCTTCTTCTTCTTCTTCTTCGTCTTCTCTGGTAATGTAACATGTATTTGGCAGACATATTATTATATATTGCTTATAAGCTAAAAATGCGGAGATTAGTCGTAGAGTGCAACACTTGCATGTTTAAGTTCAGACCAGATAGAAGGACCGAATGGAAAACCACAAAGAAGCGTTCGTGTGAAGATGTTAACGAGCCAATATAATTACGTATAGGTTAATAGCAGAATGCAATAAAAGTGGCTAGCCATTTGGGGTCGCTGTTTCTTGTTTAACGAATTCAAATTGTCTCGCCCTCTCTTTATGTTGCTTAACCACATGTACAGGTTATAAAAAAATCTCATAATAGAGTACTGTTCAGCTTCTCAAAATTTATTCAATTAACAAATATCTTCATTAGAAAGTGTGGACATATTTCTTTCACATACGCTTATAGTTGTGAAGTTGCAGACATATTTGCCACTCTATACAATAATATATAAGGTAGTAATATATAAGTATATAAGTAGACTGCCAATTGTACGTATTCGAAAGAAAACGCCATGAAAATAACAAAACAACTTGTTGTTTCACATTTTTTTATATTAAATGGCCCAATTTCATTGAATAATTAAAATCACATTTGTGGCCAGCCTTCAATCTCTTAACGTTCTATTGCAATTTTTCTACAAATACTTCTAAACTTGTTAAGCAGCTTGCAAATTCACCCCGGGGAGGCATACCAGATTATCAAAATTTGAATTTTCCCTGTTTTCGTTATAAAGTAAGTGTCCAATTGCAATGCGTGTTAAAGGTCAGACGGTCATATTTTTGCAAAATCTTTTTCAAAAATATTAAAGGTCGGACGGTCATATTTTTGCGAAATCTTTTTCAAAAATATTTTACATTGAATGCGTTAGTCTGATTTTGACATATTCGCCATTTTACAATGCCTTTTCTATTTTTGTAAGTTATAACAACTCAATGAGTACTACTCTGTGATCGTTATTCAATGAACACTACTCACATTGGGTACTGTTCAGTACCACTGTACACCAAGATAGTATTCTTCAGTGAACACTATTCATAGTGAGCATGTTCAGCGAGTACTACTCATAGTGTCCATTGTTCGGCGAGTACTACTGAAAGTGAAGATTGTTCGGCGAGTTCTATTCATAGTGAACATTGTTCAGCGAGTACTACTCATAGTGAACATTGTTCAGTGAGCACTCCTCATAATGAACATTGTTCGGCGAGTTCTATTCATAGTGAACATTGTTCAGCGAGTACTACTTAATGTGAACTTTGTTCAGCGAGTACTACTCATAGTGTCCATTGTTCGGCGAGTACTACTAAAAGTGAACATTGTTCAGCGAGTACTACTTAATGTGAACATTGTTCAGTGAGTACTCCTCATAGTGAACGTTGTTCAGCGAGTACTCCTCATAGTGAACATTGTTCAGTGAGTACTCCTCATAGTGAACATTGTTCACTTTAAGTAGTACTCGCTGAACAATGTTCACTTTCAGTAGTATTCGCCGAACAATGGACACTATGAAAGTGAACATTGTTCAGCGAGTACTACTTAAAGTGAACATTGTTCAGTGAGTACTCCTCATAGTGAACATTGTTCAGTGAGTACTCCTCATAGTGAACATTGTTCAGCGAGTACTCCTCATAGTGAACATTGTTCAGTGAGTACTTCTCAAAGTGAACATTGTTCAGTGAGTACTATTTAAAGTGAACATTGTTCAGCGAGTACTACTGAAAGTGAACATTGTTCAGCGAGTATTCGTCATAGTGAACATTGTTCAGGGAGTTCTACTCATAGTGAACATTGTTCAGCGAGTATTCCTCATAGTGAACATTGTTCAGCGAGTACTACTCATAGTGAACATTGTTCAGCGAATACTCCTCATAGTGAACATTGTTCAGCGAGTACTCCTCATAGCGTCCATTGTTCGGCGAGTACTTCTGAAAGTGAAGATTGTTCAGCGAGTACTACTCATAGTGAAGATTGTTCAGCGAGTACTCCTCATAGTGAACATTGTTCAGCGAGTACTACTCATAGTGAACATTGTTCAGCGAGTACTACTCATAGTGAACATTGTTCAGCGAGTACTACTCATTGTGAACATTGTTCAGCGAGTACCCCTCATAGTGAACATTGTTCAGCGAGTACCCCTCATAGTGAACATTGTTCAGCGAGAACTACTCATAGTGTACATTGTTCAACGAGTACTTCTTACAGTGAACTTTGTTCAGCGAGTACTACTCATAGTGTCCATTGTTCGGCGAGTACTACTGAAAGTGAACATTGTTCAGCGAGTACTACTTAATGTGAACATTGTTCAGTGAGTACTCCTCATAGTGAACGTTGTTCAGTGAGTACTCTTCATAGTGAACATTGTTCAGTGAGTACTCCTCATAGTGAACATTGTTCAGTGAGTACTTCTCAAAGTGAACATTGTTCAGTGAGTACTATTTAAAGTGAACATTGTTCAGCGAGTACTACTGAAAGTGAACATTGTTCAGCGAGTATTCGTCATAGTGAACATTGTTCAGGGAGTACTACTCATAGTGAACATTGTTCAGCGAGTATTCCTCATAGTGAACATTGTTCAGCGAGTATTCCTCATAGTGAACATTGTTCAGCGAGTACTACTCATAGTGAACATTGTTCAGCGAATACTGATCATAGTGAACATTGTTCAGCGAGTACTCCTCATAGTGTCCATTGTTCGGCGAGTACTTCTGAAAGTGAAGATTGTTCAGCGAGTACTACTCATAGTGAAGATTGTTCAGCGAGTACTCCTCATAGTGAGCATTGTTCAGCGAGTACTACTCATAGTGAACATTGTTCAGCGAGTACTACTCATAGTGAACATTGTTCAGCGATAACTACTCATTGTGAACATTGTTCAGCGAGTACCCCTCATAGTGAACATTGTTCAGCGAGAACTACTCATAGTGTACATTGTTCAACGAGTACTTCTCATAGTGAACATTGTTCAGCGAGTACTCCTCATAGTGAACATTGTTCAGCGAGAACTACTCATAGTGAACATTGTTCAGCGAGTACTACTCATAGTGAACATTGTTCAATGAGTACTTCTCCAAGTGAACATTGTTCAGCGAGTACTACTCATAGTGAACATTGTTCAGCGAGTACTACTCATAGTGAACATTGTTCAATGAGTACTTCTTCAAGTGAACATTGTTCAGCGAGTACTACTCATAGTGAACATTGTTCAGCGAGTACTCCCCCAGGGGAGCTGTATCCGGTGTGACACAGCAGTCTTGAAGTAGAAAACACGTAACTGATCAAGGACTGCCATGACAAGTCACACAGCACGTGCATAGAAGCTGTAGGATAAATATAATTTTATTTTGGCATAAAACGTAACAGAGTTTGCATGCTGCTACCGAAAACCGTTCAATAGAACTGTAATAGAATAAAATAGTATGACGCAAAAATATCTTTCGGAAAATGAACATGTTAAATTTGATACGGAGCATGAAAAGCAATCTTTTTGTCGAAATTATGAATTTAAATGAATCAGAGTCGGTGATTACTGAGACAATTCCAGGTCAGTGCCTCAGAGCAGACGACATCATATCAATAGAAGCATCTGATCGTGAGAACGTCGCAGTGTCAACCATTTTCCATGCAAACTATATGTCCCCAATATAATGGAACCATAGGCGATCGATAACTCACAACGCACTGTTCTTGTATTGGCTTTCTGATGCCCTCAGAATTTTAGTTACGTATTTTCTGATAATTTTCATGCAGCTGTTCTTTTTTTTCACATATTGTTGCATTGTTTTCATGTGTGTGATGTAATAGCAATGTTTAAAGTGCATTTTGCTAGTGATTTTCAGGCATGCATAAATGGTTTGACAACGATGATTTGAAATTAATATTTAATTGAATGGATCGCGAATGTATAACACACTGTGTGGAATTCTGAACTCATTCATCGGAAACAGCACCTGTCATCTGTGACTATTTATAGATATGGTCTTTGACCACTGACATGTACAGGAATTTCCTGGAAAGGATTTCAGGAATGTCTGACGTCACTGTCGGCTGCAGCTGGATGGTATGAAGGTAATTTTTAATTTCTGATATTCTTCAATGGTTATTATTCAGAGATAAAAAAATTAAGAATTATTTTATATTACAGTCACAGAATGAGATACACACTGTAAAGTGGTATATCTACTAGCTAAGTGTAAAAAAATGAAACAAACATGAAATTCATGGTAACATTGGATTAACGGTTTCGAACAGCAAGTGCTACTTTCTCTGAATTGCATTGAAACCATGACCGAAACCAATGATATAACTATTGTAATAGTATCTTTCAGACGTTGTACATATGACTTTTTGCATCAGGACCGAATTGTTCGAAACCTAAACCCGTCAATGAACTTACTTAATTTTAAGAAAAAACCCATAGTTCGAATAACGGAGTCAAAAGAAACAAAACTTTGTACTATAGTAAACGCGTAGCTCTTCCAAAGAAAAGAAAACGGTACTGTATACATTTTTAGCCAAGAGTAATACTTCTTATCAACATTAAGATTCCTACAGTTTTAGTTTTGCGCTAGATCTATGTAGACATTCTGTGGAAAAGAAAACGCGAACAGCAAAACGTAGCCGATTTTCCGGCTAGACAGTAGTTTAAATCTAACTGTTTGCAACATTAGATAACTAACGCTTTCCCTTTTTTAGCTCGCCTGTCAGTTCACGGTGAGCTTTTCCTTTTAGTCCACGTCCGTCGTCCGTTAACAGTTGCTCCGAAAGACATCTCTTTTAAGCTATTCTTTCAAACTTTACACGTTACGATAGGTCTCTTATAGAAGTCATCTTTCAGAGTATTGAAAGAACTCATTTTAGTGGTAAGGAGCTCTGCTTGCGATGGAACCAGAAAGGAAGGTCTTTAAAAAAAATTCATAAACCATGTAGGCCTAACTATGACAGCTGAGTAAACAGTCTGTGTGTATGAACAGTTTACCGTAATTATGCTGTTACACAATTATCCTGATTTCTGATAGTTTGACATGCTTTAGTTCATATAGTGTAAATTCACCGATTAACCTCGAATATTTTCTAATAAAGGTTGTTTCCCCTTCATCTTGCTTTGTCGTTTACTTGTTCGGAAGGACACGAAGTTTTGTAGGCGGGAATATTCGTATTTCGAGTATAGGCCAAATATATCTTAGAAAAAAGACGTGAATGGAAGATCGCACTCTTGTAATTAACACGTACATATCACATGTTAGAATCCTGTACAATCTTGCGAATACAATGTTAAGTTCAATTGAAATTTAATGGATTCTACTTTGCATGAAATGTAAACAACTCGTTTTGAAGATGCAGGAATATATTCCACGTTACAAATGAGATTTAGCGTTTAATATCTTAGCTCTTATTCCGAATCGATAATGCCGATCTTCGTCGTAAAACAAAATTGTAATGAAATTATGCAGTTGTTTTGGGTGCGCTTAAAGGTTTCTTTATGCTTAATATGTTTTAATCAAATTGGTTTTTTTTCTTCCGGAGAAATGCGTCGACCGTGAAAGTCTAAATGAAGGAAATTTCATTCAAAAATTCAAAATGTGAATGCCTGTGTATTATCTTTTACCCACTACTGTATTGGTTTACTCTGAAACGAAGAGCACGGTCGTGCGAATGAAAAGAATTATACAAAATGTAAATGGCGGCTATGTCAAAACTGGTTGATGAATTATATCCCATAAACAATAGAGCAACTGGGAGTATATGCTCCAGAAAGTGCACGTTAGAAATCACGTTTTATGACGAACTAGCTAATCGTGATTTAAGGCAGTGCCTTTTCATCAAACGTTTGTTGTTACTTTCCGAGCAGAATTTGTATTTAAATGCAGGTTTAAGCAATATACTTGGATTAAAATCGCCCGCTATTTACAAACTGCTCGAGTTGGTACAATTTACTTTCATTGCAGGGTATTTTAGTTTTAAGCCTATAGTTTTAAAGGGCGTTGCGTAGCAAGGGCAATATTGAATCATAAACATTACTACATTCCTTTCATTGGCACTTCCTTTTCAACTGTTGTTAACTTTTGTATCTTGAAGAATGAAACACTCTTTGAGGATAATGCTCAGTTCAAAAACAGATATACAGAGTCTTGTCTTTCATTAGTTGACAATTCTGCGACTGGCAGGGTTTATGAAATAATTAGACAGTTTGCGCTTAAATCTCGCACAATAGCAATATTTCTTAAGCTGAGACTGCTGGTTTAAATCTCGCACAATAACAAAATTTACTAAGCTGAAACTGCTGCTTTAATCTCGCACAATAACAACTTTAAGTAAGCTGAAACTGCTGCTTTAATGTCGCACAATAACAAAATTTACTAAGCTGAAACTGCTGCTTTAATGTCGCACAATAACAACTTTAAGTAAGCTGAAACTGCTGCTTTAATGTCGCACAATAACAACTTTTACTAAGCTGAAACTGCTGCTTTAATGTCGCACAATAACAACTTTTACTAAGCTGAAACTGCTGCTTTAATGTCGCACAATAACAATTTTAAGTAAGCTGAAACTGCAGCTTTAATCTCGCACAATAACAACTTTTACTAAGCTGAAACTGCTGCTTTAATGTCACACAATTGCAATTTCAAGTAAGCTGAAACTGCTGCTTTAATCTCGCACAATAACCAGAACTTGAAAGCTTATGTTTTAGGTAGGTGTTCTTTTTATAGATTAAGAGGCATTACATCTATTTTACTTAAAAGGCCCATTACTAAGCCCCTGATGGGTATAATTTTTCGATAAGTTTTTTCAGTATTTCTTATAATTGAATTAATCATGTTATATAATTCAAACTTTTGCAAGAATGAAGTGACTCTTCTGCAAGACTGCAGATATGTTATCATTGAACCTTTTACTGTTTTCAGCAAAACACCAAAAAAGACCACCCAGGTCTTTATAAGTTTCTATAAAACTTTGTAAAATATTCTACAATGGTCGCTAGAAATTTGAGAAAACATTACTTGCCAATCATCATGTTTTATGACATATTTTACGATATATTTTGACTTTTGTAAACATTTGACACTTTGTTTTTCTTTGGTATCGTATCTTTAAGGCATATGCATACTTACAAATATATCATAGCTGCATTGCCTAGACATACACAAGAAAGTAGAGTAAAATTAATTTCATTGATCAGTGGCAGACATTATATAGCATAATTTATACAAAAGTTCTTTACCTCGACTAGTAGTACTACACTCTTGTAAGATTTACATAGAAAAAATGTTGGCACTTTTTATTTATAGATTTTATAAAAGTTTATTTCGAAGTCGTATCAAGTTGAAAACACCAAGAACGTATGAAAAAACTCCAAACGGATCGAGAGTTGAAACGTCGCGTTTTCATTTCCAAAATATTGAGACAAGTTATCAACATGGGCCCAAAATATGTCCAACTTTCTCGAAAATAATTTGTCTCCAATAACGTCTTGGTCTTGCAATAGGCAAATATAATATCATTTTGAGAAGTGAAATATTTCTCAATTTAAAAAGGTGATTTACTGAAGACGTCAATGTAAGAAGAACGTCTCGCGCTTGCTCCATTTGTGTCACGTTAGCTCAAGACCGACACTTACTAAAAACTAGGAATTACAGTAGATCATTCAACGCATAAATATTATAATACTATTTTGATAAGTAAGTGATGCTTGCTCGTGAAAGACGGGGAGTATGTGGACAAGACGGTCTAGTTCTTCATACTTTGAACAATGAACATAAATCACCGTAATTTTTTTTTCTACATAGTCTAATTAAATTTTCAATTAGCATTCACAATTTGGAGACATTCCCAGAGATTTTAGGAATAAGGACACGTGCATTTTCGTGTACATCATCCAAAACAAAGATGGCGTCGAAAATACACAATGGGCAGCTGCCATAGAAAAACTTTATTTGAGGATAACAAGAAAACCAAGGAACCGATCGAAAAATCCTTTAAATTTGGGAGGGTGACTTTTTCATAGATTATCAAACAGGTAATTATTTTTAGCTGTGTTGTCCAAAAGTACCTTTTCCAGGCCAAAGTTGAGTTTCCCATTGGGATGGGACAGACTTTAGTATACTACTTTAAAATATAGTAAAATATTTTGTGGTTCTCAAAGCGTTATTTCGTACCACAGGAGTCAGAGTCGAAGTACAGAAAAACTGTGGCCTGAAACAATTAAGAAGCATTGATAGGATTGTTAAACTATTTGTACAGACACTTGTCATGTCTCTAAAACAATACTTTTGTGATTGTCTACTGCTTCATCTTGAAATTTAATGAAACTAATATCGCAACAATTTAATGCAAATACCTAGCGTTGTTTTGTGTTATGTCATCAACTCCACAAAACATTTAGGCATGGGATGAACGTTCGATAAAATTCTTGTTGTTGAATAAAGTCACATATGGGGATTTTGTATAAATTACTTCCTGTTAATTTTTACATCATATAACATTCAGTTCTTTGTCAATATTATTCAAATTTTAAATTGCTATTAGAGAACCAGACGCAGCTGCTATGACAGGCATAGGAGTATAAAATAATGACAAGCAACACGGAATTAAATCATATAAAAACTTAAATGATTAACGACTGACAAATAGATTATAAACGTATAATTCCTGCATACTTGCATGCTACTACTGTGACAGTGTGGCAAGGATTTTCAGGCCGTGGTATTTTATTTAAAAGTCTATAGTATACGAATCTCAACTAAAAGACATTCTGTCAGATTTTGTGTCTCTTTGGAGTGTTTGACCAGTATTTTTTTAAATGGCATGTCTGATTTCTTCTTGATTATTGACGGAGATAATCTCCACTGAATGACTTTGTAGAACCTGTCAAATGCCTCTTTGCTTTTGTAGATATCTAGAAATTACACATACAGCAGTTACTGTATTTGAAGTAAATGCATGAGCTAAATTGTTCCCGCTCAGTATGTTGGATTGCCAACTTTGTCAACTAGAAGTTCTACTAAGCTTTGTCGGTATGCAATTTATCATTCCAGTTCTATACCTGTGGCTGGAACAATTTTCTAATAAAATTGTTTTCCTTTCTGTTAAATATGGTGTGGTTGATGTGACAGTAGTTGAGCGCATTTTGTAACTTGCATAATTTCTTTACTGTATTTTGACGGATTTGCCCTGATACAAAATGCAAGTAGGTGTTCAGTTTTACGAAACCCTCAAATCAAAGAGAATGGTAAAGGTCGCATGCTAATAAACTGACGTAGTCTAGATTATTTTCCAGTCAAGAAAATTGGATGAGCGGGTAACAAATAATTATATCAAATCAACAGAGCAAGGACCAAAATCCTAATGAAGGTATGATGATGTTCAACACGGGGAATGTTTGCTTTTATACGGGAATCTTGATAATCTTGAAATGCTTTAATGCACTTGATCTTTATTTCTATTCTTTTCTTTATATAATCAATGAAATAAATCAATCTACATTTTCAAGACTTCTTGTCTTTAACATCTTGTAAGGCTTCTTTTTTGAAGATCTAAGAACTTGGCAATGTAAGAAAGTCATGGTCACCTCAGCGAGACACATTATGTAGACAATTTATATTCTGGCGTAATGCATTTTGAAATACCACCCTGAGTTCACTTTCGTTTTACCCGATACGTTAGATTCAGTCATAGATATCTGTTTTGTAGATTCGTATAATCTGCATTGGTTCTTTTGTATCGATTGTTCACTAACCCGGATAAATTTTGCATGAAAATGGCTTTTCACAGGAAAGAAAATGACACTATATACGGACTACGTTTGTGGACCGCGGAGTACCTCTAATTGACAAATCATTACGCGTACGTGTCCAAAATACTGACACAGAAACTTGCAAACGCTAAAAATGTACGAGAAGGACGTGACACACATTTTACGTCTGTTATTAAATCGGTTCAGGTGTGACAACATGTACAAAGAAACTGATGCTATTTATTTTTTTACTGGAGACAATGACATGGCAGTGTTACTGACAATTATAATCGTCCGGTATTTACCCTGCATTTTGAGAGCATATCCTGGAAATTATTCATAAAACACCCCTACTGACAATGGACTGTAGAATCCGAATCGAAAGATAAACAATTCTTTTATTTTTTATTTTAGCAGGTTAATCTTTCAGAGCACATGTATTAGTTTTTGGCCTGGGGACTGAAAGTCCCCAAGGCCTAAGTTAGTATACCACATTTCAAACCCTGCAAGAATTTTAGCCGTGCTATGTGCGAATAACAACTGTAAACATGCGCTATGCGAAAGTAGTGCAAGACAGACCAGATCAATCTTCTGTTTGAATGCCGCATATGATAAGAACATGTTACAAATAAAAATAGTACATAAAACTTCAAACGACTGCAGGAAGGTATATAGCTAACGGGCTGCATTACACATTTTTTTCTGTTTTAGAAATTAATGCGCTGTTAGCTGATTACGGAAGATAATCATATGCATATCACGGAAAAGTACGGATATTTACGGAAATTTACGAAAACGTACGAAGCTCGATATAAGAGTTTGTAGTTTGATTTTCAAATTTCCGATGTTATTTCATTGACAACTTTGTTATTTACGAACGATTACATATATATTTACCTAAAAATAAATGTCTCTAAAAAAAGATATAATTTACGTACATTCCCGAGAAGGAACTAACGTGATCAAATTCACCCGCCATTTATCGAGGACGCTGCATGTCGAGGCCCAGTGAACGGTTCCACTGATTACAACTACAAGGTAACCCAGAATCATTTTTGGTTTTCTCTGTTATACACATTGTACAGTACTGTATTTATATTTCATTGCTGGTATTGCTTTGTTTATTTCTGTTTCAAGGTCTTGTCATTGGTACACAATAATTTTCGATCCACATCATCAGATCATATCGCTTGAAGTTGTACAAAGCGCAGATCGAATTATTTGTACTGGCTTAAACATTTTATAATGTTGACTATGTGATTATTTTTCATTTAACGTACATTTCATAATAAAACAAACTTCCCTGTCACCCATATATTTGTGAATCATTCATTCTGTGTCATATATTGAATTTCGTCCTCTGCACATTTCGACCCGCGCTTTAGGTAAGATTCAACGCAGAACACGTAGGTGAAAAGTTGTTTTTCGGGGAGTTAACCTATAGCCCCCAGGCCTTCAGCGCTCACAGCGCTTTGATTATTATAGGTTATTATGTAATCCCCCACATGGAGACGGTTCACAAGTAAGTTAACGTCTTATATGATTATTGTATTATTAGTCTTTGTCATTGAATTTATCACATGTATCGTTACAATGGCAGATATTGATTGTTCTAGTGAATTGTATAATTAAATTCTGCTTATTTTTTTAAACAAAGAAATATAAATGCAAAAGAAATTTGTGAAAAAAGTTTTCTTAAACGTCATACTTAGATTGCATACCTTGCATGTGAAACAGAAAAAAACATGCCAAAATGTGTAATAAGTTCTCTTATATGCGAAGACTGATGGCCGATTACTGATGTTGTAGTAACCCGTGGTCCAATCCATTTGTTAACTATTTAATATGTATCTGTCTAAATGTTGTAAGTGTATTTGTACATAGAACAAATATAGTATTAAACTAAACTGCAAGACTGGAAGGACATACCAAATACTAGACAGTACGTAATGCACTACTTTCTTACGTAATAACATTTGTTTGCATCTGAATTAGGGGCAAACCCTGCAATTATAATATTAGTTGCAAGTACATGTATATAAAATTGGAATGGTGTACGTAAAATATCAAATTACTACATTTCCAAGGGCATTAATAGAAAATATCTCTTTCTTTTGCAGAAGATACCAATAATGAATCACGATCCAACAACTGTTTGTATAAATAAAGGTTATGATGTTGTTAATTAAGGGTTTACGGAACTACAAGATGTCTTAATTTGATAATTATACCGGAAATTGTTTCAAATTTAGCTGACGCTTTGACGTTTGGTGGAGAATCTTTCAATTAAAGTATTACTAATAGTATTTAAGTGATTTAAAACTATGACCAGTGTTACAGTGTGTCTTTTTACTCGTAATTAAATTCTAGAGATTATTGATACAAAATATCTGGAACACAACATGCTTTTTCCTGACCATCACTGTTCCTTACCATGGCATTAGCACTCTGGTGTAAGCTAGTCCAATAGATAATAGTCATCAAGTATTAGTATAGTAGTTCTACAATGGTAAGTCTTTTAAGCATGCAAATCACCTTGTCTGTCACATTTACGTCGTTCATTGTGAAAAGTAATGGAAACTTAATTGTTTTTATTCAATAGTGCAATATTCTACACGTTAACAAACAGTATATTTCTTATAACATCTAAGTCATGATAGCAATGTCAACATGCATGTGACATTAAAATGGCTATATTGGTTTTATTAAAAATCTGTATCTTTTTATGTATTGTCTATAACACGCAATCCGTATTATTCAACAGCAGTAGAAGTAAATGTAAGTCTCCTTAAAGCGATTTAACTGCTACTGTGGACGTCCAGGATTCCTATGTCTGGTCACATGTTATTTTCTGGAAAATATTCTCTCTACATTAACTGAAGAGGTTTACCAAAAAACCATCAACAACAAAATAGTGTATTTCAGGACACAAAATGTTGTTTGGTTGAAAGAGTTCTTTTAAGGGGGCGGAGTTTGCTCGCAGAACTTTAGTTTTTTCTAATGACGCAAAATGATGTATATACAAGGCATGTGGAAATGTTTACTTATGTAGCAATACTACCCTAAATAGATACTTTAGTCAAATATCATGACCAACATTAAATAAATCTACTCATCTTCATGTAAACAGAAATTGTATAATGTAAAAGAGTTTATCAATTATGTAATGATACTATTAACAGTTTACTGTTTCGTAAATTGTTCTGTTTTTGATACTTAGGATGTTATAAATATTGATATGTAATGTCTTCGTCATATTTTGAATTCATTTTATGTTTCATGCCAAGGGCAAATTATGCTGATGACGCAAACAAACGTCTTTCCCAGCTAATTAAGCACTAAGTGATATAGGACGAGCTCTGCTGACAGAAAGTATCATGCTACTTTAGGCTGTAACTTTTCACAGGTTTATTTCAGTTTTATTCCTAACTGACAAAAAATAATGAAATAATTTTCGTTTCATAACTGTTCCACGGGAACCTTTAAAAGCTTCGTTAAGAAATCCCCTAGTATGGTTTACGTTAGTATGTTATACTACTGTAGCATCTAGCACTCTTCACTCATAATGTACACATCTGTTGAAAGGTCAGAGCGAAATTCATCATTCAAGTTCAAATTTTCAAAGGTATAATGGCCGCTTTACTTAATTTCTAAAGTTGTGGTGCGTTTTTGTTATTGATATAAATGGCTAACATTAATGTGAAACAAATGCATTCGCTTACTATTTCTCCTCGTAGTTCCTGATTTTTAGAAGAAGAAAAAAATCAAAATAAAATGCTTAGATGCTTTTTACCCAGGTCACATTGCGCACAGAATATGCCTTTGTCAAATTTATATAAAAAGGTTAAATGCCGCGACAACTTGCCAGTGATTATTTTGCCATGGCAAATTTCATGTTCGTGACAGTTCTTTCTTGGTGAACTTTCGCGCTGGTAATTTTATGACACCTAAGTTAGTAAAGGTAACCACAATGAAGAACATTAAATGGTATTCGAAACAAAAATTGCCGTTGCCATGGCTACATTGTTGCATTAATTTTGTAAATTGCCCTTTGCCTTGGCAAAAGCATAACTGTTCTGCTTTATACTAGAGATGTATAAAAGATTGTTAAATAGAAAATAATAGAGAAAAAAAATGTACTACGTATCGCAGCGGGCCTAGAAACAAAGCTTTCATGTAAATATTTTAGTCTATACTAATTTATTCATTCTCGATTGCGAAATAAGTTCTTACAACTTATATTAATCGCTCTGGAGACTCATTCCAGATGAAACAATCTCGTAGAGAGAGGCAATGTGGAATTATTTGTGTCTTGCCTAAGGACACTACCGACAGGGCGATGGTAGGGATCGAACCTTGGGCCCTTCGATCTTGAGGCGAACGTGCTACCACTGCGCCACCGTACCATATCCATTCCTCTCACCTCAAATTTCTTGGTCATAGAAAGAGCACTCGTCTTGTTTTATTTGCATATGGATTTATTGTTGTATTAATCGAACATCTATATAATTTGTAATATTTGACACGGTTTTGACGTTTTCGAAGGTTAAAATATTTCAAAATATGTCACTTTCAACAATTTCAATTTCAAATTTATTGGCATAATCAGCAAACGAGTTGCCTTTGGTCATTTGCGAAAGCAAAATACTGTGGCAAAGACAAAAATAGTTAAAATACAAATGCTAATGAATAATCACGTTGTGTGTTTAAGAAACAATTAAACTTTCCAGAGCATTTTTCTTTTTAACATACATGTACAGAAAACGTGTCGGCGTGGATCGCATGTTTTTCTTATTGTAAACAGTAATGGTAAGATAAAATTATAGAAACAACTGAACCCTGCTGTCTGTAATGACATAGTTATTTGCATGGGCGCAGTACTCTATTTCGAAACCCAATGGAAAAACCTATTTTACATTTCCCCTATATGTTATGTAGGAAAATTACAAATATACAATGTAGTTGCATTAATACAATTTAAGCGCAACATTTGGATTTCGGCATAATAATAAACCGTTTTGTTTTTGTTACATGTAGGTGCAACTCATCGTATTTTGTGAACTGTTTTATTTGTGCGAACTATATAATATTAATGATATTAATATTAAAAAACAAAAGAAAATCATTTTTGTGGTGAATTGGATTAGAACTCGCGACAACTTCATGCAAGGACATGTATTTAATCTTTGCATGGCAATGATGTCGTGATTTATATGCATATGAAGTGTATTTTCATTGTTAGAAAACAATAATAATAGATGTAAACTACACCAACAAATCTTTGTACACATTTAGTTTATTTTTCAAAAACGTATAAAGGTTAAATTTAACAAGTACTGCCTCGAAACAAAAAAGGATGGCTTGTTATTAAAAGCATGTGATGCAGCGCTACGTAAGAGGTATGTCGTTCTTTTAAAGTTTCAATAGAAATTGCACAGAGATCAACTTACAAAACTGGTATCTCAACTGGGTGATATAAGGGGTTCTCCTTGCCTTTTGTTTCTTTGGGTTTAAGGTATAAGAATCAATGAAATTTATTAATATTTGAACAACATAATCGCTTTTAATTCTGATATTATGAAGGGTATAATTGCAGTAGTTAATTTACAATTAAATTTTAAACAATGTTGTTTGGTAAATGTATAAGGTCTAGTGATTATGTTTCGATTTGCAACACAGATGAGCCTAAGTTAAATTTAAAGGAATGTCGATCGGCAAATCGCCCCATACTACAGACGTCTTGGTCCGTTTATCAGAGTGCCAGGGACCTTATCTTGCATAAGTGACTGATTCGACCATGTGTAGTATCTAGAAAAGCCATTATGCTGTTAGTTATTTCAGTGTTAAGAGAAAATATGCAGACTGTACCTCGGGTCTCCTAGTGCACTCGAAACTTTAATGAAACTTTATTTTTTTTGCTTTATTTCCGATAAAAGAAAATCAATTTAGCAACAAGTAATGGATTCTTAATGCACCACATATGACTTTTTTATTGCGTCTCCAGACAACCCCCATTTGGTAATTGTATATTGGTGATATAAAAAATAACGATGATAAAGAGTTCCTTGGATAATTAATTTCTAGAATATTGTTTATGGCTTATTTTTGTGTCTCAGTCTGTCACAAAAACAATAAATATATGCAAAATACTGACATATTACAAAAAATACCGTCTCATATAAAGGTTACAATGTAAAATAATACAAATAGAGACAAAATATTTTGAGCATAAGTAAATGATGCACGCAGATAAGTAAACTGTGGTACAGTAAGGTTATACAGCACGTAAAAGAATATCAATTATTAATTCTTTATTTGTCGATTTGACTTTTTAACCAGGGCTGATAAATGATGTGGAGCTTTTTTTCAAAATCACGTAATACTTTTCAACTCAACGCATAATTTGAAGTAAAGCCTTGCCCGTTCTGAAACATGCACGAAGTCATTCATTTTGTAGAATATGAGTAGTATTTTACTATATATTATTGTTTACTTTTATTACCGGTTCATATACTACTAAACCAATGAAATGTTTGTCAATGTACATTTAAAAAGGTTACAATTGCTATGAAATATATGCAATCAAAAAGTAAATGTCATGTGTCCGTAATTATATGTTTTCAATTGCATTTAATTCAAATTATAAGAGCCCCGGGTTAACACATGGCAAACTATTTTTTATCTTAATCTAAGCTTAATATTTTGCAAGTCTAAAATGTCATGTTTTATGGCACAATTCCACTCCTTGACATATGCGAGAAAATGAATTAGATTTATTAATATATACTCACTTACGTAGGTTATTCGACCGACATTTTTCTGTCACGGTTAATCCACTCCTGTACCATTAGGCAACAATTAAGTACATTTATCACATACCGCAAACTTATCATAATATCTATATCTGGCAATGCGAAGTCATATGCTACTTTTTAATAGACAGGACAAGGCGGGAATAGATATTATACTTCTGAACCGGTGCAAATGTTACTAAAAATAGAAACTAAAGTTCCGGGAAAACACGCTTTTAGAATGACGCCAATATGGATGCGTAGGTATACATTGGTTGCTAATGTTTGTAAATGGCCGAAGGCAAATGTATTGCTGATTGCTAATAAACTTGATTGATTGATTGATTGCTAATAAATGTTGACAATGTCGCTAAGTAAGCTATGTAGGACCACATTCGTAACAGATCGCACTTGTAACAGGTGTTACAAATGAGATTGTATATGTAACAGGTGTTACAAATGAGATCGCATATGTAACAGAAATCAAGCACATATGTAACAATTTTTGAGACGAATGTGATCGATGCCGATTTTTGATGTGACATCTGATCACATTTGTCACAGCTCATTTTCAATCGATAAAATGAACAAAAAAGTGCAATTTTACATCTGAATCACATTTGTAACATGTTTTAGCTCACTTATACGAGGTGACAAAGTAAGCTATTGTGAACACCCTTTGTACGTCGTCCGTCGTCCGACCGTCCGTCCGTTCACATTTTTCTTGTGAATACGATAGAGACAACATTCATTTTTGATTTTAACCAAACTTGCACAGAACTTATATATATATCCATGATACCAGCCATATCACCTTATTCCTCTTGGAGTTGTGGCCCCTGTGATGGCAATAATTACTGATTTTAGGCTTGTGAACGCGATAGAGACCACATTTTTTGTTTATTTTGACTAAACTTGCACACAACTTATATATCTATAAGATCTCGGTTCCCTTCAAAAACAACCGTATTGCACCATTTGAATTGGAGTTATGGCCCCTGAATTGGCAAAAAAGTGCTGATTTATCCTTGTCAACACAATGGAGACTACATACAGGCTCTCACTTCCTCTCAAAACAGTCATATCGCGACATTTGTCCCTGAGTTATAGCGGAAATGGCAAACTTTGCTTATTTTAGTCTTGGAACACAATAAAGACTATATTTATTATTTCATTTTGAAAACTTGCGAAAAACAAGCTATATAGCACCATTTGTCCTGGAGTTATGGCAACTGAAATGACAAAATTTGCTGATTTTACGCTATTTCTCTTAGAGTCATGGCCCCTAAAATGGCAAAACGCAGATTTAATAATATTTATAGTGTAATACTACTCATGTGAGCGACAGTGTTCCAGCGGCTCTCAAGTTAATTAGAGGGGTATTTCTGGTGAGGTTAGTATCTTGGTATCTGGCAATTAAACTTGGCAAGAATACCGTTATCATGACTGGTCTGTTCATAGTAGCATTGAACTATATGAACATGTCACTTATAACTTTCTCACATCGGTTTTGGTTTGTAAGATTTCATTTTTACTAAATGCATGAATATATAAGTATGTATGATTAAAGGGGAAGATGCACACCATATGCAATCCCTGTATAACTTTTACAATCGGCAAATCACTGGCTGTATCGCTTCAACAACAAATAAAATGCACTAAAATCAAGATCAAGGCAGTCTCATCTAACAAAGAAAGTGTTATAAAAGCTAGTTTCCGTAGAACACCGGGTATATATACAATTATGTATACTTAAAAATAGTGACTAGCTTGACTGCTCATGGCTATTGCTCTGATACTGATGTCGGCGTCCGCGGTTCGCTGCAGGATAGGTTTTTCGTTTTCGTTTTATCTTTATCAAATCGCATCGCTTTAAACATAAAAAACAACAACTTATACTGACGACAATGGAAACATAAAATGAAATGTGTCCCATTTAAAACCCTAACGTGAACTTCATTGGATTATATTTAATAAGAGAGTTTTCTAGTGCGGATGCGCAGGCCGATCTGGGCCCACACTAGTCGCAAGCCTCGAAGATTCCCATTTTTCTTTTGATGCGGTTCAATTAATTTTATGACGTCGACGACGACGACGCTAACTTGTGATGGTGATTATTGCAGTCATTTAATGATGTTGCGATGAAAACCAACTGATTGAACATTTGCAGTATAAATCTCAACATGATACATATGTGCTTCTCATGTCAACCCCCATGTTGGACAAACACATTCGTAACACATTTTACCTGTTACGAATGCGATCATACGAAATATGATACAAATGCGATCTGTTACGAATGTGGTCCTACAAAACTATATAGTGTTACAGCAATATAATTTTGTCTTCTTTTTTCATCTAGACATTTCACTGCTAGTAAGTTTAAAGTTTAAAGTTACACTGAAGCAAATGTATGTGATTGCCATGACAACTGATTAGGGGAAACTTCATATATCTTAATATTTTACCGTTAGTATGTTTAAAGTTTGAAGACTCAAAGTTGCAATGCTAAGACTTGTTTCTTACATATTCCATAATCACGCTGTTTCGATACATGTGGACTAAAATCACAGTTTTGGAGAGCGTCTTGCTTTCAACGTCTGAATTGTTACATTATTTATTCATGACAAAAGACAGCATGGTAATTTTCCTGAAACATTCTGCCAAAGATTAATCCATAGAATTTGTTTTGGGATTGGTAGTTTCGAATTATTATGACACACTATACCTCAGATAATATTGGGTCATTTGAAGCCCTCTCGCGCTAGCATGCGGTAATCTCGTTTGTTATGTTCATCTAAGAACAAATACTACAAAAATCAAAATATCGATTGACCTCTAAAAGACAGCAATCATGGTAGTGGTAGATATGTTCAAGACGAACAGAAACCTTGACAAACTTAAAGAAGTACACATTAAATCGGATCATACATGTTAAAACACTATAGTTGCTGCAAAACAGCTTCTATGTATCTTTGGTATAAACAAATGTATGTTCAGGAAAGTCATAAGCATGGCATCGTACTACATAAAGACAGTTCGAAGTTGATATACATTTAAGTGTAACTTGAAAGGTCCTTTTGTTTGCTCTTGGGAATATTAGACTAAAACTGAGAGATATTCACGACGAAAAAATCATCCCGCCAGGTATATTTGATGCATGTTTTTAACACAATTATAGTAGATCTATATTCCATAACTGAATAATTTTAGCATCGTTGCCTTTGACTAAAACATAAAACATGGCAGTATATGCAATCCATAATACATAAGTTAAACATTGGCTCTGCTGTAAAAGATACGTGAGTTAAACATTGGCTCTGCTGTAAAAGACACGTTAGTTAAACAATGGATGTGCTGTAAAAGATACGTAAGTTAAACAGTGGCTCTGCTGTAAAAATACATAAGTTAAACAGTGTCTCTGCTGTAAAAGACACGTAAGTTAAACAGTGACTGTGCTGTAAAAGTCACGTAAGTTAAACATTGGCTCTGCTGTAAAAGACACGTAAGTTAAACAGTGGCATTGCTGTAAAAGACACGTAAGTTAAACATTGGCTCTGCTGTAAAAGATACGGAAGTTAAACTATGGCTCTGCTGTAAAAGATACGTAAGTTAAACATTGGCTCTGCTGTAAAAATATATAAGTTAAACAATGGCTGTGCTGTAAAAGATACGTAAGTTAAACAGTGGCTCTGCTGTAAAAATACATAAGTTAAACAGTAGCTTTGCTGTAAAAGACACGTAAGTTAAACATTGGCTGTGCTGTAAAAGATGCGTAAGTTATACAATTGCTCTACTATACAAAATACATAAGTTAAACATTGGCTCTGCTGTAAAAGATACGGAAGTTAAACATTGGCTCTGCTGTAAAAATATATAAGTTAAACAATGGCTGTGCTGTAAAAGATACGTAAGTTAAACAGTGGCACTGCTGTAAAAATACATAAGTTAAACAGTGGCTCTGCTGTAAAAGATACGTAAGTTAAACAGTGGCTCTGCTGTAAAAATACATAAGTTAATTCTGCTGTAAAAGACACGTAAGTTAAACATTGGCTGTGCTGTAAAAGATGCGTAAGTTATACAT
The DNA here is from genome assembly GCA_022818135.1 of Saxidomus purpurata. Lineage (NCBI taxonomy): Eukaryota > Metazoa > Mollusca > Bivalvia > Venerida > Veneridae > Saxidomus > Saxidomus purpurata. Next base: position 45,276,015 of record JAFMSR010000005.1, read on the forward strand.
TTGCTCTACTATACAAAATACATAAGTTAAACAATGGCTGTGCTGTAAAAGATACGTAAGTTAAACATTGGCTCTGCTGTAAAAATATATAAGTTAAACAATGGCTGTGCTGTAAAAGATACGTAAGTTAAACAGTGGCTCTGCTGTAAAAATACATAAGTTAAACAGTGGCTCTGCTGTAAAAATACATAAGTTAAACATTAGCTCTGCTGTAAAAATACATAAGTTAAACAGTGGCTCTGCTGTAAAAATACATAAGTTAAACAGTGGCTCTGCTGTAAAAATATATAAGTTAAACAATGGCTGTGCTGTAAAAGATACGTAAGTTAAACAGTGGCTCTGCTGTAAAAATAGATAAGTTAAACAGTGGCTCTGCTGTAAAAATACATAAGTTAAACATTAGCTCTGCTGTAAAAATACATAAGTTAAACAATGGCTCTGCTGTAAAAGACACGTAAGTTAAACAATGGCTCTGCTGTAAAAGACACGTAAGTTAAACAGTGGCTCTGTTGTAAAAGACACGTAAGTTAAACAGTGGCTCTGCTGTAAAAGACACGTAAGTTAAACAGTGGCTCTGTTGTAAAAGACACGTAAGTTAAACAGTGGCTCTGCTGTAAAAGACACGTAAGTTAAACAGTGGCTCTGCTGTAAAAGGCACGTAAGTTAAACAGTGGCTCTGCTGTAAAAGACACGTAAGTTAAACAATGGCTCTGTTGTAAAAGACACGTAAGTTAAACAATGGCTCTGCTGTAAAAGACACGTAAGTTAAACAATGGCTCTGCTGTAAAAGACACGTAAGTTAAACATTGGCTCTGCTGTAAAAGACACGTAAGTTAAACAATGGCTCTACTGTAAAACACATAAGATTAACATTAGCTCTGCTGTATAAAATACAGAAGTAAAACATAGGCTCATGCATTTTGCTTGAGCTATATTAAACCCAAATAAAACACGTGATATGATAAATGTAAATGTCATCATTTAGAAGCATATAAGTGTAATAGCTTAACTAGGCGATTTCTCAAAAATACAATCTCCTTTGTAATCTGTATTTACAGCTTTTTTGACAATAAATATTACCGTCCTGACGAGACTGCTGATATTGCAGGGCCATTCCCTCCGTGATTTCGACAGTTTTACTATTTATTTTCCAGACAAAATTACATAACCATATCACTGACATGAAATTGCAAACTTAATTGCGCTGTGAAACAATTTCACTAACCTAAATATCGATCAAACAGTAAGAGCGAGGTACCAGACAATGCCAGACATGTGCGCTGGTGCTTTGTTATGTGTGATTTATTTATATTAAAGTCATTAGAAGATTTATTTTTCTCAAAAGATATTGAAATGTAATTTTCCGTTCTAGACAAGCAGTTAATGGTGATGTTGTAAATTTAAATGATAGATTGCCGAATATGCGTTTGATAGCTGAATTGTCCTGTAGTTCTTAAAGATAAGAGAACAGGGAATTACTTAATTAACGCTTTATACATCTGTAATTTCAATATCCATTTGCAACCCAAGATATCTAAAATATCAGTACTTATTTCGTCTTTCAAGTAAAACTTATAACTGAATAACTAAACCGTGTTCAACATTAAAACACCTTACACTCAACTACATAATACATGTATGTATATACACGGCCGAAGAATAAGGACACAACATTGCAAAAGTTAAATTTTCGGAACTCTATTACTAAGTCCATGTTAATGAAGCCTTGTTGAAGACAGATAAGATATTTGGTTAATACTGACCATAGAGCATTACTAATGTTTAGATGTTAAGTAGACTCAAAAGGAATAGCTTTCAAAGATTTAGTGTACTGTAGTACAGGTCAACGAGTTACTTGACGTGATGCACATAGATGAAATACTGTTGAAAAAAAAGAGAAATAAAGATGGAAAACAAAACGACTAAAACTGTATTTACAGAAGCCTATGTCCTTCTCAAAAGCATCAGACAAATGAGACAAAACTGTATAAACAAGAGAAGCCTATGAACTAGATGTCACAAATTCCTTCCGATACAATGACATTTTAATCAGATATATGTTTGCATTTGTTTACTACAACGGCCGAGCAGAATATTGCCCACGACAGTATTGTTTGTCTAAAAACGTTTTCCATTGAGAATATATATTGACAAACCTAATTTGATACAAAACAACATCACAAAAGGATGAGCGGGAAAGGTAAATAGAACGGTCTTCAAGTTGAACTTGGAATGGAATACATGGTTCGGAACTTTTAAGCCCCTGAAGTATGCCCCCATTGGGGGGAGGGTCATATAGATTTGCTTTGTTCGTCCTTACGTACGTCCAGAAAATCTTGTTGTACGCACTTTTACTAATTGACATGGAGTCCTCAAACATCATACACATGTTTATTTGATAGCATTGCCTAATGGTACTCTACCAAGATGGTTAAAATCATGAATACGCGCAAAATCGACCACACCCCTGGGCTCACTTGATTTTACATTGAGATATATATGAATATCTTTAAAATATCTTCTCTCAGACTGCAAGGCCCAGAACTTGGATATTTGGCAGGTAGTATTGCATAGTGGTCCTATACCAAGATAGTCCAAATCATACTCCTTTGGTCCAAGTTGACCCGACCCCGGATTAATTGACCTACTGACCTACTTTCTTGTTTCTTTAGCTCACCTGAGCACAACGGGTCAGCAAGAACAGAGTTATGGAAATCTGCTCTTGTTTTGTGACAAATTAGTACAATTATTTCATATTTTGCTGTTTTTTTCGAACACGTTATCACACAGCGTTTTTCAGTTTTTGCAGTATCATTGAAAAAAATACTGCTCTATGTTTATAGCATGTACTTTCGATTTAAAAAAAGCAACGAACGGAAAATTTCGCCAGTAAGATATCTTTCTTGGAAATATAACAGTTTCATATGATTGTACATCCAGAGTGCTGATGGAACTTTTACACCCATGTCATCACCACTACAATGATCATTTCTCATGACATAAAATGTTTTTTTCTTCATCAAATCCATAGAAACATGAGCTGTACTCTTTTCTTGTTACAAATAAAAACAAAGGCAAAGGTTTGTTATTTAGAATTTACATTGTGTATTTACCTTTATACTATTTAGTACGGAATCCCGTTCGTGCCACACTACTTGCTGCTTTGCTACACGCGACAATGCGATAATTATCGCGTTGTCGCCCTTCTCCAAACTTCATATATATACGAGATTTAACAACCCTCGCGAGGTTTTAGGGGCGATAATTATCGACTTAATTCTCGCATATGTTTTCTTAATTCTCGCATCAGCAAATTGAAATTCCCATTGATGGTTGATTTCACAAGGCGAGAATTAGTAAAATCTCGCTTTGTCGCATTGTCGTGTCTCGCCCGGTGTAATAGTATTTTATCCCCAAGGACAAACCATTACGATAATTTAGTTCGGAAATTTTATCCCAGGCGACAACGCGACAACGCGAGGTTTTACTAATTCTCGCATTGTGAAATCGTGATCGACGGGTGATTTCAGTTTCCCGATGCGAGAATTAAGAAACATATGCGAGAATTAAGACGATAATTATCGCCATAAAAACCTCGCGAGGGTTGCTAAATCTCGTATATATATATATAAAGTTTGGAGAAGGGCGACAACGCGATAATTATCGCATTGTCGCGTGTAGCAAAGGGCGACAAGTAGTGTGGCACGAACGGGATTCCGTAATTTAGCGATAGCTATGGTTCCATAATACGCATCACGCGGTCTAATATACTAGCATTTATTTAATTGAGAAATAAACTATGGCTAGGAGTGCTTTATCTAAATTGAAGCATTCTCCGGAGGTGATTGCCTTGCGGAATAATTCACGAGGGCGAAGCTCGCAGGCACATTGCCGACGGGAAATGCTTCAAGTTAGATAAAGCACTCCAAGCTATAGATTATTTCGATTCTTATAAGCCGAATTTCTGAAAACTATCGTAACTACCACGGACCTTCTTTTCAGTTCGGTGGTAATGTGTAAAATAGCATAAATAGTGGCTTTTGGAAATCACTCCCCTATTCAGGCAATCATTTAAGATATCATACATAACTATATTATACAAACTTGTTATTAGTTTAATCATCTAATAAATAAAATACATTAAATACCTGACTTTGACATTATGCAGAAGACGTCAGATTTAGAACCTAACAAAGCAGACAATCGATTTAAATGCGAACCGTTTATCTGAACTGTACAACGTTTTAACGTGGAGTAATGACGTCAGTGTGATGACGTAAACATTTTTCTTGGCCTTTTTAAAGGAAAACAAGGTAAAGGTATTCTAAGGCTTACTTGACGCAATCAAAACTAGTATTTTGGATCTTAAACACAACTATTTCATGCGACTGATGTATTTATACAGATATTATTTCTATTTCTATATTTTATTTTCTGAGCGGGAGTAAATTAGAAAAGTCGGAAGGAGCCACTTCCATGTCCGAAACTCCGCCTACTTTTCTGAGTGCTTTAATCATACTAAAGCACTCGAATTGACTATTCAAATATACCATAGGCATATTAAAATATGACTTGTATTTGCGTGCAAAGGCATCGATCACATTGTCAGCAAACACGAACAGTATTGTTCACTTTCGATAACGTAACTGAATCATCTAGCATTTCCATTAACCAGTCCCATTATCAGTGATAGCTAAATGGAACAAACACAATAGGAAAATCGCGGATCTGTTCTAATAATGTGAAAGGAACAATATGGGTTGATAAGCAGTAATGCTGTGCCAACGGTGAAATACATATTACTGGAGAGTCAATGTACTATCAGTCAATAGAGAACCTCTTGCTGCTATCTGTTGTTTGACTTGAAGGTGGAAAATGTTTGCTTAAGAAGCATGAATGATAAAGGTAGTTGCTTTTACATGTAATTAGCAATACATCAATCCCATATGTGATTAGTTTCTGTTCTCTTTTTCTAGTATAAATGGAAATCTAATTCAGGTAATAATGGTACTATATGATTTAAAAAGGATTAACTCCTTGAATGTTATGCTGTAGATGGATTCTTTTTAGGGTTGTCAAATATTAGGTATTAATAATTAGTTCGCGTGATTTCGTGCCCCTCCTTTAGTTCTGTGCTACAAACAAAACTGTGCAATCATTAAAAAAGCACATCATATTCCATACGGTAATTCAAATATTGTTGCTTGTAGATAGATAATGCACATGGCCTACAGCTCACGTAAAAAGATTTTTTCCTAGAATAGATTAATAAATCCAGATTGGAGCTCTGACACTGCTTATCAATATGTGCTGTCTTGGAGTATGTGGCGCATCGTGCGCCTTGTTTGTTGCTCTTTTTCTCTAGTGTAACACACATTGTGTCTAGTCTGGTTAGACATCAACAAACGGTACTTTCAGTAAACACGTGATTTAACGCTTTTGATGTGAACGAATGGTGATGATCATATTGTAAGTTTCGATTCTCGATATCACGTGGTTTCTACAGCGTTTGTGAATGAACATTTCATTGCTGCGGAGAATAGGTGTTGTTCTCAAATCGATGACAGAGTGAGTGAGTGGGAGGCCAGCAACTGAAATGATGAGATTATTCGCATTTCTAAAAATAAGCGAAACAATTTAATATTAACTAATGTTATTACATCAATTTCATCAATTAATAGCGCATTTCAACTTATAGCACAATCAGGTTTTAGTATTTAAAACAATGGTCTCTGATTACATTTGGAGGCGATGTAAATAAGATTGAAACTTATTTCAGTTAGACATTAAAATCAGTTTAGTATTTAGTGATTTAATCTAGAAGAATGTAATAAAAAGAGCAATATGAAAACACTAGTTTTCCAATGACGCATCAGTTTTTAGAGGTAACTGATTTTATAAGCTGATTCGAAAAGGTGAAAAGAAGAGTATAAACAGAACTCTGTAAAAACAGTATCATATGATATTATTATGTCAATACATGTAACTCAAGTTAACAAGTAAAAATTAATAAAGGCATGTGATGCTCTTACAATTGAACAAAATGTATTGATTTATACTCATCTAATCTAATAGCTCCTACATAAAGAAGCAACGGTATAAAACTATATTTTCTCAAATGTTGAAACAGTTAATTAAACAGTGTACTAAGTTCAATATACTTCGTGGCTTCTGTTTATATCTTCAGTTTTGTTTTACTGTATGACATTACTGTAATTTGGTCGCAGGCAATAAACAATCTTTCAAAGTTCTCTTTTTTTCTCTGAAGCTGTCATTACTGCAAGGAATCTAAGAAACAAATCAGGAGAAAGTTAACCACCATAACATGCGTAAAAAGCTTTTCTTAAGCACAAACAAAATGACATTTAAGGAGTGATATTGTATTGTCTTGTTCATTTCAACAGTACTTTACGCAATGAAAGACATTTCAGGACCACGGACGATGTGATCGATCAACTGACTGACTCCCTTTTTTTTTTTTAGATCTTTCAAGCATTTTGATGTAAGTTTTGACTTAAGTACATTTGAAACAGGATGAATGCTTTTGCTTTATTACACTTTACATAAAGAATAACGGAATATTGAGTAGCATTATTTAAAACTATCATGTTACAGTATCAGCTACTAAACATGGCAAACATTCTATACAATTTTTATAAGAATTTGTTCTGGAAACGGTTTTTTCACTTTGCTCTTAGCATAAAGTTAATGTATTTTCACTCTGTATTTAAAGTCTAAAGGTTTGACAGTTAAAAAAAACATGAAAGTGGTGTCCTTTGTGGGAATTGGAATTAACTTTATACTAGTTTAGCTATTCTCGATTGCTGTACAGGTTATTACGCCTTATATTAATCGCCTCAGAGACTCACTCTAGATGAAATTAATCTTGAAGAGAGAGGGAAGGGTAGTGTGGAATTATTTGTGTCTTTCTAAGGGACTCTACTACCATTGTAATGTGGATCGAACCCGGATCCCGAGGCAAATCCTCTACAATTGTGCCGCTATAGCTCCACAATAGAATGGTAGCCGTGATGGCTTCTGTTTTGATATCACCTTTGATATAAACTATTGATAAGGTTTCTTATGATTAACACCGCTTTACCTACGTAATCAAAAACTGACATTGAAATCTTGCTGACATGTTGATAGTCTTCCCTTATTGCTACACATGTAACATAATGGTGTATTTGTTTACGTCTTTAACATCTCCACAAAAATAATCATGTCTACGCATCTAATAAATCGTTCCATGAACTTTATCATTTAATACACCCAATAACGATTTATATTGTTTATGGTTGATATTTAAAGAATAAAAACCAGATGTGTGGTGTCATAAACCATGCACTAAATATTAAGTACATCCACCATATATTGTAAATATTTCTAATATTTAAGCATTTTAAACTTATTTACGTGTGTTGCCCAAAGTGCGGATAGAGCTTCTAGTGGGGATGCCATATACAGTTTTCATGATACTATATGAGTCTACAGCTTGGCCTGTAATAGCTTATGGAGCGTCCGTTTGGGGAACTTAATCCTTTTCTTGTACAAATGCTGTTGAGCATAGGGCTCTCAGGTTCTGTTTGGGGACCTGGTAAATACACACCCAACAGTGCTCATTCTGGTGAGTTTGGCTGGAACCCGTCACAGGTGAAGCAGTGGAGGTCTGTTTTTACAGATTTAGTATATAATAAAGAATATGAACCGTAGTAGATTTAACTACAAAGTGTGTGACTTTTGTAACATGAAGTGCAGCAGAATTTGTAGAAACTGGAATTACCTTGTAGAGTTTGTAAATTAGTCTAATGCTAGCATGAGCATGTCATCTAGGAAATCTAGTGATAAATCTGAACAATTAACTAGGGATAAATTTATTGTTTCTTGGAAGGCTAATGTTCAAAATCCAGTTGGACCTTCTGGCAGAGGTACAAACAAATTGAGGACAAACTCTGTATATAAGACAAACTATATTACTGAACAATATATCAATATGCAAATAAATTTAAAACATAGGTCAGCTCTTGTTAAATTTAGATGTTGGGTAGCTCCCATAAGACTAGAAACCGTGAGATAGGAAAATCTACATAAGCAGCTACGACTATGTCCATTCTGTAAACAAAATGTTGAAAATGAATCACATGTGTTATTACATTGAGGTGCCTATGATGATATTAGAAATGAGTTGTATGTGGAAGCCAATGCAGTTAATAATGGTTTTAGTAATCTCTCGGATAATGACAAAATGATATTCCTATTATCCAATGATGCTATTGTTAAATTCACTGCCAAAACCTGCTATTCTATATGAAAAACGAGGAACAACCTTTAATACAGATAAAGTTATTTAATATGCGAGAAATGTGCTTTATACTTTATTTTAAGATAATGCTACAGTCTTTTAATGTATGTGTTGGTAATCGATGCTAATCAGTTCACCTCTGATCTGATCAGGGTTGATACATGATGGTTTAAACATTTCTTAATATGCGAAGTGGCGCCCCACTCCCCCAATTTCAGTTTTTTACCAATATACTGCAGTTTTTTTAAGTTAAACATTAGCAATGGTAACCTAATTTTTAACATGAACATAATAGTCTGTGATAATGCTATAGATAACGTAAATATTCTTATCTACAGGGTCTCCTATAACTCAATATTGAGTGGCAGCATAACATGTTTTATGATTTATTCATATTTATTGCATTGCAAATGTATATGCTGAAGAGACCGAAATAAACTATAAAACATCTATATCTAAAAGAAATGTTAGGTTCTTATATCGTGACACTTCCTCACTAACAAAATATATGCAACTGGCAATAAACAATCATTACGCGACTAGTGATTGCTGACAACCGAAAGGAAATGCGACAAGGGAATGTTCCAACAAAAAGTGTTATAAATAATAATAATAATAAATAATAATAAATTCTTTATTTATCGAAGGTAACATGTAAAAGATATATCAAAAAGAACATTAACATACCTTAGTTAAAAACATGGCCTTCTCAAAAATTTCCTAAATAATAAATTAACGTATGACAGACACATTCAACCATGAACCAAAAAAAAAAAAAAAAAAAAAAAACAACAGTTGTATCACATTTAGACAATCATTCACTAAACAAAGAACACTTAAGGAAATAGAAAAATAATGTGCTGTTACTATAAAAAACGAATCATGTCATGACAGCTTTGATTCCTCCAGCGAGTGACATTCGTTTAAAGGCTGTACAAGTTTAAATTACTGTAGAATATATTCCACACCTTACTATACATAAACCATTGTATTCTAGTATACGGTTCTATAATTGTTTGTTTTTGTTTTTTCATTTCATCAATAAATGCTTTTTCAAAGATTTTTTAAATGAATTCAGAGATTGACAAAAACGAATATTAACAGGTATATTGTTCCAAGCATGTGCATTTAGTACATATTGACTGTTTTGTCCGGCGTGCCTATTTTAAAATTTAAAAATTACGGGATGTGTGGTTATACGATTATCAGTCCTTATGTTATAAAAAATAGTTTAGTGTTACAATGCTATTCTTTTATCATCACAAAAAACGTCAAGTGACAACGCATTTATATTTTCTGCAACGCTATATACATATTGCTACCATTTTCAGAACAAAATTTGAGTCTAAATAAAATTATGAATGAATCAAAGTATTGTGAAACAGACCAACGTCTTCATGTTATTTTGAAAATCAAAATTTGTTTTTCAAAATCATAGACATACTTCCTTTGATTTTTATTGAGAAAAGAAAGACAAAATCAGTGTAATACATAGTGGCATTGTTCAACGCTGGTTTGCATTTTGATTATAGAGCGTCATTTTAAATTCCATATGATATCGAGTGCAATTATTTAATATTACTTGCCCTTGCTTGCAGGAGAATCGATCAGTGTGCCGCGAGTAATGTTCAGTTTTGATATCATAACTAAGTTATAGAGCATTTCCATTAATCAGTGATTTTATCAATGACAATTTTGTAATATTAAGCAAAATAGCACAAACATAACAAAGAACTGTTTGGAGATAACGGTGAGCTAATAGTGCAATGAATGTTTTTGCAAATGCATTATGTTATTGCACGGTGCAGAGACATTTCTTTGATGTGTCAGCTCTGTAATACGCTCATAATAGTTTTTACTTTGTAAAGCTATACCTACTATATAAGATTTCCCCGAAAAAGCATGCTTGATATGTAGCATATTGCTGGCAGTCTTCCAAAATTCAATGCAAACAACAGCCTCCAAGCACAATTACAAACAAACTAGAACTGTCACAAGAGTGGTGAATTATACCCCCACAATACAGCTTTGTCACAGAAGTATGGCAACCATAAGAAAGGAATGGCCACAAGGACATACATTTCAGTTATTATACAATAAGTTGTGTAAATGTATTGTTTTAATAGCACACAAAATATGTAAGGTTGGAAAGTATGGATTATTATTAAATTTAATAGGTTTATTTCAAACATGTTAATATCACTAACCTCCCTATCAAATTTCATGATCCTAGCCCCAAGCGTTCTTAAGTTATCATCCGGAAACCGTTTAACTATTCCGAGTCATGTGACCTTGACCTACAGACCTCAAAGTCAAACCTGACCTGTATTTCATGATGTTACACCTGTGTACCAAAAATTATTTCAATAGGTCAAGCCTTTCATGAGATCATCCGGAAACAGTTTTACTGTTCAGGATCACTGTGACCTTGACCTTTGGCCTACTGACCCCAAAGTCGAACTTGACCTGTATTTCATGATGTTACAGCTGTGTACCAAAAATAATATAAATCGGTCAAGTCGTTCAAGAGTTTTCATCCGAAACCGTTTTACTATTCCGAGTCACTGTAACCTTGACCTACAGACCTCAAAGTCAAACTTGACCTGTATTTCATGATGTAACACCTGTGTACCAAAAATTATTTAAATCTGTCAAGTCTTTCATGAGTTATCATCCGGAAACCGTTTTACTGTTCAGGATCACTGTGACTTTGACCTTTGACCTACTGACTCCAAAGTCGAACTTGACCTGTATTTTCTGATGATGCACCTGTGTACCAAAAATTATTTAAATCGATCAAGTCGTTCATGAGTTACCATCCGGAAACTGTTTTACTGTTCAAGGTCACTGTGACCTTGACCTTTGGCCTACTGATCCCAAAGTCAAACTTGACCTGTATTTCATGTTGTTACAGCTGTGTACCAAAAATTATTTAAATTGGTCCAGTCATTCATGAGTTATCATCCGGAAACTGTTTTACTGTTCAGGGTCACTGTAACCTTGACCTTTGATCTACTAACCCCAAAGTCGAACTTGACCTACATTTTTTTATGTTGCACCTGTGTACCAAATATTATTTGAATCGGTCAAGTCGTTCATGAGTTATCATCCGGAAACCATAAAACCAACAGACCGACCGACCGACCGACCGACAAGCTCACTCCTATATACCCTCCCAAACTTCGTTTTGTGGGGGTATAATAACACGTGTATCTATTTAAACCTTAAGTCTTAAAATGTTAAATATAAAGCAAATAATGTTATTTTAAATACACAGTATTTTAGATAAACAATAAGGACACTAAAGCTATAATACAAGGTCAACAATAGCAGAAAGGGTCAACTTTGGCCGGGGGATCCTTACTTGAGCAATCTTCGCAGATGTCTGCTGCATAATGCAACATTCCAAATATCTAAGCTATGCGCCTTGTAAGTCTAGACACGAAGAGTTTTGAATTTTTGCCTATATTATACAATTATAGACTAATTAGTCTAAAATTATTATATCGTATACTTCATAAAAAGTAGTGAAAATTACAGGAAAATATTACAGAAATGACGTCTTGAAATCCGTGCAAGTTTACACATCATTTTCCAGGTCTACACATACTTTTGCAGACCCGGCACGTGAGCGCTATCGGCCAATCAGGATTAAGTATTTATGACAGGTATACGATATTACAGTATGTAAAATCAGGTGACCCCCTTAGCTTGTTTTCTAATTCTCTCACGACCATTGTTAATTATTGTCTGTTGTATAATACCATTAAATGTGTGTCTTTTGAATAAAATATAGTTTAAACTAATTTTGAACCCGTGGATTATAATTTGATCAATCTTAAGAGCGGTCCACTAGGCAATGCTAAGTGCTAAATATCTAAGCTCTAGTCCGTGTAGTTTCAGAGAAGAAGATGTTTTAAAAAGTTTTCCCTATACGTGTATATATAGTAAAGTCAAGTCGCCCCTAGGGCAGAGTAATGTCATTATGCTCTGTAGTTAAGTCACTTCGTTCTGTACATATGTCATTATTCTCTGTAGATAAGTCATGCCGTTCTGTACATATGTCGTTATGCTCTGTAATTATAACATTTCGTTCTGTGCATTCGTCATTATGTTCTGTAGTTATAACATATCGTTCTGTACATATGTCATTATGCTCTGTAGTTATAACATTTCGTTCTGTGCATATGTCATTATGCTCTGTAGTAAAAATATTTGTCATTATGCCATGTAGTTATAACAAGTCGTGCTGTGCATTTGTCATTATGTTCGGTAGTGTACGCACTAACATCAAAAGTTACGTTATGTGGAAATATTTGCTGTGACTTTTAAAGGGACATACCCTATAACTGATGCCAAACTGAATAACAACCAAAGCATAAATACTATCTTTATATAATCTTTGGAAGTATTATAACGTTACCTAAAAGTTTCAGCTATACATTCCCAGTCATAATCGATAAAATCAGCGGTTTAAAAAATTACTGCAGCACCGTAAACCATTCAATAATCTATGTAGAGTTGTTGTTGTACAATTAATGGGTGGATGCGATGTTTTAAAGAAAGCCTCTATATTGATTAATTGTGGTAAAATGAGGCATTTGTCGCCATAGGTTCTTCTTTAAAAGTGCATTTATTTATCAGTTTACGTTCATTGAACACATACATGTAATCTATGTTTTTAGAATATATTGATGCTAGATGTAGGGAGTTCCCATTTAACAGGTGACACCGAATGACGTATTTATTTCAGCTTTAAACGTACGTGCTCATAGAATTTGGCTGGAATTAGTGAACTTCTGAATAACTTAGGCATTGAATGCCCAATTTCCATGAAACGGCAGTAATTGTAGTATACTATATAAAAAAATAAAAGATAATAGATTTCAACAAATGGGACAAATAAAGCAGGAATTGAAATACAGAAATAGCTTCCTTATTGAATTTAAAATACTCTTTAAAATGGCTATTTTGAAACTGGTTTAAGAAAGATGCTCAAAACACAAACTAGATGGTTGTTTTTTGAAACAAAAGCATATGTCTTCCCTATGGCAGTTTGTAAGTAATTGTAATACTGATTAAGGATTTTCAAATAAAATACAGAGAATTTCAGGAAACATAATTACATTTCATTATTTCACCTTCAATGTTTTAACTACAGGGCATAATGACAAATGCACAGAACGGAATGTTTTAACTACAGAGCATAATGACATATGCACAAAACGAAATGTTTTAACTACAGAGCATAATGACATATGCACAGAACGCAATGACTTAACTACAGAACATAAAGACATATGTGCAGAACGAAATGATATAACTACAGAGCATTATGACATATGTACAAAACGAAATGTTGTAACTACAGAACATAATGACAAATGTACAGAACGAAATGATTTTACTACAGAGCATAATGACATATGTACAGAACGATATGTTATAACTACAGAGCATAATGACAAATGCACAGAACGAAATGTTATAACTACAGAGCATAATGACATATGTACAGAACGATATGTTATAACTACAGAACATAATGACGAATGCACAGAACGAAATGTTATAATTACAGAGCATAATGACATATGTACAGAACGGCATGACTTATCTACAGAGAATAATGACATATGTACAGAACGAAATGACTTAACTACAGAGCATAATGACATATGTATAGAACGGAATGATATAACTACAGAGCATAATGACATATGTACAGAACGAAATGACTTAAGTACAGAGCATAATGACATATGTACAGAACGAAATGACTTAACTACAGAGCTTAATGACATATGTACAAAACGTAATGATTTTACTACAGAGCATAATGACATATGTACTGAACGAAATGTTATTACTACAGAGCATAATGACATATGTACAGAACGAAATGTTATAACTACAGAACATAATGACAAATGCACAGAACGAAATGATTTTACTACAGAGCATAATGACATATGCACAGAACGAAATGTTATAACTACAGAGCATAATGACAAATGCAAAGAACGAAATGTTATAACCACAGAGCATAATGACAAATGCACAGAACGAATTATTGTTACTACAGAGCATAAGGACAAATGCACAGAACGAAACTACAGAGCATACTGGCAAATCTACAGAACGAAATGATAAAAGTCATCAGAAGGCAGCTATGGTGTTCCATAGTAAACTGTGAACTGCTATACGGTATGCAAGACTGGCAGATTGTGCAGATTGGAATATTCGGCTATCTTATTATGCTCAACGGCCGAATTTCTTGTTTATACTGGGGCAATATAAAGAGTAGTTCTGTTGAAAAATATCGGTATTCAGTCTCGATTTTTTCCATAGCCCTTCCTCTTATATGAATCATGTATAAATATATTCCCAGAACAGCTTGTTTCATATCTTATAACTTAACTTATCTCTATGGAGGACAGTGAGTTGACAGCCTCTGACCTCTGATATTTGTCTGTCTTGTTATGTGAATGATACGGGAATAAGTATTAACAAAGATTGTAAATTGCTATTGTATGCAGATGACAGTAACATTATTTTTTCACACAAAACCCTGACACTATTAGTCAAAACTGGGGTTTGAGTTAAAAATTGAAAATTGCAATCAATAGCTAATTGACAATGAATTATTCCTTCATTTAGGAAAAACTGAATGCATCTTGTTGCGGGGGGGGGGGGGGGAGGTGGCGGGGGGATGGAGGAAAGTAACCCAGGTCAACCCATGTGTGCTGAATAAATCTTTCTATCTAATTTTCGAAAACATAAAGGTAAAGTATGGTGAAAATAGCTATTATTGCTGACAACATTTAACATGCTGTTTTCCGGAATTAACAACATAATTTTGATTTGTGAATTCTGTTTCGTAACATTTCTGGAAAAATGTACCATGTCTGGTGTTAAATCATGTATCACTCCAAATTGCTATTTAGAACAATGCGTTGCGGTCTCAAGTCTTTGTCTTAGAAGGAAATGACGTCATCGAAAGATTACTGGGATTTTACAAGGCAGAACTATCTAATCAAAATTGACTTATGACAGATTATCTTGTAGCAAAACGATTAGGATTATTCAATCAGCAGTAAATTTCTCTGTCATTTGGTTGTCGTAAGCGGGTCTGAGCTACGTTCATTTAAAGTTTGACCTTGATTTGTTTTTGTTGCAAGTCCCACGACCCAACCTCAAAGGTTGAACCACGTTCATGCAAAGTTAAACATTGATTTGTTGTTGTAAGTGGCGGTAGTTGCGGGTGAAATTTATCATTTATATTTGCACACACCAATCGCCGCACATCTGAATTATTCTTATTCTTTATATTATTGAAACCAAAGATTAAAATGTTTGAATGCATTCACTGAACATATTTTGATCTTTACTTATTCTTCCCGTAAATAAACCTTTTCAAGATATTCCCGACAGATTCCACGAGGAACTTGTATACATACAGTGAAAGAGGATTTTCGTACTGCTTGTCCAGCGGTATAGGCTGGCCCAATGTTGGTACAAGTAGAAGTGCTGCTGACCTGTATTAAAAGCAGAATTGAAGACAAATATTGCATTAGAGATCGGAACACGATTTTTCAGAGGTGGTTTTGGCAAATTTTAAATAATAAAAGATCTGACTAGACATCAAAAAGAGACAAACTTAGCAGGTACAAGAGCCAGGGTAAAATGGGCTATGTTTATAAAGGAAAACTATATTTCAGATCCTATGAATAAAATGTATGAAGGGGACATGTACTATATTTACTCATATGTAATATTTGCTGTTTGCGACAACAGTTGACCAGGTGGGTAGATGTTAGTAAATATTAATCGGAAACACCTTTACATTTTGTTTTCGCATAATAAAATATCATGACATTAAAAGTAAACAGATTGTTTGAAGTTGTTCTTTTGACACTTTTCACGCGTATGTTTATATTCTTTTGGGTCGAAATAATAATGTTTCAGTTTAAAAATGTTTTGTGTAAAACTGATTTCTTTGATAAATGCATACACAAGTAATATTTCCCTAAAGATGTCTTTCTAAAGACTCATTTCAGTGAAACAAATTAAACGCCAGTTGAAAACAAATACACTGTACAAGGAAAGCCAACCATATATCAGAAAGTAAGGGTTTTTGTTACTCGGACAGATGCCATTTTTTGTTGTTTTTTTTTCAGTTTTTTTAGTGTGTATTAGATGATATTTTCAATACTAAAATACACACTTTTATAGAAATGTAATTTAGTAGGAAAGTAACCCAGGTCAACCCATGTGTGCTGAATAAATCTTTCTATCTAATTTTCGAAACATAAAGGTAAAGTATGGTGAAAATAGCTATTATTGCTGACAACATTTAACATGCTGTTTTCCGGAATTTACAACATAATTTTGATTTGTGAATTCTGTTTCGTAACATTTCTGGAAAAATGTACCATGTCTGGTGTTAAATCATGTATCACTCCAAATTGCTATTTAGAACAATGCGTTGCGGTCTCAAGTCTTTGTCTTAGAAGGAAATGACGTCATAGAAAGATTACTGGGATTTTACAAGGCAGAACTATCTAATCAAAATTGACTTGTGACAGATTATCTTGTAGCAAAACGATTAGGATTATTCAATCAGCAGTAAATTTCTCTGTCATTTGGTTGTCGTAAGCGGGTCTGAGCTACGTTCATTTAAAGTTTGACCTTGATTTGTTTTTGTTGCAAGTCCCACGACCCAACCTCAAAGGTTGAACCACGTTCATGCAAAGTTAAACATTGATTTGTTGTTGTAAGTGGCGGTAGTTGCGGGTGAAATTTATCATTTATATTTGCACACACCAATCGCCGCACATTTGAATTATTCTTATTCTTTATATTATTGAAACCAAAGATTAAAATGTTTGAATGCATTCACTGAACATATTTTGATCTTTACTTATTCTTCCCGTAAATAAACCTTTTCAAGATATTCCCGACAGATTCCACGAAGAACTTGTATACATACAGTGAAAGAGGTTTTTCGTACTGCTTTTCCAGCGGTATAGGCTGGCCCAATGTTGGTACAAGTAGAAGTGCTGCTGACCTGTATTAAAAGCAGAATTGAAGACAAATATTGCATTAGAGATCGGAACACGATTTTTCAGAGGTGGTTTTGGCAAATTTTAAATAATAAAAGATCTGACTAGACGTCAAAAAGAGACAAACTTAGCAGGTACAAGAGCCAGGGTAAATGGGCTATGTTTATAAAGGAAAACTATATTTCAGATCCTATGAATAAAATGTATGAAGGGGACATGTACTATATTTACTCATATGTAATATTTGCTGTTTGCGACAACAGTTGACCAGGTGGGTAGATGTTAGTAAATATTAATCGGAAACACCTTTACATTTTGTTTTCGCATAATAAAATATCATGACATTAAAAGTAAACAGATTGTTTGAAGTCGTTCTTTTGACACTTTTCACGCGTATGTTTATATTCTTTTGGGTCGAAATAATAATGTTTCAGTTTAAAAATGTTTTGTGTAAAACTGATTTCTTTGATAAATACATACACAAGTAATATTTCCTTAAAGATGTCTTTCTAAAGACTCATTTCAGTGAAACAAATTAAACGACAGTTAAAAACAAATACACTGTACAAGGAAAGCCAACCATATATCAGAAAGTAAGGGTTTTTGTTACTCGGACAGATGCCATTTTTTGTTGTTTTTTTTTCCAGTTTTTTAGTGTGTATTAGATGATATTTTCAATACTAAAATACACACTTTCATAGAAATGTCAGTAAAAGGGTATACGTAATTATTTTAAGAGTTGACATTTAGTAAAAGATTAAGAGCAACAGGTAAATGATATAGAATTTATCATGCATAAGGATGTACTCTCAGATCCCCATACTTCGCGTGTATAAACTAAAATGAGCTGTCTGCTTTATAGCGATTCCAATGACATATGCCAAGCAAAATGGAAATGTTCTCGAATGGCAAAGGACAATGTCACGCCATTGTTTAGCACGTCTTGGTAAATATGGAAATTATGTATTCGGAAGAATATTAGAATTCAGCTTGGGTAGCGTAAACTTGTAATTTACTGATGATAAGTTTACGTGATTTTGATGTAAACATAGACTTTCGTTCGTGATTCATTTAGAGGTCCAATACTAAGCCCCTGATAAGTATTTTCGTATCGTATTTTGTAATCGGCCAAGGCATGTTATACAATCAGTCTTTGACAAGGAGGAAGTGCCCCTATCCAAGAATATGGAGGCATAAACATTGAACTTTTGACTGTTTTAAGCAAAATCACAAAAAGTTCTATTAAAGTTTCTATATACCTTTGTAAAAAGAAATTCCATGGTTGCTAGAAATTTAAGGAAACATTGCTTGCCAATCATTTTGTTTCTATGATATACTTCAATATATATGAAGTGACCGTTGAAAAATTATACACTTCTTGTCTTTGATATTGTATCTTTAAACTTTGAGCTTGCCATAAACACCGATTTTTCAACTATCCTCCAATGAAGAAATGAAAATGATCTGATTGGTTAACTATTTCTGGGACAACTTTAAGGGGAATACAATTATGATTTTCAATATAAGAAATGTGAAAAAAGGGCGTGTATTGACCAAGTTTTTGTATTTAATATCTAACTAAACAAAACGAAGAAAGGAAAAGAATAAAGGGTTAATGGGGCATCCGCTACAACGAGCAGATCTTTTCTCAAAACATTAACAATGAGCTTAAAGTGACATTATGCGCATTTTTTTCCAGTAAAAATCCAGCTGAATATGGTGTGTACAAAAGCGTAGAGGAAATGATATACACCAAACTCTTCACACTACCAGTATGAAATAATAACTTTCCAAATATTGATTTTCTTATTTGACTGGGAGAGTCAATTTAAGAAAAGAACAACTGCATGCAGGAGTTGCTTCCCTTCCACTGCCGAAATCTCTGCCAACATCAACAACGACACAATCAACTTTCATTTTATCAGTCCGATTTTTTTTTATATCTAAAGCACCAACTTCAAATACTAATGCGGCATAATCATTAATTTAACACATTTAAATGAACAGCAACCAAAAATTGCTTTTATAAAACTGTCACCAAAAATACACTATGTGCAGTAAGATGCGCATAATGTCACTTTAATGTATGTAAAATAATAAATAATAATATACAAGTTTTTCAAGAAGAACATATTTCGAGAAATGTTTCTTATACACACGGTGTGCCAATATAGCGGCATTTTAAAATAAATCGCTATTCACCCAAAAAATAATAAACATGTGTTTATTAAGGTTTTACGGAACTACAACACGTAAGGGTATGCTAAATTTACTGATGTTGCTGCACTTTCTAGCTGAAACATTCAGGATTATTGGCAATTTTTTCAATTATTTGAATAATAATTGTTTTGAGGTTATTATACCCCCGAGACGAAGTTTATGGTGGTATATAGGAGTCACCCGGTGGTTGGTCGGTCGGTCGGTCCGTTGCATTTTCCTTGTCCAGAGCATAACTTGAAAACTTCTAGTTGGAATTAAATACAACTTCATACAATAGTCAAGCACATGGAGAGGACGTGCAGTGCAGTGAATCATAACTCCATCTGGACTTAATACAGAGTAATATCCCTTTGTTACTTTATACAACTTCATACAATGGTCTAGCACAATGAGAGAAAGTGCAGTGAACAGGAACCATAACTCTACCTTGTCTCATTACAGAGTAATTGCCCTTTGTTACTTTTCCTTGTCCGGAGCATAACTTGAAAACTACTAGTTGGAATTCAATACAACTTCATACAATGGTCTAGCACAATGGGAGGAAGTGCAGTGCACAAGAACCATAACTCTATCTTGTCTAATTACATAGTTATTGCCCTTTGTTACTTTTCCTTGTCCGGAGCATAACTTGAAAACTACAGGTTGGAATTCAATACAACTTCATACAATGGTCTAGCACAATGAGAGGAAGTGCAGTGTACAAGAACCATAACTCTATCTTGTCTAATTACATAGTTATTGCCCTTTGTTACTTTTCCTTGTCCAGAGCATAACTTGAAAACTACAGGTTGGAATTCAATACAACTTCATACAATGGTCGAGTACAATTAGAGAAAGTGCAGTGTACAAGAACCATAACTCTTTCTTTAGTTATTACAGAGTTATTGGCCATTTTTACTTTTCCTTGTCTGGAGCATAACTTAAAAACTACCGGTTGGCATTCAATACAACTTAATACAATGGTCCAGTATAATGAGAGAAAGTGCAGTGTACAAGAACCACAACTCTATCTTGACAAATTACAGAGTTATTGCCAAGGACAATATCTCTATTTTAGTTTTTTTTTAAAGGTATTCTGTTACTACGAACTTCCTCAGTTTATAAAGCATTCTTTCGGTGGTATTAATCACATTTAGTGATATGTCTAGTTTAAACTGATCCCAGATTTAGAGTATGCAAATCTCTAAAAACTTAAAAGAGGCATTCACTAAGACTGGATGCACTTTGAAATGACTAAAAAACTAATGATAAAAGACGTACGCTCTATTCTACGTTAAGCTTATATAGAGTAAATAAAACAGAAACAAACAGGGTGAACTTGGTTAATGCTAGATCGCAATATAAAACTTTTCTACGTAATGCTCGATATGAATATGACAAAAACGAAACTCGCAAATTATTAGAGGCAAAACATAAAAATGCAACACCAATGTTGAATAACTGTACTGGAACTAAATTCACCGTTTACTATGGAACAATTGTTAAAAGCAATTAACCAGCTAAATCCGAATAAAAGTGGCGGTCCTGATCTATACCTGAACGAAACCTTCATTCATGGTAAATGCATTTTGATGCTATTTTACTATCGCTATTTAATTAGGTCTTTGGAGGAGGCCTTGTCAGGGAGCTTTGTAGTACCGCTGCATAAAAAGGTAACATAATTTATGACAATAACTACAGGTTAGTACATATCAGGGAAGCTTTTCACACGTGATTAACAGATTGTGCATACAATTATAACGTGTATATAATAGAAGCACCAGCAGGTTTTCGTGGGGGAAATGTTTTTGTTTTACATAGTTTGATAATAGTTTAATCATATGATCATTACTGGTAAGTATATATTTTCTGCTTTTATAGATTTTAGTAAAACCTTTATGTAAATCATGACAATTGATAGTCTTAAATAATCCAACTTGGTATCGAGGAAATCTGATGAACATCATTAGATCAATGTATATAGCGGTTAAGCCAAGAGTTAAGAAATTATAATCAGCGAAGTGACAGTTTCGAATGCATGTTAGAGGTGAGACAGTGTGGTTGTTTATCACCCTTTTTGCATATACATCAATGACATCGAAGATATGTATAGTATTAAAATGGTTTTGATGGTGCCAACGTCAATATGTTCAATGTTTTTTGGCCTGGGGACTGAAAGTCCCCTAGGCCTAAGTTAGTATACCACATTTCAAACACTGCCAGAAATTTAACTGTGCTATGTGCGAATAACAACTGTAAACATGCGCTATGCGAAAGTAGTGCAAGACAAGCCAGATCAATCTTCTGTTTGAGTGTCGCATATGATAAGAACATATTAATGGATTATAATTTATGCTCAAATAACTGGTGCAGTGATATAAAGGAAATATTGTCCACAATTGGTTTGGTCGAGTTTTTCAATAACAAAACTTCAATCAATTTAGACCTTGCAACGACAAAAATCAACTATTATTATAGTATTGTTTGGAAAAATGGTATTGAAAATGTGTCCAAACTGAGAACTTACACTTTATTCAAGACGTTGTTTGACACTGAAGACTATATTAAATTGAATTTGTTAAGGAATGAACGTTCACTTCTTGCACAAATAAGATGCGGCATATTACCACTACGGATTGAAACTGGTCGATATATTGGTGAAATATTAGAGAACAGATTATTTCCATTTTGTAGTAGCCAGTTGATTGAAAGTGAGACTCATTTTGTGATAGGCTGTTCATTTTATAGACATATTCGATTTGATTGTTTTGCAGATGTTTATGGTACTGATGAATTTGACAGTAAATCTGATACTGAGAAACTGATATATCTGACTAAAAATTAACCTCGGACACTTGCCAAATACATTGTTAAGGCTTATTTACACAGAAGAGAAAAAATGTATAGATAATTTATTTGAAACCATTTGAATTCATTCATGTATTACTAAATTATTGATTCTATCTGCATTATATCTCTCTATATTGAAATCTTAGCAGAGAGAGATAGAGCTTAATTCACACTGTATAATTTATATGTATAACTTGTGACTTTATGTACATATTTATGTAGTGTATGCTAATTCAAAGTGACTTATTGGTCCACTGGGCCGGGTGTATTTTGTATGTATTTGTGTTATCTTGCTTTGTAACAATGTTTACACATGTCACTATAATACATAATTTACTTACTTACTTACTTACTATTACAAATAAAAACAGTACATACAACTTCAAACGATTGCAGGAAGGTATATAGCTTACGGGCTGCATTACACATTTTTTTTTCTGTTTTAGAAATTACTGCGCTGTTAGCTGATTACGGAAGATAATCAATATGCATATCACGGAAAAGTACGGATATTTACGGAAATTTACGGAAACGTACGGAGCTCGATATAAGAGTTTGTAGTTTGATTTTCAAATTTCCGATGTTATTTCATTGACAACTTTGTTATTTACGAACGATTACATATATATTTACCTAAAAATAAATTTCTCTAAAAAAAAAGATATAATTTACGTACATTCCCGAGAAGGAACTCACGTGATCAAAATCACCCGCCATTTATCGAGGACGCTGCATGTCAAGGCCCAGTGAACGGTTTCACCGATTACAACTACAAGGTAACCCAGAATCATTTTTGGTTTTCTCTGTTATACACATTGTACAGTACTGTATTTATATTTCATTGCTGGTATTGCTTTGTTTATTTCTGTTTCAAGGTCTTGTCCTTGGTACACAATAATTTTCGATCCACATCATCAGATCATATCGCTTGAAGTTGTACAAAGCGCAGATCGAATTATTTTTATTGGATTAAACACTTTATAATGTTGACTATGTGATTATTTTTCATTTAACGTACGTTTTATAATAAAACAAACTTCCCTGCCACCCATATATTTGTGAATCATTCATTCTGTGTCATATATTGAATTCCGCCCTATGCACATTTCGACCCGCGCTTTAGGTAAGGTTCAGCGCAAAACACGTAGGTCAAAAGTTGTTTTTCGGGTAGTTAACCTATAGCCCCCAGGCTTTCAGCGCTCACAGCGCTTTGATTAATAAATGTATGCTGATGATATAGTCATGTTTGAAAACAGTAGGATTGAACTACAAGCTAGTTTGACATGTTATTGGACTATTATAATAAATGGAAACTAGAAACAAAGGTTATGCTATTCAGCAAAGGAGGTCACTAACTTTTACTACGATGGTAATATTCTTGATATCGTCAATAAAGTTGTATATATTGAAATATTTTACCAAAGGTATTCATTTGCAGAAGCTCAAAATACAATAGCCAGACAAGCTCTCAAAGCCATATTTAAAGTGGAGAAATAGTTGTACAAGATTACTGATATATCCGTCAGACATATTTAAATAAAATAGGTTAGAACTGTTCGATAAATCAATTTTACCGATTCTAAATTATGTTAGCGAAGTATGGGGATTCATTCAACGTACATCTATAGAACGCTTACGCACTGTTTTGCAAACATTTATTGGGAGTAAAGAAAACGACGCAAAATGATTTCATGTACGGTGAATTAGGCAGGATGCCACTACAGAACATTAGATTTTTCGGTATTGTCAAATTTTGGACAATAAATTGCAGACAAATGAAAACACATATATCAAAACAGTGTATACAATTTTGATGCAAGATATAATAGAATAAATTATCCTATCAGGAAAAATTGGAGTTCATAAATAACATGCTTATTATGTTGTCTTGGGTTTCATGAAGCCCGTTTGTTTTAAAATGTTGGGAATTTTGACTTGTTTCTAATTACTGCAATACAAAGAATAAAAGACCAATTCTTACCAAACTGGTCAGACAGGTTGAACGAATCAAGCAGAGTTTTGTTTTATAAATATATTTTAACCGTATGTTTTATCAATATTTAGACATTAATAATTTTGATTTAACGGTATGCTTATCCCGTTTACGTCTCTCGTCACACAGACTATTTTAGGCGAAAGAAATGTTTTATTTTTTTTTGTAATAAAAGGTAAATTATCAATATTAGAATGTCACTTGTATACTGATTTGAGAAGACAATTTATTTCAAGACTTTCTGAAACAGATCTAATATATATAAATATCTTGAATTAACCATTACTGTAAATTTAAGTATTTATATAGAAAATCAGTTACACTTACGACAAACATGAGTTGTATATTAGGTACTTTTCTCTGTGTGAAGATGATTTACATTTTAAACATTCTATACATTCTACAAAGAACATATATAACTGATTACCAATAGTGCTATAATATATTGTCACTGTTCAATGCTTGTTCTTGCTTATTTCGCTTTCGAGAAAGACAGGTCATATGTTTGAAATAATTAAGCACATAGTTTTAGTAACATTCACTCAAAATACGATTTCGCTAGAGGTCTAACAGTTGGAAGTACATATAATATGAGGATATAGAACGTATCACTTGCATTAATAACTATATTTCTAATTACTGTAGAAAATGTCAATATTTAGGCAAAAGGAATCAATTGAGCAAGTTAGAGTGGATGAGGAAGACAACAAAATAATTTATTCGTTGTGACATTTTAAATAAGACAGCTTGATTTTACCTTTTTCCCAAGAGAACGTATGTAACAGATGAACAAACAGTATTTGTATGGCACAAACTGTATACACATGCATATTTCTTTAGGATATCAGAAAAGTAAAAATGACAGAGTTGTATTCAATTAAACTCCAAATGAAATAGCAATTTGGGTTCTACAGTGAAGTTCCTGCAATGATACCACCCTTCGGACCGGCATACTATGGGAATGTTCTTTTTGTCGAGACTTTTTACTTTAAAATGGGCCATTTTGCTCCGAAATGTTTGGTCTTAATATCTGATGGTCTTAATAGCTTTACTGTACTTGTATAAGTACTAAATTATTACGTAAAAATAACGTTAGTGCCATTATAGTGCTAACTTAGTTTTAAATCGTTTGGACACAATTTAAAGAAAGAATCATTTTATATACTTGGTTCCATATTCAGAACTGAAAAAGTAATAACAAGAGCATTGTTTTCATTATTATGACCACTTACTATATCATTAAGACCTCATCCAATTAACATGACGCCATGTGTCAATCAAATGACTTCAATACCAATCAAAATTGGACTTTAGACACGACAAATAAATACAACTGGAAAAGATTTGAATGGATTCATTTGTTTTAAATATTCTGACATCAACAAAGGGGGTGAAGGGGGCTGAAAAGCAGTCAGGGGTTGTGGCTTCTGGACGTAGAAGAAAAAAATGAGATAGAGGGGGCAGTCCCGCTGTCGGTACAGCAACACTGGATGTAGAGGGGGACTTGTTCCGCTGTCGGTACAGCAACACTGGAATTAGAAGGTGGTCTTTGTTCCGCTGTCAGGTACAGGGGCGCGGGAATGATAGAGGGGGGGGGAGGTGTGGTCTGTTGTTCCGCTGTCAGGTACAGCAACACTGGATGATAGAGGTGTGGTCGTGTTCCGCTGTCAGGTACAGCAACACTGGAAGATAGAGGTGGATCATTGTTCCGCTGTCAGGAACAGCAACACTGCACAGACATCAAAAATGGGGTAAACAAAGTACATGTACAAGTTTGTAAGCAATTCAGTATAAATGGAAACGTATTATTATCAACATCCTTAAAGTTTATGTTGTTTACTGTGATTTGTACATGCATGTGTTTAGTTTTAGAGGCTTCTACGAGTTTGTGTATGCCTATCCATGAACCATAATAACAGGAAAACAACAAAAATAACCTTAATTTGCATTGAACATTTTACAATTTTTTTGCAGCAACATGGCGTTGTGATAAACACTTTCATCTGGTCAAGATTTTTAAATGAAGTTCTGTCAGGTTCCTGTTTAAAATGAATACAATAGATTTTATTTTGAGTCGGCAAGACAGATACACAGATATAACATAAGCTCTCTAAGAGCTCTTGAACCGAGGCTCACAATTACACAGCCCAAATAACATATTAATACTCTCGGACAACCGAATCATACACCAAACTGTTATTTAAGCAGGAGTTATGAATAATGAATCTTGTCAAGCTCCTCGAAAGAACTCAACAAGCTTACTGTTAACATGGTCATACAGAAAGGAGCAAAGGTGTAAATACCTATTCTTCATATCCAATATAATATTAATATGAAGTAGATTGTCTGCATTTTCGACCAAGGTCTATTCTCCTTGTATTTCAGAAAGCCAGCATATTTGTCCTTGGTGTTAGTGTGAGAGACGGATTTCTAAGGTCTTGGATCAGGCAAGAGATGGAATTTCCTGTAACTGCGTTTCCTTGCCAGTTGAATCACCGGTTCAGCTGTTTTACTGTTTACATCTTTTCTTGCTGCGTATGTGTGATTACTATTTTCTGTCACTGGACTAAGACGTGGGAGCATTTTACTTATCTGAATCACATTCTTACTGGATTGACTATCCAAAGTAACTTTTTGCCGTTTCCTGCACTTTTTTTCTACAAGTTAATTTGTGTATGCGGTTCTTTTCGCATAAACAAACTAAACAATTTATTTTAGATTCTTTGCGAGGTCCTGTCACCATTTTGAAATCACGTGTAAGAAGGCATGTGACACCGGTCTGACAGAGGTATTACTTGGAGTAACTCTGGTAGTGATTGAAGCAGCTAATATTTTACTTTCTTCAGGTCATTATCTCGGCTAGTGTTTTATCAATGCTAGCAGTGAAAGTGCGATTGCCGAGACACAAAAGAGAGTTGTAACTATTCTTGGTGATGCCCTAAAAGGAAGTACAGAAAAAACTTGTTTTCACTGAGACATGTTTTTTTTATAACCAGTGTAATCGATTTCTCACTGGAATTTGTTTTCGTGATTTATCTTACACATCAAATACCATTTCATCACTGATGGTAATTTAAAATATGCGGATAATAACGAGATGTATCTCTCTTACTGCTACACTCTCAACATCACGAGGTTTCTACACCAGCTATCTCGCAAATCTTTATGAATGAACTCTGCTGCCGAGAAATATTGTCGCTTTCAAGTTGATTTACTTGAATCGATGACAGAGTGAGTGGGAGGCCAACAAATGTGATACTGATAATGCTTGCATTTCTAAGCAAACACAGCCAGAAAAAATAATTATTTATCAACTTGATTTCATCGATTTACCTCAAATAACACCGCAATTAGTTTTTGATATTTACAAACTCCGCATAGCGGTGACTTCTCCTTACAGCGTACAGTAACTACTGAAAACACAAATTAACACAAAAACTAAATTAAAACTTAAACATTTGTGATAGTTTTTAGTACTGCTTCTACATTTAAGTTTATTAAATAGGTCAATTCAAAATTATTTAAATAAATTGTTAACCTGCCATCACATGTCATTTCTTTCTTCTACAGTAGTGGTAGCTTGTATGTGCTGTTATTAGAGAGCGGAGCTCATCCAACATATTGATATCAGAAGTTCGTAATATTTTAAGTAAAATCACCCCTTAAAAATGATCAAGAATGATGCTAAAACACAGTAAATGCTTTGAAAACCTGTACATAATGAAATATGCCGAGTTATTTCTCTTATGGAAAGATAAAAATTAGAACATACCGAACAGAAAGGGAGGATTTTCAATGTTTGACTTGGATAGTCAAAAAGATTTTTATTGATTTCCACCATATTGCATGCGAATAAAAATTTGATACATCTTCATATACTTTGGTTTTAACTATGGTAATGGTTCAATTTTTAAGTAATATGAATAAATTATAAATTATGATGGTAACTTTGAAGGGTAATATCACTTTAAATTGAGAACATATATCTGTAAACATTATGAGACGAAGAAAAGAAGGCGGTATTTTAGTTTATCGTCAACAACCGTCTATATTTAGTAGCAACAGTGTGAATACAGAGGTCGCGTTTACTGATTCTTGTCGTTATAGTTTTCCAAAAGTTCAAAAGTAATTTGTATACCGTGGGTGTTCTTTGTGTAATAACTTGCCACAAGACATCAGAAATACAACCAAGTTACACACATATAAAAGTAACGTTAATGAACACATGTAAAAAGCATTTTGATATACATACTTTGATATTGATTTAAGAAGTCTTTCATTTTAATACTTACAGAACTCTTTTGTTCTGTGATATCTTATTTATTTTAAGTAAAGCCGCGGTGGTGTAGAGGTTAAGGTGTCGGCCCTCATCCCGGAGGTTGCGGGTTCGAGCCCCACTCGGATCACAACAGTACCTCCTCATATGACACCACTACTAGTTTTTCCAGTAAGCGGACTGGAGAGTGACCCGATAAGCTGCAAGCTTCTTCACAATCGAGCTAAAATAAATAAGTGAAAACTAAAGCTCTAGTGTCTATCTATGTCATAGTGTAATCTTATACAAGTACCACAATGGAAACAAGGAGTTTCTCATTACTTTTTTGTGATATGTAATTTGACATGGTCCTTAATGTAGTTATCATTTACTAGTATTTAATCATTAAATTACTAATTATATATTTAATATGATATGATTAGATAGTTTAAATATGTATGATGTTAATACATTAAATATTTGATTGTGCCATGTAAAATTACATTTTATACAGAGTGAAATTTATCTGTCTGTCTGTCTGTCTACTGGAAATGACATAATTTCAGTTTAACTATCAAGTTTGGTTTGGTAAAGAAAGTTTACTAACAAACTTAATTATGATAAATTTCTTGGTGGATACGCTTTTGCGTAGGATTCAAAATTAACCTCACCAAACAAACATCAAAGGTTTTTGCTGAAGAGAATAAAAGCTAACTACAATCTTTTACATGGATTTGAAGGAGAGGTGTTCGTTCACATTACTCAGTGAACAAATTAATCTAATTTGTGCATTGTAGTGCCATATATTGTTTGAACGTTTGCTGTCTACTCAGCTGGGTTTTGATGTCATTTCTGATTTTTATGTTATTACAAATGTATTTAAAACTATACCCCGAATCAAATATAATGTTGAAAAGATCACGATTGGTTTAATTTACAGCTTGTACCACAACTGAAAAAACAAAACGTGTGAGCATCCTCCAATACAGTAAACAACACCAATAAAAAGTAAAAGTTTAACCACAATAGGCGCACCTTTGTTCAACGTCAACATGACATTGAGTGCAGCGCCAGTTATAAAGTTATCTGTTTTTAGTAGACCCAGGAAAGCTTAACTGTAAGAGGAACCATGCTTGTGAAATTCTCTTGATTCATTTCTGATGGTCAGTTTAAAGGTATTTGTTTTATTTCTTTATATCTTAAATTAATGAACTTTATTTTGAGTTACTGATTATGTTGTTCTCAGAAATGTTCCTTTTGTGTATATTTTTAATTTAACGCTTACGTAAGGTGTAAAGGAAATGTGTTTTCGTTTCATAGTTATGCTCATTTACAGTGTATATTTTGTCCTACCTGTTAGAGAACAAAACGCTTGACATTGATGTATTACTCGGTCTCTAGGGTGGCAGATATTTGTCGAATAAAATATGGCTTTTCAACATTTGACAGTTGGGAAACATGAAATTTAGATATTAATACAGAGTTCCAAGAAAAGTTTTGATACACCAAACGCACAAATAAAAATAAATTTTCAGTAAAGGCTTAAATAAAGGCTTAATAAAGTCAGTTAATACATGTATGTATGTATGTAAATGTTTATATTAACGTCTTCTGGAGTAAATTCTAATAAAAAAGTCAAAAGTAAAATTTGTCATTGAGTACAGGTATTGCACATTGGTGTCCTGGATCAAAGCTGATATTAAATATGTAAATAGATAAATAAAACAGTAACAATTTAGCAAAATAGTACAAAGAAGTCTTTAAATGAACAACAAAGTGCATATTACTGATGATTAAATGACACTGTGTTAATCTGATAGGGTGAGCCAAACAATAACAGCAACAAATCTCGAAAGAGTAAAGAAACAAAGAAACAAAAGTAAACAATAAGAAGGTAGCTACATTAACAGCTCTCTAGGTGAAACTGATTCAGGTACACGTATACAGATGATATACACATATATTTTTTAGAAACATGTTAAATCGAATACACTTTTCTTTAATTTCTTAGAGACGGTTGTCAACCGGCATCAGTTTTTGAAACCTTTGATAAAAGTCACCTTTTCAAGTGCAAAAATAACTAAGAATATAGCTTCGTCAATGTTACACTGTAAACATTGCTTTCAGGAAAAGCCAGTCGTCGAGGCCTATACAATCTTGATTAATTTAACGTAGAGTATGTTCTCTATGGATGAATGCGGATGATACTTAGTATTTTAGGCCAATTAAAATTGGCAGAAACTACAATTTATTGTTGTTTCTGTATTTAAACATAATCCAAGAGTTAAGTAAATTCACTTCCTATGTCATTGCGCTTGAAATGATTATCATCAGTTGTCGTGTATATTTAGTATAAATTGTTTCTAATATACAGTTTATAATGAACAAAACGTGTGGTATTGACGTATTACTCGGTGTCTATGGTGACAGATATATTTGACACCCTATCCCATTTACTCAACGACAATTCAATATAATTAACATAAATGTTATGGTTCATTAATACACATCTTTTCAATATAGGTCATATAATTATATTCTGTTCAGTATCATTTCATACATATTAAGTTTCTAAGTTTTCTGTCACGTTTCTCTGTGACATTGAAATGGGAATATATGACATTTCCAAGGTGTTTATTTTTATGACATGCCATGATTACTTCTAAGGGAGGTGTGGGTGACTGGAAATATGACGTCTTTATCACACTGCGAGACTATATTGCTGAGACTATGATCATGCTTATTTCAGCTCTCTGTTTCTTCCTTCTTGCAGATATATGACATTTACATTGTCATTCTTGCTAAATCTTGAGGAAGGTATTGTACTTTGAAACTTGTATTATTTTACAATTTGTTTGTTTGGGTTGCCATATTATTTGCTTAGTTTGCCTATGTGCATCATTCTAGTTTTGCTTTAAATTCTTTGAAACTCTGTCTTTTGTTCTTTTTTAAATACTTGTGGTAATCACTTTCAGACATAAAATAAATTTTGCAAAACTTAAGAACCCTGTTGGTCACGACATTTGTTTTCAACGTTACGCCAATCGATTCTATAATTGTTATTGTCATTCAATAAGAGAAGTAACACAGAAATATCTCAGTAGTTTTCAGCCTTGTTCTTGACCTTCACTCATGGAAATTCTGAATGGTAACATAACTTTTACCATCTAATTGAAAAAAAACCACGATAATCATGCATGTTATTGCTAAAGTTAATTAAACAGGACATATTGATTAAGATTTTTTCAGGTAACAATTGATCACGCAAAGCATTGCGCTACGAATGCTTGGTAGTTTCAGGAAAACACAATGCTATTCAAACCAAACCTTGTTGACATCAAAACAAATACTATTTGTATTTAGTTGTCAACAAGTAACTAAATAACATGTTGTTTTGATGATTTTATAGCAGTAAGTTTTAGCCCTCGATGATTGAGCCATTTTAGGCTATACGAAACAGGAAAATATAATTATGGTGAAATATACGAAAGTGATACACAGCCATTGCTAGAGAAATGAAGTTACTTAGTTATTTTATCATTCCTGGTGATGATTTATAACATAACAAGAGCCATGATGGTCCTAAAAGTTCACATGAGAACCAAAACGTGTTTGAATTCAAACCATTTTGGAGCTTGCATGCAGATTCTTTTCTATTTGATCAACGCTGATGAGAATGGATTCCATGAGAAAAGTTGATGCCGAGAAAATAATTCATTCTTATAAGAAATGAAGATTAAAGCTGAACATACTGTATCTGGACCATTAAAATTCAGCAAAACATACAGAAAGACGGACGATCGGACAGATTGTTGTTTACAATAGCACAGATGTTACACATGGGGTTTCAAGCTCTTGGCTGAGGTCTTCAGCAAAAATTAAAAGTGTCCACCTTTCATTTGTACAGATATTTTTATAAGTTATGTTTATTGAACTCGTAACTTTATTTTAAATATTGAAAAGTCCAATATTTCTATATTTGCATCATCACATCACCAGGCATGGTAAAGAATACATATCATATATATGGATCGAGTTTGTTCTCACAATGCTTGAAGGCAGTAAATATATGTAAATTATTTATGACAAAGTATTTGCACATATACAGACACTCTTTATTTTTGTATCTTTATCAAGCTGCATGTAGATTAGAAAATGTTCCCTCTAAAATTGTAGTACACGTATTTGATTTACGTACAAAAAGCCTAAAAGGTCTAAAATAGATATAGAAGCTCTGATAGAAACAGTTAAGCATTCGAATGATAGAAGCTTTAATGATTGACTAGTATGTGAATAAAAGAAACTCGCCACTATACCAGGTGATGTCCTCAAGGGCCTGACCGAATAAGATTATTTTGTCCAAACCCAACATTCGCTATGCTATTTCATGCACACGTTAATTCTGTCACTTTCTTTTGTAAAACGATCGGACTTACCAAACTTTCTAAGCAGTTTATGAGTTGTATTGATGAATAAATATGTTCAACCTTTTGTTTGAAATTCACAAAGGTGAATGTGCCAATGGTTTCGGTTGAGAAGTTACTTAATTACTGTTCTGAACTTTGATTCTAATAACATATTGAGTTTTTCGATTAAATGGCAACGGAAGAGAAAATTAATAAACTCAAAATTTTGTTTTAGATATGATATTGTGAAGCCGTGTAGTATCAATATGGTAACGCTGCGTTTGTGATTGTAGAGAAAAAAAATATGCCACGGTTTTGTTATGAAATTACTCTTAAAAAAGAAAAAAAACAAACAAACGTTTTCAAACTTAAAACAAATATACAGTCTGTCGAAAACTAAGGTAAATACCCTTTCTGAGTTACTGTTCCTTCAGTTGTTAAAATGATCAGAGTTATCATTTAGATTGTCTTTTTTGGCCTTGGGACTGAAAGTCCCCTAGGCCTAAGTTAGCATACCACATTTACCACATTTCAAACACTGCTGACAATTTAACTGTGATATGTGCGAATAACGACTGTAAACATGCGCTTTGGGAAAGTAGTGCAAGACAGACCAGATCAATCTTTTGTTTGAATGTCGCATACGATAAGAACATATTACAAATAAAAACAGTACATACAACTTCAAACGATTGCAGAAAGGTCTGTTGAACCGTATATGTCCCGGAACGTATATATCACACGAGAGAAAAATTCGACCGCATATGTCACACGTGTGATATATTCGGTCGAAAATAGTCTTCGCGTGAAACGTATATGGCACATATTATGTGATGTATACGTTTGACTTCGAATTTTATAGGAACACGAAAACGAATATCTCACATGCAGAAAAAGGCAAATAAAAACGAAATTTTCAACGAATACGTCACATTTTGATCAATTTTAAAAAAACATATTTAAAACAATCAAATATGGTTGATTGTTATGCCGCATAGATTCTGCTTAACACAACCAATAGAAGTCGATCCGATCGGTCCCAACACATTGTATGGGAACTAGACATTCCCACTCGAAGGTGTGGTCTGTATTATGTCTTTAATTTGTATAAATAATGTTGGTCAAATTTCGATCGAGTGTTGTTGAAAGTTATCGACTGCGTTCGTGTGGCCCTTGAGTGGTGATTATCAACAGGAAATTATCTCAGAACAGCATTGATTATAAAACATCACTATACATTTTTTTCTGTATAACACAATACATTTATCACAGATTAAACACATATCAAACTTGATATTTGATGGCCGGTGAAACAGTGTAAGATGGTAATGACCCTCGATCAATTTTGTCGAGCCCACTTGCGGTGAGCTCGACATAGTCGCCGCTTTTGGCAGTCGGTGTATGTGCATCCGTGCGTCTGTGAGCCCGTGCGTCCGTCCAGACTAATTTTGTCCGGACCATAAATTTGATATGCAAGGAGCAATCGTGTTTATATTTTGCATAAATGTTAACCTCAATGAGAAGGAGTGTCATTTGTCGAATTAAGAATGACTTTGTCCGGAGCATTTCTTCTATATACTTGAAGGGATATTGATGTAACAATGCATAAATGTTTACCTTAATGAGACGAAGAGTCATACAGATGAACAAATCCCTATGTCTACGGTCAAGGTCACAGTTTGAGGTTAAAGGTCAAATTGAAGAATGAGATTTTGTACTGAAGGATGTACTGAAGGATTTTCATACCATTATAAGACAGGGTGTATTGTGCAAGAACCAGGTCCCTAGGTCTAAGGTCAAGGTCACACTCAGAGGTTAAACGTCAAACACAGGATTGAAAATTGTGAATAAACAATCGTATCTCTTTTTATTTCCCTGCAGCTACAATATCCTTTGTGTAACATTTAGTTTCTTCGATTCAAATCCACCTAAAATCAGTCATAGTTCCTGGGGGGTCACTATTCTTCAAAAAAATAATGACCGGGGTTATTATTCTATGGGGTTCCTAAACATTGTTACAACGGCTCCGGCAAACGGCCCAGGGACGGGTGCCTTGCCACCCACTTCCTACAAAAGTATAATTAGTAGTTTTATACACTAAAGTATCACAAATAAGTTTCGGTGTAAACTGTCAAAATGACCAGAATGAATATATCAAACGTGTGAAAGATTCGACCGAATATATCACGCGTGTGAAAAATTCGACCGAATATATCACGCGTGTGAAAAATTCGACCGAATATATCACGCGTGTGAAAAATTCGACCGAATATATCACACGTGTGAAAAAGACATATACGTTCGGTGTAAACTGTCAAAATGACTAAACGAATATGTCACATTAAACACGTGTTATATTTACGGTCGAATATATCACACGTGTGATATATACGTTCCGGGTCATATACGGTTCAACAAAGGTCTATAGCTTACGGGCTGCATTACACATTTTTTCTGTTTTAGAAATTTATGCGCTCTTAGCTGATTACAGAAGATAATCATATGCATATCACGGAAAAGTACAGATATTTACGGAAATTTACGGAAACGTACGGAATTCGATATAAGAGTTTGTAGTTTGATTTTCAAATTTCCGATGTTATTTCATTGACAACTTTGTTATTTACGAACGATTACATATATATTTACCTAAAAATAAATTTCTTTATAAAAAAAAGATACAATTTACGTACATTCCCGAGAAGGAACTCACGTGATCAAAATCACCCGCCATTTATCGAGGACGCTGCATGTCAAGGCCCAGTGAACGGTTTCACCGATTACAACTACAAGGTAACCCAGAATCATTTTTGGTTTTCTCTGTTATACACATTGTACAGTACTTATATTTCATTGTTGGTATTGCTTTGTTTATTTCTGTTTCAAGGTCTTGTCCTTGGTACACAATAATTTTCGATCCACATCATCAGATATCGCTTGAAGTTGAACAAAGCGCATATTGAGTTATTTTTATTGTTCTCTCAAACAATTGATATTGTGGACCATTTAACGTACGTTTTATAATAAACAAACTTTCCTGCCACCCATATATTTGTGAATCATTCATTCTGTGTCATATACTAAATTTCGCCCTATGCACATTTCGACCCGCACTTTAGGTAAGGTTCAGCGTAAATCACGAAGGTCAAAAGTTGTTTTTAGGAATTTAATCTATAGCCCCAGGCCTTCAGCGCTCACAGCGCTTTGATTAAAGTCCAGATCGACCCTTGGATTTCTCCACGGATGATCTTGCCAAAACTCCTGACAGACGTAGGTTCAAGAGACAGATGCAGATACAAGGGAATCCGGGTACCAAACCATAGCTCTTTTACGAATAGACTGGTTATTTTGATTTAAACAGTATTTATTCAATAAATGCATATCCAATATTTCTGTTAAATAACAGCAAGGATCGAGTAGAAAGCTCTAAGCTTATTAAAACAATGAAATATGAATCACTTTTGGTAACAGCTTTGGTTATTTTACGTGCCCAGTGTATAGCACCGATACACATGACTACCTCTGGCTATCTAACCAGTTCATCTCTAGATGGAGGGGGGTGGGGGACACTGAAAAGCGTTTATTAAATTTTCATTGCCTCGGCTGAGACATCTTCATTTGACCACATGCGCAACAGAAAGTTTCTTTTAAAGCGGACGTTAATTTAACACATTTGAAGCCAGTCGAAAAAACTTATAAAACAGTAATCATTTTCTTGCTCAGCTAACAGATCTGTCACTAATACATGTGTTAGAGTCTCTAATAACCACTAACAATATACTTTAGGATAAAGTGTCAGTAACGTCATAGATACATGTGTAAACAACATTGCATAAAGGTAGAGCTGGTGTGCAAGAGAAGAGAGCAAATATATTTACACAATAATTATAGATTCTTCCGTTGCGTAACTGTCAAATTATCATGAACGTACTGTATATAACACTGTGTGTCCAAACGCTTTTCGCCTCATTTGAATATAATGTCACGATTCTATCGATAGGTATATATGATTAGTGTCAGCTAGAATGTCAGACAAGCAGAACATGTGAGGAGCGGAAGGCTGCTAAATTTTGAGAAGGATTGGACTGAGATCGATTGGATTATTTTTCTGATAAAAGCGTTGATAACTTTGATCCATTATCCAACGAACACTTAGTTAATGCGACTTGAGGTGACAGTCTGATAACAATAACAACGCGGTCATGGTGTCGTTACAGCATTTAGGTGTCGTGTGTAACTTATGACCGCGTTGTCGGTGTGTCCGTATATGTTACGTGTAAATCATTTAAAATACATTAAGCCTGTCAAAGTATTTAACACTTTATAACGTACGATAGTTATAATTCATATCATTTGGACATCCAAATGTAGAAGTTAAATTAAATTAAATACATCTTAATATTAGAAATCAATGTGTAACGCCGAATCTAAACTCCTTCAACAGAATAAATAAAACAGTGATAGAAATTGTTACATTTTCTATATGACGACTACATAGTAAGTAAAACTAACCCATAAAACATTAAATAGTTAATTTGTTTCACATTATATAAAATATAAATATATATAAAAAATAATTTGTTTTTTTTTCTCGAAAATTGTCAATAGATATATTTTAGTGCTTGCATTTATATACTGTACTATAAACTTGGCATAAAAGACACTGTTAGCTTTAATCCCAGCTAAACCTTTGTTTGTCCTTATTTGACATTGAAACATCAGTTACACTGAAGGAAAGATTTTGTTAAGGTTAAAGGGTTATGGGGAAGTTTGATACTATACAAAACTAATTTTCTTTAACAACATAAAATATGGCCACATTATCGCATAACAACTTTTCAAGAGAAGGAAGCTTAACAAATGTTAATGTGGGTTTGAAGAAAGCAAAAATAATGCGAAAGAAAATATCAAGGTTTAAACGTAGGAATGTAAAGCCGTATTTTATGCAGACCACGTTGACAAGACAGCATTTTGTGGTGAAACATACAGAAAAATCTCGATACTGTCACTCTATTTACGCCATTAAAATTTCATATATGCTAACATTAAACAAACGCCCACTCCTACTCCGATTCTGTTTTTTACGAAATTAAGTCACCTAGTTCATGTCAAAGCGCTTAAATTTTACTATTACTATTTGTTTCTCGGAAAAACGATTTTTTTATTGCATCGAAAACTTTCAAGTGCCATGCAGACATTTATCAAAGTTCTAGTTAGACACAGTCGAAATAGCAAAGTTTAAACAGACAATCAGAAAAAAGTTTGGACAAATTTGTTTTACGAAGACGTTCCTTAGTTTTTAATAGTCTTTTTCACACCTTACTTCCTCTCAGTACTCTTAAGTCAATACCAGACAACTTCAACGTCACTACTCAAAACATCTTGTAGAGGAAAATGTATTAGTGATTCTAAAACTTTGAAACAATATTATTTCAGGTGTTTCTAAATCAGCAGCAACTGCACGCGTGACCAATCTCACATTTGTGAAGACGCAAACACAAACCGATGACGTCACTGGTGTCCATTCATCCACGCCATGGCGATAACAAGTTCTCCGAAGTACTCTGTAAGTTTTCATTTAGCTTTTCTCTTGCTTCATTTAATCGATTAAGGGGCATGCAAACTTCAAAATAAAGTAACACTAAAAAGATGCTTTGTCAACGGTGTACTTACTCTTTGAGTTACTCTTCTTCGCTGGTGTTTAATCAAGTAAGATTTAAAAAGCACGCGCACTCACATGCTCACTTTACAAGCACGTGCACTCACATGCTAAAACTACAAACACACGCACACATGTGCTCATTCTACAAACACGCGCACTCACATGCTCAAACTACAAACACGTGCACTCACATGCTCAAACTACAAACATGTGCACTCTCATGCTCACTCTACAAACATGTGCACTCACATGCTCACACTACAAACACGCGAATTCACATGCTCACTCTACAAACACGCACACTCACATGCTCACACTACAAGCAAGTGCACTAACATGCTCAAACTACAAGCACGCGCACTCACATGCTCAAACTACAAACAAGCGCACTCACATGCTCACACTACAAACACGCGCACTCACATGCTCACTCAACAAACACGTGCACTCACATGCTCACACTACAAACACGCGCACTCACGTGCTCACTCTACAAACACGCGCACTCACATGCTATAACTTCAGATATGTGCACTAACATGCTCAAACTACAAACACGTGCATTCACATGCTCACTCTACAAATACGCGCACTCACATGCTCACACTACAAACACACGCACACATGTGCTCATTCTACAAACACGCGCACTCACATGCTCAAACTACAAACACGCGCACTCACATGCTCACTCTACAAACACGCGCACTCACATGCTCTAACTTCAGATATGTGCACTCACATGGTCAAACTACAAACACGCGCACTCACATTCTCAAACTACAAACACGTGCATTCACATGCTCACTCTACAAATACGTGCACTCACATGCTCACACTACAAACACGCGCACTCATATGCTCAAATTACAAACACGTGCACTCACATGCTCAAACTACAAACACGTGCACTTACATGCTCAAATTACAAACACGCGCACTCAAATGCTCACTCTACAAACACGTGCACTC
Organism: Saxidomus purpurata; assembly: GCA_022818135.1. NCBI lineage: Eukaryota > Metazoa > Mollusca > Bivalvia > Venerida > Veneridae > Saxidomus > Saxidomus purpurata. The sequence goes on from JAFMSR010000005.1 coordinate 45,315,719, forward strand.
ACATGCTCAAACTACACACATGTGCACCCACATGCTCAAACTACAAACACGTGCACTCACATGCTCAAACTACAAACACGCACACTCACGTGCTCATTCTACAAGCAAGCGCACTCACATTACAAGCACCATCTAGCATGCTTACTATACAACCACGCGCACTCCCATGCTCACAATACAAACACGTGCACTTACATGCTCACATTGCAAGCACGCCCACTACTACCACGTACAGGCAGATACCTACAAGTACACATCTAACATGCTCACCCTTGAAATCAAATGCTCATCTTATGCATACACACGTGTCGCGTTCTTCCCTATATGGTCGCGTAACATTTTCCTGATTAATCAATGGTACCCATGGATTAATCAATGGTAATCATGGATTATTCAATGGAGCTCATGGATTAATCAATGATACTCATGGATTTTATACAGAGAGTGATAACGCCCCCCAAAAAACCATGCGCCGACGGTAATAAAAATCAGTAGACACTGGTAATTTGACTGCTCGTGTTGTAAATAAAGAAGCTTCATTAAGGTTTCTCTTTGAAACACAGTCTGTCCATTGAACGATGATACATACGTCTTGATATAAGATACCATCGCCAACATAGATAGTTGCAAGATCAAAAGTCTCTCCTAACAACAAGCATGTCCAGGTCCTTGAAATGATGCTTAACGTGTATGACGAAAACATACCATGTAATCACGATTTTATGTCGTTTTATAACGTACGTGTTTTTTGCGCCTCACTAAAAGTAAATGATAAAATCTAGTAGCAAATCATTCCTCACTACATGTTCGCTTTGAACGCTCGTTGTGCTTACAGAGGGATGTTCATCAAGTGTACAGCTACCCTCTTGTGTTATGTCCTATTCGGTACATTTTTCTCTAAAACATCATACCTGTATTACTTTGAAAATATGATATTAGATTCCCATATGTTGTATGCAATATGATCATGGCCTTAATGTATTATATGCCTTTTTATGTACGATAGACTGTTGGCCTTCTATGTCTAAAAGTAAAACAGAAATGATTTGTTTATATGAAGGAAATGTTTTGTCTATATTAGGGAAATGTTTTTTATTTACGGTCACATGTGTGCATCTCTAAATTGGCGGAAATCAAGTGATATAATTTCATGTCGAGTGCTGTTGATTATGTAAACATGATACAATGTAAACATCTTCTGTGGAGTAATACTGCCAGTATGGAAATTATAGACATTTTAGGTACACGGTCGATTGTCGCGTTATCTCATGTTGAATTCCATTGTGTCTTCGTAAATGTTTAGTTCTTGGCTCATTTCCTTAAAAGTAAGTCTTTGTGCGTTTTTCTTAAAAAAATTAGATGCGACCTACGTTGTCAATTTGCCATACCATAAAGTAGATGCATAAAACAGGTTGTTTGTGAGATGTCATGTTCAACATACATACGTGTCATCAGTTTTACTAGTTCTTACTTTCACAAATACTATACATATACATAATTTCTGTGAGGACGTGGGGTACTGAAAATAAATGCAGATCAATCAGACCCGGTTCAAAAGGCGCAGACAGGGTAAGATCTTCAGTACATGGTTTCCTCCTCCAAGATACAGGAGTCATCTATCATAAATATATCCGAGTAAAACAAATATAACCTGAGGCATGATCGCGACAAAACAAACTGTCCCTGTCCTATTACTTTCACGCCTACAAGAAACATCAGAAACAGCTATTCGATTAAGGCTACTTTCATTCATAATTCCTGCACAGAAGAACTTCATTCAACGAGATTCGCGGAAATTTTCATTGGATTCCGAAACATTAGATCATTCATTGACCGATAACAGGAAATGATTTGGAATTAACGCGACGTTTTCTCTGCGTTGTGAAGGCAACAAACGATTTCAAGAATATAGGTAATAGACAAGTACACAGGCATCTCAATGCTTGTTTATGTATAAGAACTGCTTGAAAAGTCGATAATCTGATAACAGCTTTTATGGCAAAGAGATATAATTAAAGGCTTTCATTGACAAATCTGGTGCTACAGAACTTGAATGAAAGAAATGAGATTCCCGGTATGTTTTTGTATGCGGTATTTTGTAATATAAGATGCTTAGTTTTCTAGCTCAGAGATCACGGTCACAATACGGCGGACAAAGTTCCACTTCGGGGGACGAATGTCACTATTAGCAACAGCGTTGAAGATTATTCTTTTAATAATTATACCTATATGTATGGCATATTTCCTACAAAAAGCATTAGCAGATGCATCAACTGTATTTAAAACGACATACTTGAACAAGACTAGCTGTAAAAGTTACCAAATATAATTTTTCCTTTTCAAAAAGAAGCGATTTGGTTTAGAACCTGGGTTTTTCAAAAACGAAGATTCTGACATAAGGTTTGGAGACATTTGCATTTCTGCTCTTTGATTAATTTCTATTGCATAAGTCCACACCAGTCATTGCATGATCTGTAATGATTTAAAGTCTATAATCAAACAGCCTAATTGTTGTATTGTGTGTTGACTTGTAATGGTACAGACTACGGTTTAGATCGGTCAATAATACTTCCTTCCTGCCGTAATGTTGAGTCGTGGAAATAAGAGAGTCGTCAGACAGTTAATATCGTTTGGTTTCGTCTCTGGGGTTAATTAACGTGCACACCAAGCTAGGACATGGCAAAGCACAGTTGATGATACCGAGTGAGTAGGTGCGTTTATTCAGTCTGCTTCGAATATTACGACATTTTATGAACCAAAGGTGCCTTTTGGTGGTATATGAATTATATATCACATCGGTCCTTGTATGAACGTCTTGTAGACATCTGAATCTCTGCAGAAAACTGTAATATTTTTTCAGCAATTGCTGGGATTCAAAATATAGTCGAGACTTTACAGAGGTAATCAGCGCTAGTGCCAGCTATAGATATTTACATATTGCCGAACCAATGTCATATTATTTGTTTTAATTTAGATACTCTATTGGCATTTTTTCAGCATTTTCAAAACTTATAAACAGTTTAAGATTTTTACTCGTATCTCGTCAAAGGGCGTCTGCCAGAACGAGGTCGCCATAATGAAATGCGATTTATTTTTTTTCACGTGTACTGCGTAACACCTGAAGATGCTTCGAACATATAAGTTCCTGTTCAATATCTAATACCTATTCTTAAACGAATTTCGATATTATATTATTAATCGATATACAAAGAAATAAATTAGCCAACGTCTATAAAATACCCAGTGCTCCTACGGATATTTGACCTCTTGTGTCAGGCACACTAATCCATAACAACTTTGTCATTTGGCGCGTATTGATTGGACGACTCTAATGTCATCCTCCAGTATAATTGTTTTCCTATCGTTTCAACTGAACGCCTACCATTACATATAATATATAGAAGTGGATAATCAGCTATTATATCAGATAGCGGTTCCCATAAACATGCAACGTCTCTGTTAATCAGTTTGCTGTATTACCATATATGTCATACTGTATACACAATCGCCTTCTGACTCTGCTACGTCACAGGATTGCAAAATACAAATTATATATTGCGTCGGTGTATAAATGAATTACAGACCGACAGTTAGAGAATGACTGCTAGAGCTTCACACGTCATTTCACAGTCCTCTGTTAATGGAGACACCGTTTGTCATCTTTGAACAAATCTGTGTAACTTGTTTTTAATAGTCTGCCTGGAGATATTCTTGCAAATGGAATTATAAATACGGGTATTTAAAATAACGGATGTGAAATACACTTGAAAGCATCCGGTTGATATTGATGATACATACACAAGTACATGGTATTTATACATGGGAATGAAGTGTTTTAAATTAAATCAGTGCTTTATACATTTTGGATACGCGAACCATAGGTTTGAAAGTGACGTGTTTTTTTTTCCGGACATCAGAAGTGATAAGTTGTATTTTATTCAAAGGATGAACTCTTGGATATATTACCTGAAGTTTCCTTATTAATTTGCAAAACATCATCGATTACACCTGGTTCTAAATACACCAGTTTGTATAGTATAAATACATCACCTGGAACTTAATAACCTGTCATAAAAATGTTATTTATTACGTGGGTTTGCACGCTTAGAATAAGCATGACCTATGTTTGAAATTAAATAAACTGTGAACACGCATTATTATGTGCCGTTTTGAATTTTTATTTAAGTAATTAATTGTAATTGTTTAAAATAGAGGTTGGTCGCTGTTCGATTCGAGTACTCCTCTGTTTATTCCATTGTAGTGTATATCTTTTATGACAATTACCTACTTGGAATGAGGGACTGACACTGAATGAAATTTAAAGTCTGGATAATAGACACATATTTTTGGCTTTACAAATATAAGCAGTGGTTAGATAATAATAAGTGAATCGAATGACTACCCGTTACTTAGGTAAACATGTGGACTATTATGGACAAATTGTGATTTCTCACAGAGTAAATCAGTAATGGTTAAACGAAGATTTCAGAACACATCTGTTAGTCTACAAGACATGGGGTCATTTCATCTTGTCAAAAATGAATCTGGAAGAACTACCGAAGTAAGTTATCTGAATGATTAATGCATCTATTATATACATAAAACAGTTATGTTTCCACTAAAACACTATTCAATTAGAGTATTAAATGTTATTTAGCTATAACTTTCGCAATGCTTGCTTTTTAATGATACTTAACCACTGGTGAATGTATTACATTAAATAGCGATTACCATAATGAAGGGTATTAATTTTAATAGAAATATATCAGTTTAACCATTTTTGTTCATGTTTTCTAAGCATTATTGTCTCTTAAGCGTCTTAACCATAATACAGTATGATCATTTGTAAGATAAATATAGTATATGTGAACATTTAAATTACTGCTACCAATTCTAATGTATGATTGCGGACAGTCAAGATCCTTGGAACTTTATGGTAGTATACTGGAACATAATTTGACCAAAGTTACTTTAAATAATGCAAACTCTTGAAATCACTAGACAAGTGAGTGATTTTGGGTTGAACGCATCATTGCCAAGATTATTTATGTACGATAATTGGCAGTAACTGTTTAAGTCTAGTAATGGTAACTTACACATGACCTATAATCCGCTGCTAACGTGCTGTAATAAACACCTGTCAATTTTTATCGATAAACGTGTATAAATACCAATTCTGTTTGATTCATATAGCTTAAATTTTTGCTTAATACCAATGATAGTGTGAATATGTGCCTGTACCATCAAATTATTTATGTTCCTCATGTTTTATGTACCTATGTGCATACTGAGTGAATAAAATGAATTGAATTGAATTGGTCTTATAAGAAACGGTGGTGAGGTAAAATGAACGGTGGTGAGGTAAATGAACGGAGGTGAGGTAAATGAATTGCCTAACACTGAGCTGTTGTTGAAATGGGAGATAAACTACAAGACAAAGAGATGATTTATTATATTCCGAAACACTGATTTAGAGATTTATATACATTTCAAAATTGACATATATTAAGTTCGACAAGTTAAAGGATTCCTTCTTAACTTTGACAACTAGCTGTATGTCGACAGGTACATTGTAACAAGAATAAAATTATGCCACGCGATTATGTCAGTTAGTTTCGTGACAAATCTTCATTTATTGATAAAATTAGAGAAAACGTGTGTCTAGGTAACGAAAATATAAGAAAAATATGTAAATGTCAATCACCCATGTTATTATAGTGTACCAAGTTATATAAAGGACACAGGTGTGAAATGAATGTCAGGCTTCGTGATGGAAATATTAATTTCTCGTATACGTTCATTTCAGGCAAGATAATGACAAGCACAGTGACATCACCAAGGATAGCTCTTATACTGTCCCTGGGGAGACCTACAAACAAGAAGATAATTTTCCATTTAGTAGAAATTAATGCAAACTGTAGTTATTACTTGATCGTTTTAGTGTTAAACAGAAAAAAAGTGTGTAGTGTAGCAACAGTATATCAGACTCATTCACACACTGAAATAGTGCGCTAAATTAGAAATAATGTATATCAACGTGTAAAATACTGGGTAAAGATGAATAAGTAACCTTGTAGAGTTTACACAGACAGTCTAACTGTACTAACTAAACATGACAGTCAGCCTTTAGTAGAACCAATGACAAACACGTATTCAATCAAGGTTTGTATGCAGAATTCAAGCAGATGTATATCTAATATACCTAAATTTTAAAGGCGTTTCCCCGCGTTTTGTATTTCTTTGTTCACGAATTTTGTTGAAAATAGTGATATGTCTCTATGCAATACTTTTTCACAAAATACTAATTATTCCTTTTCGGTTTAGTCTAAAGATTTGGTTTTTACTGTTTTCTGTACATTGGAGTTCCAGTCTACCAAACTTCGTTCAGATCAGAGAAGATCATCTGCTTGGACGTTGAAGGACTGATTCACTAGCGAAAATGCAGGAAAATGCACGTAATGGCACTCTCGAAAAAAACATTTGTCGGAGAGCATGCCCCAGAACCCCCCTAGAAAGTGCCTCTCTATTTTTTAACCTCTGGCTGCGGCCCTGACATTGTCCATTGCCATTCAATTATACATGTTAATTATACACTCGCTCGCTCCACCGCTATTTAGTGTTCGATTACTTAAAAACAAAGAATAAAACACAGTCATAATTGCCGTCTTATAAGGCTTGAGCAGAACCAACAAATGGCAAAAAAGTTACGCCCCCCCCAAGACCAAATCTTGGATCCGCCCCTAAACAAGAGGATAATGATGATTCAATATTGCAGAGCTGCATCCTAGTTTGAATATGATTGCTCCATTGATGTACTTAATGTGAATACTCGCGTTTATGTGGGGTGCAATGACGGGATATGGCAAGTGCATATTACCAGCTTGCCCATTAATATCAATATCTATTTATGTGTCATTGACCAATCAAAGGGCTGGCAATTTCATGGAAGGGTAACAAATACATCAATTATGGGATTAACTAGAGTTATGGTTCTTGGTCACTGCACTCCCTGATGGTGTGATTCAAGTATCAATTCAATCTCAGTGTTCAATACTATCGAACTTACATTCCAGATAAGGTTTTAACAGAAAGGGAGATTTATTTAATAATTAAGTTATCTAAAGTTACACGTCTCATGGTGGTGAACATTTGTGCCGAGTAACATTAAAATCCCTCCATGCATGAAGAAGAAATAGTCCGGACAAAGTCATTCTTGTATCTGACCTTTGGCCTGTGTGACCTTGGAACTAGGGACCTGGCTCTAGCGCATGACACTCTCTCTCATGATGGTGAACATTTGTATCAAATTACATAAAAATCCCTTGTGCATGAAGAAGATATGCTCTGAACAAAGCCATTCTTGAATTTGACCTTTAATTCAAGTGAAACATTGACCTTAGACTTAGGGACCTGGTTCTTGCGCATGGCACTCTGTCTCATGGTGGTGAACATTTGTGCCAAGTTATTTTAGAATCCCTTGATACATGGATAGTAACAGCTTGGACAAGCTAAACTCGGACGGATGGACGCACGCAGGCACTTGTATACACTGAACTGCCATTTTGGCAACTATAGCGAGCTTTCGCAAGCGGTTTGACAACAATACTGTACAATCAAGTAAAACAGATTTCATATTCATAATATTAAAGTCAATGAATGAATCTGAAGTACATGAGGCATTAAATCCCTATACCTGTAGAATGAATGAATAAATATGATTAAATAAATAAGTCAAATAAATAAACTTTCCTCCTCAACAAAAACCAAGGGCATACGATAGTCCTAAAGCATGTGAAAACCCTTTTCATATCAACTAATTGAAAACTTTTGCAATGATATAATAGGGTTACTAGTATAGCGACGTGATCAGCATGCCGGATTATACCGGTATAGTTTCACTCTGTACTGTGGTATAATGTAAATATCAAAGCGCTGTGAGCGCTGAAGGCCTGGGGCTATAGATTAACTCCCCTAAAAACAACTTTTGACCTTCGTGATTTACGCTGAACCTTACCTAAAGCGCGGGTCGAAATGTGCATAGGGCGAAATTTAGTATATGACACAGAATTAATGATTCACAAATATATGGGTGGCAGGGAAGTTTGTTTTATTATAAAACGTACGTTAAATGAAAAATAATCACATGGTCAACAATATCAATTGTTTGAGAGAACAATAAAAATAATTCGATCTGCGCTTTGTTCAACTTCAAGCGATATCTGATGATGTGGATCGAAAATTATTGTGTACCAAGGACAAGACCTTGAAACAGAAATAAACAAAGCAATACCAACAATGAAATATAAATACAGTACTGTACAATGTGTATAACAGGGAAAACCAAAAATGATTCTTGGTTACCTTGTAGTTGTAATCGGTAAACACTGGGCCTTGACATGCAGCGTCCTCGATTAATGGCGGGTGATTTTGATCACGTGAGTTCCTTCTCGGAAATGTACGTAAATTGTATCTTTTTTTTAAAGAAATTTATTTTTCGGTAAATATATATGTAATCGTTCGTAAATAAGAAAGTTGTCATTGAAAAAACATCAGAAATTTGAAAATCAAACTACAAACCCTTATATCGAAATCCGTACGTTTCCGTAAATATCCGTACTTTTCCGTGATATGCATATGATTATCTTCCGTAATCAGCTAACAGCGCAGTAATTTCTAAAACAGAAAACAATGTGTAATGCAGCCCGTAAGCTATAGACCTTTCTGCAATCGTTTGAAGTTGTATGTACTGTTTTTATTTGTAATATGTTCTTATCGTATGCGACATTCAAACAAAAGATTGATCTGGTCTGTCTTGCACTACTTTCCCAAAGCGCATGTTTACAGTTGTTATTCGCACAAAGCACAGTTAAATTGTTTGCAGTGTTTGAAATGTGGTATGCTAACTTAGGCCTAGGGGACTTTCAGTCCCAAAGTCAATAAAACTGCAATTTCCCTGTTATTTATCATGTTTATTCGCTGAATTAGAATGAGTTAAGTTTTTTTTACCGTGATGACAATGACACAGTAACTTAGTAAATACGCTGAATATAATTCTATCTCAAAAGGTAAACTAAACATATAGATTAACTATAAATGATTTCGTCCAAGCGTGGCTTAAGACGTTAAGTCCAGATGGCTTTTCAATAAACATTTCGAAACAGTCGATAATCATTGCACATTTGTTGCCAAAGTATTTTTGGCCATTTAATGAGTTTCCGCATTCTTAGTTTCTGTAAAATTGCATGCATAGCATCCATTAATTCATCATCAATGTCCATCTGGGAAGTCGTGCCAGTTCTTCAGAGTCCAAGATGAGTACCGACGGCGTTTCCTCTTCTGTAAGCATCGGCTGACAAGTACAGCTTAAGCTTACTGATGGGACCCAGTCTGGATTCAGTCTATCATACAAGTATGCCTTTTTCCCTGAAAGAAAGAATGTAAGAATCTTGACAAGTTATGTTTTACAGAATTAAGAAAAATGATAAGTAAAGAAACGGTCAACTTTATAATGTATACAAGCATGGGCCATAATAGTCAGTTATGACGGTTAGCCATTATCAAAGATGATTATGATAAGAATATGATATTAATACGTATGTCTGAGGTAAAACATACTCAATTTTATATGTACAGAAGTGACTTTGAATTTATAAATAATTACTTCCGGTAAAAGAGAAATTCTCCTTTGAAAAGAGTTTATTTACATAATTTCTACTTTATTTACGAATCACCTAAGGTTGACTTACCGCTAACGCCATTTGCATACGTGTTTGGGAAATCTTGACCGATTTTTGCTAAGCAGAGCCTTCTCCTTTCTTAACTGATATTCTCACATTCACCCTGGTTTGTAATAATCGCTGGAAGACGATAATAGTCAAGGTCAGTCAATTTGATCTCAATACAACTATCCAATATGGCGGAGAAAATAATCCGTAACACTATCAATCGGAACACCTCGGCAGATTGCTTTTTAATGTGGGGTAACGGAATCTGCCGAGAACCTCCGATCGGGAATCATTCGCCCTAACTATTTTCTTCAATGGCAGATAATGTGTGAAGGGGGCCCTGTTTACAGTATAAATAAAACAATCTGTCTCCGAGCATACTACGTGTAGAAAAATTATATCAAAATACATTGTATGACGAAAATGGTTCTGTATGATAAATGATTATTATAGAGTTTAGCATGAATTATTCAACAAGCATGAAGTGTTTTCGGGAATATACGTACATTCTTAAATGTTTGATTCTGATCGTTGAACTATTTTGTGTCGGACGATTTTCAGATAGATTCAGTATTCTGTTTAAGAATCAAGCCTCAAAACGCCAGTATTAGTTGTCCTTAACAGGACACCTAAAAATAGGACGTCGCTTAGAGGGCAAATGCTCTCCCGACTGAGCTAACCGGCCGCTTACACATTTTCTCCCCAATAAGGATAAAGTCTGCATTAGGTAAATACACTTAATAGTTGTTTTTCTTATCAAATATGTTACTCGAAATATTGACCGTTATTCTGTAAGTATAATTACTCTACACTCATAATTAACATAAGTTTGGAGGCAACATTTCATTGGCGGTTGAAAGGTTAATACACACTTCCGGTCAAAAGCGAGCTTTATACGGCTGCACCGAAAAACAAATGCTCACTTGAGTTTCGACAAGAAAGTCGGAATAGGGGATTACGGAGGACGTAGTCAGGTTCGTCACTTACAGATTAAGCGTCTGTCGGGTAACAAGAACAGCCAATAAAATATTATACAACATTGAGCCAATATGGAAAAGTTATGTTCATACTTCTGTACATATTACCTTTTGTCGCGCAAATATTTACGAGGACAACTTAAGAATGTCCTCATCCCAGCCTAATAAGTGGTTCAGATTGAGTGCCTTTAAACGTAAGTGCTGTACAAATAGAAAATACTACTGTTTATGTCCGGGAAATATTGTCTGGAAAAGTTTACACAAGATAATGAAGTTGGGTATTGGTTTATTCTCAAGTATTTCAATTATTTGTTTATATGGTTAATGCAAATAGAGAATGGACAATGAATTTGTATAACGGTTAAGAATGGGTTTTAAGAATGAAGTATTGTACTGCAACTTGCTTTTTGTATTACATGTATATAATATAGTAAAATAAAATAAAAAAGAAATGAACTAAACTGAAATGAGTCATACCATGTAACCATATGACGACAAAACTGACAAATGGTGCTATATGTAAAAATGTGTTATTTTGAGTGTAATATGATATGTTATTATTAATATAAAACGGTCTTATTTCAAATTTTTCACATGTCATAGGTACATGTATACAAGTACTATACCAGTATTATTGAAACGGGAAAGCATGATCTGGGCGGCTAAAATTTCAAATGAGTTATTTTGATAGGTCCATTACTAAATCCAAAGCGAATTTTCTTTTTAATCCTGAATTGTAACAGGCGTCTTCTCAGAGGGAAAAAATGACATACTGCATCGAATGTGACCATATTGTGTTGACAATTTGAGTTTAACAAAATAATTAATAAATTATACTTTGCAAAGTAGGTTTTCCAGTTTTCAAAAATCTTTGTAATTTTCCAAATATCTCACAGAAAGAGGCTGTAAATAGGTTGTATATGAATAAGCATTCCTATTTTTAAATAAAGTTGAAATAATTTCACTTCCGATAATCTGCAACGTATATTTCTGACTATTGACAACATGCAATAAAGCAAAAGTAGGACAAAAAGACCACCCAGGTCAATCTAAGGAAATACAAAAACATTCACTCGTTTTTCTGCAGCAGTATTTCAAACAGAGAAATACTCCACGGCTATTGTAAAGTTTTAGAAGCCAGTTTCAAACTGTATTTCTTTGTTACAATTCCAGAAAATTCTATTTGGTCTTAGTACTGGACCTTTAACAAAAAGGTACTTACCGACTGTACTTTTGTTAACTAAAGTGGACACATTTCTGTTTTAAAATTAGTAACCATTTCTTTCCTTTAAAACGGTACCATTTCTACTTTTCTGAAAGACCTCTTCTGGTCCTTTTTTGTACTTACCATGTGTTGTTGACTTGCATTGATACATTCAGTATATTCAATTCATACTAAAGTTTACAGCAAATAGATTTAACCCTTCAAATGCCATACTTTGTAGAATGACTTGATTTGTATAATTTGTTCAAAATTTCTAGTTGCGATATATTGATAATATGAAATAATCTAAAGACCTTAAGCTTCGTTTAGTCCTAGCCAGGTGGACAATTGATGTCATGGGTATCTCTAATGTTTCATGAATATCAGTGTAACATATTATAATAATAATTTCATAGAATGTTAGCGGGATTGTCTTCAAATAATGTCAGAAGTGTAAAGCATTTATGGCTAGTGATCGTACGGTTAATGAAGACGGTTGCCCAGTTCAAACTGCTCTGTGAAAAGGCATAAATATGGGATGTTTATGTACTAAGTACAGTCAATGTTACCAATTACCACAGTGTAATTGGTCATGTATTGTCGAGCTTGCATGTTTACAGCAATATAAATAGAAATTAGCATAGGCATGTAGCTAGATTGCAGCTTTTTCTGACAATATACTGTAAACATTGTACATCTCATTCTATTGCTTTCAATGCTTTGTATTTATTTTGTAGGATTATGACCGGACGGTTAGCCATGCCGTATCACCGTATATTACTTTGAGTATTTTAGTGGCTGGAGTTGTAGGAGGTCTTGTTATCGTCATAGCCTTCATCCTCTTCTGTAAATACTGCGTGAAGAAACAAAACACCATTAGAAGGTAATGTAATATGAAGTGAAACTACTGCTAATTATAGACTTGTATCAAGCAGTCTGACCGCTGAATCTCACAGTTCATTTCCAGAATGACAGAATTATTTTGCATTCATTATATAGACAAATGTAACCAAATGATTGCTTTATATTCATTTAACGAATAAAAGATAACAAAGAGATTTGTAAAAGAAACTACAATCTGATAATAAAGCATATATGAATATGATATACACATTTTCTTTAATCAACAACATCGTTGATCTGGTTTCTTTCAGCTGTATTTTTTAAATCTAATTGTAGGGATCAGGGTACGGACTGTGAGAGATCGTCGGACCGTCGGTTTAAACCCTTTCAGCGGTATGAGACCATCAACTCTGACATGTTTTCTGAGCCAAGTACTGGCTCGATGGATGGCATACCGATCAGTCCTCGCAGGTTCCTCGAAACTAAGTATGTATTGTAAAATCCTCTGAATTATGTATGTATTGCACTAAGATTTTCTGAATTAAGTATGTATTGCAATAAAATCCTCTGAATTATGTATGTATTGCACTAAGATTCTCTGAATTAAGTATGTATTGCACTAAGATTTTCTGAATTAAGTATGTATTGCAATAAAATCCTCGGAATTAAGTATGTATTGCACTAAGATTCTCAATTAAGTATATGCACTAAGATTTTCTGAATTAAGTATGTAGTGCAATAAAATCCTAACAATTAAGTATGCATTGCACTAAGATTCTCAAAAGTAAGTATTAGTGCACTAAATCCTGATTACGTTTGCATTGCTGCTGTAATAATAACATCCCTGATTACTTTTCATCAGTTTTTTGTTGTTTTATTTACTTCTGATCTCCATAATTATGACGAGTGCAAATTGGACCACATGAGCATAAATTAAGATATCAAATACTTAAAAAAGGACACTGGAACTGGTTCTATGGCTCAAAAGAGGTTATGTAACACCCGGGGTCCTTGTTTTCTTCTGTCTCTTATCAACTTCCTGCAACAAATGCTCACACAAAATGAGAGAAAGTCGTGCAAGTCTATCGCGTCCTAATAGCATGTCAGAAGTTAATGTCTTAACCCAGACAGGCATGTATAAACAATGATTTGTCATTTATACGTAGGCTGTTCATGTTCATTTTCTGCACTCTCTGTACAATGAAATTTTACACTGATTTTTAGTTCTGCTGGACGAAGTCCGGAATAGCTTATGCAATGGTCGTTTGTCCGTCGTCTATCCGTCTGTCCGTAATATTTTCCTTGATATTCTCTACAGGCCACAATTTTCATTTGACTACTAGTATCATGAAATTTGCCCAGAAAGTAGCCTGCAACGTGTAGATGATCCCTTTTGATTTGGGGGTCAGTGGGTTAAAGGTCAAAGTCACAATGACTCGAACTTTGATTTTTTTTCTGCTCAATATCCTGAGATGATATCTCTCACAGTCTTTAAACGTCATATGATGATTGGTCTTACTGAGTAGACGATCCCATTGTTTTTGGTTCAGTTGGTCAAAGGTCAAGGTGACAGTGTCCTCGGTTAGCTTTTTACTGATTACACTCTACAGGTCACAATTTTCATTTGACTTTCAGAAGGTTCACTGTAACCCGTAGATGAGCCCGAATGTTTTTGTGGTCAAAGGGTAAGGTTACAGTGACTATAACCTTGAAAACCATTTGCGCTCAATCTTTTGAGATATATTTATCAACAACAGTCATCAAACTTGATAAGATGATTGGTCTTACTGAACAGATGATAGCTACTGTATTTGGGGTCAGTGGGTCAAGGTCTATGTCACCGTGGGTCAAGGTCTATGTCACAGTGACCTCTCTTAGTCTTTCCTTCACAACATTCAAACAATTTACTCAAAACAGTCCAGTCAGTCCAGTAGAGCGCTACTGTGCCTCTTCTGGCAACATTCTTTGATGTCACAGATCAAGAAATGTTCCGTGGCTTTTAGCAGATGTATCCTCTTGTACTGCAGTTTAAATGTTGACGTATGCTAGTTCCTGTCTCTTGGTCAAGATACTGGCTTGAAACTGCAGACGAAAAATCCAAAGGTCATTTCGCAAGAATAAAGGACCAGTCCCCTGAGAAATTATCTTTTCTTTTATTCATAAGAAGTTTGTGCTGGAAATCAAGCATTATGGCACAACATTCTTTGAATAATCGAGAACTTACTGTCTATCTTTGACAGATATCTGGAGCCGAGAAGAATATGTGATACAGTCAATTAACTTTACGATCCCAAAGGACCCGAGGTTACGTAAATAACAGTACAGAGATACTGCACTTGAAGACTTTTTGTTTTGTATAAATCAATTGAAAATGTGTTCTAGCTGTTACGTTGAGCGTTGTCTGAGGACATTTTTTTAACTGCAGTCATCGTTATTCTGGGGAATCAGACAATTAATAAGAAATGCATGCAGGTACCGGAAATGATTTTAAAAACAATATTGACCGTTTGATTCGTAACAAACAAACAAACAAGCAAACTTATTAGTGGACTGTTTTTTCATTGTTTTAGACTTACTATTATAGTTTTCTGTTTGGCACTTTCCGTCTACCTACCTTTAGTGTATACATGTATTTCAAACAATTTTACAAAACTCAAAGCAACGCATAAAACACAAAACACAAATGCCTCTCATAATGACATACAATCACACATTAATCAGATAGACGTATTTCCAAGTTGAAGCAACCAATACCTAGACGTTTTATAGTCAAAGATAGAAACCGTTTTAATTTTCAAGGTATTTAACGTACTGATTTTAAAACTGATAGATGTCAGATGCTGGTCACTGAAAAACTCCCTATAAAATTAAATGAGTTTTGGCACAACCGTTCGTCAATTATTAATCGTGAACCATTTTATGTTACCATGAATTAAGTTCAGCTTAGCTACAATGAACAGAGGTCGTCTGCTAGTCATGTATGATCAGCCTTTAACCTTTATCATTCTTGATTAGGAAGTGATCGACTGTTCAAGATTCGTGTTAGCCTCTGACCATCTGTCCTTAACATCAATATTGGCTATCTAGTGACCATGATCGCCATTCTTTCAAGTTTTAAGATGTATGGCCATACTGTTTACACGTAAATCACTGTTATAGGCTTTAAACTTGACCCAGATGCCATAGAATAAATAAATAAATAATTTTTATGTTTGAGACATTAATCGGCTTTGACGCTAACAACGGGTTAAATTTAGAATCAAAACATAATTCAGTTTAATCTTATTCTGTTACTTTAAATAAATATTACAATGCAATACTGATTTTGAAACATCAAAACGTTAGATTTACACGATACAATATGTGATAACAATAATTAAAGCTTGAAATGTAAATAATAGATATCCTAAAAACAGAAGGTTGGGCCACAAATTCATACAATATTAGAGGATTGGTCCGTCCTGTATGGCACTCATGAGACTCAAAATGTGCTGTAATTTCTTCGTATTGACATAAACTTAACATTTAAATATAGCAAGTGGAATATTCGAAAGGTTACGGAATTTTGAAATAAGGGAACACTAAACTAGAGAACGCTGATGCTCAAATATTACTTTTGGCACTAACTACATATCTTTTTTTTCATTTTTAAGGGTTTATTGTTTTAAAATGTTTTTAATAAGTAGAAAAATACAATCCTACAATCTTTAATTGTCGGCTGTTAGGATAGCAGCTAGTTACAGTTCCGCACAACTTGGTACAAAGCACGACAAGACAGAGATATTCGCAAGAAATTGACAGAGAATATTGTTGTTTTCAAAACTCACCATGACCTTCTATTTCTTAAAATCAATCGGGTGTCATTGAGTCGTCTGGAACAATAATCTTAGGCCAAACCGTTGTCAAAGTGTTGATGTTTTTGCAATCAAGAATAAATAAATAAGAACAAAAAAGTAACTGTACTTTAAAGGCATAATAAAATAAAACTCAATGAAAATGTTAACTTTCTTACTCCTAAAAAGTAAAAAACAAATACTGAATTTTCGTTTTGGAAAATGATGAAAATGAATGGTAAAAGCAGCAGTAATTTCTCCAGTCATAAAGTTTGGAGACAAAATTACTTTTGTAAGCTAATTTTGAGCATTTGTTCACTTTCTATAGAAATAAAGCTGAGATTTAAATCTCTCCCGGGACGATTTTTTCCATCTTATATCAATAATTCTAGCAAAGTAAATCCCTCATCAAGTATCTGTTTTTTACATTTATTTGACTTGATACTTGGTAGTATGTTTGCCATCAATTAGAAACAATTGTATTCTATACAAATACATAATAAAACTATTCAGATATATGTAAACTTGCCATGTGGAGCATGATAGAAAAAGCACTTAGGGATATGTTTCTTCGAACGTATATACATGTTTGGTTGTTGGTTGATGCTGCGTTGTTTAGTGTCTAAGGATCTTTTTTATGCTTTGATCTCCTTTTACAAACTCTTCTTGGAATTGAAGTGTTGATATTTGATTTACTCCAGCAGACAATGTATTTCATGTTAAAACTAATAAGTACAGGTTGGTTGTTGCAATCAAAATCGGTCTAAGTTCATTTTCATTCCCAGATATGTAATTAAATTTGGAAGCATTCATCGATGTTAGAAACTTGGGATTAATAATCATAATCAGTAGTTTCCACGTACAGATTAAATATGGAAGCCGTGGAGGGCCACTTTTGAGTTTCGACTTACGGGTGTTTTTTTACTTTTGACTTACGACTTCTGACTTCTGACTTTTGGCTTAGGCTAAGCATTATAAAAGCATAATGATCTGCTGTGACAATATAAACTGGGATTCGAACCTGTATTAAGGTTTTAAAATGATGTTTGTGCGTAGCACTGCAAACTTGTTTGCTGTAAATAAATGATCTAAGTTACTTTTGTCTTTGTCATTTATTTTAGTATCAATGAGCTGTTACAGCTCGTCAGGAGGCGACCTCGGGAGCCTCCGCAGTGAGCGGCGACGCAACTCTCGGCTCGGGAGGCCTGGTGGGTGTCCTCTCTTTTTAAGCGGGGGGTCTGGGGACCGTAAGAACAAATATAAGGAGTAAAAAAAAGAAAATTGTTTGTTGCTATGGTAACATTTTTTAATTTAAAAAAAATGTTTTTATGTATCTATAGGTTAATATCACAAGGTATACCGAAGCAAATTAAAGTGCTGTAATATGTATAAGTATATTGTTATTTTGATGGGTCATCGGTAGCAGGGGGGGGGCCTTAGTATTACGGGGGGGGGGGTGGGGGGGGGGGGGGGGGGGTGAAGTCAAGGAAGTTTATTTTTTCATATGTCATAAGTAATAAGTAATAAGTCAAAAGTCAAACGTCATTAGTAACAAGTCAAAAGTCAAAAGTAATAAGTCATAAGTCATAACTCATAAGTAATAAGTAATAAGTCAAAAGTCATGATCAAAAAGTCAAAACAAAAAGCGTGTTAAAACATGTTTTATTTTGTTACTATTTATAGAAATAATGTAATTTATATATATATATAATTGGTTTTATTAAAATTTATATTTGATTGAGTGTGGTCGTGTTTATATTGTTCTAATAAAAATGCCAAAGAGGCAATACAGCAGTGCTTTAGGAATGATCGCAGCGAAGCGAAAAGGCGACGGTATATACCTCGTTGGAGGTATTAAAAGAGAAAGAATTATTACAAGAAGAGAAACTATTATCGAAAATGTAATAGGCCTAAGGGTTATCAAAAGTCAAAAGTCGAAAGTCATTACTTAAAAGTCAAAAACACCCGTAAGTCGAAACTCAAAAATGGCCCTCCACGGCTTCCATAATTAAAATATAAGAAAAAATGTCTGCCATAATTAATTCCCGGAAATTTCGATTGTTATTTGTTATTTTCCTTGTTTATTTTAAAGGTCTTGGTCTTGAAAGGAACTGAACGACAAGGTGTTAAATCTGCACATGAATTTACTGTTTAATTATGCCAGTACTGGGTGTCCAGCAGGACTGAAATATAATCTTTATTTACAATAATAAACTGACAAAGCTGGAAAAGTGGTGTACGTTTAATTTGAAAATTGGCTTCCAATGATATTTATTTTAAGGGTTTAGTGTGAATATGTGTAAATTAAAATTTGAATACCCTTGTGTATGTTACAGAATGTGGGGTTTTACTTTTTAACAAAACTAACAATAAATACTCATATCCGATTAGTCATTCCTTCTGGAACCAATTAACACTCTTATTTCATTAATACATATGAATAACAAATGGTTAATGAGGTCTCATATATACATCATAACACAATAGAGCATAAGACAATGACACAATGTGCACCTGAACGTCTTCTTATGTGTGTATAGGGAATGCAACATTTCTTAACTTCTGAATGTTAATTTCAATGTACCGTGCGCAGTTTAAGGACATGTTTGGGGACATGTGCCTTGGATTTTAAATGTGCCTCATCAGCAGTATTTCTAAGAAGGAGTTAAGCAACATTAATGTTATCATTTTGTGTGTTTCTTCACTCAGTGCCTTCTGTGATATATATATATATATCTATTTTGTTCATGATTCACAGTTGGAAAAAGAAATATTACTAGATTTCGCTTTTTGAACAACAATGTATTCAAACTACAGCCTCTTGGTGTGATAATTTTGTAGAACTGAAATTTCACTTATATTAATACGGTCCACATTGTTAACACTATTTTTATATGGACTTTGTAGAAATAGTAAGCCATCCTATTTAATGAACATTAATGATTTTTTTGTAAGATGAGCCCGCTCAGTAAAATGATTTGATCGGCTGCCAAGGCTCTCAACGAACTTGATTATTTATCCGTACACATTTTTCTTACGTTTTATCCTTTTTGCCAAATGCTTGCAGCCGTGTGTTATAAACACATATTGACTTTTCCTCTTTAACTAAAGTGTCTTCGCCACAGTATAAACTTTTGCCCTGTTATCTCATTTCAGAAATGTCTATAAACAAAAAGCAAAATGCAATTTCAATATACACGTACTAATCTCCTATATGTTTATAAATTTTGTAAGTTTCCCCAGAAAACTTTGTTGGGTCAGTGTAACAGAATTTTTTTGTCAAAAGAACTGGTTTTTCCAGGAACTGGACTCAAGAGTGACTCGATAAGCTGAAAGCTTTCTTCACAATCGAGCTTAAATAAATCAGTATAAACTAAACTAAAGTTGACAAAGATCTTTGACCGTTTCAATTGGCCATTTTAAGTTTCAATGCTGGCTTTGACAAGATCATATAAAAGGAAGGATGTCAGAGCGGCCTGTAATTTTGTATTTTTGTATGATATTTCGTTGTAAATCAGTCATCTCTATTCGACCTCCTCTTTAAAATGGCTATAGATTCGATTGTTTGTCTGAACATTGTTGTACATGCAAAAAAATGTCGGTTGCAACAGCCCGTTATTGCTACCATAACAGACATTAAAAATATAAACGGAACTACAGTGAGAGCTGGACTCATTAGTTTTCCTGTATTATACAATTGTCATGAGACAAGCCTGCCAGAAAATTGGAAATTACATTTGCATATTGCCTTTTTCCGCAGGAGTCTGGAGAAGATACCTGGTATAGATGAAGCGAATGAAACAACTAGACTTAAATCTGACTTCGAAAAAAGTTAGTATATTTACATTGTATTGTTTTGAATTGGAGGATTTCTATTTGTTTTTGGAATAAATTACGTCACGTATTGAACAAATCGATTGATTCTCCGAATCGCATATAGTTACTTATCTGATGGCTTCTGGGATATAATGTTCTGTTCGCAGTAAAAAGGAGAAATGGTAAATAAAGTGTAGACTTTAAACGATTTTTGGGCTACGTTTTAGGTCATATCTTTCACAGTGATGTATTAGCGAATATGCACTTGAAGAAAAGTGAGTTCTCTGAAAGTAAGGTTTTAAACGTTTATGTGATGATGTTATAAATGTTTGGAATTCCACCCGCGAAAGAAATGCAACTGATATTTATGACAAACATTTTGCAGTATTTGGATAAAACATAACCAGAAAACACTGTATCTATCGGTTTCGTGCTGCAGACGGAGTAATTGATTCGCTCGTCATTAAGCAGCACAAATTATGCTATAAACAAAATAATATTGTTTGTTTATCAGTTAACTAATGATGTAATGATATGAATTAAGAAATTTAATTTCCCTACAGTAAATAATGCAATAAACTTAGTGATTCTACTGATATGGCGATGAAAAAAATTTTGAACGAACAACGTTGTTAAATAGTGTTTGTCAGTCAGTTAGCTGTAACCTGTGACAACAGGTCCTGTAAACCACAGGTGGAAGGACACCGACTTTTTTTTCTTAAGCTAAGCTTTTTCATGCATTTTAAAATGATATCAGAATAAATAAAAAAAAATTGAAAAAATTTTTTTTTCCATAGCTCTTTACTATATACAAGGTTCCCAACACACTCTGTATGAAAACAAGCATGTCGCTCTGAAAAACTCTTCGATTTCTTTCAAATTTGAGTTACGTTAAACAAATTTGAACGAATTCTAGAGAGAAATGATAGAGCTTTAAAGAAAGAGTTTACTTCAATGGAAAATTCCAAGCCGTTTTCATTCTACAAAGGAAAATACCAACGCTGATACAGCGATTTTCGCTAAAACCAGAAAAATGTCACACATATTCCGACAGTGATTTTCGCTAAATTCTCCACTAATATTGCGGTACTGCGAAAGACAACCATTAAAACAAGAAATATATATTATAGACTACAAATCATGGCGTAGATCGTACCTTTACATCAATGTGTTCGATACTACAGCGGATTTTTCAGTTTTGTAATTGTCAAAAGTATTAGCGGCCATGAAGGTCCGAGAGGCGCAGTGATTTGTAACAGCTATTCAAGGACATTATCAAAACATATCCGAAGGCGATTGAAAGTGAAAGTAAAAGCATTTAGTCAACAAAAATGAAAAATCCGCCGTAGCATCGAACCCATTTTGAGTAAAAGTACGATCTACGACATGATTTGAAGTCTAAACATATATAGCATGTTTTGATAGTTTCCTGTCGCATTACCGCAATAGTATTGGAGAATTTAGTGAAAATCACCGTCTGGAAAAGTGTGACATTTTTCTGGTTTGAGCGAAAATCGCTCTACAGCTTTGGCATTTTCGCTTGTAGAACGAAAACGGCTTGGAATTTTCCATTGAAGTAAACTTTTTCTTAAAGCTCTATCATTTCTCTCTTAGAATTCGTTCAAATTTGTTTAACGTAACTCAAATTTGAAAAGAAATCGAAGAGTTTTTCAGAGCGACATGCTTGTTTTCATACAGAGTGTGTTGGGAACCTTGTATATAGTAAAAGAGCTATGAAAGAAAAAAATTTTTTTCAATTTTTTTATTTATTCTGATATCAATTTTAAAATGCATAGAAAAAAGCATTAGCTTAAGAAAAAAAAGTCAAAGGTATGTTCCTTCCACCTGTGCTGTAAACGAGAGCGTTAAAGACAGCATCTTATCACGCAACATTTGGATATTATGTCAGCTTCTCACGAAACATCACAATTATTATGTGATCTTGTCATGATATAGATCTCTCTGATCGTTCTCACATCTTTTCACCAATCATATGACTATTTTGTCACATCCTAACGAATCATCGGAATAGCGAGGTGTGTCCAAAGGTTTGTCAATACCTACTAGTAAAAAACCAACAACAAGGGAATTACATGTATATAATAGTGAAACAATACACTCAGCTGTGGAAAAGAATAGACATCACACAGACACACTTCTGGAATATGACGCATTCGTTGATATCATATATATTTAAGGCTTTTTCATGGTATCGTTTATCATGCATTTCTAGTGACGTCGATCCAACTTCTCGGTCCGTCTACTAGAAGCCCACTAATCACCTACGAGTTACCAATACCGTTATTCACTATCGTTGACATACCAGACCTCGTGTCGAACTTGATATGATATTAATAAATCATTTTTATTCTTTATTTTTTCGAAGAAGCTGACTTAAAAATATTGATTCTCGTTTGAGACATTATGATTGTCTAACTATGGCATTAAGTTAGATTTAACCTGCGCCGCACATGGAAATATTAGCATATGTTTCGTGTTTCATGTGCGTTTCTCATTTATAGCTATCAAATCAAATTTTGTATGTTATCCAAAGCAAACGGATTAATTTCTTTCCTTTTGTCTGTCCTTTAAAATAAAAAACAGAGCAATATGTTAGTATAATACTGTTCCAGATGATGTTTAAATAACTTAATGTGCCCAGTAACTGTTTGGACATACCACGTCGTGTTAAAGCCTTATCTGAGACAAAGCTTAAATGGTTATGTCGAAAATTACAATTTGGCCGAGTCTTAAATTTACAACATAGACTGATTGTTGAGACTTTGCACTTCCTTTTGTTCTTTAATTTTTCATTAAAAAACCACCTGTATATGCATATACAACTTCTTTATAAGATGAAACTAATTGGAAAAAGTAAATCTTTGACAATAAAAGGATCGCAGTAATTACAGAGACAGTTGTTGAGTCGTTGAAGATTTTAATTTCATGCTTGTAAAATCGATTCCTCAGTAGGGGCTCACAAAGTCTCGGATTCTGCGCAGAAAATCTTTTTTCATTTAGAATAGGACAACACTCAAAACATTAAGATGATTAAATAGGATCTAACGTCATACGCATTATTAGAAAAATATATCTTTATAATCTTCTTACTATACTTCAGCTATAAAATGTAATACTTAGTTTTTAGTTTTTTTTCTTCATAGCTCTTTACTATATACAAGGTTCCCAACACACTCTGTATGAAAACAAGCATGTCGCTCTGAAAAACTCTTCGATTTCTTTCAAATTTGAGTTACGTTAAACAAATTTGAACGAATTCTAGAGAGAAATGATAGAGCTTTAAGAAAGAGTTTACTTCAATGGAAAATTCCAAGCCGTTTTCATTCTACAAGGAAAATACCAACGCTGATACAGCGATTTTCGCTAAAACCAGAAAAATGTCACACATATTCCGACAGTGATTTTCGCTAAATTCTCCACTAATATTGCGGTACTGCGAAAGACAACCATTAAAAACAAGAAATATATATTATTAGACTACAAATCATGGCGTAGATCGTACCTTTACATCAATGTGTTCGATACTACAGCGGATTTTTCAGTTTTTGTAATTGTCAAAATGTATTAGCGGCCATGAAGGTCCGAGAGGTTGCGCAGTGATTTGTAACAGCTATTCAAGGACATTATCAAAACATATCCGAAGGCGATTGAAAGTGAAAGTAAAAAGCATTTAGTCAACAAAAAATGAAAAATCCGCCGTAGCATCGAACCCATTTTGAGTAAAAGTACGATCTACGACATGATTTGAAGTCTAAACATATATATTGCATGTTTTGATAGTTTCCGTCGCATTACCGCAATAGTATTGGAGAATTTAGTGAAAATCACCGTCTGGAAAAGTGTGACATTTTTCTGGTTTGAGCGAAAATCGCTCTACAGCTTTGGCATTTTCGCTTGTAGAACGAAAACGGCTTGGAATTTTCCATTGAAGTAAACTTTTCTTAAAGCTCTATCATTTCTCTCTTAGAATTCGTTCAAATTTGTTTAACGTAACTCAAATTGAAAAGAAATCGAAGAGTTTTTCAGAGCGACATGCTTGTTTTCATACAGAGTGTGTTGGGAACCTTGTATATAGTAAAGAGCTAGAAGAAAAAAAAAATTTTTTTCAATTTTTTTATTTATTCTGATATCAATTTTAAAATGCATAGAAAAAAGCATTAGCTTAAGAAAAAAAAGTCAAAGGTATGTTCCTTCCACCTGTGCTGTAAACGAGAGCGTTAAAGACAGCATCTTATCACGCAACATTTGGATATTATGTCAGCTTCTCACGAAACATCACAATTATTATGTGATCTTGTCATGATATAGATCTCTCTGATCGTTCTCACATCTTTTCACCAATCATATGACTATTTTGTCACATCCTAACGAATCATCGGAATAGCGAGGTGTGTCCAAAGGTTTGTCAATACCTACTAGTAAAAAACCAACAACAAGGGAATTACATGTATATAATAGTGAAACAATACACTCAGCTGTGGAAAAGAATAGACATCACACAGACACACTTCTGGAATATGACGCATTCGTTGATATCATATATATTTAAGGCTTTTTCATGGTATCGTTTATCATTGTCAATGGTTTTCTAGTGACGTCGATCCAACTTCTCGGTCCGTCTACTAGAAGCCCACTAATCACCTACGAGTTACCAATACCGTTATTCACTATCGTTGACATACCAGACCTCGTGTCGAACTTGATATGATATTAATAAATCATTTTTATTCTTTATTTTTTCGAAGAAGCTGACTTAAAAATATTGATTCTCGTTTGAGACATTATGATTGTCTAACTATGGCATTAAGTTAGATTTAACCTGCGCCGCACATGGAAATATTAGCATATGTTTCGTGTTTCATGTGCGTTTCTCATTTATATGCTATCAAATCAAATTTTGTATGTTATCCAAAGCAAACGGATTAATTTCTTTCCTTTTGTCTGTCCTTTAAAATAAAAAACGAGCAATATGTTAGTATAATACTGTTCCAGATGATGTTTAAATAACTTAATGTGCCCAGTAACTGTTTGGACATACCACGTCGTGTTAAAGCCTTATCTGAGACAAAGCTTAAATGGTTATGTCGAAAATTACAATTTGGCCGAGTCTTAAATTTACAACATAGACTGATTGTTGAGACTTTGCACTTCCTTTTGTTCTTTAATTTTTTCATTAAAAAACCACCTGTATATGCATATACAACTTCTTTATAAGATGAAACTAATTGGAAAAGTAAATCTTTGACAATAAAGGATCGCAGTAATTACAGAGACAGTTGTTGAGTCGTTGAAGATTTTAATTTCATGCTTGTAAAATCGATTCCTCAGTAGGGGCTCACAAAGTCTCGGATTCTGCGCAGAAAATCTTTTTTCATTTAGAATAGGACAACACTCAAAACATTAAGATGATTAAATAGGATCTAACGTCATACGCATTATTAGAAAAATATATCTTTATAATCTTCTTACTATACTTCAGCTATAAAATGTAATACTTAGTTTTTAGTTGTACTTTTAATATTAATTCAAATTAAAGTACATATACATGAACACTACTTTTATGACTTGTAAAGATCAAGTGAGTAACTGTTGCGTCTGTACTTAGGATCTTTGCTATTTCTGAAAACAAAGCGTTACATTTTTATAGTTGGGCTATAAAAATGTTACTGTAATATGTGATCTGTTTATCCACCTCCTAGAGTTCTAGTGGAAGATGTGCGAACGGGGAAATGTGTGTTTTACCAATATTGTTGTACATGTTACAATATCATTTGATAATATGATATCACTCTAGCATATATCGAATGTATATGTAAATGAAGCACCACTGTCTGTTATATGTCGACAGCGGATTTCATTATACAGATAGAACTAAGGAATCAAACCTTTACCTTTACGTTTACCTTTACTGTGCGGCGGAATCATCTACTAGTGAAAAACATAAGAAAGTCGAAGATTAACGGTTAAAAATGCCCGTTTGGTGCTCATTACTGAACAAGACATACTTTTTGTCTTATAGATTATAACAAAATCTGTGTATGTATATTTATCTATATTGTTTTCTTTTCAAGCATCTTTTTGCGAGACAAACCTTGACTTGGAGCCATACGTCGATAATGAATATAAAGAGGTAGAAGAAACTAAGGAAAAAGAACTCGAAAGTGGGAAAGGAACCTGCGAAGAAACAGAAGTGTCAGGGAGGCGAGTATCATTTCAACTCGACAATCTACCGTCTACACCAACAGGATATTTGCGAAAAGGAAGAAGGTTGGACAAAACTGCTGAACGTGTTCCTCCGCAACCCTCCTATTTCATAGATGTTCAGATTCAGTATTGTATGTTGTCTTTTTCCAGCTTTCTGTGAGGACATTGCCAGAGCCCGAAGTTGTAAAAGTTTTCCCTTGAGACTAGTTTCAAATCACTGACTGCTGATTAGTGAGTTTAATGACTGAGCTATTTTTAGCAAATCAATGTCATTAAATAAGACTGGTCTCAATGAAATCTTTTATACTACTAGGCATGTTCATAGCAATAGGAAAATTATTCTAACTTTTCATAACTATTTTCTTGCATTTGCAAACTGTATTTTTCTGACCAGTGATAAGTGGACAAAATTTGTAATGCTTCTTTCTCTATTTTGTACACTGAGTTACGTTTCGGGTATTCACATTTTAAATTCAATTACACAGTTTATATCTTTTTGTGAAAGTTTGTTCACCCTCTTTGTCTAACTATTTCATGTAAGGTCAACAGTAATTTCTAGACAATCGGTTTACATGTCATATGCATGATATACGAGGTACATAATATATTGTGAAAAATGTAAAAGATGCACTTACATCTTTTTGTTAAATGTTTTATTCAATCACACAGTTAATACAGGTAACTGCATAAGTGATAAAGAACAAAAATTTACAAAGCATGATTAGTACCGTATTAAGTAAACAAAGTTAATCTTCTATTCCAGTGGTTGGGTTTGGAGGCATCTCTTGTTTACAATAATATTCTTCTTTTGTGTTTAACATATCGTTTGAAGTCTGCAGTAGATTATTCGTATATAAGTATAAAAGTCCGTATATAAAGTTTTAAATACTATAACTTACAAGTTTATAACCACAGCAATGATGACCGGCAATTACATTTAAAATAGGCACATTAAATCAGGGGGAAATGTTTGAAAATGTTGAGTGTGATAACCATTAAATCTTATTTGTTAAGTTTTTTGTTGCAAAGACATTAACAGCTAATGGAACACTATGTAAAACTATGGTTTCATTTCTAGCTTCCGTACCGGTATCGTATTTCATATTTCTGTGTCCGTTGATGTATCTTTTATGTGTCTATTTTCATCCAAGCTGTGCTAACCATTTATAATTGAACGCTTCTGTCTTTTAGTATTAACGTTAGGTTGAATTACGTGAAACGAGAGTCTGTAATATCTTGGAGAGAACAATAAGTGGCACAACATAGCACTAAACAATTGTCTGCTTTTAAGACGATCGAATCGTATGTATGTAAAATAAAATACTTTGTATTTGGATGGACTTATGCATTTCATTTGTTAGATCAAGGGTGAACAAATATATTATACAAAAGATAAGTTTTGCTGCAACCTTAATATATTTTTCTTATAAAATATATCTTTGCACGTATATAGAGGTAGAAATATACAGGAATTAAAAAATCTGAGTTCACTTGTGCATGTTTCAGCAGTTTAAATCCTCCTCTCTTTTTCCTTTGTTGTTTTGTCATTCAGTTGCTCTTGTTACTTGAGTGTATAAATCACTCAAAGTGTTCCCGGAAATTACTTTACCCCTATGGTATGCTCGTCCAGAAATACTTAATATTTCAGTAACTTTAAAACAGCTCTTGTCTATATTGATATAGTTAAAATTAAAAGAAGAAAAAGCCTGAAGATGACGGGACGCATCATTTCATAGTAGATATTTTTTTTATATTTAACATGATGTTCCTTTGGTGTTTTTCCCCAAATTTTACCGCATATAAAGAATGAATTCGCGTGTACATTTATCACATAGTTACCATAACAACGTGCATCTTTTGTTTTAAATTCCCTTTGACCTAAGGTAGAGTGAAATAAACAGTCTAGCGAATATATACTTCAATAACTATACTAAATAGTCCCTAACCAACTGTCATACATGACTTCATAAAGCATTACTGTATTGTAAACTTGCCCCCTCCCGCTCCGGGCCCTCCCTTACACAGTAATAGTCCAGTGGCCAGTCAGAAGAGGCAGTGTAAGCTCAGCTTTGAACTCGGCTATTATTTCCCTTTTGGATTGATCAACAGATGTCCCAAACTAATCTTTCAAGAAAGAAGCCCTTTCATTTACATAATTATCCTTGTAATTTAAAGTCCCTTGAAATGTAATATATTTGCTATAATTATGAAATTATATTCAAAATTTATTTCATTTTAGATGTACTTGGTTACAATGTAACTTGATTCTTACACGTACCTGCATGAAAGCATAATTTTCATCAGCTTGCTTAAATAAGTAAAATTGAAATACCAATAAAAATGTATATTCGATTTTTACATTCCCTTTGTAAAGTAGTAAATGTTTTAAAAAGTTTGATTTCTTGTATTGTTATGAAATACTTTATGTGGATTCTGATAATAACATATTTATGTCATACGTTCATTTTATTTGCCGTCGTCCAAATATTGCATTAACTGATTCTAAATGAAACTAAGTCAACTATGTGGTCTTTATCATATCATTTAAGATTCTTTCTCAACTACGGAAGGGTCAAACTGTCTATTTTGAAATAGGTTAAGAAAATACAGCTTGCGACATGAGATAGTTCTATTACCATGGTTTAGTTTATGAAGAACTTCTAGTGTCTCGAGACAAAAGTAGTACCAGCTAAACTATTGTAAATTAAAACAATTCTATAACTGCAGGTACACTGAAGGTGATTTCCACTACTTGAAGAAAATAAGAATCGCAAAAAATAGCGTGCCGAGGCAGTACTCCTTAGGTGCACCTTTACAGGACAGGTTTATTACAGAAGATACATATTTAGATTTGAATGAAGAGGTCCGCTTTCCGAAGATCGAAGTCGGTGTGAATTCCATTTCATCTGGACTAGAAAACTATTCTGTAGTTCACGCAGGTTTGCGTCCGTATATATTAGACTCTCCTACGTCAGCAGATGGAGCTGTAGGTCCACAACTCGTAGACGTCGAGATACATCATAGGGGAGTTACACCCACAAAAGAAACATCCCAATATGGAAATAATAAACGTTCGTACACACATTCTCCACATATGAATGCCAAAGGAAAGTCACTAAAAGCAAGTTCTCATAGCATGGATACTGTAAGTCCATCAAATACACCTTCACATAGACATAAACGAAGGGTAAAAAGCTATGACGATGTGTTAGATTATGATTATGATATTTTGAAAATTACAGAGTTTTCCAGAGGGCCATACTATAATAATGATTTTGATCCAATAATGGAGGTGGAGGGATTAGCAACCTCAAAAGTGCGTTATAATGATATGGGAAGTTTAGAAGTGCTAAATGAAGACAAATTAGATATATTTGATGATTTTGAATTCGAAAATATCATTCCTGATGAAAGTGACGCGGATACGGAAACAACTATTAATGGCACGCAAAAGTTTAGAGAACTTTGGAACTTAAGAGCCACTTTTGAAGAGGAGGAAGAGTGTAGTGATACTCTTAGAATGGAAGATATGGCTTCCCCTGAAGAACAAGCTTCAGATCACGGTGGAGATTCGTATTCCCCCACATATCACATACAGCATGCTGCCCAGTATCATAATGGTTTTGCATGCAAAGGAAATACTGCAGACAATCATAACAATTACGTAGATCCCCAACATGTTGATCCCGAGGACTCAAATTTGCTTCATCCAAATTATGAAAATAGACGGGATAAGTTTAGAACTGTTGCAGGAAGGCGATATCAGAAAAGAGGCTCTACAAGTGCTGAAAATAGTTTTGACAGTGTTGAGACTGATCACACCGATGGGGATGCCACAGAATCCAGCAGGCATGAAGCCACTACTAGTTTCGAATCTACAACCGATAATACAGATAGTACGGGCGATAGCCAAACCAGCCGACTAAGACAAATGAAAGCTGACAGCGGCTATAAGTCATTAGAAACCCAGCATCCACCGTGTGCAAACGGTTCGAAAAAGTCACAAAGTATGGACGACGAAATCATTTTGTTAGGGAGTGAAATATCTTCACCCTCTCCGGAGAAACCGACGTCTCCAAAGCACGAAATTCTTGAAGCAGTTGGAACTAATGAATCAGTTCCAAGGCGTGGAAGTCTCTTTGAAAAGAGAAGGGGTAGAACTGCTTCAAAACGTAGACGAGAGTACAGCAGGGAAAGACATGTTATTCGTTTGAATGAAAATACATATGAGCATGAAACTGATTCTGCGCGATCTGATCAACCATCTGGAGATAGTTTTGAGGAACCTAGTACACCAAGTACAAAACTTTCAGTATTTTCTCGCTTTTTCAAATCTCATAAATCACGTGACAAGGGATTATCGCGGGATTTCAGTATTGATGAAAAGTCAAACAGCATTTTTCAAGAATTTGTTCGCTTTGACCCAAAATTGGAAGTTCACAGAGGAAGTATTTCAGGAATTGAAACAAGGCGACAAAGAATGCAAAGAAAATTTACGGACCCTGGTGTGTATACATTCGATGATAGCCGACGATTTTTGTCGCCGGAAATGAGAAGTACGAGTTTAGGAAGCGACAGCAGTGCCAGCTCTGCACGAAGACTTTCACCACAAGACAGCATAGAAGAAGAAGAATTCGAGGACGACATAGATGCCGCTGTAATGGACCATAAAAACAAAATGATGGAAGAGCAAAGTTTAAAATCAACAGAGGCATCAACACCTACAGTGTCAGTCCACGAAATACCAATAATAAAACTTCCGGAAGGTGAAACGGTGGATGCGTAATGACGCATATTTAAGATTATGTCTATTCAAATTGCGAAAGGTCGACTAAGTGCTTATATCTAAAATATAACTGACTATTTATGTCATATTAAGAGAGAGTAGTAACAGTCGCGTATATATTACTGCTTCATTTATTTTCATGTGCAATAGGTTTTGTTTGATACTTGTGAAGTGAAAGTTTCCTTCCTTTATCATCTGTAAAGTTTTGCTTCAAACGTTTGCGTTTGTAAACGTTAATTATTTTTGATACAAGCAAGATCAGTACTAATGTTTTGCAAAAGACGAAGTTTAACAGGTCATCTAAGCGAACACAAAGTTTCTTTTGTGTAGACTTTTTTTTGTCGAGGAGCTGTATGTTTTATGTAATAACTTCAAAAAGTGTTATGCCCATAAACTCATTTAATATTATCAGTGAATGGAATTGAAAAAAGCCGTAACTCTTATCCTGGAAGTTCTCTTCATTTTACGTTTAGCTGTCGTCAGTATATAGTGCTATAAGTTTGACCACGGCCTCGTTAAGCAGTCTTTATGACATAGAGAACTGATTGATAAAAAAGCATGATTAAACGAAAAGAGTTCAAAATATGTTGGATTTACGCCTAGTGAAGCGGCGCATATAATATTTATGTGAGACATTTAACGATGGAATATAAATGCATTTATTTCAGACGATTTTAAATTAAATTTCTATTTATTAATGTAACCTTCTTACTTCTTTTGAAACAAGTTATCATTTATTGTTAATAACAGTTTATAGCAGGATATATTCCTGGAATTAATTATAATTAAATTAAAATTGTACCTCTGGCGATAAAAGTGTCCAAGAAAGAAGTCATGCTTTGTCAAAAATCTCAAGTATTTAGCGACCAGCTTTATTATAGAAATTACGGGTCTCCATTCAGCCGTTAGCATGCTATTAGTCTTACACGCACGTCGTAACTTTCTGAAGGTTTCGATTTTTAGAAACAAACAGATAGAAGCGTATGTGTTCTTTAATAAAAATAGAAAACATAATGTAAGTGTCGTATTTTGATCTAACTCGTTTTTAAACTGATCCTCTTCCATAGAACATTTCGCAAATACTAGAATAGCGACAATATATGTGTGTTAGAATACCGGAAATACATGTGTATCAGTCTGGTTGTGCCTTGACAATCTTTTGTAAATTCTGTTTAAGTAAGTGTGTGCAAGATCTATGTACCGTTTACTGTTTAAGTAAATGTGTGTGCAAGATCTATGTACCGTTTACTGTTTAAGTAAATGTGTGTGTAACACCTTAAGAAATGTGTGTGTAAGATCTATGTACCGTTTACTGTTTAAGTAAATGATCTATGTATCGTTTACTGTTTAAGTAAATGTGTGTGTAAGATCTATGTACCGTTTACTGTTTAAGTAAATGATCTATGTATCGTTTACTGTTTAAGTAAATGTGTGTGTAAGACCTATGTATCGTTTACCGTTCACTTTGAATAGCTCAATTATGCGAACAAGTTTTGTACGAAATGAGAACAATTCTTTACGTAATTATGTTATACTAGACTCTAAGTGTGTTAACGTCTGTATGAAATGCGGCGAGATTAGACCTAGCTATGTAGAAATATACTTGTCCGTTTTATTTCACATGTGGGTATAAAACGTGTAAAAGACTGTATTATTTCTGTAAATAGAGAAAATAAAGTCACATATATCACCTTTTACTGTTTTTTAGTAAAGTATTATGGGGTGTAGTGCCTAATATCTTTTTCAAAAACGTTTATTGTCTGGTCTTTTTCCAGCTGGGTTTTGTATGAATGTTCATCAGATCATAGTCATAGTCTTCTAAATTGTCAACCCAGAGAGAACTTCTCAACCTTCCTGAACTATCTATGGACAATTTCTGATTGATTACTTTCTTGTACATCATGACATGCTATACATCTTGCATAGAAGTAGACTATTGGACAGTTTCAGCTGCTTTTATTTGAATGATAAAACAAAATTTGAAATAAGGTGTCACCATTCAAACACTTTGATAAGAGAAATTGTTGCGAAGTTCAAAACTAAACGCAGTTGTTAGCAAAATGCTAGGTACAAAGAATTGATACGTATTACGTATTAGGCAATTTAGTGATAAGCAATCATCCGCACAACATCTTGCGGTATCTCGCGCTATCATGCCGGACTTCATTTGACAGTCTTTCAGTGCTTTAATGAAACAATGCTTTTTTGTGGTGTAGGCGATTTTCCATGAAAAGCCATCGCGTGGACTTACACGGGTGCTTGGGAAAATCTAGCTTAGTGGTGTTGAAAGTAAATATGTGTCTCCTTAGCATGCCATGAGATGTTTAAAAAAAAAGACAAATCAATTTGAGTTTTACTCTTTTAAAGTACGTGTTTAATCCAGACCGACAATTGCCAAATGTTAAGAGCTTAAGCAACAAGTCAGCAGAGCAGTTACATCTTACTTAAAAAAAATTTCATCAGAAATTCCTGTCTATTATTTTCCATGTTTTATATTAACATAAAACTATTTTCTACTTGTCTTTTAACATCGAGTTTTCTTAATCTTATAACTTGAGACCCATTTGAGATAAATTTATTGTTTTAGAGATATTGTAATTATTCCTATTTAAAACGAATATTTCGTTTCAACAACGTTTGCAAAAAGTGAAACGAATTGAAATCTCAAAATGTAAAAGTAAGGAAATGTTCTAAGATGTATTTGGTTAATCTTTGTGCTGAAACATTTGCCGAGTTCATAAACATAGTACAGGCTTTAAAACAAGCACATAATTAGCAAATTACTTTATATTTGAAATTAAATGCAATAAAGTATGAAGTTATTAGTATATTTTATGCATTTGTTGAAGCGGAACAAGTCATCATTTGACATCAGTTGAAAAAGGTACAAGTATAATATTAGTAAATTACTGAATTAGTAGTACATGTATATGATATACGTTATATTGTACTGGTGAAACTATGACCTCGTGAATACTTTTTACTTGAAATGTAATTAAAGATATGTGTAACGATTTTATGGCATATTAATATGTAGAGAACAGGATTTATTGTATTCATCTCGTTTAGAACTTACAGCACCAACATCTATATCAATCTCTTGCCAAATAACTGAGCTTTGTAATATGGGACCACATAAAATCTATAGTATTTTTGCATTTAATGTTCCATTTTTTACAATTTTCTTTGATATAATTTTGATTTAACTCGTGTGTCGGTATTTTACTACAAATGCCGTGTATTAAGCTCATAAATCTTATGATATACAAAATAGACACGGTAAAACCTAATTCTTCTAGTATGTCCTTTTATTGCACCAGAAGTTAACAATTGTTTTATAATTAAATGTCTGCTCATTTTCTTACAGAAGTACGACACATATTAAATTAACAGTAAGCATGCTAAAAATATATTTCTGAATAAAAGACCACTTAAGTGTTAAAGTTAACATTATGTACTAGTGCCCTCTCCTCAGATCCTGAAAGCACAAGCACGTGTTCAAATCCTTGCGCACCTGTCTTTATGAATTTCACATGAGCTTCCACATTGTAGATTTTCTTACAAGAAAGAAAAAGAAGACCATAGCCAAAAAGGTAATCACGTGATCATCAATCATTTCGTCATCGGGATGTTTTACGTGTCATGCTAGAATTGTTTTGTCTATTATTGTCTATTGTTGTATTTTAGATTGACTAGAACATGCCTCAGCTCATTGTATTTGCACAAATTTTATGAAACCTAAAGTTATAACC
The DNA here is from genome assembly GCA_022818135.1 of Saxidomus purpurata. NCBI lineage: Eukaryota > Metazoa > Mollusca > Bivalvia > Venerida > Veneridae > Saxidomus > Saxidomus purpurata. The sequence goes on from JAFMSR010000005.1 coordinate 45,350,880, forward strand.
CAGTGTTATTTTATTTGTAAATATATTTATATATTTTTCTCTTTTTCTATGAATTTTAACATTCCAAATTGATATATTTCAAGAGAGACTTTATTAAAATTCAAGTAAACTTAGTTCTTGAGTTTTTACTGCTACAAAAAGCAAACACCAAACAATGAATTGTTCCTATGTTAAAAACAATTCTTTAATTCAAACAATGAACATTTGTTTAACAGAGACATAGTACAATGCACATGTATATAATAAGGATGTCCAGTTCGTACAGAGGACTTAGATTTGTCGACAAACAGGCTGATACTTAAAAACGCTCATTCCTAGATTACAGAATTGAAAACATGTACAAGACATGTAGAATAATAAAAAATCAAAGCTTTGTAGTCTTTGATAGTTACAAAGTTAATCAAAGCGCTGTGAGCGCTGAAGGCCTGGGGGCTATAGGTTAACTCCCCGAAAAACAACTTTTGACCTACGTGTTTTGCGCTAAACCTTACCTAAATGTGCAGAGGACGAAATTCAATATATGACACAGAATGAATGATTCACAAATATATGGGTGGCAGGGAAGTTTGTTTTATTATAAAACGTACGTTGAATGAAAAATAATCACATAGTCAACATTATAAATTGTTTAAGCCAATAAAAATTATTCAATCTGCGCTTTGTACAACTTCAAGCGATATGATCTGATGATGTGGATCGAAAATTATTGCGTACCAAGGACAAGACCTTGAAACAGAAATGAACAAAGCAATACCAGCAATGAAATATAAATACAGTACTGTACAATGTGTATAACAGAGAAAACCAAAAATGATTCTGGGTTACCTTGTAGTTGTAATCAGTGAAACCGTTCACTGGGCCTTGACATGCAGCGTCCTCGATAAATGGCGGTTGATTTTGATCACCTAAGTTCCTTCTCGGGAATGTACGTAAATTATATCTTATTTTTAGAGAAATTTATTTTTAGGTAAATAATATATGTAATCGTTCGTAAATAACAAGTTGACAATGAAATAACATCGGAAATTTGAAAATCAAACTACAAACTCTTATATCGAGCTCCGTACGTTTCCGTAAATTTCCGTAAATAAATCCGTACTTTTCCGTGATATGCATATGATTATCTTCCGTAATCAGCTAACAGCGCATTAATTTCTAAAACAGAAAAAAATGTGTAATGCAGCCCGTAAGCTATATACCTTCCTGCAATCGTTTGAAGTTGTATGTACTCTTTTTATTTGTAATATGTTCTTATCATATGCGACATTCAAACAGAAGATTGATCTGGTCTGTCTTGCACTACTTTCGCATAGCGCATGTTTACAGTTGTTATTCGCACATAGCACAGTTAAATTTCTTGCAGTGTTTGAAATGTGGTATGCTAACTTAGGCCTAGGGGACTTTTAGTCCCCAGGCCAAAAACAGTCACCTTATCGCATGTGATGTGTACTTAAGTGCTAGTACTCTGTGATGGGTTCACAACCATAGAAACGTGGGGTTTGTTCCCGAGTGGTTCTGTTCCGGCTTCAAGATGCGTGCAATGATTAATCAAAGGACTGAAAGTGCTGGAGGATCGATTGTCTCTGAACAACACAGTCTGCACACATACATGTGTAAATATCAGGACAACATAGACTGTACACATACATGTGTGAATATCAGGACAACCCTTGCACGAGTAAAGTTATAAACTGGAGACACAACTGTCCACAAATTTTGACCTTTCACCATTTGTGTAAACTTTACTTTTGAGATAGGAACCCATGTGCTTACATTATGTCATTCAGTGACTATGTTCAACCACCCTATGAAGTATTAAGCTGTGACAAAACTGAACTGAAAATTTATGGTTTGAACAACTTTAAATGCCATTCAAAAGTTATGGGATATGCCCATAAGGTTGATTGTATTGTGCGAATTAATTCGGATTTAACGTCGCACCCAACAGCTAAGGTCATATTGCAACTTCCGGCTTTCATGGAGGAGGAAGACCCTGGGTGCCAATTCCCTGTATCATAATTTGGGGGTCATTTAGAAACTCCGAGGGTCATACCTTTTATTGTAAAAAAATAAAAGGCATGATTGACTATGTGTTAAAGAAGTTTTATTCAGTTTACTTCTGTAAAACTACATGTGATACAATACAAAATGGTGGGTATTCAAAGGGTTGACAAGACAACAGGTGTTTCTCTTTGGTTGCTTTCCATTTTGTCACTGCATCTCAAAAGTCAAATTTGTCCACAAAGCGAATTTTTCATAAGTGAATTCAACCATAGACATTAAACTTGGATATCACTTAAACCCCTTTCAATACTGACAGTCTGATTAGATCGAAATGACTACAAAATGAGCATTAAAATCACTCAGAAAGACGTTTTTGTTTCCCCTATTAAGGTTCGTCGACCATCTCTTGTTGTGCGTCTACGATCTATGATGACGGTATCATAGGAATCAACACACACAAAAACGCAATGGTACAAAATGCGGGTCGATCCGAAATCAGACGACAACGACGACGCAATAGGGTCAAAATTAGACATATCCTATACCGGAAGCGTATTTTATCAACAATTTATCTTGCATTTCGAAGCGTTTTGAGAGGTTTTGAAATGTTGTCATTGTAGTAATTTGATCATACACATTTTAATTGTGTCATAGAAGACGCTCTTTGCTATTTCTGTTGCGTCATTGACAAAATGAGTGCGTCAAAACCGCAGAAAACGCCGCGAAACACTGAAAATATCGGGGGGGAAAAAAAAATTTTAGGTTTTTATTTTTTATTTCACACCCGTCTAACAATAAAAACCGGTAGGAAATAGTCAAAACACCTCTTATTAATACAAATTATAAGAAAAACAACAATATAACATTATGGTATTCTGTAATGTTTTGATATTATTTAGATCTGTTACTATATAATTTTTAAAACAGGACAGTAATATAGAACTACTTTTCGGTCGTATTCGACAAAAAATTGTGTTAAGAGTTCGGCCGTAAGGGTCTGAAATACTCTGTTAACTTTGGATACGATTGAATAAATCCAATCGATCCAAAAACAGTTTTATTTTCCCCTTTCTTTATATTACTTAAGATTTACAACGCAGGGCATCAGTTGTGTTTAACTAAATTCTACCAAATTTCGGAATGTTTGCACGAATACTATCAGACGCAATTTCATGGTCAATAACGACATACCCATCCATTCACAGAACTTGGTTTATCATTTTCCACTAGATATCATAATTTCTTGCATAAAAGTTTTGATTATATTTCTATTTGTAAAATGTCCGCTGGTATGCCTACTTCGGCCGGACTTGCCTCACGTAAAGGTCTTGGGTTTTGCCTAGCATGGAACAACAACATAATGTATCTTCATAAGTGAAAAATGTTTTCTTTCACTTGTAAATACATCAGTACACTGTCAAATAAGCTATTTTGGGTATTACTAATTTACATGGGATGATGGATACGGTCAGAATCGGTGTTGGCCTTTTGATGTTAAGGCGGTAAATAACCACTTAGTTTGTTAATGAAGTGACATGCTGTCATGTTCGTTCTGGAAAGTTCTTCCGGTTTCCGTTCATGTCGGCAAGATCAAACAAGAAATACATGCTCAAATAAATGAGAATATATTGGGAACGGAGGGCTATGTCGTCTTTACAAAGACACCTCATCCGGTAAAGCGTTAGTTATGGAAGCCTTGGAGGGCCACTTTTGAGTTTCGACTTACGGGTGTTTTTGACTTTTAAGTTATGACTTTCAACTTTTGACTTTTGACTTATGACTGCTACTTTCAAACACTTTCAATGAATGGCCAAAAAAAGCATAATGACGCGACACTGGGATTGGACCGAAGGTTAAAGACGGGATGGCAACTTGGCTGAAGAACAAGACTTTTGGTTTGTCATTTATTTTAGTATCAATGAGCCGTGAAGACGCGAGGATGGGGCCTCCGGGAGAACGGGACTGGTCGGGCGGGAGGCCTTGTGGGTGGCCGAAAAATAATATCTTTATTTAAAAAAGCTAGTTAAGCATAAGTTAAAAAAAAAAAAAAATTTTTTATCTACCATAAAACCTTCTTTTAACAATGAATTAAATTTTTTTAAGAGGACAGACCTTAACGTAAAAAAATTGAGATTTTTTTGTTGCTAGGTAACAAAAATACTTTTAGGTATCAGTTAAACACAAGGTATACCGGAGGAAATTAAAGTGTGTTTATAAGTTTTTTTTTTTTTGTTTTTTTTTTAAGGTTTTATTTTTTTTCTTAATACTGCCAATAAAAGTTTTATATAAAGAGAGTTTAATGTGTTTGTTTGTGTGTTTTTGTTTTGGTTTTTTTTTTCCCAAGACCCCGAAACAACTATCAAAAACGTTTTACAAATATTTAGAATAAGCAGATATAAGTCCAAAGGTCAAGTGGGGGTAGTAATAAGTCTAATTTTACAAAAAGCGTTTAAAACATGTTATACACATGATGTAACTTGATTATATATATCATGATTTTCAGGCACTTTATAAAATTGTACTTCATTGAGGTTGAGTGTTTATATTGTTTTTCCGCAAACAGAAATACAGAGTTCTAGTCAAAATTGCAAAGTGGGAAGAAAGAGAAAAGAAAAAAAAAAAAAAACCCCCCCAGGCAAAAAAAAAGGGGCCCCCCAAGGCTCCATCTTTAGTACCACGGAAGTAAACACTCTTAAGTGGAGGACGCGATGGGGGAGGGGGGGGGAACGAGCGCGGGATGGCCGGAAACGGTGGTGGGGGGACGGGTTGGCCGGAATGGACCCTTCAAAAGTCAGATCGGGAGAACACAAATTGTGTGTTCCGCAAACCCCGAAACAACTATCAAAAAGTTCCCAAATATAGAAATTGAGATGAACAGATAATCTATTTTGTCAGATATCTCTTGATTAGTATCTATTAGCATTACAATGACATCTTGGGGTTCATGCAGCGTTAATTTACATGGAAATCACACCATTGCACCGGTGTCCAATTTCTTTGAACTGACGTCGATAGAGAAAAATTGGTAGTTTTTGGTGTGGCATTCCATTTTTTTTTTTTTTTTTTTTAACCCCTAATTTACATGAAATCACCCCACAGGTTTCGTGAAGACGTCGAGAGAGAAATGCTGTAATTTCTTCCCAAATCTAAAATTAAAACATTAAATTATATTCATTAGTAACTGTAAGAGAATTGATAACAGGGAACCTGGGGGAAAAGCTACTGTCATCATCTAGGTTCACATTAAACATACACATGCTTCTGAGTACATCAACGAAGCTGAGCAACACAGCAACCATTACCTCTTGCGTCAAAAAATAGGATATCTGCGATACTGAATACAATTTACACAAAAGGGTCGTGATGGATCTTTACCTTAAACACAGTACAAATATTGCTTTAAAACACAAAAAGTAGGTCACAGTGTCAAGATAAACGTACGTAGCGACCTCATAACTCACATTGCTCACTTTCGATCTTGACCTGGAGTTTATCAAGGCTTTTCCAAAATGAAGGGGGTACGAAATATGTCCTCGGCCGGAAAACATTTTTCGTATTTGTGCTAACAGCGACCTTGAGCTTAACACAAGAGACCCAAAATACAATCACAAGCTACATGTCTATATAAGCTACGTACATACCAAGTTTGTTTCATGGCATTATCTCATTCCTAACTAAAGTTATTGATCGGAAACGGCCGGCTTAATGCAACCCGAAAATGACTTAACGAAATCAAATGACCAGGATTTTCGTTAAAAACCTGGTGAAAAACGAACAAATCGTTTATTCTAGAATGTTGACAAGGGCCATGATAACTTAGTGTTTGACCTCACGTAACCCAGTTTTTACACTTAAGCTAGAAATCATCAAGACAAACCTTCTGACCAATTTTCAGGATAATTGAGTGCAATATGTGGCTTCTAATGTTTACAAGATGTTTCTATTATTTGACCTGGTGGCCTAGTTTTTATCACATGCATTACAGTTTCAAACTTCACCTAGATATCATCAAGACAAACATTCTGACTACTTTCCATGCATATTGGGTATCGCATTTTCACAAGGTTTTCCTTCAATTTGACCAGGTGACCTAGTTTTGACATGATATAACTGAGCCCGTAAGGTTTTGTTTATTTGAACCAGTGACCTCGTTATTGACCGCACATAACTTAGTTTCTTAAGTAATGACAAACATTTGAACCAAGTTTCATGATGATTACACGTAAAATATGGCCTCTAGAGTATTCACAAGGTGTGGACAGAGGATAGACAGTCGGCGGACAGCGGACTTCGTGCTCAGGTGAGATAAAAAGTAGATCTGAGTAAAAGTAGGCCCATATGATCGTTCTATACTATACTACATGATATTGGGTACGACACATAATGTTGTGTCTTCTAAAACATCACTTTCCTGAAGAAAGTTTTTGTATTTATACGTGTCCAGACATTTTCCAGACTTTAAATATCTTTACTGTATGGGTTTATTTTGTAACACTAATTTGTATTTATGGAGATACAAGACAAATTGTTCTTCGGACGCCAATAAAGCTGTCGCAATCTCTTTCTTCCAACATGTGCAATTACTACAAATTACTCAAAGAAATACATAGCTTCATGTTATTTAGATCTTAGAGGAATATCATGATAACTCTGTTCCAATTACTTGTGACAGTGCTTGCGTCATTGTATCTCTATTTCTGGAAATAAAAAGCACGGGAAACTAGGCGTAAATTTGATTAGAGCAAAGTAAAGTACAGCTAATAGAGCTACAAAAATGTCACTCATTATCTATGGCCCCCATGAGCTCTACTTTTAACAGAATTTGTTTGATATATTTGGGGCCTTAGAGGCAATTTTTGATTTAAGTGATGCTGAGAAATTTTTGTATTGTCTTTATGACCTAGACTTTACAAAGTCGTCCTGGGATATGTGGTTACTAGGGACCTGTTTTTGACATTTTACACACGGCTGATTTCTACCAATATCTATCTCTTGTATTACTCAGACTGATAGAAAGACACAGATATTTATTACTGAAATGTGCATGCAGCATTGTTGTTAATTTTATTAATCTCATTTTATGTTGTAATTGTTTAGGTAAAACAATCAAAACTTTTGTTTAGCAAAATGGCAGACTGTAAGATATCTGTGTTTCTTTAGTTTCTTCGAAAACTATTAAAGCTTGTGCTGTACTGACGGTCTACTTTGACTGCATTCATGTTTTTAAATAACTAACTGAAGGTTAACTTTTTTAAAAACACATATAATATTATACTGCACAGTTCATATAAGACATGACTTCTCTATGTTCTCTATTCCTTAGCAAACCTTAACGAACTTGTCGTCTCTCTGATTTACAGTGACGTCATTCCTTGTTGACATTTCTTTTTTCTTCTCTGGAATCTGTACAAGTGTGTGTGGAGGCGAACATCTCAGAATTCAAGATCAAAATTAGAGTAATCGGCTGTTAAATAATTTACAGAAAATTATCAAATTATCAGCCAGTCCCTTGGAAACCGTAAAAACTAACCAAGCCTCTTTTACTATCAAATGAACAATTTCCTAAAGAAGGATACAACACGTTATTAGTCTGATATCTTTTTGTGTATTTTCGATGGTTTCTCAGGTCATATTTAGATTCATCTATCAGTTTGTTGTTTATTTTGTCTTACGACTACATAACAGTACATCTTAGACATATCAATATAAACAAAAATATATTTCTTTGATTTGTACTTGGTTTTGTGTTGCACTTTCTCGTAAATGAAATTCGCCTTCATAAATGTTATAAGATATTGGAAACTTAACGTATACTTTGCTATGTGTTATTTTAAGGTTACATACGCCTACACTCTGAGAGAATAACACTGATTCAATAACTATTAAACAGTGTACTTTACTGTTGAGTCTAAAGTATTTAATTTTAATTTGTTGAGTATTCGTTAGTGTAACATTTCTGCTTCATTATTATTTTGTTAAGCACTGTTTCTTCTATATGGTCTTCCAACGCGGAGATCAAAGGAACGTGGTTAACTATTTCTCCAACATGATAAACGTATTAAAGGGGCACTCCCTACATCTAGCAGATTATATTCTCCAAACATAGATTATGTGTTCAATGAACGTAAAATGATAAATAAAATACTATTTCAAAGAAGAACCTATGGCGAAAAATGCCTCATTTTACCACAATTAATCAATATAGAGGCTTTTTGTAATAAATCGCATCACCCATTAATTGTACAACAACAACTTTACATAGATTATTGAATGGTTTACGGTACTGCAACATATTTTAAACCGCTGATTTCATCGATAATTACTGGGAATGCATAGCTGAAACTTTTAGGTTAAGTATAATTCTTTCATAGATTCTATTATTTATGTTTTGGAGGTTATTAAGTTAAACTCTATGCCGTAAGAAGGGGCAAAATGTTACAGGCACCCTGGTCGCAACGCGAACCCGAGGCCCTTCGTATACAGAGCAAATGCTCTCACGTCTCCCCAGTTGTGATTAATCCGTACCGTGACACGTGCATAAGGAAAAAAATGCGATATTATTTAACTGAAAGGTGCTTTACAGAGGACATTTTTCAGTCCAGAAAATGTTAAAAATTCTACTTGAATGTCATTTCATTGGCGGTTGAAAGGTTACCAACTTCCGATCAAACATCAGCTTAATACGGCTGCACCGAAAAATAAATTAATAGTACATTGTATATGCCTAAATTAATGAAATTAAAGTTTTTAATATGATCCTTGTTCTGTACAAAATATCAGTTTGCACCATGCTAATTGATCTTGTGGTCTAATAGTTCCCTAAAAAAATGTTCATAGAAAACTCTGCACCCGAAACTCTGGATTATTTAAAAGACAGTAAACTATTCCATACTTCAATAATTCAATATACATTCAATGAACATGTACATCGATTTGTATCATGGATTTGTGATGAATCTACATATAAGCAAACTAATCTATTAATGTACCTTGCTTTGTGCAAGGGGGCGGAGCTTAAAACTGTGATCTATCAGAAATAGAGCACAGTTTCAATAGAGTAGTATAGGAAATTGGCCATGATACTAATAGAGAATTATTTGCCTCCTCAAAATAACACAAATTATTTACACAAACAGTACTCTATCTATCAATTAGAAAGGAAAAACCTTAGAAGTAATAAAATCATCAACTATATTTGGGATGTAATACATGTACATGTAGTATTTACACGAAACGGACGTCTTTGTTTTTCAGTCTCTTCTTATTTATACTAATACACAAAATGTATTAGTCTCTTTAGCAACATCAAACGCAGACACCTAGAAAAATATTAAAACCTGTGCTCTATTGCTATTGTGCTTTGTTACCAAATGCAATGTTCAATTTTATTTTGTTTTTCTTGAGTAGTTGTTGAAGCGAGATTTCAAACGAAAATACTAACCATATGTATGGCTTACTCTATTTTGTGAATATTTATAATAATATAAAAGAGGTATAATAAGAAAACACACTTCATCAGTCATACAACTTCACATCGAGGTATCTTTACCCACCTTTGCGAAAATATGCTCTATTCCTTTGCAATATAACGACAATCCTTGATGGTGTATTTCTACTTTCATATCTACACAACTCTATTGGACTGCCACGTGGTACAAATGCTAGAAGGCTATTGGTTACAGTCGATATGGTGTGAAATAAAGTAAATTATTTAAGAATTGAATGTGTTTTTTCTGCATTTCATCGAGGTATGAACTGTCAGAAGTTTTACATCTAATTTGCATAAACACCGAAATTAGGTGTAAAACTTCTGATAGTTCATCACTCGATGAAATGCAGAAAAAACTCATTCAAGTTTTATAATTACAACTTACTCATAATTAGTTGTTTCAGTAGTTGACATTCGTATAAATTATTTAGTGATCACTAACCCGGATTCTATTTTAATATTTCGTCGCGCATTAATTTGGTCGTCATAATGCCACTACTCATTAGCATAATGCAAATGGCGGACATCAGTCAGTTGCTGGAATACGGTCTTCCTTATTACTTCTCAAGGTGTTTTTGTTTGGTGACATGCCCTGAATCCATAGTAAAGTTGTGCACGATCATCAGTGTCAGATGATATCAGGACGGACTTGGAAACTGTTATGCACAGGTACTTTTTGATCAGTTCAAATACGCTAAAGTTTAAAACAATTTAATTCATTCTATATCTTATGTATTATAAAAGTATTTCATTAAGTAAACTACTGCAGTTTTGAACCGCAACAACAACAACAACCTCATGACTCGTTTATCCATAGACTATGTCAAATCCTTTCATATTGTGAAATGTCAGGAGGAATTTCCAGTTGTTCCGAGTCATTTTTTGGGTGGCAAATACAACTCAAATCCCCGAATAAGCTGGCGAAAAGTGCAAGTCCGTGTTGTTGCCGGTGTCGGTCATTTTGATTTTACTTTTGCAGTCGAACTCGGCGTCAATGCTCTCATCCATTATAAATCCCAAATGAATAGTTTAGAAAGGAAACGGATACATTTTGAACGGTGGCACAGAGGTGACATGTGTATGTTTTTATTTATCTCGTGCGCACGACATACTAAGTCGTGCGCACGAGATACTAAGTCGTGCGCACGAGATACATGTCGTGCGCACGAGATAACCAAGTCGTACGCACGAGTTACTATGTCGTGCGCACGAGTTACTAAGTCGTGCGCACGAGATAATTAAGTCGTGCGCACGAGTTACTATGTCGTGCGCACGAGTTACTAAGCCGTGCGCACGGGATACTATGTCATGCGCACGAGTTACTAAGTCGTGCGCACGAGTTCCTAAGTCGTGCGCACGAGATACTATGTCGTGCGCACGAGATGATTAAGTTGTGTTATTGATTTGATGATTACAATGTAAGGAACTGATTTGTGCCACCGTATTTCCGCTATCAGCCATTCTCAAACAGTATTTATGTATGTAAAGTGTATTCTGATTGGCTAATTATGTCGTGCGCACGACTAAGTAACTCGTGCGCACGACATAGTAACTCGTGCGCACGACTTAATTATCTCGTGCGCACGACATAGTATCTCGTGCGCACGACATACTATCTCGTGCGCACGACATAGTAACTTGTGCGCACGACTTAATTATCTCGTGCGCACGACATAGTATCTCGTGCGCACGACTTAGTAACTCATGCGCACGACTTAATTATCTCGTGCGCACGACATAGTATCTCGTGCGCACGACATAGTATCTCGTGCGCACGACTTAGTATGTCGTGCGCACGACTTAGTATGTCGTGCTCACGAGATAAATAAAAACATACACATGTCACCTCTGTGCCACCGTAATTTTGTCATAAAATCTTTATTTTAACAATATTTACTTGACACTTACGTAAAGATACTTTTATATTTGGTTAAAATTCACGACGTATCGAAAACGTGTAGCCGGTGTTAACAACTACATGGCCCACTTTTATGAATGAAAAAGTAGCACGTTATGAATATTGATGAGAAGCTATGTCATCGGGTTATGAAAAGCGGGCGCTGGGGCAGAAATAACCAATCAGAAAAGAGATTTTGTGTGAACTGAATGATAGTTGTAATTATCAAATTATTAGTCAGTCCCTTGGTGCCGTAATTTGACGTAAACACTAACTATACCTCTGTTATAATCAAATGCGCAATTTCCTAAAGAAGGAAAGAAATGATTATTGGTTTGTCAATTTTTGACTCCTATTTAGGATTATTTATTAGTTTGTTATCTAATTTGACTCATCATTGCACACCAGAGTACGATAGTTTGCTGAAAAGGGTTGACATGCATTTCTGCTGTTCTTCCCTTGTACACATAGTTATTATACATTTAATATACAATTGACACGACCTCTTAAACATGTGTTGTTCCATGTCTGCCGAATATTATTGACTAATATTGTATCTGTCTTATAATTCCAGCTAGCAGATCAAAGGCACGTAAGTTAAGTATTTCGCCATACAACGAAGCAACATGGATTAGTCCCCCTTTGTGAAGGTTGGCGAAATTCAATAGTACAAGCACGTGCATGTGTAGATCACAAATAATGGCTCATATGAACCCATGAATGACCTTTCTTTAACTAAATGGTAAATAAACATTTTTACATAAATAAAAAAAACGCTAAATTGTCTCAAGGACCGATGGTATAAGCTCTCTGCTTTTTCATATTTTTCTAATAGGCAAACTATCTAATGGCGAAAATA
>JAFMSR010000005.1:45368128-45683128 GCA_022818135.1 Saxidomus purpurata
TTCGCGGAAGCACAACTTGTTCAAGTATAAAATATTCGGCTATACAAAAGATCTCGTTGCGACGTCAAAGATGCAAATACTGTTGCTAGCCCAAGTCACGCAATCCTTACTTACAGCAGACGATCATCAGGAACTAGATGATAAAAGGATATTTTCGCTCATTAGTAAATTCTGCAGAGATAGTGGGTGCGTAGGGTATCAGGTTGCCCATAAATGCACACACATAAAGTTTCTAGACTCCGACCTCCCAATCAGCTCGAGACTTTCAAGCCGACGAATCGTCCGGTTCAACCCGAAATTACAAATTAAGGCGAAATTAAGGAGGATTTCGCATCGCAGAATGATTTCTTTAGGTCCTTATCATCACAAAACGCTTATGAAAAAAGAACAAAGTGTGAAACGATTGGGTGGGAAGAAACCCATGTCAGTAGTATAAGATATTTGTTCAATGAAGAAAGTTCCCAGGTACGTGAACTGGCTAGTCTCAAACGAAATTATTTTGCAATAGATATCACTGATGATTTATCGAAATAAATTTAGTTATACTGGAATTGGTAGATGTATGATGAAAATAGCTGGATGCAGTTAAGAACTGAACTTGGCACTGTTGTTAAGCACTTTATGTAAGATATATTAAAGCCTCAACAAAGTATTAGAACTTTAAATCTGATAGTTTATTGTATGAAGTATCAAAACAGTCAAGGTCTGTTCCGTGTACTTGTGGAACCTCCGTTAAGCCATATCACAGCAATATTGCTACAAAGTAGCATTTTTAAATTGAGAAGCAATACGAATCTTTAAACGTGATTTTCATTTATCCCGTTTTACTTCGATGTTTAGCTAAAAAATGATTTTTTTTATTTTTTCTCACTACGGAGCGTAATCCAAGTTGCTCTTTCATAACGAAGATGTCCTTGTCGGGTTGCAACTTAGAAATAACAGCACGCTTATTTTCATATTGTACACTCTATAAAAAGTAGTGAAATATGCAAAAATATAACAGAAATCACGTCTTGAAATCCGCGCAGATGCACACGATATTTTTCAGGTCCACATGTACTTTTGCGGGCCCGGTACGTGATCGCTATCGGTCAATTAGGATCAAGTATTACAAATATAGTATAGGGTCCGCCTTACGCAGATTTTTCACGGACATGGAGACGGAATGAAACAGAAGTCGCTTTTACGGGCACACTTGACATACTGTAAATGTTGATGTCACATGTACATAATTCTAGTCCACAAAGAATTCTATATCAACAACGAAGTCCTGGCATAATTAGATTCACTAGATACAAATAGAAATATAATGCAAAACATCTTGAGAGAAAAATGTGATCCTAAGTATCTCCACACTTTGCTTTGAAACTTTAAACACATTTTGGAGATGATTGTTTTCTACATAAATGATAGATATAGACACAGTATTCTTAGCTTTCCGACATAACGTAAATTTATAGTTTGTATGGGCAAACTCCATTTTGCCTGGCTTGAGGCTTGTTTTGACGAGCCTGTCAGAAATGCCTCCAATCATTCACTCATGAATGATTTTGAGCTGCAGGTCGATTTCATCGACAATTCGATTTATTCGATCCAAAGTGAAGAACCGACTATTGGCAGTTATTAGCCTGGTAAAAGGGCTCTAGTACTTGTTCCTATAAGAAGTGATGGTATGGTAATCTGTTCGCCGTTAAAGTCGGAATTCCAAGTCTGCACGCCTGTTAATGAGAGGCGACTCGAGATTGGCTATAACTCATTTAGATTGTTCTACGAATATAATATATGAGCTAAAATATTTAATTTACATTTACAAAATACTTAAATAATATTTCAATAACTCCATGTATTACAAACAGGTTTGGGAAAACCTTAATCATTGATCAAATATAGCGTACCACTGTGAGATATTAATCCAGATCAGGCGGTACATGGTGATATTCTGATTTTATTGGATGCTTACATGAGCTGAGTGGTCCTAGTTGCATGGCATGGGCTATGTGTATGTGCTACCGACATACCTCGGTTTGCTCTTATGTGCTACCGACATACCTCGGTTTGCTCTTATGTGCTACTGACATACCTCGGTTTGCTCTTATGTGCTACCGAAATACCTCGGTTTGCTCTTATGTGCTACCGACATACCTCGGTTTGCTCTTATGTGCTACCGGCATACCTGGGGTTGTTGTTATGTGCTACCGACATACCTAGGTTTGCTCTTATGTGCTACCGACATACCTCGGTTTACTCTTATGTGCTACCGACATACCTCGGTTTTCTCTTATGTGCTTCCGACATACCTCGGTTTGCTCTTATGTGCTACCGACATACCTTGGTTAACTCTTATGTGCTACCGACATACCTCAATTAACTCTTATGTGCTACCGATATACCTCGGTTTATTCTTACGTAAGGTAAGAGAAAAGACTATAATACGTCATTTTGATATTTGGTAGCTATAAGGTTGTCGTGGATTTTTTATATTCACTGCCACTCCGGCCCACATCTTCATTGATCTGCTACCGAATTGGGCAACCTTTACGAGCAAATTTGCAGATATTCTTTTATCCCGGCGACGGTAAACAGCTCGTCCGTTGGCATCGCGTAGTTTGATGTGTGATTCATCCACAAAAGCAACATTTGTCCTGTCAGTCATGGTGAATCTTAAATGGCGTCTTGCCAAAGTCAAACGATCCTGTCTGTGTTTCACCTTAAGAACGGGTCATTTAAACGGCCGACGGTTGCGTAAGTGACTTACAATAATATATCGATCCTGTCGTAGTGTGGCCGCCTTTCATCGAGGTCTACGCCGAATGTTATCGACACTTTCGGTTCGTTAAGAGTTTGCAAAAATGTTTGAATAGTTGATGAAGCATGGTTGAAATGTCTTGCAACATGAAATAAAAGAGAAACATTTTTAGATTAACGGAATTGTTTATTAGATTTTATACGAATAATTTTATAATTCTATAATTATAATATCCATGTCTTTGTTTATTGTTTGTACATGTATAGAGAGACACGTACCTGTCTGAGTGATGTTTCAGCAACCAACATGCCAACTGCTGCACTACGATTCTGTGAAGACATCCTCGCCATATTTTGTGTTTTTCGCAAATATTGGGATCTAATTGCTATATTCAGAATCGTTCCTCGGCCCAACATCGGCTAATGAAGGGACCGTTAGGCAAATCTGATTGGCCAGTGAATACTTAAAGCAATAAATCAACCAAATCTAATTAACTTTAATTTACAGCTGAACAAAGGGCGTAAAGTAACGGGCCCTTCGTTGGTGGAGTTCGAGTCGAAGAAGGTTTTTAAATATAGCCATAAAAGTCAATGTCTTATGGGGCGCACGTGCTTATACTTTTAGTAATTCAAGCCTTCAAGACACCAAATGTCTCGATAGACACGACCAGATACACCTGTCAATTTTGAATCCTATTTCAAGAAAATTCCCATTTTTACGGTGACCGATTATAACTGCTGTTAAGTGTATGTATGCAATGCTATATTTACAATAATTGATAATGAAATTGCAAAATATCATTCTTAAAAAGCAATGTCGACATTAGATGAAGATTTCGTCTCATCGTCTCATCGTCTGTCAATGTTTGTACATGAAATATAGGTCTATCTGCATTACAAAGTTTACTATATGGACGGCTCCCACCTTAAAGGGATGTCCTTTTGATAAAGGTGTGCATTTTGATAGATGGTGCTGTGGTTTTGATAGATGGGATGTCGTTTTGATAGATGGTGCTGTGGTTTTGATAGGTGGTGAGTCGTTTTGATAGATGGTGATGTGGTTTTAATAGATGGTGATGCGTTTTGATAGATGGTGCGTGGTTTTGATAGATGGTGATGTCGTTTTGATAGATGATGCTGTGGTTTTGATAGATGGTGATGTCGTTTGGATAGATGGTGATGTCCTTTTGATAGATGGTGATGTCATTTTTTGATAGATGGTGCTGTGGTTTTGATAGATGGTGATGTCGTTTTGATAGATGGTGCTGTGGTTTTGATAGATGGTGATGTGGTTTTGATAGATGGTGCTGTGGTTTTGATAGATGGTGATGTGGTTTGGATAGATGGTGATGTGGTTTTGATAGATGGTGAAGTCGTTTTGAAGGTGGTGATGTCGTTTTGATAGATGGTGAAGTCGTTTTGAAGGTGGTGACATCGTTTTGATAGATAGTGCTGTGGCTTTGATAAATGGTGATGTCGTTTTGATAGATGGTGCTGTGGTTTTAATAGATGGTGATGTCGTTTTGATATATAGTGCAGTGGTTTTGATATATGGTGCTGCGATTTTTATATATGGTGCTGTCATTTTATATATGGTAATGTCGTTTTGATAGATGGTGATGTGGTTTTGATATATGGTGCTGTCGTTTTGATATATGGTGCTGTGGTTTTGATATTATGGTGATGTCCTTTTGATATATGATGATGTGGTTTTTGTATATGGTGATGCTATTTTGATATATAGTTCTGATATTTTGTTATTACGATGATGTTGAACTATTTATAGATGACCTAGTTGTTGACCGGATCAGGTTGATGACGGTAAAACTGTACTGACACCGTGAAAATGGAGGCAATTTATTCGTCAGTTGGTTTAGGATATTCAAGTGAAAAATTTAACACTAATAAAGTAGGGATACCAGCACCATCTATCAAAACCACAGCACCATCTATCACAACCACAGCACCCACTATCAAAACCATAGCACCATATATCAAAACCACAGCACCATCTATCAAAACCATAGCACCATCTATCAAAACGACAGCACCATCTATTAAAACCACAGCACCATCTATCAAAACGACAACACCATATATAAAATGACAGCACCATATATAAAAATGACAGCACCATATACCAGAACGACAGCACCATATATCAAAACGACATCACCATCTATCAAAACCACAGCACCATTTATAGAAACCACATCACCATCTATCAAAACCACAGCATCATGTATCAAAACGACATCACCATCTATAGAAACCACATCACCATCTATCAAAACCACAGCACCATCTATTAAAACGACATCACCATATATCAAAACCATAGCACCATGTATCAAAACCACAGCACCATATATCAAAACCACAACACCATATATCAAACTGACAGCACCATCTATCAAAACGACATCACCATCTATCAAATCGACTTACCATATATCAAAACCACAGCATCATCTATCAAAACTACAGCACCATCTATCAAAACCATAACACCATCTATCAAAACCACAGCACCATCTATCAAAAGCATAGCACCATCTATCAAAATTACATCACCATCTTTCAAAACCATAGCACCATGTATCAAAACCACAGCACCATCTGTCAAAAGGACATCACCGTCTATCAAAATTACATCACCATCTTTCAAAACCATAGCACCATGTACCAAAGCCACAGCACTATATATCATACTTACAGCACCATATATCAAAAGGACATCACCATTTAAGAAGTATGTATAGAAGGCAGCTATGGCGTTCCATAGTACTATGTTAATCGAGTATTTATAAGAACGCGTTAATAGATCTTTGAGCTGATAGACATATATACCTTTTATACACAGATGCTTCGGACATAATAAAACTGCGAGATAGCTGAAGCTACAATAATTCATCATGGGCTGAGATATGTTCAATCCTTCATTAAATTGCAGAGATCCATAAGACATGTACGTTTCCTTATAATAATAATAATAATAATAATAATAATAATAATAATAATAATAATAATAATAATAATAAAATCTTTATTTCATGAAGGTTACATATCAGACATACAAGGATTTACATGTAAATCAAAATACATCTTATTTTCATATGGCCTTCAACAAATTGAATGTAAAAGAAGAATTAAAATGCAACAACAATAACATACCGTTGATAAAGAAATATCAAACAAATATGATTTACTAGTTATACATTTCAATTGAACAATCATATGTTTTAAAACTCTATTTTTTAGCAAAGCTAGATATGACAAAAGTAAGACAAAACTTGTTTAAATTGTTGAAACTTTCTTTTGATACGACAGACACTCAAAAATTTTGTCCAAAAGTTAGTGCGGAAATATATTTGTAGAAGTAAATTTATAATTTAGAACAAATCTTATTTTCATATGGCCTTCAACAATGTAAAAGAAGAATTAAAATGCAACAATAACAACATACCGTCGATAAAGAATTATGATTGCTAGTTATACATTTCAATTGAACAATCATATTTTTCAAATAGTATATTTGTTTGGCAAAGTTAGATATGACAAAAGTTAGACAAAAATTTATTTAGATTGTTGAAACTTTCTTTTGATACGACAGACACTCAAAAATTTAGTCCAAAAGTTAGTGCGGAAATATATTTGTAGAAGTAAATTTAGTATAGAAAACAAAAACAAACATACTCAGTCTGCAGTTGTTAAATGCTGCTTAATAGATAGTTCTTGTATTTGTATTTAAATGTTTTGAGTGTAGGAATTCCTCTAATATCATACGGAATACCATTCCAAACTTTCATACTAAAATACGAGAATGAATCTTTATAATGATTGGTTCGTGGTATTCTTTGTAAAACAAGATCGTTGTGCACAGAAGATAAGTTATTAACACGTGTATAAACAGCGAAGACATAAAAAGATATTTTTGCCATGAAAGATAATGTTTGACATTGTAGCCATCATTAGCCATATGTTTGTCATATGAATGCACAATATTTATATGGATATGAATATCTTGCCACATGGGTCTCAGACCTTCTGGAAGAAATTGAATAAAACTTGAAACTTGAAACTTTAAAAGAGATATCACAAATCAGTGCACATGTATTTAAGAAAAAGAAATATACCGCTTAACCATAAAGTAAATTGACATTCCTATAATTCATTCCAGTATATTATAAAAAAAGGCTGATCATTAACAAACAAGTAAAATATCGCTTCTTACGCAGTATAAAAAGTACACGGCATAAAAATGAATGCGGCTGGTGTGTATAGGAATTTTATAAAAGGTGGAGTGTAAAGTGTTTATTATAATGTCACCACTACTTAAAGGGCCAGCCATATCTGACTTATGAGACACCTTCTTTCTGAGCAGATTTACCTCCCGAATCCTATCATTTTTAATGCCAGGCACCAGGCACATAGGGTAACCATTATTTAATTAGCTGGCGACTCACCAACCGGCCATATCAGAACGGACCCCTGTTGGAATTCGAACCTTCGACCTCCTTCTCACAAGGCGGATGCATAAACCACTAGACCAAGGCAGATGGTTATATCTAGAAAATATGTAGAAAATATCCAACACCTGTTATTATTTTGTCTGGTTTCAAGAGATCAGAGTCACCACGCTAAAATGACCCTAAGCAATTAATAAAAATTAATATTCCATTGATATACGATTTGTTCTATCATTATATTCAAATCCTGCCGCTTGCAAACTTCTAAACCAGAAAAGGAAAGTTATATTCTCTCCTCATGCATTCTGCGGGTTTCAAGAAAAAATAAAACGAACGGTAACAGTGATTGGTTGAAACTTTCCCGAATTTATGCCATACCAGAGAGGAAACGAAAGCGCTGTACACAACATTTCTGAAAATGCATAAACACCCTGGACCCGAATTTACATTTACTTAAGTGTTACTGTTTAAGTCCAAATGTTACATACATGTCATAAACATGTAAATCTATATACAAATACTTGGCTCATTGGGACCTATGCTGTTACTATAAGCAGCCTATTAGGTTTCCCATTCATATGCAGATCTAACACCCTGTATTGTCTGAAAAATCCTTCTTTGTTTATGTTGTCTACATAGTTCGTATGCAAAGTATACCGCTCCGAATTCTATGATGCCATAGATGGACAACTCCCTCACTGTTTCCGGGCTATCTTAAATTACACACTCTTTGCTGCAAATTATTTACTAACGATATCAATGTTATTAGTCCTGTTAATTTCAGAATTGTTAGTAATGTTTATTTAAAGATTATGGCAAAATTGCAAGTTGAGCTATACACTTAATGGTACGAAACAACACTGGGCGAATAACACATTTTCCACGCTCAGCTTGCTGCAGAGAACCAGCGTCAGGTTCCACCTGGGAAACCATTGAACAATTAAACTGGCAACTTTTTAAAACATGCCGAATATTTGATTTACGTTGCAATAGAGAATTTCCTTCTGCAATGATGTACAGAAGAACATCTACTGTAGCCTACCAAGTTATTTAAAAAATAGTTGAATCTATCGGTGTAAAATTTGAAACATGTTTGTCTGTTAAAAGCGACAAAAGAACATAGGTCATGTTGGCTAACGTATGTAAGTCTTTCGGCTTTTCTATCCATTTATTCCGGTATCATTACCAACAATGTAAAGCATTAAGTTGACAATGGATTGTAACAATATTTTGCTAACAACTGTCCCATAGTATACGCCATTGTCCAACTATTCTGTAAATGCCTAGAGTTAGTGTAACGCTACATCTTGTAAAAATAATTTTCAAATAATATCAGCTTCAAACTATGACGTCAGTAACCTTGAACCTATTGTCAGCACTTTAGCGCGCAGGCTTTATTTACAAACTTTCTTCTTTGTTAAAATATGTTTGTGTGAAAAACGGTGGAGTTCAAGACCTATGGAGTACCAGTATTGTTAAAAGCCATTTTCATATAGCTCAGGATTTATAACCTCGGTATTGGCTTTACTGGTCTTGAGAAATATTGACATAGCACCTTTAACGATCAATTTATTATGAAACCATTCCCATAGTGACGGAGACTGTTTCAAAAACATTCCACGGAAACCAGGATATCAATTCTTTTGAGAGTCAAGTAAATATTTCTCTTAATTTATTCGATATGTGATCGCCTAGACATCTATTGAAAGGTGAGGCAAATAGCGCTTTACAATTAATAATTGCGTTGAATTTATTCCATCAATAAAAAAAGTATTTTAATATAGAAAACGCAGAAAATTTATTTATTTCAGGTGAGATATTAGAAGACAAAGCACGGTATTGGTTAAGATAAAAAGTAATAAGGAAAATGAACTTCAAAGCTTTTTGGATTATAAAATTTCAACATGTTGTTGGTAAGTATCACGAAATAAGCACAATATTCGAAAAGTAATTTTACAAAAAATACATAGTTTTATATATGATATATTTGTAGCTAAATTTCTCGGCATGAATTTTGTATGTATATAATTGAATTAAAAAAAGATAATGCGGTCAATTTTCTTGCAATCATTTTAAGCGATTCACATATTAATTCGTTTCATTTATGAGATATTAAAAAAGGCGTTAAACCTTATAGCGCGAACCACACTACTGTTTGACTGAAATTTGAACATTTTCAACACGGATATTTCTTTGTAAACTTTAAGAAAAAAATGTATGAGTAAAACCAATAGTGTTGTTATTGCTCTTTTTACACATTTCATTTTAAAGCTAAACCAAACTTTGCAATAATTAAAATAAAAATGCAAACTCTAATTTCATTTAGTTAGTTGTTACAGGTGAAGGTGTGTATGCGATGTAAAATGAAAACTTCATTCTTTACAATATTATTGTTAAACATTTTCCATTGTTTCACAGTGGCCGCTGTTATTTTCAATTTTATGAGAAGCTCTTTATGTGCCTCCACAACTGTATCAACATTTAGCTCAGCAAGCATTGGAGGGGGATCTACAACAACCTCTGATGTCCCAACGTCAGCCCCAGCAGCAACCTCGACGACAACAAATAATCCGTCACACAGTTCTTCGGGATTTTCCACTAGCTTCACCGCTACAGGAACGACATATACCGGAATAATATTAGGAAGTACGGCTACTGAACAAGTAACTGCCACAACTGCTGTGAGTAGCGCTACAACGACCTTTCCTTCAAGTAGCTCTTCTACGACAAAAAGTGTTACTTCGTCTTTATCACCAGCAACAACAACCGTTTCTAATAGTCAACCATCTCTTGTTTCCCAGACAGATTCTTCTTCAACAACAGTTACAGCTTCTGCCATCAGTTCATTCGAAACATCAGTTTCCTCGAATAATCCATCGTCCTCCGTTTCATCATTCTCTGCTTCAAGCACCGGTTCATCAGTGTCAGCACCTGTTTCTAATAGCCTGTCATCCGGTTTATCATATAGTTCGTCAGAACCAGTGGACTCTTCATCTGAATCACAGTCAACTGTCGGATCAAGTAGTACTCATGTCTCTGGCAGTTCTACTACGACAGTTACTCAAACAAGTAAGTTTGGTTACTAATATATTTATATTTTTGCCTATTTCAGCATTTGCTATTTCGGGTTGTTACAGCGCTTTACATTAAAGGCTAAAAAGTCATAATATGAATGCAGTTCTGAACATCATTTGTTCACGGTTACAAATACTATGTACTGTATTGTTTTATTTTTATATAAAGATATACTGCATTCTCCGGGCTTATGCTGAATAAATTCAGTTAAAGATACAGAACAATAGTTATTCATTCATGATAGATATATTAATTATCTTGTCATATAAAATGATCCACATCCCTATTAGTAATTATAAATCTTGATATATTACCGTCACTAACTCGAAGATAATTCTGTATTTCACTACATTTGTTACTCAATCAATGTTAAGAAGTACATTTAATAATATTTATGTCAGTATTTTGTTCTGTTTTGTTCTGTCTAACATAAGGATATATTCTGTCCATATCATTTAAAATGCATTCTTTTTCAGGGAAGTATATAAACATAAGAGAACTTATAGCAGCTGATTTGTGCCATTTAGCCCCGCGACCCTACCGAGCGAAAACACGAGAATTATGCGCCCACACAAAAAAGCGAGTTTTGGCTCAGCGCCTCGCCATCTTACCTTCTTGATTCTCGAGTTTTCGCTCGACGGGGTCGCGGGGTGAAAAGGCGAAATGGCACAAAACAGCCAACATATATATATATATATATATATATATGAAGGTTAAAACCCTTTAAAGCCGGAAAAGGCAATATAAAAGAATAAATAAAAAGACTTGATATGGCTTTAAAATAATGATTTAATTAACTAAATTAACTGTGCTAATTTAAAGCCATATCAAGCATTTTTTTAATTACAATATATATTTTACAATTTTGCTTGCAAATGCAGCGGTAAGTCATATGCCTGTTGTTTTGATAATATTATTTATTGTGTGTCTCTCTGTCAGTCTGTCCGTCTCGCGCAAGCTCTGTCTAGTTGATTTACTTCCAGGTAAAAGTAATATCTTCCTGGACATATCGTCCTCCAGACTTACAGAAGATATACCTTCAAAAATATGTCCTCTATCTTAAGTCCTGACTTTTCACTATCCTTCTGTAGTAGAAAAGATTTTTTACAGTGAGAAATGAGTGAGAAAATGAGAGATGACTTGTATACAATGGATACTCCGCGTTAGCCACACTTAAGACTTCCATATAAGTCAAAGTTTTGATCAAACATAGTTACATGGTTATAATTTTGATCAATGGTATCCATAAAATATCTCGAGTGTTCGAATAGTTTATGCTCTGTTATGAAAGCTAAGTCTATGTTATTTCATGTTAAAAGTTCTGATAGACTCGCAGCTGAGGACATAATGCCCCGGACATTCCATGTCGCAAGTCGAATTTTAGACTGCTTAACAGTTTTATATTTAGAATTTGTTACACACATTAATCAACATTACAATGTAGTTGTCCTTATGATAATCGGTTTCCATTTCTTGTTCGTTATCATACTGTTGATCAGAATGATAATGTTCTTTGTTATAGTTTATATAATTGTTCCAAGACTTTTTCGAAAACCATCTTCGACAGCGCACAAACCTTAGCCAGAAACGCGTGCCTTCCACCAGGTGACCCTGACACGAAGGAATGGTTATTTTGGCAGCAAGATCATCAGATTTACTGTTAAATAATGACAATTCTAGTACTTCTAGATTTCTGTCCTCTAAATATTCATAAAGACCAGCATTTGTAGAGTCTTCGGTGAATCCTCCGACATAATATGATTTCGTCCGTCCTTTATAGCGACCTTTGAACACTGTTGACTTACTATTTAATTCGTCATTGGCTCCTTTCTCGACGTAGTGATTACAGTTTCAATTTTGTTATTTTCATCTTTTGTAGACGAATGCGAATTATTAATTCCAGTTTGGTTCCCATTTCTTTCTTCTGTGATTGAAAAGTTTGATAAATTTCTTTCCCATCTCATAGTATCGCGATTGAACTGCATCTTTGCTTTCTCTATGGGCTTGTTTGATTGAGCTTGTGATTTTTTTCTAACTGCATCAGCATATGATTGCACATTTTCTACAGTATTTTCCTCGCTGATTTCTATAGGGTGGTTACATACTGTTTCGGTGGGTGTTGTATCATTGTTTTCGGTGATATCTTCATGTTCATTTGATTGTAATATGTTCTTGTCGCCCTTACATTCATGTTTCTGACATATTTGTTCTTTTAATTTATTCTATTTAGGCAGTTCTCAAAGTTTTCGTGTAGAATCCGGACTTGCTTATTTAAAGCGACATTGCTTTGAATAACTGTTGATAATTTTTTATTCAGGTCACTTATCTCTTTCTTGTTATTTTCTCTCTCTTCTTGGAGCTTTGAGTACTTATTGCCTAATTCAATCACAGAAGATACAAGATACCCTCATTTTAAATTTAAAATCCGGACTATTACAGTCCAACATCACATTGGTTATTCTGTTCTTGTGTTGATGACGATTTAGTTTGGCTAAATATTGTTTCGATATTGTTTTTTTCTCCCGAAGGAAACTATGCAATGCGTAGCAATCATTTGCAAGCATTGCAAAGGCTGGATTTCTTCTGGACCCTCTTCTAGTTATCAGTTTTCCTGAAGGACAGTCTTTTAATAGTTTTGCTCTACGAAACAAAACATCTCTGTACGATGATATATTAGAATCTGACGAGTGAGGTACTAGTAGTTTTATCAGTTTATCGATGTACAGGTCCCTCAGCTCACGGTCAAGAATGCAGCACGGTTGAGTTCCAGGTATGACTGTATCACTCTGAGACAGATGAAAATCTGATATTGGGTAGTAAACCTGCGGGGAACCAATTATATCGACCATAGTTATTTAGGCTGGGGTTCAACATATCAGCTTCTGTCTGTTTTAAATACGTCTGATCAGGGCTAACGCACGTATTCAAATGACCTGCCATATATACCGGTGTCATTGAGCCTGGAAAAGGGTGATGCGAGACACGATACATGCGTGGGTGTGGAATGTCTGAGAATAACCATCTGGACTCTCAGGAACAGCGTTTATAGAATCTGTCAATACAGGACTTAAACCCATTTTAATTCAGTTACATGTACTATAAGTAGGAGTCACGCACTATGACATGTTACTTTGACCACTTTTATAAACATTTATCGATTACAGACAGCCTAAGGCGAATATAAAATATATCACAAGTCATAGTTACCTGCAAATGTGTAAATTCCAGAAATAAATACAGAATGCACAAAATATGTGAACGACCTAAGGCAGCGCACCATTTTCCTTAGTGGGTGTGATGCATGTTTTTTTTGGTTTTAATTTTTTCTTTTTATATCAAACATTTTATCTTGGTTGGGATGCCATAATAGTGTAGTATTCTTACACTAGTAGTCTGTGCAAAGAAAAATAGAAATAAGTGAATTGTAATGAAAAACAGACACATTTTGAAATTTCATTTTGCTGGTTCACGGACAAATACTGTGTAAAGGAATTAAACTCTTGATTACACCGCTATCAACAAACTCTTCTTTCGTTTTACTGTAGCATATACATTCTATGTAAATTATCTTTAAAAACATGAGGGGTGCCTTGCAGTAAATCTCTAAAAGAATAATTCTTTTAAATGGTTTGGTAAACACACACTTTTCCACTGTATTTTTTCGTGAACGAGCAAGAAAATGTTTCAAAGTGTATCTGTTCTTCTTAATAATTGAATACTATCTAGTTTCCTTTACTTGAATTATTAGTAAAAGTATACTACAATATCATGGCATCACAGCCAAGTGAAGCACATTTGATGTCTAAGTACATAATGAAAATCATGCACCAAACCCACAAGAGAAAATGGTGCAGCCTTAAAACATTAAACTGGACATTTTGGATCTGTCTCGAAAGTGACCAGTGCAGTTATTGGTTATGATAGATCACGTGCTTAAATTCATGTAGGTTTCTTTATAGGATTTTAACTGACACATTATATAACTTACTTGTCTTAGACCAATAATAAATATGGAAGACCAGACTGTCATATCGGGAAGTAAAACAACGAAGTACTTAACAAAATGGAAATATCATTTTATTTCACTCTATGATACACAACTGAATGGATTTTACTGAAAGTTGGGATATATGTTTAATACCAATTGAACTTATGCATATCAGATATCAGGATTATCGCCTTTATTGAATTTTGTATGAATTCTGTGATTTTGAAGATGTTTGGCATACTTACATGACATCCTGATATTAAGTAACATCGTTTCTTATCCAACACCCCTTGCTGGATGTTCATAAAACTTTGCAGGAAGCATTCGTATGAAGTCTAGCTATGCGTATTATAATTTGGGGTCACTACTTAGTTAAATGTCACAATGATTTGACAAAAAAAAATTATTTGTGCTTCTTCTCAAGTACTCCTACTGGATTTTTATAAGATTTTGCCATAAGCATATGTATGAAGTTGTGGATATTATAATTTGGGGTCACAGACAACACATCTGGGACTGTCAAACTTTTGTTAAGCTTACATTGGTGTTAAATGCTAAATGTGAGTCATTGTGGTCAACATTTTTGCGTGGTCTGTCTGTCCGTCAATCGCCAACAATCAGCCAGGTCTGAAACTGAGCCGCCTCGTTGAACATTTGTTTATAGATATAAAAACTGTCACTTTGGTCCTGATATTTATGAAACTGGTTGAAACCATTTGTCATTATAAATTCTAGCAAGATTGAAACTGCAGCGACAGAAAGTAAAACTGTACTACAAGGTCATACTTAATGTCATAATTTGAAGACTTGGCAGACTGAGGTGCATGTTTTATTTATCATAACCCTTTGTCATGACCTTTGTGTTTGTTTGATGAAATAAAGGACCAGTTTGGCCCCCTTGCTTGTTCAAAATGTGAGCATCAAGACTAACTTTTGCACCGCCCCATCTCCGTGCGAGTGTAAGTTATTTGTAACTTTTACAGGTGTAAATATAAACGTAATATATGATTATGTAGAGTTAGAGTTATGTCTCTTTACTCGATATAATTGAATACATATTTTCCTGTTTTTCTTTATCCGAACAATTTTCCTTTACCGAAACTTTTACAACTTTCAAATGTGTTAACATAGTTTTGTGCTTTCCACATATGTTACAGGCTGGACCACTCTCATGTTACACCTGCAATGGTAATGAGACCATGTGTGGCAAACAAACCACATCTGACGCAACCGCTGTCTGCAACGAAGCCGAGACGTGTTGGGTAAGTTTACCTGACCTCGACCTTCAAATAAGCGCGCATGGGCCTTGTATAAATAGATAAAGAAAATGACTAAGCACTCGTTATTACTTCCCCCTTAGGTTATGGAAGTTGACTCAGCCATCCAGAGTCTGATTTGTCATTTCTTAAGTTCTTTTTTATTTTGGGCCAACCGAAGTCAGGACATGAAGACTAGTACAAAACAACGTTAAATAAACGTCCGCTCTGGTGTCGTTTTACTACGATAGTGATTATACAGTCTTATCGTTTGCTCTATTTGATCTCATGCTTTTACAAGTCATGTTTTGTATGACTCTCTTATTACATTTTTTGTTTTCAGTCACAATTTTGTCTCAAGGATCTAACTTCAATATATGTTTCAATAACAGTTATCTTTACTTCCAGACTATAGCTACAGTGAACGATACAGTTGTCACCTACAACCGAACATGTTCAAGTCAGACATGTTCGTTTGACTACAGCAGCTACTTCTGCAACGACGCTGACAATACTGTCTCCGAGTGTAGCAAATGCTGCTCCTCAACGAGATGTAACTCTGATGTTTATGTTCAAGGTTCTGTTGCGTCATCTATGACATGTTCAATATTTGTTACCTTTCTTCTGTTATTGTTCTCTACAATATCAAACATCTAGAGAAATGTCTTATTTATGATAAAGAGGAGAGTTTGGTAGAAATTGCCAGACATTTGGGCAGTATGTATAACGAACTTTCTATGTAGACAGTAATTTCAGACTAACATTGATAAAAAACAGTCCTTCAATTTGATATATAAGAAAAGGAAAAGTGGCTTCAAAACGTGAACACTCTTGCAGGATTTTACTTTCTCTATGTTTAGGTTCTATAACGAAATAATTTCACTGACATATTACTCAAACCGGGGATGATTATACTAATTAAACATTTTCGAATACAAATCTTGCTATCTACTACAGCAGGAGAACAGACAATTGCTATGTGTATCTAGGAAAAATTACTTTGAAATGACATACGAAATTTGTGGCAGCAAATGATGCATTCAATTTCAATGTTATTAATTTCCTTATTTTCAGTCTTTTATTGTTTATGAATGATATAAATCCTGCGCTAGACAAACAATTCGATGTATATAAAAACGGATTGAATACCATCTAAAACTATCTCTGCAGACATGTGTGTAATAAAAACCTTTTCTCATCTTCTAATGGTGTTGTATTAGATTTCAATAACTTTGCTCAAGACATTTCAACAACACAAGAAGTAGAAATTAGAACATATACTTAACGAAAGTTCTAACGTATCACCACCTGCCTTTTTCCTTCTTTATTAAATTATCAATCCTTCCAATATCTGCAACATACCTTAGCTATCGATGCACGACAGCTATTGTGTCATGCATTTATGAAGTCACAGGGTAGATACTTTCGTTACATGAATTTCAAAATGATCGAGTGGTACAAATCATATGGCAGAGAATTTCGACTTTAAACCTCCGTAGATTTCACATGTCTTGATGTTTTTCCTTACGAAACCACCTCTTAAATTCTCTTCCGTATGAAAGTATCACTATTCATGTAACGGAAGTATCTACTCAGTGCCTTCATGTATGCAAGACATGAAAGCTTTCGTACACAGATAGCTAAAAATAAGCCGTAAGATATTAGATGGGTTGATAATTAAATAAAGAAGGAAAAAGACAGGTGTTGCGTAAGAAGTTTCGTTTAGTATATTAATGTTTCCACAATTTTACATTATATGTTTAAATATACGTCTTTTCTATTACACTCAGCTGCTTGACAAGATTTATTATCGGTAAAGGAAAGAACCGTCCCTCTTGAATTTCCTAAAACTATAGTGACTGATTTCTGCCATTTTGTTCTGGCGTGTTTGTGCGTCTGAACGGCGCCAACATGCCAGAACGACACTAAAGCGCGTCTATATGACAAATGACATATGTGTTGTTTTTGTGAGGGCGCCAACACGCCAAATCAAAAATTTGTTGATCTGGCGTGTTTGCGGGGCGCCAGTACGCATACACGCTAGAACGACAAAATAAGAGCGAATTTTCATTCGCGCGTTGGCACTTTAAATTTGTCGTTCTGGCATGCTGGTGTACTGGTGCCACGACAACGCGCCAACACGCCAACACGCCAACACGCCAGAACGACAAATTAAGCGTATCCATACGACAAATGACATATTTGTCGTTTTTTTTTTTGCAGGAGCGCAACACGAAAAATCAAGAATAGGTCGTTGTGAAACGGGTATCATTTTTTAATATAATTATAGATAATTCTTGTCAATGGCGATGTGAAAATAAACGTTAATTTCTTTATTGCCACCGCACTATGTTTACATTTTTTCGGTTTCGGTTCAATATTGCGCCGTGTTGGGAGACGGAGAACCAGTTGTTGATAAAAATTGAACAGCGCACAAGGGACGTCACTCTAAGCAGTCGTGTTGGATAACATGGCGTATGTCACTCCTAATCCTTTTTCAGTCTACCGGGTACTTCAGTGGTAAAATATAAAGGTTAAGATCCGGGGACAATAAGATACGTTAGCTTGGTTCTTAAATATAAGTAAAAAGGCAAAACAAAGCTGAAAAAGCATAATCCGGACCTCGAGCTGGTATGATCAATACTGTGTACACTACATTATCTTTTCATGTGACGTAAATCAATTACCCTACATTAAGCTCATATGATAACCGAACTTCCGTGTCAGGACATTCTTTGCTATGTAAAACATGTACAAATTTTCGTATAAATTATTAACAAATTTAAAGCAACTCGTAAATATTTTATGTTCATTCAGTAAGTTACCATTTAGACATGCTTCATATGCTGTTTAACTGCTAGTAGAATGATTTTCGTGTTGCGAAAAAATATTCTTAAAAATAAACAAATTAAACGCTACACTGAATACTCCATTTCGGCATTTAAAGATCATGCTTCTTTCTGTACTATTTGTAGAGATTACCTTTTGCAAAGATGGTTAATAAAGATAGTTCACAAAGATAGTTAATAACTTCTGTGGGTAGAATTAATTGGTATACTTATGTAGGCATATAAACCAGTTCTAAAATTGTATAGTAAGATAAACACACTTGTCACGTGCAAATATTCATTGAAATTATAAATTAAAAGGCATTTGAATACTTAATAATGACTATTTTCAAGACGCTATGTAACAACTATGTTGTAAACTGCGAGTAAATGGCCTATGGGATCAATTATAACGAGTGAAAATAACAACTTTTGGTGTTCACTAGTGAAATTTTCGTGATATGACATCGATACCAACAATTTTTCTGTTTATTTTATGTTTAAAACTCTATTTATGTTGAGTTTGTTTCAATAAATTGTTGAAAATCGCGGGAAACGTCACAAGAAAGCAAAACATTTATGACGTCATTTTAATATGGAACAGTTTTGATGCAAAAATTACATTGAGCCTTCTGACATCCCATCTTGCATTGTTACGTGTGTATTTGTCCATCTGATATTACATGTTTCTTTATGATTAAAACTAAAGAAATGATTACACCTTTCTTAGAGATGAATTGTTGTATTCTACATTATTTCATATATCAGTGTTCTGTATTTGCTACTAAACTGAACTTATATTGAAAGATGATTGAGTAAACGGTCGAAATTAAGTTGAACAACCTGACTGCATTGTTTGGCTGTCATTGATACCCTCATCATAACATTCTATAAATGATACTGGATTGAAATGTAATAACTGCGTTTGTATGGAAGCCTTGGAGGGCCACTTTATGATTTTAACGTCGGGGTTTTTTTTGACATATTTTAGCCATACTTTGACTTATACTAGAACAACTATAGCCTCCGTTTTTATTAAACTGAATATAAACACGTCAACACTAATAATACTCTATAAAAGATTTAATAAAATCAATTATATATAATAATATATAAAAGTTACATCAGTCCATTGGACGAAATAAACGTGTCATAACGCACGCCTTTTGTTTTGACTTTTGCTTTTGACTTATTACTATGATTTAGACTTATTACTTTGACTTTTGACTTTTGACTTATTACTTTTGACTTTTGACCTTTGACCTTTGCCTTATTACTTCATGCACGTTTGCATTTAATCTTCGACTTTAATTATCACTTGCAAAGAACCTACCTAATAACCTAACCGTACTCCTAGGACCTAGGGAGGTTCAGTAATTGGAACCTGTCTACTGGGGAGCCAACAATATAACAATATGCTTATACCATATTCAGCCTTTATTTCCTTCGTATCCTGTCCGATATTAACATATATACATAAAAAAAAAAAAAAAGTAATTTTAAAAATGTTCCGTGCAAAAAAAAAATCAATCTTCAGTTCCTTCATATTCTTCCTAAACCCCAACTGGGATGTCAAGAAGGCTCTCAATTGTATATTATCATTGCAAAAAAACGGTCCCATGGTTGATAAGACGTATCGACGCTTTATGGACATTATGCTCAACTAGCTTCTTTAAGCTCAGGTTTATTTTTTATTATTATTATTCTTAAAGAAAGAGGAAATCATCAAGGCCATCCCATGGTGACCATGGTTGGTCGCCGCTCACTGCGAAGGCTCCCAATGTCGCTTCATTTTCGAAATATTGGTAGGATGTCTTTATTTAGGCCAAAAAAAATTCACTCACAAAATCGATCATTATTATACATAGAATATCCATGTATATTTAATAAGGAACATTCTAGCTGAAACTTGTAAGGTTGGTTATAATATTGTAATAATCATTTCTATCAACTTTGAAGTTTCTATGTAAAATTGAATATTTATTTCATACTAATAAAAGCACAAGTCGGCATCATACGTATACTGTACGGTGACATTTCCTACCAATACAAAGTAGAAACTATTTGCTCCCTATCTTTTGAATTGTATTCCAATAAACAACCTTATTTCAGGATTACAATACAAGTTATTAAGCTTTATAATATGCAGAGATGAAGAGCGGTCTTCGCTTTCTCTACTATATTGTATGAATGCGTCTTGTAGCATAGAGCTTATTTGGACCTTATGGTAAATACGACATATTTTAGGGAATAACTAGCACCCAACGAGTTTGTGTTTTTAAATATGACGTAGTTTACTGCTAAGTGCTTGCACAGCACGTGTCCGAATTCTATGGAAGTTTTTCCGGGGTTTTCCCTTGAACATAGATGCAAAGATATTCGGCAAAAATATGCATTACTGTCACAATCCTGATGAAATAAATACCTCAAAGTCTTCATTTAGCTACTACAAGTAGTTTTGCATGGTAAACACCAGATTTCCGAAATATCCAGGGAAAGTTTTATTTAAAAGTTATTTAGCCATTACATGACCTGGTGATGAAATCGCTTGCTCAGCATCAGAGGCACTCGAGGGTTTGTCAATTATTCATGAATGAAAATAAATATCTTCATACTTTGTGGTCTTTTTACAGTTTTGATTTGCAAATTATTTGTCATGATTTCCCTAATTAAGTATAAATTATTTGACTATGGTCCAGTTCTGCAAAAATAACTACTGGAAAAAATCAAACATACACCAGAGATTCATTGCGTGAAACCCCTGTATCTTTAATTTTTTTTACTCAAACAATGAAATTTAGCAACATCCGAGTGGTCAGTAAAATGATGCCATGTTGAGAAAAAACTTGCGACGCCCAACTATGACGTCATCAAATAAAGAGACACGAACTCATATGACTATTCACTGTATCTCTGTTCATGACAGATGAAGTTTGTATTCCGTTAATGAATACATGTTCAAAATAAGTTCATAGCTCAAGACTATATACAAATCTACATTCAAGACTTTTACGTGTAGTGCGCATGCGCACAGAAATTAAAATTTAAAAACTTTAAAACACCAAATTAAAATTAACAGACACAAACTTGCACGTGTAGAAACTGGTCATTATTTTGCACCGAGAAAATAGTAACAGTAATTTTTAATTTAGTGTATGAACCTTCAAACCTTTCACTTAAGATTGACAATAAAAATTTAAATCAAACAATTAATGGCGCAATTATATACTTCACCATTAAGACTACAAACTCTACTTGAATCGAATTGTTGATAACGGAAAACATGGACATTTGATACTTGAAGGCACTCAGAAAACATAAAAAGTGCATACAATCATGTACTGTACTCGTGCGCTTCAAGAACAAGTGATATGTCTCATTTTGAAGTAGTTTCCGATAATTGTAGTGTTATCTTTTAAAAGATATAGAACATATGTTAGTCATCAGATTTCCAGTTCTGCTTGTAATATGGTTTACGTGTTCCTATATATGTGTGGATTTAATTTAAATATTGTTTAGTTATGTTGGTGATCAGGCAACCTATTACAGATGATTTAGTAATTATGCAAATAAAAACAAACAAGTAAGCACAGAATAATTTTGATTAAGAATTATAATATTGACAAAACAGACACAACACCAAATTGATAATATTCTAACAATGAACTGGCATTATACCCAAACGCAGCAAGCAGATATGTGAATATATGATAGGAATTTCTCGTCCAGAATGAAGTATATTGCAGACAATTATATGCCTTTTCTTCTTTGACAGCCCATATCTCAAGTGCTATTGTTTTAATATAGTTGGGTATACATGTATACAAATAATCACAAATTATTACAGCGGTAAAGTATCGGTACTTTCATATAAGGTTTATAGTTCTGGTACGAGTCATTAGCTGTGGTATGTTCTATCAATAGTAGGTGTAACTTCAAAAGTGTATACACTAGAGACATACGTACATAATTATGTACATCAGTACGTGTTAGTACCATTTCCAATCCTGACCTCTGCCTTGTAATATATATGGCAAAAAGGCATTCCTATGACGCATAAATTTATATATTTCAGATATCGATAACTGCAAGGCAACATACAAATAGTTTTGCCGGATGTCGATATGGAACCATAATATTTCATAATAAACAAATAGTATGACTAAAATTGTGAACCGCATTTGTTATTCACCATCTCCTAACAAACTCTGCATTTCTTCAGCAACAAATATATTTGATATTAACAATGACTTCGCTTTTCTGCAAACATATACTGAGGTCAAATTTGAAGAGGATTAAGTTAGCTCACGACATATTCGATTATAAAAAGATTATAACACCGGTGTTACAAGAGGCTGTGATGGTTCCCCATATCAAATTTAGATTTTCCATAAGCAAACTATATATGCAATGTGTGTTAAGGAATTATATAAAAGTGACACAAACTATACACAGAAACGAAATTATAATGTCAGGCTGCGGAAGTAGCAAAACTAATGCCATCTTTACAAGAAACAAACTGTCACAAATTACGCTCGTCAGAGAGGTATATCTGCAGTGCATAAGTTTTGTAAAACCTGTTTGAACTATAGAGATGACACGGCCAACTCACCTGTTTGAACTATAGAGCAGACAAGGATAATTTCTTCATTTTTTAATAATTCAATAGCTATAATCCAAAAGTGTCTGTGGCGATTTGGCTAGTCATCGAATTATCCTAGACATTATGCCCACAAATATTTTCGTATTTAAGTTTGGTGAAATAGCAGATGAGTTTTGTTCGACTTAGAAAGCGGACCAAGGCTAATTTTGGATAATTCAAGGGCCTGGGCGATTTGGTTGGTTATCAAACTTGGCCAAGACATTATGCTCACAAACATGTTCAGCAAGTTTGGTGAAGATCACATGAAAATTGTTTGACTTCATTGCGGACAACATGTGTGGACGCTGCATGCACGCCAACCGCAGGTGTCCCGATAATGTTTCCCTTAGGGCGTATAAAAAGGAAAAATGCAAAAACCATTATATTTTGTACAATTGTAATATCAAGAAAGTATTTTTTTCATAAAACAACTTAAAACAAATGCATAGTACTCTTCCACCAATACTTGCATTGCACATAGATTATGACTGTCCTTTACATTTGCGACCAATAAGCCCGCAGATAGACCGCTATTTGGAAACATGTTCTGCATTCTTCTTTATAAAAGTAACAATTGAATGGACACTTTATGTTTCTTGCTGAGCATGTGACGACCTTGGCAAGTGTGGCGTTAGATAGGTCTTAAAGACTAATGGTGCATCTGTAAATATGGCCACCTGATGACTGTCTTTTATGATCCTTTAATAGTTTTCGATGGATGTCTGGCAGTAGTACATTGCTTGCCTGCTGGTATGATCATTACCTCAAACCCATCAATTACATGCCCACATGCTGCATTATTGGTCCGCTGGCATGTAAACATTCATCAGGTCTCAGTTTATAGGTAAATAGGTAGGGTTTGGATCTCTACCAAGTTCTTTCCTCTATTTTACAGAAATGTGCATCCATCAGAAACTAAGTGCACAATAGCCTAGACTACATCAAGGAAATTTGTTAACACTACATAGAGTGTGTATAACTAAATGGTCTTCACATCTTAAGAAGTTATACTCGAATTAAGCGCATTGAATCGTAAGGACAAGTGCCATTTTACTAATACATTCTTTCAATTCTTATATACACTTCAATAAAGAACATAGATAGTTGTCATTAATGTTATAAATATGTCCGCATCTTGTTATTTTTATTCTTCCTGTTTTAATAGTCTCTATCAATTCATATGAAAGCAGTTTATGATGGCCTCCAGCCATCTAAGATTATTTTTTTAAGTTTCAAAATATTAAAATTTGACAGGTAAAGAGGGTCTCCTTTAAATACACCAAAGTCCAAATTGCGGAAGAATGCGCCGTCTAGTTTATGCTCTTCGCATTGTCCTGCAAATTCCTGCAAGCCACATGCTGTCAAGCATTCTACAGTTTCCATAATGGAGTAATTGTAGAATTCGTTTTCTGTTTTACCACTAGCTGGTGTGTCGTGTTTTAAACTACTATGAATCTGCATGTTGTTTGTCTCTGTGTTGCTTGGTATGAGCATTCCCGATTGTAGATCACATGTATATTCACAATCCTCTTGTATATGTGCATTAGCACGGGCAGTAGTTGAATTTAGCTGGTTGTGATGTGAATTATCTGTTTGCATTGGATTATCAACAATTTCTGAATACATGGTGAGGTTTGTCTCTTCAGGCGATATTTCACCAGTTATTGCATTGTATTGACTGCAGTCCGACTGCGAGACCCCTTTACATGCAATGTTATCAAGCGACATAGACAAGCGTCCGTGTATTTGGGGTGTATTCGATAAACATTCATCAGGACAATCGGAATTAAACTCTATATAGCTTGGGATAGCGCCATAGACTCTTTGTGAGTAGTTCATGTGTTTTGATTCGGATCGCATATCGCTCAAAGATGCGCTTCTTGAAATGCGATTTGGTGTGTTCTTCATTTTTTTCCGGTTAGGTAATTTAGTGTATGATATTGTTGCTTTCCTCCCAGGTCGATTTCTTCGTCGTCTTGACTCCTCGTTGTCACCAGACATGAACCATCGCAATAACTCTGTATGTACCTTCTTGAAAAGTGATTGCTTCTTCTAAAGAAAAAGAACAGCCATTGTTGTATTAACGTTTTTATATATGTGTACATGTATTTGCAGACGTATTCAATATTTATTTGGCATGTTGTTTATATAAAATGTTTTTATACTCTACTGAATATCATCAGTTCATCAGATCACGACATTATTTCATACATAAATAAAGCAGTAACGAATTAACTTTTATCTGAAAGCATTTTGTATGTTAACTTTATAGTGGTACAGTTGTATTAACTAACTGCATACGCAAGTACAAAATACAGTTCGTGCACATTTATTGTATATCTGACCTTAGTTTCTCTAAACATTTCGCCGATAGCAAAGGATTCACTTTTTGTTTTAGTGTTAGTTTGTGTGTTATAATGTAAGACAGATCGTTACCTTCACTTGTGGAAGAAGAACTACCGGACCTTGAAACATACTTTCTGGAAGATAAATCGTTTATTTGTATGCAGTAAAAATCCCACATAATAAAACAGTATAAATCAAGGATGGGAACGAATACTATAATAAGTATTCGAATATTCGTATAGACTTTTCGAATACTTTCGAATATTCGAATAAAATTGTTTAACTTTTCTGAATGTTTTACTACTTTTACTACGAAAAATATTTATCCGAAATTATGTATAGTTCGCTAATTAATAATTTTTATGGATATTGTCACTTAAATTCGTGATTCTCAACATTAAGGGATTTAAAACATTGTCTTAGTAAATAAAAATGAAATGATAATTTTCATAGATAAACTTAATATTTTTACTATTACGACTACATTTTGATATATATCGTTGTCAAATCTGATCGTAAGTAAAGTAAATAAATCGGACTTCGATGCAAAGTGGATTCAGTGCGCATCAATCTTTCTTTCTTCAAAATATCATTGGTTGCATTTCTTTGAGTAATGATTTTAATTGGGTTTCAATTGAGTAATCGAACATGATTTGTTTTTTAAATTTAAAGCTATGACGTTTATCTGTTACAGCCGACAGACTTGAGTTACATCGCCGAATTGGGAGCTAATTATTTGAACAGTACATTAAGATTCGCACACTACAAAATATGAAATAAAGGCGCTAGATAATGACGCCACGTGTGAATTACTAAAACAAAAAACTGTAAAACTATTTGCAATTTGCAATTATGACACGTGTTATCTAAACACCGACTGGGGCTATTAAGCAATTAGTTATTTGATAAGGCTTTCGTGTGTTTGTCAACGTTTTGTCGAACTTTAAAACAAATAAAAAAACACGAAAAATGAACGAATATTCGAATCCTAAAATTGCGTTCCTATCCTAAGTATAAATTTATGTTTCATTTACTTTAGCAACAATTGGTTAAGGATTCCGTTTGAAGTATAATACATATCTCTTTTTGAGTCAATTTTTAAGTACATGACAGTTCCTACTGAACCCTTTTCCGCTTAACATATGAAAGTAAGTAATTCTGTAAAACGAGAAATATTTTTCTACCTTTGAAGTCTGACCTTACTAAACATAAAACTTCATCCTGGTGCAGTGACATCAAATATAAGGATTTTTCAACGAAATCCGCACTGTCGCAAGGACCATAAAAGCGCTCAATATACTCAGGTGTTTCCTTTTTGCTCTTTACGCTACTTGTATCTACATACAAAGTCTGCCAAAGAGTTTGTGGAATCAAAACTGTTTCATAGCTCTGGTTAACTTCGTTTCGAATCCAACCAACAAGCAATTCCCTGTCCACAAAACCTTGCAATTCTACCGGTCCTTCTACAACCGATAACGTCGCAATATTTAAAGTTTCATCTGCATGTGAAATATCGTCGGGATCAGTCGAATGAAACTGAATTACCCTTGGCAACAGTTTTGTCCGTACTAACTCAAATAAATTATATTGCTTAGTATCATCCACAGCAGTGCAATTCAGCCGATCATGTTCGCCAAATGCAAGGAGATTCTGCCCATCACTGCATTCAAGGTAAGTGGTTTGAACTGATGATCTTGTTACTTTTCTAATAACTTCCACACTTGCCTTTGCTGGCACAGAAACGTACTCATTTTGAGGAGTACATAGTAAAGCTCTCGTGTCTTCACATACAGTTAGATAACGAGGTGGGTCGTCGAGCACCTAGTTAAAAATGCAAACAAAGGACAAAGATGTAAATTTAATGGATCTGCAGGATTATGTATTTATAATTTTGTATGATACACAAGGAATGACACAGACAATAATATGTAATGTGTTTCTAACATCATGACCGAGAAAAAACTAAATACATGTAGAGCGATTATCATAAAAACTTGTAACTTTGAAAGTAACAATGACTTTAAAGGGTTTTGATACCTTTGATATCAAAGTAATACTTTTAAAATGTTACTTGCAGTAAGTACGCTTGCACTTAAATATGAAGAATTACCTGTGATACAGAAGCATATCGCCTTCTACTTCCTGGTCGGTGCACAAAGTTTAATTTTCCGTTGTACTTTACAGGTATAAGATACTGTTTACCCACGTGTTTGTTATGCTCGTGAACATAATCTTCTCCCTTTTCATCACATATACTATCCTTATTGTGAAAAGTTAAAACTTTTATAAGCGCGTATTTTATATGCACTATGCTCTGAAGGAAAACTTCATCCAAATTTGGCACAACATTTGGATAATTATGCCCTACATCCGCTTTCTTTAGACATGCTCGTACTACAATCGGTAAATTCTTAGATTTGAGCAATTTTGAGATTTTTATTCTCTTTTCATACAAATCAATGTAAATATTTTCCGTCTTTCTAGCCATTTTATTCAATTCATGATTCAAAGTGTGAAATATGTATCTGCAGCTGTGTGGTAAATAGATTTCAATAATCACATCTTGAGTGTTATTTCCCCCTTCGTACATTTACAGTCAATTGTTTAAAAGGAAAGAGGCTTCATAATAAGGAAAATTAATGTAACATATATCAGATCACTTACAGGACATTGCACGTACACAATTGGAAGGAAAAGGTTTTATATAGCATTACATCACATTACAATAAACGCTGAAATATGGAACAAACTACAATTGAAAAATAAGACAAATGAGAAAGACAGAAGATCGAGCAAGACACCAGTGACCCCAAAAGCGTATCCGCGAATCTTTTTGGATACGAAAGTATAACTGAGCGAGGGCTTTTGTCAAAATTATGGGAATACCTGAGGTGCCTGGTGTGCGGCGTCCACAAATATTGTCCTCTATAGCTCAGGGGTTAGTGCACTTGTCGCAAGAGCGGATGGTCGTGGGTTCGAACCCCACAGGAAGCTGGACTCTCCACTTCATTTCATTTCGTCTATAATAAATCACCTGTCATTTCTCATCATCTTTCGGCACAAATTGCCTTGTCAAGTTTCTCCTTTAGTACCATGTATGTCTCTGCTAACTTGTGACAAAGCTCGAAAGTATGAACGTTGGTAAACGGAAATTGTAAGGACATAAACTGGCGTGTCCGGAGTATACAGTGACAGATTAGCTCAGTAATAGCTAAGTAAACTGTGAAAGAGTACCGTAGAGTACCATGGAAAAAACTGTCCCATAACAATAAGCGCACGAATTGAGTCAAGTGAGAAGTATAACATAGACAGTGAGTACAAAGGGAAAAACGAGAAAGTAATAATTGAAATGCAGGTGAAAAGCGATTGAACAGTGAAAATCACAGTAGAAATAGAATATACAGCAATGTTCGGCGAAGAGTATGTGAGATCGGAGAGCCGATGACTAGGACGGGCAGAGGTTGCATAGAGGGGAAGGGAAAGTGAGAGGACAGAGAAAAGAGATAAGGCAGACACCCCCCCCCCACAAACATTTCTCTAAGTCGAATAGTTTTTATCCGATCTTTACCAAACTTGGTAAAATGTGTGCGGGTATGATATCTCGGCAAAGTTGAGTAAGTAGCAAAATAGCACAGTCACTGCTGGCTGGGTTATTGTCTTTGAATTATCCAAAATTGATCTAGTTAGCCTTTTCCGCTCTTTAAGTCAACAGCTTTCATACTTGGTCAAAATGTTTGTCGGCATGATATCTCGACCAAGTTCGATAACCAGCAAAATCAAAAAGACACTTCTGGATTATATCAAAATAAACTTGGATTATGGCTCTTGAACTCGAACAATAGTCATGCAGTATTCAATAAAGACCAGAGTGTTTATGGGCGCACTATCCAAGCCAAGTGTAATAAGCAGCTACATAATTATGTCCCTTTAATTGGTACTATTTGACTAGTAGTTTCTCCCAACATGAAAACTAATATGTTTAATGTCCAATCTTATGTTGGTTGCGTGATTTCAATGTAGAATTTGCCTAATCAAAGTGTTATTAGACTAACAGAAAACCTAACATGCTATTCTTCAATAGTTTTTTTGTACATGACATTGCACTTACAATTAAAAAAAAATAAGTATTTGCAAATTTAAGCATATAATGGTTAACACGTGAAACAGATTCTGAATTCTTTTTAATCTGCTGTATTTCTTAACTATTAAGAACTGAAACTTTTGAACATGTAGTAAACCCACACCGTCTTTAGAACCTTAATTGATACCCAATAACACGTGAATAGCGCTAAGTACTGAAACCTGCTCAAAATATACCAAAACTTAAAACTAAATAATTATGTTCTTAACAAAGCTGTCTAATGTGAATAGAATGTCAGTTGTGGTATAAATGCATGTTAAAATTCCCGATTGGCCTTTAAAACGAACATTTTTGACAAGATAGAAATGCTGCCCATCGCTTTTTTGTGCAAAGTTGGTTTGCAGCTGAATCCCGTGGATGTGATCAAGTTAATTGTTAGTATGATAATTGTACATTATATTCAACATCATTCTGTTTATCTCCGACAGAGTATAAAAACAGGATTCTTCGGATCAATTTTTGATATTTCTTTTTCCTCCGACTATCAGAAGTTTGTACGATTGCTAAGTGATTGTGAATACATTTGTAATAGTTTTTGTCGAGTTCGTGTCTGCTAAATATAATACGAGCATTCGGATATTGGGCAAATACAAAATTTATCCATCGTCCGTCGTTTACATTTGGTTCGTAATAATACCTTCTGTTAAAATACGTGAGAACACATTAATTGAAAATCTTGCGAAAACTAGAAATTAAATTCATTAAATTCATACTGCTTTTAGTCCTGAGAATGTTTATTCATTTAAAGCTGCTAATTGTTTTTCGACAATACATATTTTCCAAGATAACTGTACATGTAGTTTTAATGTAATGCAAGCATATATTTTTAGACTTTTTTACGTTCTATATTTACAATATTAATGTTTGATCTAACTACCTGAAAATTTTTGCTGGAAATGATACGACTTATTCCGTATTAATGGGAAAGCTAGTCGTCACTAGCATTATCTAAGCGATATATGAAAACGTAGTTGTAGCTTCACATAAACTCTTTTGAAATGAGTCGAAACATCCTGCTCGATTATCCATATGTAGTGTATCATATACAATTACATAAAAGAGCACTGATAATTCGGTTCTGGTGTCAACATTAATATTTCATATTACATCACGACATTTTAAGTTTTTAGTTCACAGTTTGAACTGAATTGTGAATGAAGCCCAACATATTCTGTGTGCCCTAACGTTACGCCAAACAACTTAAAACAATTAATGACATTTGCTGAGCAGACAAGATATTTGTATTAACCCCGTAAGATTATAGTTGAAGACCGAGGTCAACGATATCCTTAACAGATCAATATAGTCTCTTGTTCACCTCAGTTGAAGTAATTAACTTTTAGGATCGTTGAATGTGCAGCGTCCGTCTATCATCCGTCGTTTACATTTGCTTCAAATGACATCTCCTGTGAAACCACTTGGACAATGTTAATAAAACTTCCCAGCAATGATCATTGTCTTTAGTTCAAATGAAATTGTTAAAAGAATTTAATCCATGCAGAACAATGCTATGGAAACAAATAGAAAAGAACTTTAAAAATCTTCTTTTCCAAAACTGCAAGGCCCAGAGCTTAGATATTTGGCATGCAGCATAGTCTAGTAGGTATCAATAAGATTATTTAATGTCACAGTGGTAATTATTAGTGGTTTTATACCTAATGAGATATCAGGTGATATCTATTTATATATTCTATCAATACTAATAGTGTGTAAAGGGAATCATAACATAACAACTGGTGATTGGTTTATTTTAACATCTGATCGAACATCTCACCCGTTCTCATGCTTGGGGGGATTTTCAATTCACGCAGTTGAACAGATACACAGCTTGTGATAAGATGTAGTTTCCGATTCCAATTATTCTAGCAATGATATATTACAGATCAGGACAACCTTTTTGTCACTTTATAGAAGTGTATAAACAATGAACCTACAAAGGAGTCAAATAAGTAGATAATGTAAATATGGAAACTACACTTGAGTTAATTTGATTCCTTGTGACCTACCCTCAGAGAGAGATATGTATACCTAAAATATACAACGGTCACATAAATCATGACCCCCGGTCAAAATTGACCCCGCCCTGGGAGTCACTTCAATTTATATATGATTCTACAAGAAAAACTTTAAAACTCTTCTTCTATTAAACCACGAAGGCCTAAAGCTTAGATATTTTACATGAAGCATTGCCTAGTAGACCTCTATTATAAAGGTTCAAATCAATATCCCTGGGTCAAAACTGACCCCGCCCGGGGTCATTTAATTTTACATATGTTTATATTGACAAAACTTTAAAAATCTTCATCTCTTAAATCACAGGGCCTTAAGCTTAGATATTTGGCATTTAGTATTGCCTTGTAGACCTCTACCAAGAATGCTAAAATCATTACCCCTGGGTCAAAACTACACCCTAGGAGTCACTGGATTTTACATATGTGTCTACAGGAAAAACTTTAAAAATATCATTCTCTGAAACCACAAGGCACACAGCTTAGATATTTGGCATGAAGCATTACCAAGTCGACCTCTACCAAAATTGTTCAAATCATGACCCTCATGTCAAAATTGACAACTTTGTACCATAGCTACCAGTGATTTTCTAAGCAACAAACAACTTCCCTTAGCAACCAGTGACTTCCTTTGCAACGAATGACTTCATAAGCAATCAGTGCCTTTGCCCTGCAACCAGTGACTTCCTTAGTAACAAATGACTTTCTTAGCAACATCTTAGTCTCTTAACAACCAGTGACCTGCCCTACGAACTAGTGACTTGCTATGCAACAATTGACTTCCTTAGTAACAACTTAGTCCCCTAGCAACCAGTTAGATCGGCAAGCAACTAGTAACCTCCTTAGGAACAGGTTACCTTTTAGCAACGATTGACTTCCTTAGCAACCAGTGACTTCATTAGCAACACCTAAGAGCTGTAGCAACCAATGAGTTTCCCTACCAACCAGTGACTTCCATAACAACCGTTTGCATCCTTTTGTCACTAGTGACTTCCTTCGCGTTCATCTAAGTCCTTCGCAACTTGAAGCAGTTGATCTTTCTGGCAACTACTGACTTCCTTTAGTGACCAGTAATTTTTCTTAACAGTCATTGACTGCCCCTGGCAGCTGGTGATTTTTAGCGACCAGTATTCTTTTAAAACAGTGACTTTTCCTAGCAACCAGTGACTTTCTTAGCAACTACT
This sequence comes from Saxidomus purpurata, assembly GCA_022818135.1. NCBI lineage: Eukaryota > Metazoa > Mollusca > Bivalvia > Venerida > Veneridae > Saxidomus > Saxidomus purpurata. Next base: position 45,400,812 of record JAFMSR010000005.1, read on the forward strand.
GACTTCCTTCAGCAACACGTGACTTCCTTAAGTGCGCAGGTTATCAGGTGAACGATATTGGGCCATCATGGTCCTCTTGTTTATCAAATTGTTTCGAAGTCATGATCAAAGAGTCATTTATGTCGTCAGGTTTATTATTTACTTAACATTTCTGTTGTAATGCACATAAAATTATCAGTATCCGAAAATCTCTCGTAGTCAAGACATTTTACAGATTTAAAGGCAGACATATAAACAATTGACAAATCCGTTATGAAAGACAAAGCGATGTTCACTGAACTAAAACGACTACGAACATTTATTTTTGAAGTAGACATGTTGATGTTCATATTCATTTTCTAAGTTACATTATTTCATTTCAGCTATATAAAATGATATGAAATGATTTTCATTTTTTCATTCTCCCACCACGATAAAAGCATAAATAGTATATAAAAGATAGTACTTAGATGCGAGTTTCTTCCAAAAGCCGAAAATGTTAGTTGAATTAAATCGGCCGAAATGGTGTTATATGTAAATTTTATTGTTTGACCGAATTAAACACTTTACTCATGTCAATTGCTGGCATGTTCAGTATGATGTCAAATATATCAACATGTTCTCGTCAACACTTCACTTCGTCCACAACCGTTTGTCTTGGTATAAGCCGACAAAACACGTGTTTGTTGTTTTACGGGGATTCATTTTACTCTTCTTAGTTCTGCAAGAAAAATTTCATAAAATATGTAAGGCGCAACAGAACAGGAATTAAGACAAACTGTTCATAATGAATGTTTTATAAAATTTGAATCCATATAACAATCTATTCTCTAACTTTTAACAAAATTATTTACACTGTGTACCTTATAATTAGGTCTCCATCCGCCAAAGATAATTTTTCTGACCTTGAGAACACTAAAGCTTGACAGATTAAAGGGCTCGTTTTTCAATTCATCCAAATCAAAGTTTTTAAAGAAACTTCCATCCAGTCTATTGTCATGACATTGGGCTGCTAATTCTTCTAATCCACAGTGTTTCAAACAATGAGCTGTCTCCATTACTGTGTAGTTATAAAAATCATCCATTGTTAGATTTTCACGGAAAAGGTGTTCAGCTTGTTTCATCGATAACGAGACATATTGCGGACTTTTTGTCGATATTAAAGTTGGAATTTCTGACGTCTGTGAATTGGATGTCCCTAGGGAAAGTGAATCAATTGGTTTGTCAGCAGATTCCGTCCCTGGAGAAGTAGGCGGGTCTGGTAACGGTCTGTTGTGTGTGGCAGCACGAAACATCTCTGTAAGATTTTTAACATCTGGATAATCGTAATCATGCACTTCCGTTTCCGGTTCTGGTTGCGGGCCGTACTGATATATATCACTGTCTGTCGGTGATTTAGGACTGATATAACCGTCTTTAACTGTCTGGCTGGTTGAATCATTAAAACCTGTTTTTGTCTGTGCGATGTGTACAGGTTGCTTGTTATGTACTTTTTCGCTCTGGCTTCTTATAACATGAATACGATGTGGTCGCTCTGGTATTTCTGGCGCATTATGCACAGGTTTGGAATGTTTTACACTTCCTATTTCTGTATGACTGAACCAACCAAACAGTTCTTTATGAACTTTGTGAAACAAAGATTTCTTCTCATTGATGCGCTGGAATAAAGATTAAATGTGCTTTTCCTGGAAACATCTGTTTCTGATATATAAAATATTGAGCAAGTAAAGATAAAAAATAAAGGCGTATGTAGTGAAATACCGTTATAGCATACACTACAATTATGATTAATTACCTCGTACACATACTCTTCAATAAACAAATTTCTTGACAGTAATTGGTAAGAGATTTAAATGAAACAGGATGTAAAAAGTCATCCTTAGGCTCTATGCATTATTTTTGTGTCGCCCTTTCGGAGAAAAGGCGATATATAGGGATCGCTTTGTCCGTCCGTCCGTCGGTCGGTCCGTCGGTCGGTCCGTCCGTCACACAAACTTAACGTTGGCTATAACTTTGCCATTTCTTAAGATTTCTTTATCAAACTTTACAATTGTATTGCTTATGTCAAAACGGTCATGATGCCACCAAATTTTGTAGGTCAAGGTCATATTTGACAGAGTTATGCCCCTTTTTGTACTTAGATTTTGTCATGAAAACTTAACGTTGGCTATAACTTTGCCATTCCTTAAGATTTCTTCATCAAACTTTCAAATTGTATTGCTTATGACATAAGGGTCGTGATGCCGCCAAATTGTGTAGGTCAAGGTCATATTTGACAGAGTTATGCCCCTTTTTATACTTAGATTTTTGCTATAACTTTGCCATTTCTTAATATTTCTTTATCAAACTTTCAAATTGTATTGCTTATGTCAAAAGGGTTGTGATGCCGCCAAAGTTTGTAGGTCAAGGTCATATTTGACAGAGTTATGTCCCTTTTTGTATTTAGATTTTGTCACGAAAACTTAACGTTGGCTATAACTTTGCCATTTCTTAAGATTTCTTCATCAAACTTTCAAATCGCATTGCTTATGACATAAGGGTCGTGATGCCGCCAAAGTTTGTAGGTCAAGGTCATATTTGACAGAGTTATGCCCTTTTATATACTTAGATTTTTGCTATAACTTTGCCATTTCTTAAGATTTCTTTATCAAACTTTCAAATTATATTGCTTATGTCAAAAGGGTTGTGATGCCGCCAAATTTTGTAGGTCAAGGTCTTATTTGACAGAGTTATGCCCCTTTTTGTGCTTAGATTTTGTCATGAAAACTTTATGTTGGCTATAACTTTGCCATTTCTTAAGATTTCTTCATCAAACTTTCAAATTGTATTGCTTATGACATAAGGGTCATGATGCCGCCAAAGTTTGTTGGTCAAGGTCATATTTGACAGAGTTATGCCCCTTTTTACACTTAGATTTTGTCACAAAATTGTTGGTTATTCTGACAAAGCATAAGAGGGCGACACAAGTGTTCTACTGAACACCCATCTGGTTTTTAAAGCTATCGGTATTTCAGGAAAAAAATGTAAAACGGCGATTTATTGGAGTGTCGGTTATGTATTCCGGAAGAAGTTCAACTTTATCAACAGCTATCAAAATGGTACAGTATGTTATAGTCCCCTTTATCAGAAACTTAATTCAAGCACAGAGATTTTGTATTGTAACATTTTCATAGAGAAAACTTCATATCATACTTGACAACTTAATTATCTGTGTTTCGTTATATCCAATGTTGATTGTAAATTTACTCTGATAAGCAATTCAGAAAACAGTGGACGACACTATCACATCGTAATGTGGTCTACAATATCACAATTTTTTCATTTGGCAGAAATATTTTGAAAGCCGATTGAGAACATTTGAAAATGTAATCACGCGGCAGGTTTTAATGCAGGGCATAAATCTACCCGTTGAATCTTAGCTTCATAATACCTTTTCAAGATTCTCATGTTCCTGGATGCCATCATTGGCGACTGGGCGTCTTGCTGAAAAAATGATACACACACGTAAGAATAGAAAGTTGATCAGGTTTAAGCTATTGCTGGTAGAAAATTGATATCAAAAACATTTTCCAAGTCCTTTGTGTAAGCCGGAGTCTAGTTAGCACAAACCTAAGTCAAAGCGTATTGTTGAGACAAGGCTAGTGACCACGTGACCTTTGTTTAAATCAAATTGTCTCGCGATAGTGATTATGTTTTTCTATTATACCGTACTGTATTACAATATATTATAACGACCATAGTCCTGTCATCAACTTGCTTACTCTCACGAGATACTCGACGTTGCAATATTTTGTTTAATCTCCAAGGCCTTTCTGCATTTTTTTTTATTTTTAACAAATACGTTGATTTTTTCCACAAAAACAATTTGATCCAAGTACTGGTATTAAGATAACCTCAAATTGTTTCATCATTCACTTTAAAAATATAATATGACATTTTCTTGAGACAAACTCATAAAAAGTAGAGTTTTAAACATAACGTAAACAGATTATTTTTGTATTGATGTAACACCACCTTAATCACTCTGGTGAAAATATCACTTTTAGTACCCGTTCGGTGAAATCAAAACGTGATATTATACCGAAACCAACACTTATTACATATCATTTTAAGGTAAATAAGTATGACATAATACACGGTGGTAAAAAACGTCATACATACGAATAGTGAAACAAAATGATTAACCTGGTACAGGAGGGAGTTCTTCGGGAATTTCTATGTAGTTCTTGTCCGATTCGTCATCTGATGAATCTATAGTAAACAACATAAAATAATTTAGTTTTCCGCTAGTTTACAGACAATTTCCGATCTTACACATTGTATAACATTGGTCACAGAATGATAATCTGGTAATTCAGTTTACAGTGTTTGAAACAGATAAAGTTACTGACCTGGAAAGTCTGTCGGTATGGCCTCAAACATGTGATTACCATTTAATGTGCGCACGTAGAATTCTGGACCCCGAAGCCATGTAACTTTACACTGGTCCATATGCATCATATATAATGATTTTTCAATAAAGCCAGTTTCGTAACACTTGGGGTATTTTCTCTTAATGTAATTCCTTTTCTCATCTTTCCCGCGAAGGCTTCTCTCCTGTGCCAGTATTACATTCCAAGCGCCGCATGGAATTAATACCGTTTGGTATGTTTTGGCCTCCTTATCCCGGACCCATCCAACGAGAACTTCAATATCAACAAAACCGATTAGTTCTAGTGGACCTTCTACACCTGTTAACATTGCACTGTTCTGCTCGTTGTCCATTAGAATAAGATCTTTCGGTGCAACATTTTTAAAGAGAATAACCTTGGGCAGCATTTTAAAACGAACAAGCTCGAACAAATTGTAAAGTCTCGTGTCGTCGATTTCAGTGCAGTTAATTCGATCTTTTTCGCTAAAGGCGTATGATTCATTTCCATCGCTGCACTCAAGGTACGTTGCATTGTCATTTGGTTGTCTGAATTTACGGACTACTTCCAATGTTGTGTTAGCCGAAATGATCTGGTTTTTACCGATACCATTTGATGGAAAAGCAACAGTGTCGGCACGTAGTCTGATATAACGAGGCAACTCATGGATGACCTGTTAAAGTAAATATCGCAAATATCTTATGTTTGAAAACTTTTACGCAACTGTAGTTTACCAATACTACAAATTTGTAATTTCTGTATTATATATGCTGTTATCACTGTCTCCATGTATTGTGTGCATTGTTATATTTGTTATAATTATATAGTCGGCCAATCGCTATTCATAGCTAATGATTATTGTATTATGACAAACAGAAATGAAATGTGTATTGTATTGCATTTTATCAAAAGCAACGTTGTGAAGTGGAGTTAAAGATGTAAAAATAGTGCAGAAAAAAATACAATACCAAACAATTGTTACTTCTTTGAAAGATATCTTTCCATTTCGTGTTGATATTATACATGCAAGATAGTTAGGTCACAATAAGTGCTCACGTTTAAAATGTTGTATTTACTTAACTGATTAATTGATATCTAATCCAATGTTATGTAATATTACCTGTGAAACGGTCGCATATCTTCTCCAACTTCCTGGTCTATGCACAAAATTTACTTTTCCGTGATATTTTAAAGGTATGAGATATTCTTCACCAACGTATGTATCATGTTCTAGAACGTATTCTGGTCCCTTTTCTTTCTCCACAGCCTTGTTGTCATAGTAATTCAGGATTTTTATATGACAATACTTCAACTTCAGTCGTTTCTGTAGCAACACTTCCGTTTTCCCAGATATCTTAGAACGACAAACATCAAAGTCAGCGTCAGTTTGATATCCATCATCATATACTCTGACAACTACTGGCAGTGAGCTCGTCTTCAGAATTTCTGCTATCGTCTGCTTTGTGTCTTCAAATTTTAAATCATTTTCCATCATTTAAAATATAATCACAAACAACTGCACCACACATAACTTTAAAGTGAACGATGATAAAACATTATTTCTTTCTCAAAAGATGTTATCAGTAAAATAACGTGAATGTTGTGTTCGTCTATATATCTCATAATGATTGAAATATCGAATCATGGTTTAACAAACATGACTACCCACCTAACACGGTGAAGCAGGAAGTTTTGCAGATAAATCACATAGGCCTAATAAATATTATTATTTATATACTTGGTATGCTTAACTTTTTTTCCATATTTGAAAATTTCGGGTGTTGCTGTGAACGGCAAATTTAGGGTATTTGCCAAATATTCTGTGGATTATAGAAATTATATGCTTTCTAAAACGATCAACAGAGCCGGTTCGTAAACTTTGCGACTGAGCAGGTTTGATGAATGTGTAGTTTCTGGTAAACTGATCGCAACCCTTAGAAATGATAAATGCCTCCACATGTAATACAAAGCTTACGTGCCTTTACCATATGACCATTTTTGCATATTCAATACTAATTGTATTCTATTGCATACATACTACGCAGACAAAGCCTCGACAGGAATAATTAGGATTGAGAATAAAACCCAAAGTTTTTAAAAATCTTTTTTAAGGTTGCTATCATAGACAATTTACGAGAGAGGACAGAAATGCCGACAAATGATATATGTACAGAACAGTAATGCACGTTTACTTTAAGCCCCGTCATCTTACGTATGTGTTTATTCAAAGCTTTATCCACATTCTCTGTGTGTATAAATCACCTACTGATTGCAAATAGCTAGCTGTGGGGCAACGGTGGATGGTATGGTTTTGCACATTACATTGATATGGAATGGTTTCTATCTGTTAGTATGCAACATAATTGACCGTGGTAATGTCGCACAATATTCATCATCTTCAGGTGTTTTCAGCGATTTACGAGACAGAACACAAATATTAAGGCAGGAATGGATTTTGTGGAAGGACCTAAAGACTAAAGACCTAAGACTTCCCAATACACCAATACTAAAAAAAAAAACATGTGTTTTACATTTTGATACTTGTAAATATAAAAAAACCAAACGATTTATTGGCTATGATACTAATTGATATCTCCAGCTTTAAAGTTGTGATATCTTACCTGCGAGACAGTCGCATAGTGAATGCAGGTCTATGGGTGACCGGTGGGTTTTCCCCCGATATAGTCAATGGGTTTAAAAACCAGCTTCCACGGTTACCTTTTCCTTAAAGGATTGCTCCGTATTCCTAAAATTTCATCATCAGGCATACTTATTTCATGCAGACTACAGGGTATATTTAGCGATGAAAATATATTTAATATACAAACACTTAAATGTCAAGTAGTTAATTGAAATAATTATTTACCTTAAAAATCAATGTACTGAGTTCTTTGAAATCAGAGCTTCTAGAACAGAGGCTCTCATTTAGAATCTGTGGCCATGTTATTCCTGACTGCTTCTATATTTTTCACAAAAGTATTTTTTTTATCATGGGCTATTGGGTGTTATTACCGTACTAAAAGTCTTGATACCTATATATAGTAATTACAACTGCAATTAGTATAACCGATTGAATTGATTCCAAAATTATGTTTAACATTCGCTATCAGTTAACGATACACCAAAATATCTCTCCATCTTATCTTTTTGACGTCTATGAACTGGAATGTATTTTGTAAGAACTTAACAGGTGCAAAACTCGAAGAATCTTGTGTATTCAGTTCCGGACAAATTTATTGGATTTCTTGCTTCAGGTCTCCACTTATAATACAAACGGTGGTGGTACCTGAGCTTGGCGTTTAATGACTTATGGGACGTTCTTTGCAAATACTTTCACTTTTTCTGTTCGACTACTATGTCTTATGCAATTAACACATGACAAGTGCCTTACAGCAAAAAGTAAAATTCCTTGTGCTCTTCGTAAGAGCCATTTTCTTAGTTTCGTTAACAACAATAATGTCAGTTTTGTGAACAAAAGTTTTTTAAATCTGTTTTATGAGGAGCATTATTTTTTAGAATACGAGGAGCATTATTTTTCAGAATACATTCAGAATACATAATTGCTTATGAATATATTTGAAGTAAAATACCCGGTATTAAAAAATACACAAGTTCTTCTAAAAGCATCACCTTCTTGGTTGTTGGGGTCAATTGTATTTTCGATTCATTCTACACTGTAAAAACAGAAAGGAAACTTTACACTGAAATGGGTGGCAGCTGGGTTGCCACCCATTTTGGTGTAAAGTAACCTTATTGTTTTTATGGAAACCTTACACCCTGCTATCGGGGAAGCAGGACACCGTTCATGGTGTTACTTAACACGTTTTTCACAAGACAAACGTAACACGTTAGTGTAAGCGTACACTTTCATTACATATAAACCCTTTCATCAATTCATGACAGCAAAATCTTGACTCATTGGTCCTATCACTCCCCATCACATTTGTCGAGAATGTCAAACAGATGGTTTGTGTCAGACCAATATTTAAGAAGATCTTAGTCAGTGGTTACGTAACTAAATTTTCAAAGAACTACTTATCTGAACTCTTTACAACATTCTGACGGGTTTCATAACTAAACGTCACGAAAAGACTTTTCGTTCATAATTTCGCGAATAATAGCAAAGTGTTCATGTATGATACACGGATGTGTCCGTCTTAGTCACGCTACAATTTGAGACCATAACCATGTGCATGGAATGCGGCATAGAATTAAGGCACATGCAAGTCCTTGGTCAGTTGACTTGTTTACGATTTTAGGGCAAAGTTACACTTCCGTGTTACTATATCCCAGTCGGTGTATCTGACCAACTTACACTTGTACGGAGATCGGGAGTATCTCTTCACTGATTTTGGAGTAAAATTGCATTTCGGTGATTCTCTACTCGCACACGGTGTAACTTACACGGTTACACCATTTTCCAAGCTGGTTTACACTATATTCAGAGATAATTAACACTTTTTTTTTACAGTGTATTAATATATGCTACATGTTTAATTCGAAAGAAAACCGTCATGAAAAATGGAAATAAAGTGATAAGAATAATTCATAAAACACTTCTATTATTTCTATGGTATCAAGTGGTTCAATTTGATGACTATTTTGCATTTCTACTTTACATAGTATTTTTTTAAACTTCCTGTCCATTGACTCCATGATTAGACTGCACTGTAAGAAACATACTTCACAACTTTCATGTTTATCTTCCTTGTCATCAAAATTAACAGTTTAAAGCGTTTTTTTTTTGCGACAGGGCGTCAGTGTAAAACATTTTCTTTAATGAAAAATTACTCTGTAAAGCACCTTTAAATTTGATAATACCGCACGAAAAAGGTAAATGACGTACTCTTGCGTAAAAGTATTTCATGAATGATGCTGCTACATCCAAACTAATGTTAAATTATGAGTGTAGAGTAATTATTCTTTCTCTACCAGTATTTCAAGTAATATGTAAAAATTACAACACGCTTACTTCCAAACGCTTTATGAAAATTGACATGTACATGCATTGATGTACACCTTTCTACATAGCCTTATTGCATTTCTGTTAGACAGTTTAAAATCACAAGCGAGGAGTACTAAATGTTATGTGCTTACTGGGTATTAATGTGCCAGTATATATATATATATATATATATATATATATATATATATATATATATATATATATATATATACATATGCTAGCATTTCTCGTTGTAATGTATCATTTAGTAGTAAGCACATAGGTATGTATATGCAGTTAGCCTTGTCGCATGTCTGTTGCAAAAAAAATAATGAGAAGAGTATAGTGCTAAATGCTTTGAGCTAACTACCAAATGATTCATTACAAATAAGAAGTGCAAGTATATATGTTTATAAAATTGTATCTACATGGCAGTTGATTGCTGTTCTTAATATGACTCATACGTAAACGCTAAGGGTTAAATCCATAATTTATTTGCAAGTACAATAGTGCTATTTTCAACGCACTTGTCGATAACAAGTTGCTACTAAGCAGTAAGCATTACGCACTAAACGCATATATAAATAATCCAAGCTGGGAATCAAAATACAGTTTGATTTTTTGACAACATTTTTTTTTACGTAACGCAAAATTTTACGAACCAATCCCCAATACCACAGCCAGTGTTGACATAAAAATGGCAAAGTTATAGCCAACGTTAAGTTTTTGTGATGGACAAAGCGATCCCTATGCATCGCCTTTTATCCAAAAGGGCGACACAAATTTTTTCTGTTTTAGAAATTACTGCGCTGTTAGCTGATTACGGAAGATAATCATATGCATATCACGGAAAAGTACGGATATTTACGGAAATTTACGGAAACGTACGGAATTCGATATAAGAGTTTGTAGTTTGATTTTCAAATTTCTGATGTTATTTCATTTTACAACTCTCTTATTTACGAACGATTACATATATATTTACCTAAAAATAAATTTCTTTAAAAAAAAAGATACAATTTACGTACATTCCCGGGAAGGAACTCACGTGATCAAAATCACCCGCCATTTATCGAGGACGCTGCATGTCAAGGCCCAGTGAACAGTTTCACCGATTACAACTACAAGGTAACCAAGAATCATTTTTGGTTTTCCCTGTTATACACATTGTACAGTACTGTATTTATATTTCATTGGTGGTATTGCTTTGTTTATTTCTGTTTCAAGGTCTTGTCTTTGGTTCACAATAACTTTCGATCCACATCATCAGATATCGCTTGAAGTTGAACAAAGCGCAGATTGAATTATTTTTATTGTTCTCTCAAACAATTGATATTGTTGACCATGTGATTATTTTTCATTCAACGTACGTTTTATAATGAAACAAACTTCCCTGCCACCCATATATTTGTGAATCATTAATTCTGTGTCATATACTAAATTTCGTCCTCTGCACATTTCGACCCGCGCTTTAGGTAAGGTTCAGCGTAAATCACGAAGGTCAAAAGTTGTTTTTAGGGGAGTTAATCTATAGCCCCTAGGCCTTCAGCGCTCACAGCGCTTTGATTTATAAAGCATTCGGAAGTAAGCGTGTTGTAATTTTTAGATAAATAACCTTCCATACTGTGATATTTGGCGCATTCTTACTGCATAAAAATAAAACTTGACAGTCTCTTTTGCACCGACCATCTTTTTAAAAGATAGTTCTTGTTTGTTCTCATATTCTTGAAATTACACCAATTATTTACATATCTAACCTTTTAATGGAGATTTAATGTTTACTTGTATTGATTTGTTTTTTCTCCATTAAATCATTGAGAGCTTAAAATACCACAAATTTGCAAGTGCATTGTATTTGCTTATGAAAAATGATATAAAAGTTAATGTGCATAATGCCATTTATACAGGGTGGTCAACATTGACCAAACATAGTTTCTGCTAGAAGAAAAGGTTAGAGGAAAAGTTATGAAACTGTATATTTACGAACATGAATAAGTAGAAAAAACACTAAAAAATAACTGGACTTCTTGATGTCTACATGAAAATACCTAGTATCAATCTTTTAGCATCGGATCACTTCGCTGTGTTCAGTCTTAGTCTTTCTCCACCCATTGGGCATGCGCTTTGATTATGGAGGTAATTCATAAGTTTCAAGCTATAACACAAGGAAGCAAAGGTTCATCCTTGTGACCCAAAATTTAAACATGTGCAAGGAATGATATTTGAACGCAACTGATTGGAATGTCATAAAGTATTTGAATAACACATGTATGCATTTAATAAATGTGGATTTCCTGAACAGTTCCTTGCGATACCATTGTGTGAAGTTTATTTCATGGTCCGAGTTTTTCAAGGTATGTATTAGAGAAGGGTCAATATTTTGTTAACTGACAGAAAAACAGCATTTAAATTTCAGAAGAAGTAAATACACAAACATTGGTTCTATGCCCGTATGTACCAAACATAGGATATGTCCATATGTACCAAACATAGGTTCTATGTCCATATGTACCAAACATAGGTTCTATGTCCATATGTACCAAAACATAGGTTCTATGCCCGTATGTACCAAACATAGGTTCTATGTCCATATGTACCAAACATAGGTTATATGCCCGTATGTTCTTGTGGAGTAACGGACGTTGTACACATAGAGGACTTATAATCAAGGACTAGATTGTGTAACACGTTATACCTATTAACCTATTGTATTGTTTTAAATATATATTATTATACTAATTTATTTATTCTCGATTGCGAAACAAGTTCTAACAGCTTAGATTAATCGCTCTCGAGACATATTCCAGATGGAATCAACTTCGAAGAGAGAGAGGCAATGTGGAATTATTTGTGTCTTGCCTAAGGACACTACCGACATGGCTATGGTAGGGATCGAATCCAGGGCCCTTCGATCCTGAGGCGAACACGCTATTGTTTTAAATGATAAAACAGCATTCATGTCCAATGATAAGCAAACTGTGTTCTAACGGGAGTTGTTACATGACGTTTTAAACGTATGGTAGTCATTCAGTTGGAAGTAATCTTTACAGTATGTTTACTTTTCCTCACTTTTTTAGTCTCATTATGACGGATATCCAAGCTTGAGAATGATTTGAACATTTGAGGATTGTCATCAGTAGTCAATCCGATGTGAGCGTTTTGTGTGCGATTGTCCTCTTCCACTTGCGGAATATTGTCTACACTGACACTTCGTAGACTGTGTACCCTTCCTAGACTAGATGCCGCCGGAGCAGGACTCTCTACTGCTTCCTCTCGTATTCCAGTTGTGGGTGTTTTAAGCGTTCGATGTATTGTTTGTTCAAATGTTTTATCCAAGTCAGTCGGTTTTCCATGCCTTGATACCCATTTGCTATAACTGTTTTGTAACTCTGTAGTCTTTTTTATATTCGATTCGAATGTATAATGTAAAAGTTTTGAAAACCTTTCCTCTACCTTCTGTATATGTCTAGTTGATTCTGTGCTATACCATCGTTGACAACTTTTGTAAAATTTAACCTTCCTTTCGTAGTCTTTTGCAATATCTTTATGCTTTCGATACAGTTGCTTCTTTCTTGGGTAATCTCGAAATGATTCGAATATAGCATCATTGGTATAATCAAAGTTGGTAAACTTGTCCGAGAGAAACTCTTGACTATGTCTAATGAGTGGATCCTTAATAATCTATAAATAGATTTTAAAAATTTCATTAGGTTTCTATTGTACATTTAAATATATGTCACGTTATTTTTTGGTCCTTATCATAATTTTGAATCAAGCTGGTATATCAAGTACTTTGCACTGTGTAAAACACATTCCATGACGTTTACAAAAGTGAGTGACATTACAGGTCAGAGTATACCACGTATGTTGTTCTGTTCTAAACACAGATAAAGGTTTATCAAAGCAAAGTATAAATGGTTTTAAAATCACTCATGCTAGAGCAAACCGATCTGAGGTGACAGCAAACATAAATTCTGAATCAGATAATAAAGAAAAGCGCACACTGCAGACAAATTGAACAATGACGATATGTTTGTATTGAGAGATATGTATGGTGGCATATTTCTGCCACCACATAACCACTTAATTATCACGTTATATTAACTAGTTATCACGTTATATTAACTAGTTAAGCACTTAATTAGCATGATAAATATCTGATTAACGCGTTAATTTTTATGTTAACAGATACTTATGTCAACAAAAAAGTGTATATTACTGTCCACTTCTGCCAACAGATACCTACATAATGATATTTTAGATATCTATTAAGTGGTTAACGTGTTATGTAACTAGTTAGTCAGATACGTATCGTGATAATTATGTCGTTAACTAGTTAATCAGATAATATGTGGTTAACTAGTTATGCAACTAGTTAGTCAGATAAATATCGTGATAATTCTGTCGTTAACTAGTTATGTAACTAGTTAGTCAGATAATTATCGTGTTAATTATGTGATTAACTAGTTACATAACTAGTTAACGACATAATTATCACGATACTTATTGACTAGGTAGTGAGATAAGTATCGTGTTAATTATGTGATTAACTAGTTACATAACTAGTTAACCACATAATTATCACGATACTTATCTGATTAGCTACTTACATAACTAGTTAACGACATAATTATCACGATACTTATCTGACTAACTAGTTAATCAGATAAGTATCGTAATAATTATGTCGTTAACTAGCTATGTAACTAGTTAATCACATAATTATCGTGTTAATTATCTGATTAACTAGTTACATAACTAGTTAACCACATAATTATCACGATACTTATCTGACTAACTAGTTACATAACAAGTAAACCACATAATTATCGTGATAATTATGTGGTTAACTAGTTAATCAGATAAATAACGTAATAATTATCTGAATAACTAGTTACATAACTAGTTACCGACATAATTATCACGATATTTATCTGACTAACTAGTTACATAACTAGTTAACGACATATTTATCACGATACTTATCTGACTAACTAGTTAACGACATAATTATCACGATACTTATTAGACTAACTAGTTACATAACTAGTTAACGACATAATTATCGTGTTAATTATCTGACTAACTAGTTACATAACTAGTTAACGACATCAGGAGCACCGAATGCGTAACTTTTTTCCAAACCATATCTATGGTGGCATATTTCTGCCACCACACAACCACTTAATTATCACGTTACATAACTAGTTACCGACATAATTATCACGATATTTATCTGACTAACTAGTTGACGACATAATTATCACGATACTTATCTCACTAACTTGTTAACGACATAATTATCACGATACTTATCTGACTAACTAGTTGACGACATAATTATCACGATACTTATCTTACTAACTAGTTAACGACATAATTATCACGATACTTATCTGACTAACTAGTTACATAACTAGTTAACCACATAATTATCACGATACTTATTATCTAGTAAGTCAGATAAATATCGTGATAATTATGTCGTTAACTAGTTATGTAACTAGTTAATCAGATAATTAACACGATAATTATCTGATTAACTAGTTACATAACTAGTTAACGACATAATTATCACGATACTTATCTGACTAACTAGTTAACGACATAATTATCACGATACTTATCTTACTAACTAGTTAACGACACAATTATCACGATACTTATCTGATTAACTAGTTACATTACTAGTTAACGACATAATTATCGTGTTAATTATGTGATTAACTAGTTACATGACTAGTTAACGACATAATTATCACGATACTTATTAACTAGTTGGTCAGATAAATATCGTGATAATTATGTCGTTAACTAGTTATGTAACTAGTTAATCAGATAATTAACACGATAATTATCTGATTAACTAGTTACATAACTAGTTAACCACATAATTATCACGATACTTATCTCACTAACTAGTTAACGACATAATTATCACGATACGTATCTCACTAACTAGTTACATAACACGTTAACCACTTAATAAATATCTAAAATATCATTATGTAGGTATCTGTTGGCAGTAGTGGGCAGTAACATACACTTTTTTGTGTTGACATAAGTATCTGTTAACATAAAAATTAACGCGTTAATCAGATATTTATCATGATAATTAAGTGACTAACTAGTTATATAACGTGATAATTAAGTGGTTATGTGGTGGCAGAAATATGCCACCATAGATATGGTTTGGAAAAAAGTTACCCATTCGGTGCTCCTGATAATAGTAACTGGTACAGCGTTAGTCAGAAACAGTTAAACTTACAATTAATGGTGTAGACAAAAGTGTACATTAAAATTGTGCAACCCTCACTAATTGCTAGGAAACAAATTAAATATATATTTAACAGATATATAATGAAATTTTTCTCGTTGACATAAAAGTATGTCCTCATGAATACTGATTGAAATAAAATACCCGGCGTGTTCTGATACAAGTTGTCATCCAAACAAGGTAATAAGAATTGAAGAAAACTTTTAACAACATTCTCGGAAAATATAAGCTACAATTGTTAATAGTTCTGAACTTTTAGTCTAAATCTGTGAAATAAGTAGGGTATCGAATCAGCACAGCAAACAAACTCAAATCTTCCTACATATGAGCGTAAATAAGAGTCGATCTGTTAACTGTTTTCCTATTAAATGTATCGTAAACATTGTAGAGATCCAACAAAATTGGCTGTATAGTTGCATATATTATTGCGCTCTACATTTAGTTGTGTTCTGAAAGACAATTAACTAAGTACAAAATGTATAGTATGAGGAGGGTGGGCTTTACATAAGTGACATCAAGATTCTAGTGTAGTTACTTCATATATTTAGAGCTATATTTTACAGTTATATTGTGACCAATGGGGTTCGAAAGTTAACGCCAACAAAAGTAAAGTTGTTGTGTTCAGGAAAAGAGGTCCCTTAAAAAATAACGAAAAATGGCAGTTTAATGGTTTTCCACTGGAGACCGTGAATGGCTTTAATTATTTGGGTACAGTGTTTAATTATACAGGTAGCTTTTCTTTGAACCAGCAAATGTTAGCTGGCAAAGGTCTAAAGGCAGTGTATGCACTACTTGATAATATTAATAAATTTCAACTGCAAATAAAGACAGTATGTCAGTTATTTATGCATCTGTGGGGTCAACATTGAGTTACGCAAGTGAAGTCTGGGGTTTTACAAAATCTAAAGAACTAGAACGAATACATCTTAAATTTTGTAAATTCAGCTACTGCATGTTAAAACTTCTACATGTAATATGGGTGTTTACGGTGAACTAGGCAGGTACCCTGTATATATAAATACATATGTGCGAATAATAAAATATTGGTGCAGAGTTGTGATGACTGAAAATATTATCGTCAGTCACTTATATGATTCATTATTAGATGGGTGTAATCGGGGTGTTAATGACTGGGCCAGTAAAGTGAAAGCTCTTTTAGACAATTTTGGCTTCGGATACGTATGGAGTAATCCTGAAAGCGTTGCTCTACCTAATTTCCATTTTCAATTCAAGCAGTGTGTAATTGACGCTTTTATTCGGTCTTGGAACAGCAGTATTCATGATAGCCGGAGTTTGTATATGTATAAAAAGTTTAATATATGTTTGGTTTGGAAAAGTATCTTGAAATTGTTCCTAAGAAGTACAGAATTGCTCTGTCAAGATAAAGATTATCAGCACATCAACTTAGAATTGAAACAGGCAGGTATGGTAATGAGCGAACTGATAGAAATCTTCGTACTTGTAAAATTTGTAATTCTTGTGACATTGAAGATGAATACAATTTCGTGATTATTTACCCCTTATATAGAGAAATTCGTAGACAATACATTAAACCATATTCTCATGTTAGACCAAGTGTGTTTAAATTTACCCAGTTAATGCAAGCTGATAAGAAAATAATTACATTGAATCTCGCCAAATTTTTATAGCATGCTTTTACTTTGCGGCAGTCAATAGTGGTTGAAAGTACATAGATTGGTTTAACTCACAGTCGACAATACTATACATTAAGACCATTTTAAGTATACACAGTCAACCTTATTACAAGTTAGCATTTGAACATTACTCTCACATTACGGAAAGTTTAGACTCTAGCTTCAAGTAAGTTTAGCTAAACCTGTTTGTCTTTTTAAAGCTTTTTTCTCATAGCATTTCCTCCATCAATGTTTCTTTCCTTCTGCTCGTACATAAAACTGTACTACGTGTATTGTTATTAGCTCAAGGCATTAATTGGTAACAAAATACTATATACATGTATACGTTTCAATAAATTAACTTTGAGTCTTGAATCTTTATAAAATACAAAACGCCTGAACTGTAGATGTTAAATCTGGAAAGTATGGACCCTTTACATGATGATGCTCATTGAAAATATGTTACATTTCCCAAAATCATGTTCATTCTATGAATTACAAACGAACTGTTTATTTATTGTACAATAGTTACTATAACATTAAGCCATATCCATACTACACAGTTGTCAAGAAATATGTAAAAAATGAATGCTTTTGAAACATATAAGAAATAATTCAGTTCGAGTTATTTTTCGTCTAGAAATGAAAAAAGGATAGATTATCAATTTTTCACTCAATTCAATAGGAATACAACCTTTTTTGAAATTCAAATGTTTTTTTTCTAACTTTTGTAAATAACCATTTTCTAAGAGTAATCAATCTTTCTTGGAGTTATGCCGATCATTTTGAACATTAATATCACTTTGATCAGAGAATTGTATTAAGTCAATTTAATGCTTATACTTTATCGCATGAGGATCTAAAATGTTTGTGTTTATTGAAAGTGATTTAAATGCTTTATTGGTCGGGTAAACTACTTAATATGTATCAAGTTGGAAAATTCTGTAACTTTATACACAAGTTACTATACTAAAGTTGATCATTGATTAATTACTAATTCTATCTCTTCTAACCGTAAAGAAGGTATTTTCTAGAGTTGTCTATAATTATTTCGTATAATGTCTTTTTTAATTAATATAATACTAGTACTTAAAAATAATATTACAAATAATTAAATACCTTAGTGCCTTTTATATACTGATCCTTTCTGAGGCGTTGCATCCATGTGTTCTCCTTTGATAAAAACATCTTCACCCAGAAGCAGGTACTATTTATGTATACATATGTTATGATTATGCACCTTTTCGCTACAAAATTTACACATAAAGTTGACCTGTGGTACATGCACGTATCTATTTCGAAAACTGACACTCGCTGACCCTAAACCAATAAACTTGTGTTTGTTAATTGATATGTTATGGGTTGGGTATTGTTTGGGGTGATATGATATAAAGTTATTTGACTTAAAACAAAGAGTTATTAGTCAACTGAAATCTTTTAAATCAGTTTGTTTTGATAATGATTTAAGAGTAACTATAAATTCCCCCATGTGTTATTAATAACAGCTGTTCATTTTTCGAATTTGGGGTGTGTGTAAGGGTGGAGGAGTAGAAGGCATGCTTCAATGTTTTATATTTCTATGTATATTATAAATTCAATGTAGTGTAAAGTCGTGTGCCATAAATCCAAACACCAGTCAACCTAAAACCTAGAAAGAATTTTTTTTACAACTTTGTTCAACATATAAGGATTATAAGGATTGAATGCCAAAGGGGAAACAATTACTGGAAACTTAATAGCAGCCTGTCCCTCGGCAGTAATTTCCCATTGCATGTACAGATGGGTGTCTAGCATCTGTATTTACATAGAATAGCATTTTCTGTCTCTCCGATACCGAGGAAAGAGAAAGCTAATTAACACATCAATATAAAAAGTTTCCTATTTTTCAGGACAGTTGTATTTGATCCGTCAGTGCGACATTAGATCACATTTTGAGGCTGACTGCTCACAAATACAATTGAAAACAAAACCTTAATAATAATTTATCTCCGAATAATCCACACTTTGAACAATAATATACACTAAAATACTACAACGCACTTAGCTTATATTCTATACCACTTTCACTTTCCCAGACACTGAGGCACCTGCAGGAATAGAGTCTCCGTGGTTATGACGGTGTGGGGGGTGGGGAGGGGGGTGGGGGGGGGGGGTAAGTAAAATTAATCTTGTCTGTCCGTCTGTCCGGAATCTTGTGGACACTATCTCCAATACCCCTGGTCAGAATTTAATGATACTTCACCCAAGTGATAAGTACAATGCCTAGTTGTGCATGGTCCATGTTTCGGGTCTCTAGGTCAAAGGTCAAGGTCACAGGGGCTCGGGATAGTAAAATCTTGTGGACGCTGAATCTCCAAAACCCCTGGTCAGAGTGTAATGATACTTCACACAAGTGATAAGTACAATGCCTAGTTGTGCATGGTCCATGTTTCGGGTCTCTAGGTCAAGGTCACAGGGGCTCGGGATGGTAAAATCTTGTGGACGCTAAAGCTTGTGGACGCTAAAATGCGCTTTTAATCTCGAAACCCACTGGTCAAAATTTAATTATACTTCAGCCTTAAGATGTGCAGGTCCAATAATCAAAGCATCAAATATTACATAAATTTTAAATACTGTGTCAGTGGGATGTTCGGGGGGTATTCATCACCTTCAGTGATAGTTCTAGCTTCGATTGAATAAAATGAATACTAGTATCTTTATCAAGTTATTTATGTATATGTTCTTTTATTGCCCCAAAGGTGGGCATATTTAAATCGAACCGTCAGTCAGTGTGTCCATTGTTCCATTATTTCATGTCTGGGCTGTAACTTTGTCATGCATGAAGGGATTTTCAAATTGTTTGGCACAAATGTTCAGCATATGAAGACGACGTGACTCACATGCAAGACCCACGTCCCTACCTCAAAGGTCAAGGTGACATTAGTTGACACCAACTGGAGAGCAAATTGGAGGGTATTGAATACTAGCGAGACCCGCACTCGAAGCTGGATGACGCAAAGACAAAGCAGCAAGTGCTTGATCAGGTCCAGAACCAATTTTTAAGAATCTTTACTGAAGCAATGCGCATAAATCATTTGAAGGCAATGGAGGAAGTCACTGCCATTCCACCAGTCGGTAAAAGAAAGGATGTAAAGAGGACCGTGCAAACACTGCCAATCTTGGACTTCGACAGTTTTGTTGTTATAGAAAGTCACCGGTGGCAAAAGAAGTCATTGGTTGATAAATGTCAACAACTGCAATGGGGCAGTCAGTTGTTGCTAAGGGAGATCCCGATGGCAAGATGTTTGCTAAGGAAGTCACTATTTGCAAGTGGAATTCATCGATTGCTAGAAGTCTTAAGTTGTTGCTAAAGAAGCAAATGGTTTTTAGGGAAGTTACTTGTTCCTAGGGAAACTCACTGATTGCAAAGGATGTCACTGGTTGCTTGGAGAACTTATTGCTTGCTATGGGACTAAGTTGTTGCTAATGGAGTAACTGATTGCTTAGGAAGTCATTTGTTCCTAGGGGATGTCACTGGTTGCTCAAGAAGTCACTGGTTGCTAGGAGAATTCACTTGTTGCTAAGGAAATCACTGGTTGCTAAGGAAGTCACTGGCTGCTAGAGAAGTAATATTTTGCTACTAAAGTCCTTGGCCACTAGTCCATGATTCTGGTTGCTAAAGAGGTCACTGGTTGCTAAGGAAGTCACTGGTTGCTGGGTAGGTCGCTTTTTGCTACATGAACTCATTGGGGGCTAGGCTTTTCCTATAACTTTATATACAGACAAGGCGCCCCTAAGAGGTGGTCAGTTTTGACCAAGGTCGTGATTTGAACAAACTTAGTAGAGGTCCACTAGACGATGCTACATACAAAATATTCAACTTCTAGGCCTTGCTAGTTCTTTTTTTATAAAAAAAAATGTTTTCCTCTATAAGTCTATGTAAAACAAGTAATTCCCTGGGCGGGGCCAATATTGACCCCAGGGACAAAATTTGAACAAACTTGGTAAAGGTCCACTAGACTATGCTACATACTGAATATCTAAGCTCAATGCCTTTGCAGACGAAGATTTCTAAAGCTTTTCCTGTACATAGTGACCCCCGCGGGGTAACCCTTGACCCTGGAGGCATGTTTTGAACAAAATTGGTAGAGGTCCACTAGACAATGCAACACAATACGTAAGCTCTTGGCAGTGTGGCTTTTTTAAAAGAAGATGTTGAACGGTTTTACTACAAAATCGGGTCAGTGTCACTTTTGACCCGGAGTTCATGATTTTTTAACAGTCTTTATAGAGGTCCATTAGGCAATGTTACATGCTACATATCTAAGCTCTTGTGGTTTTAGAGAAGAAGGTTGTAAACAGTTTTCCTATAGAAACCTATGTAAAATCGAGTGACCCTACAGCCGGGTCAATTTTGACCCAGGGGTCATGTTTTGGACTCTCTTGGTAGAGATCCACTGGACAATGCTACATGCCAAATATCTAAGCTCTGTGCTTTCCAGTTTTAAAAAGTAGATTTTTATTAATTTTCCTATTTGATGTCGTCTCAACCAGAGATGTCATTGGAACTACTTCATTTGAATAACGTTTGATGGGGGTGACGTTATGAACATTCATGTGAAATTTTGTTGAAATTGGTCAAGTATTCTTTCACAAGATTTGAACGGATGCGGGCGTTGAGTGGTCACAATAGCTCAGTTGTGCTCATGTGCCCAGGTGAGCTAAAATCCATGACACAAGCCATGATCTCGGAAAACTATCCATATGAGACATGGACCCATATATACACAGTCGGCTCTGCTACAGCTGCCATACAAGATGGTGATGCTCATCATGCACACGAATGGTTGGTCTAAGACAGCATACCAACAGGCAAGCTCTGTAACAACTACAGGGCAGAAGTAGAAGCCATCAGGTGGATACCTGCACAATGTGATGTTTATGGCAATGAGGTTGCGACCAAACAGCGGAGTTTTTACTTCAATTATGTCCCCTGTATGAACAGTCACGAAAAAATGTGTGGCCAGACTGTATCAACGTTGAAAAGAAGTTGTATGGTAGGATGAGCTAAAAAAGACAGAGCTTTGTTCATTGCTGTGACCGGGCAGATACTTCGCCGTGAATACTGCCAACTTCTCTATTGAGTGTTATAGGCAGGACTAAAGTGCACGTCGGAAATCACCCGACTAATACAAAATTTATATATAGGGTAGCAATGGTAAAAGGGAGGTGGTTCAAAAGGGTGATACTATGTGGAGAAATGAGTACTTGTAGTTATCATAGGTAACCTAATCGAGTTTTATTAGCATTGGTTGTTATCTTTGAGATTTGGTGTTATAGTTAAGGTCTGAGGATAAATTTAGACCAAGATATTTAGCACGAGAGACTGGTTCTAAGTCTTGGCCATGAAGATAGTATTTATTTTAATGACATTTTTATTTTTAGTGACGTGTAGCACTTGAAATTTAGAAGGGTTAAACTCCGTGTCCCACTGCTTCTCTCAGTTGTCACGGTCTTGTTGCAGGGATTGGGAATCTGAGAGTGAGTTGATGGCATACTGGACCGCAATGTCATCGGCAAAGAGTCGAGCTCGGGATTTAGAAACAGAAGGAGGAAGCTGATTGATGTAGCTGAGGAAGGAGGGGGTCCAAGAACAGAGCCTTGGAGACCCCAGACGTAACAGGGACTTGCGCGCCCAGTTGAGTATTTGGGGAGAGACGCCATATTCTTGATGAGTGTAGAGAAGTCTAAGATAGTTAACCTTGTCAGATACCTTAATAAGGTCCAGATAAATGGGGTTCGATTGTTTTCTAGAAGCGATGTTGTTGGCAATGTAGCCTGTTAATTTTAAATCCCAAGTTCGACTCTTTGCCGATGACACTGCAGTTTACCTCACCATCAACTCACTCTTAGATTCTTAATCCCTGCAACAAGGTCTTGACAATATGCAAGCCTGGGAGAAGCAGTGCGACAAGGAGTTTCACCCATCTAAATTTCAAGTGCTACAAATCATTAAAAATATAAATATCATTAAAAATTAATATTAGATCTTCATGGCCAAGCTTTAGAACCTGACCCTAATGCTAAATATCTTGGTCTAAATTTATCCTCAAGTCTTAGATATAATACTCACATCTTAATGATAACAATCAATGCCCACAGAACTCCTGGATTCATCAAACGAAACATAGTCACATGCAACGGAAAAGTAAAAGAATTTTTAACTGGCGTACAAGTCCCTTGTCCGGCCATAGGTAGAACATGCTTCTACCATCTGGAGCGCTTACACAAAAAGCAGTATCAATAAGATAGAGATGGTCCATATTATATCATGATGGCCGTATATTAACAACACTTGTAAGCCTTATATCTTTAATACATGATACAAGCGTAACTGCAATATACTAACTAACTCAAGTAATCAGAACATGCATGTTATATATGGAATGGATAATAACTCTTGTGTGTAGTATAACAAGTATACTATATAGTAGTTGTGTCCCTTGTCACATGTAAGCCTAATTACACAACACCCCTTTTCCAAAGTCTGAAAGTAACTGCACATAAACTCGGGGTTTGTCTGTAACATTCACCGTTCCTAGATTAACTCAAATTAATTGATCTGTTTATTACTCACGCACATTTAATTAAAATGTCATTTGCAAATAACACTGTGATATTTATAACACAAGCTATATTAAATCACATACTCTGTGATTATCTAATTATGAAACAATCACAAATTTAAACGATCTGGCGGCTGGGAAATTCTCCCAGACTTTGTTACATAAACATTGTTTGAACCATTTGAACTTTCAGTATTTGAACAGTTTTCATTCTGAGACAGTTGAGAGTCTGATTTATTGTTAGACACTGTTGGCTGGCACTCAGTGACAGGAATATCAATTTCCTTATCAAAATTCACCTCTTTGTTTAGTTTTACTAAATGCCTGCGATTGCGCGAGATTGTACTTTTCGGTGTCTCAACAGCAAAAGATTTTGGTTGTGAATCTTCCTTTAAAACTCTACCCTCAATGCCCATATCTTTAACATATACCCCATCCCCTGGCTTCAACTGGGAGAAGTACCGAGCGCGTTTGGCCTTATCGTAATTTTCTTTATAATAAGTACGGTAATTCTCTTCTTTTTTCTGTAACACTTTTGAATTCAAGCTTTACAGGAGCTTTTAATTTGACGCCCGAATAACATTTGGTAATGGCGTAGCCAGGTATGTAAGCATATAGTACGGGTCGGAACACGCATTCAACAGACGTTTGACAGTTTGAAATGCGCGCTCTGCTTCTGAGTTTCCCATTGGATATCTCGGACTCGAAGTTATATGTTCGATACCGTAATCATCACAAAACTTGTTGAAAGTATCTGAGGTGTACTGTGGCCCTCCGTCCGAGACTATTATGTCAAAAAGGCCATGTCGTGATAATATGGATTAGAAATGCCCTACAACAGCCGCTGACGAAATAAGTGAAATAAGTCTGAACCTAACCTTGACCAACACCTGCGAGGAAAAGGTGTAGCTATCATTGGTTCTCTTTTATCGTTCTGCATTTTAGCACAAATGTCACATCTCTTAACCAGATTTTCAATGTCTTTGCTTATTCCAAGCCACCAAACAGATTCTTTTGCCCGTGATCTACATTTATTGATCCCCTGATGTGCCTCATGTAACCTAGCCAAAATATCTAATTTCATTTCAGCAGGAATAATTATCCTGTCATTCCTCATTAACAAGCTATCATCACTGCGGATGAACGGCCACCGGATATTGGGGCGAAAGTGAGCACAGATAATTAGTTTTCGCGAGGAACGTGTTACAATTGGTGTAGGTTAAAATCCGATATTTAATCTAATACACACTATCTAGTGTTTCTTTGTGTGTTTTTTGATACTTCGATGGCTATCTTAGTCCAGTGTATACCCGAGCTGTAAATAAGGTGGGTTAATATGTTAAAATATGAAACAGAAGATCGCCTGCTCACTTGAAAAGTTCGACCGTTGGTAATGTTTACCGTTTTATTTTGCAAATGTGCTTAGCTTTGAATAACCTGAATGGAGCAATTTATTTGCGCAAGTACCAGACATAAGTGTTCAAGATTTTATCAACAACCGTGCTTTCGGGGCCAAAATATTGATACATATGTAACTAAAGTTAGTGTACTGGGTATTGTTTATTTTGTTTTCTGGTGTACCGGAGTATTGATACTAACGTGTACTGAGTATTGGGCATTAAAAGTGAGTAAAAGAAATATTCTGCTGCCTTTAAAAGCATTGTATTAGCTCACCAGAGCACGAAGTACCCAAGGTTGGTAATCGTGATCGCCTGGCGTCCGTCGTATGTATGTCTGTCTATCGTATGCGTGTCGTCTGTGCATATTTAACCTTGTGTATGCTAAAGAGACTGCATTTTGCACTGGATCTTCAGGACACTTGATCAGAATGACTGCCTTTATGTAATCTATGTCGGTTCGAATATGGGTTATATTGTTCAAAAACTATGTCACGGGGTCAAATCATAGACAAAACATTTTGTATGCAACAAAGGTTCCATTTTTCATTCAACCATGAATTCAGTCAGTATGGTTGACTCTGGTGAAATTTAGGTCGAGTAAGAATATGAATCTTGTTGGGTCAAAAATTAGGTCACTGGATCAAATCATAGAAAACCCTTGTGTATACAATAGATGTTGCATTTTTCATTGAACCTTCATAACTGTTAGTCAGAATCACTATCTTGATGAATTCTATTTTGAGTGTGCATATGGATCACCTTTGGTCCAAATAAAATCATAGAAAAATCTTGTGTATGCAATATTCTATGTTAATTGGTGTATCTATTTGAATTAATTTTAAAATGTTTTAATCAAATCAATTCAAGTTTCAGTATGATATGCTGCATATCCAAAATCAATTCTGTTTCTACAAAATAAGTTGAATTTACACATCCCGGAAAACTTAATATTCACATCACGGGCACATGTTTCAACGTGCTTAGTATATATTCACGTTGAATGCCCTTGTATACATCGAATAAAGCGTGTGATGTCTGAGGGAAGGATGACCAATTTCAGCTTTGACAATATCAATACAGGGGATAATGATATTTTGTACAAACCGAAAAATCTGACGTATTTGTTTAGATAAAAGTAGGGATTAACGGACCATTTTTCAAAGAATTGTGTGATTGATCATTTCAAAACTGTTTGAGAATGGATTTTTATCACCTGATGTAAAGGTAAATCTTCAACACAAAAACTGATATTCTTTTAATGATTTTGTTTCTAAATGTTATTTTTGTACCAATTTTAAGTAGCATATTCAATCTATTTATTTCATTTTATTATTTGGTTTTCATGAGATTAAAGTAATGGACAATAGGCCGCGAATCATGAATCAAAGAAATAAAACAGGACAATGCGCTTCGCGAAATAAAGATCACGCGAATATAGAGTGATTAAAAGCAGGCTGCATTCATGAACACTGCGGATGAACGACCACCGGATATTGGGGCCTAAGTGAGCACAAATAATTAGTTTTCGCGAGGAACGTGTTATAATTGGTGTAAGTTAAAATCCGATATTTAATCTTATGCTCATTATATTGTGTTTCTTTTTGTGTTTTTGGATACTTGAATGACTATCTTAGTCCAGTGTATACCCGAGCTGTAAATGATGTCGGTTAATATGTTCAAATACCAAAAACAAGATCGCCTGCTCACTTGAAAAGTTCGACCGTTGGTAATGTTTACCGTTTTATTTCGCAAATGTGCTTAGATTTGAATAATCTGAATCGAGCAAATTATTTGGGCAAGTACCAGACATAAGTGTTGAAGATCTTGTCCACAAACGTTATTTCGGGGCCAAAATATTGATACATATATAACTAAAGTTAGTGTACTGGGTATTGTTTATTTTGATTTCTAGTGTACCGGAGTATTGATACTAACGTGTACTGAGTATTGGGCATTAAAAGTGAGTAATATAAATATTCTGCTGCTTTTTAAAGCGTTTTTTTAGCTCAACACAACACGAAGTACCCAAGGTTGGTAATTGTGATCGCATGGTGTCCGTCGTCTTTACGTCTTTCTATCGTCTGCGTGTCGCCTGTGCACATTTTACCTTGTGTATGCAAATGAGACTGCATTTTTCACTGGAGCTTCAGGAAGCTTGATCACAATGACTGCCTTTATGTAATCTACGTCGATTCGAATATGGGTCATCTTGTTTCAAAAACTTGGTCATGGGATCAAATCATAGACAAAACCTTTGTATGCAATAAAGGTTGCATTTTGGTTAGTATGATTGCTTTGATGAACTTAAGGTAGAGTACTAATATGAGTCAAGTTGGGTAAAAAATTAGGTCACTGGATCAAATGAATGATAACCCTTGTGCATACAATAGATGTTCCATTTTTCATTGAATCTTCATGATCCTTAGTCGGAATTATATACAGTCTTGGTGAACTCTAGATTGAGTTTGCATATGGGTCATCTGTGGGTCATCTGTGGTCCAAAACTAGGTCAGTGGGTAAACTCATAGAAAAAACCGTTTTTGCAATATTCTATGCCAGCTGATATACCTTTTTTAATTTATTTTAAAATCTTTTAAACCAATTTAAGGTACAGTATGACATATTGCATATTCAATTCTTTTTCTACAAAATAGTTTGAATTCACATCACGGGCAAGTGTTTAAAATTGCTTAGTATATCTTCACGTTGATTGCCCTTCTATACATCGAACAAAGCCAAAGCGTGTGATGTCTTAGGGAAGGATGGTCCATTTCATCTTTGACAATATGCGGGATAATGTTACTTTGTACAAACCCGAAAATCTGACGTAATTGTTTAGATAATAGTAGGGATTAACGGACCATTTTTTCACAGCATCGTGTGATTCATTTTTGGCCTGGGGACTGAAAGTCCCTTAGGCCTAAGTTAGCATACCACATTTCAAACACTACAAGAAATTTAACTGTGCTATGTGCGAATAACAACTGTAAACATGCGCTATGCGAAAGTAGTGCAAGACAGACCAGATCAATCTTCTGTTTGAATGTCGCATATGATAAGAACATATTACAAATAAAAAGAGTAAATACAACTTCAAACGATTGCAGGAAGGTCTATAGCTTACGGGCTGCATTTCACATTTTTTTTCTGTTTTAGAAATTAATGCGCTGTTAGCCGATTACGGAAGATAATCATATGCATATCACGGAAAAGTAAAGATATTTACGGAAATTGACGGAAACGTACGGAGCTCGATATAAAAGTTTGTAGTTTGATTTTCAAATTTCCGATGTTATTTCATTGACAACTTTGTTATTTACGAACGATTACATATATATTTACCTAAAAACAAAATTTCTCTAAAAAAAGATTTAATTTACGTACATTCCCGAGAAGCAACTCACGTGATCAAAATCACCCGCCATTTATCGCTGCATGTCAAGGCCCAGTGGACGGTTTCACCGATTACAATTACAAGGTAACCCAGAATCATTTTTGGTTTTCTCTGTTATACACATTGTACAGTACTGTATTTATATTTCATTGCTGGTATTGCTTTGTTTATTTCTGTTTCAAGGTGTTGTCCTTGGTACACAATAATTTTCGATCCACATCATCAGATCATATCGCTTGAAGTTGTACAAAGCGAAGATCGAACTATTTTTATTGGCTTAAACAATTTATAATGTTGACTCTGCGATTATTTTTCATTTAACGTACGTTTTATAATAAAACAAACTTCCCTGCCACCCATATATTTGTGAATCATTCATTAATTCTTTGTCATATATTGAATTTCGTCCTCTGCACATTTCGACCCGCGCTTTAGGTAAGGTTCAGCGCAAAACACGTAGGTCAAAAGTTGTTTTTCGGGGAGTTAACCTATAGCTCCTAGGCCTTCAGCGCTCACAGCGCTTTGATTATCAATAGGTATTAAGATTTCGATAAAAATGAATGTTGCAGTAATGCTTTTATGATAATTCGTAAAAAAAATTGTTTGTTTTTTATTGTGTTACTATACAACACACACACGCACACACACACGCACACACACACACACACGCACGCACGCACGCACGCACACGCACACGCACACGCACACGCACACGC
Organism: Saxidomus purpurata; assembly: GCA_022818135.1. Lineage (NCBI taxonomy): Eukaryota > Metazoa > Mollusca > Bivalvia > Venerida > Veneridae > Saxidomus > Saxidomus purpurata. Next base: position 45,430,171 of record JAFMSR010000005.1, read on the forward strand.
ACACACACACACACACACACACACAATGGAATTGTGGCAGAGAGTTCCGCTATTTTGCATTAACTACAACAAAACACTGCATTTTATCTTACAACTTATACGTATTTTAGACGAATGTTTAGTAGTTGTAGATAATATTCAAAGTCACTTCATGTCCGAGTCATTGAATGGTTAGTGCAGTCCTGCACAGCATATCCATTTACACGCGATATTGTTGATTATTTGGTGAAAATTAAAAAATATAAGTATAATTGTACATGTGTGTCTAATGTCTGTCTAATACTCTAAACGCCAGACAAAACACTTTATAATACACTTTTATAGTATAAATTATCAACGTTTAAGATGACTTGTGCAAAACAACACACTTCCTGAATTCATACCTTCAACTGATAGCAAATAAATACATTTCCAGTTTCAAAATTTTTATTTTTTACTCATTTATTGATGCAATACTCAGTACAGTGATTCGCTCACTCCGTCAATACTCAGTACACGTTAAACCAATACCCAGTACAGTAATTGAAATGTTTCGAGAACCGTATCTCCGCTATTCTTTCGTCTTAAATGATGAAATTTTAACCATTAATATGCTGTCGTTAGTCAAATGGTATGCCGTATTCAGATTATTCATATGTTAATTATTTATCAAATGAAACGGCATACTTTGCCAACGGTCGAGATTTTTCGAGTGAGCAAACTATTTGTTTTGGATAATTTCAACATTTCAACATATATATGTTGCACAACGAGAATACATTCGGCGTGAACAGTCATTAGAGTATCTGAAAACGCACAAATAGACACAATATGATATGCATCAGAGTGAAAATCGGGTTTTAACTTACCCCAGTTGTTACACGTTACTCGCGAAAACTAATTACATGTATCTGTGCTCACTTTTGCCCCAATATCCGGTGGTCGTTCATCCACAGTGATGAAGCTTGGTCAGAATTTCAGCCTTTATAAAATCTTGATAGAGTTAGAATATGGGTTATCTTGGGTAAAAAACTAGGTCATGGGGTCAAATATGTATCTACATTTCGATAAAAATGAATGTTGTAGCGATTCGTAAAAAATGTTGTTTTATTGCGTTACTCGCACTCACGCACGCACGCACACACAGGCACACACATAATGCAGATGTGGCAGAAAGTTCCGCTATTACCTAGAACAAAACACTGCATTTTATCTTACAACTTATACGTATTTAGACAAATGTTTACTAGTTGTAGCGAGCATTTAAAGTCACTTCATGTCCGAGTCATTGGATTGCTGGTGCGGTACTGCATAATTATTTGGTGAAATTTTAAAAATATAAATCTAATTGTTACATGCGTGTCTAATACTCAAAACGCCGGACAAAACAGTTTATAATACACTTTTATAGTTTGAAATATTAACGTTTAATAAGATTTGTGCAAAACAAGACACTTAATGAATCAATACCTTCAACTGATAACAAATATATACATTTCCCATTCAAAAAATTCTATTTTTACTCATTTCTTGATGCAATACTCAGTACAGTGATTCGCTCACTCCGTCAATACTCAGTACACGTTTAACCAACACCCAGTACAGTAATTGAAATGTTTCGAGAACCGTATCTTCGCTATACTTTCGTCTAAAATGATGAAATTTTGAACATTATTATGTTGTCTTTAGGCAAATGATATGCCCTTGTCAGATTATTAATATGTTAATGACTTATCAAATAAAACGGCATAATTTGCAAACGGTCGAGATTTTTCGAGTGAGCAGGCTATTTGTTTTGGATATTTTCAACATTTCAACATATTTATGTTGCACATCGATAATATATTCGGCTTGGACAGTCATTATCGTGTATGAAAAAACACAAATAAACACAATATCATATGCATCAGAGTGAAAATCGGGTTTTAACTTACCCCGGTTGTAACACGTTCCTCGCGAAAACTTATTATCTGTGCTCACTTTCGCCCCAATATCTGGTGGTCGTTCATCCGCAGTGATCATTGACTATAATTTCTGCTTGAAATTTCCAATAAAGTTGTGACACTTCACATGACTTTGATGCAGGCCACCCATTCTCAACAAATTCAATTAATTTTCTGCAAACATGGTCTGAGCTTTGTTTTGACCTAATTTCCTGCAGTCTTTTGTCTGTGGCTGGCAAAGCCTTGATAACTGAATCAACATACATTTCAGTTTCAGTGCAATTTTGCCTATCCTCAAATGTCAAATTGTCACACACTGGATTTCTGCTAAGGAAGTCTGGTATAATTGTTGTATGAAAATTGCATCAGTCGTAATCTATAGCGTTGAATTCGTACTGGTAGTTCACTTAGGTCTTTTTGTCCAAGCAATGGTACCAATGGCTTGTGGTCAGTGACAATAGTAAAAGATTTCCCTATTAACAGGTCCTTATGCTTTTCACAGCCATATGTAACCCCAAGGGCTTCTTTTTCTATGGTAGAATACCTTTGCTCAGTAGCTGTAAGTGCCCTTGAAGCATAAGACATCGGTTTAAGATCACCATTGTCTTGTTTCTGGAGCACTACACATCCAGTTGCGAAGTTTGAACTGTCCGTCATTAGTGTAGTCTCTCTATTAGGGTCATATAATGCTAAAACAGGTGTTTCTGTCAGAATATATTTGATCTTGTCAAATGCCTCTTGCTGAACTTGACCCCAGTAAAATTTATTTTTACTGCTCAGCAAGTCGCGTATTGGCTTTGAATATTCAGCTAGAAGTGGGTAAACTTTCCTAGCTGTGTCACCATACCCATGAAATTACGCACACCGTGTACATCCTTAGGCGGTGGTAAGTCTCTTATGGCCTTGACCCTGTCAGGATCTGCAGCTATGCCGTCTTGCCCGACTATGTGCCCTACAAATTTGACCGTGGTTTTCTTGAACACACATTTGTCTGTGTTAAGGGTCAAATTAGCATTTTCTAGTCTAGTAAGAACCGTTTCAAGTCTCGAGTCATGCTCTTCACTTGTCCGTCCGAAAACTAGAACGTCATCTGCCTGACATAAAACTCCGTCTATGCCTTCAAGCATTTGTGACATACGCTTCTGAAAATACTCAGAACTGCTGCTTAACCCCATAGGAAGTCTTTTGAATGCAAACCTTCCGAATGGCGTAATAAAAGTTGTAAGTAACTGACTCTCTGGTGCGAGCCTGATTTGCCAAAATCCACTATTGGCATCTAGTTTACTAAAAAAACTTTGCACCTGCCAACTTTTCTAAACTTTGGTCTATGATAGGTAAAGGATAATTTTCGCGCCGTACATTTTTATTCAACTGCGTAAGATCGACACATATTCGCACATTTCCATCATTTTTGGGTACGCAGACTATTCCTGCACACCAATCAGTGATTTGATCGACCTTGAAAATGACACCTGATCTTTCCATTTTCTCAAGTTCAGCTTTAACTTTCTGAAGCAATGGAATTGGTACGCGTCGCGGAACGGCTAGAGCATACGGGTTTGCTCCATCATTGAGTGAAATACGTACGTATTCACCCTCTAACTGCCCTAATTCTCTGAACAATTTAGGATGAGTGCGCTGCACAGACTGCACCGAAATAACTTCATCTAAGTTCAGCTTTACCATATTCAAATTGATAATCACCAGTCTGCCCAACAAACTACGGTTAATACCGCTGACGACAAATATGTCTTCTACTGAGTAAACGTTTTGATTTGACAAAGTTTCGGTAAAGTAACCTAATACATTCAATTTCTTATTCCCGGGACCGAATAATGTTTTGTTAGTTTTCTTCAATTTGGGACTACAGAGAGACGAGTACAATGTTTCAGGAATTACTGTTACATCAGCGCCAGTGTCTATCTTAAAACAGACTAACAAATGCCTCACCTTTATGTTTGTTGTCCAAGGACCGTCATCACTGTCAATCATTCCCAGATAATTGCTTTGTTCTGTGAGTTCACTTAATGTTTTGGTTTTGCAACAAACGGAAAAATGATCCTGTTTCCCACATTTGTGACAGTTTTTTCCCTTGGCAGGACACTTTCCTTGTACATGAGTCCTATTGCATCGTGTACAACGTTTTTGCTCATTCATAGGATTGTGTACGGGTTTCTTTGATTTACTGGGATGTTGGTTGGCTTTCTTAGGCACCCAATGTTTTGGTCTGGCTCTATACCTGACCTCATCTGCCGATCCCTGCTCTTTCTGGTGCTGAATTTTGACCTGATTCTTGACGATTTCGCTTTGTCTGGCCGTTTGAACTGCTTTATCTAATGTTAATTCAGTTTCCAATTGCATTTTTTTCTGATAAATTTGTATCTAATATTCCAATTACAATTTTGTCCCTGACTTGTTCATTTATTTTTCTCCTGGGAAAGCACAGTTCTCGGAAAGTTCGTACAAAGCTCTTATAAAGGATTCAACCGATTCGCCCTGAAGTTGTCGACGTGAATGAAATTTTGCACGCTCGTGAATAACGTTTTTCTTTGGGTTAAAATGTTTGTCAAATTCGTCAATCACTTTGTCAAATTTCTTTTGATCATCAGCCGACAGCCCAAACGATTTCAATAAATTGTCCGCATTTTTACCCATGGTATATATTAAGGTAGCAACCTGAATGTCACCATCATCTTTGTGCAACTTAGATGCTGTTCTGTAGAATAGAAATCTTAGTTTCCATTCATCCCATTTACTTGGCTGGGTGAAATCAAAATTTTCAGGAGGAATTAACTTTGCCATGTCACATACGATTGAATGTTAACTTTTTAGAAATCAATATTTCCAGGTTGCGCTTTTGTTGTTTCTTTTCTTTTCTTATTTCTTTGTTTGTTTTGTTTACAATTTAATGTAAGTCAATATTCATACTTTATTACAATTGAATGTAACTCCAAGTTTCACTTTATTTACAATTTAATGTATGTCCATTTTTTCTTATTTTTTTTTTTACAATCTAATGTAAGTCCACGGTGTTTACTTCTGACACCATATTATATCATGATGGCCGTATATTAACAACACTTGTAAGCTTTATTGTCCCTTCCAAGGAAGGGACACTCAAAGTTGTACAGACACACTTGACTGAACAATGCAGCACGTAAGCCAATTTTCGGTGTGTTTCCGTTATAAATTAACGTTGTGACATTGAAAATGTGATGGAACCAACTAACAACCATTAGCCATTCTTTTCCGTACACGCTACATGTTTACGTTACTGTGGTTATTTCCCTTTATGTGGTAACTTCACTGGGTAAGCTATAGTCTCACTATTTGCACTTCTAAGGCAAACCGTTTTTACAGGTTGACATTTAATAGCTGTTCGCCTTCTAGGTAAGCTATTGCACACATATGGACATGCAGAAATCGCCCGACAATGCGTTTGCTTTTGCATTATGAGTTTGATATATATATATATATATATATATATATATTATATTAACTACTATGTTTGCATAGCGTAGAAATATGCTAATATTGTTGCTGGAAGTATTGGCGCGAACTTACCATGTGACCATATAAAAGCAGATCTAGCGTGACGTAGTAACAGGTGCCTGGAGTATTAAATATTGTAGATACTAATGCCTGAATTTGCTTAGACTGTCGTAGTTTGTACTTCAATAATATATATAGACAGATGTGCCCTAGAAGGAACTTCTGGAATGCTATAACTTGTATCTTTAATACATGATACAAGCGTAACTGCAATATATTAACTAACTCAAGTGATCAGAACGCAGGCTGATCTGGGATGGCGGTCTCTGCAACTAAGGATATTCGACTACAGGCTCATTATGTTTTACGAAATATATCACAACATTGTAGCAATCAAACTTCTATCCTACGTACAAACACCTATCAGGCTATCAAATGTCCCGAAGACAGATACAAGTTACCTCTGATTACAACAAGTACTCATATTGATCACCCTTTGGAACCAACTCCCATGTAACATTGCTACTCTACCTGAACTTGACCAGTTCAAGCAGGCTGTGGTAACTGTTCAGTAATAGTAAGGTGATCAATGTTTTTATCTTTTAATTTTATTTCTGTTCTCAAATATATGATAACATTTTAACCTTTGACTGGATACTTTGATCTTAGTCTCACTTTCACCTGACAATACTTACTGTCAGCTATTTATTGTCGCTCTCTATACTAACATTTCCGACGTGCACTTTAGTCCTGCCTATAACACTTGCGAGAAGGGTTGACAGTATCCAGGGAAAGATAGATAGATTAGAGAATAAACTGTATTTGCAAATAACCGGAGTGTGTCTTCGATTAAATATTAGCACAAAAAGATATTGAATATAGTATGAAACAATATTAATTGTCTTGTATTCATTCGCGAATGTTTCTTTTGTTCAAAAGAGTATTTCAGTAAATGTCATTATATTGCATTTCATGGAAATTACATACATTATTCGATAAAGCAAATAAACATAAATATTCACAAATGATTAAGAATCAACTAATGTAATAGTAGTTGTTCAGACCTACTTTTTATAAAAGTAGTTCACGCATGACTCATATGACGCCATTTTAAATATTGGAAGCCTGGACAAAGAAGGCGAAGAAAATTAACCAAGAAAGATGCAAGTTAACGCTACAAACGATACAAACCAGTCTCCATATGTATCGGAATTGAAAGTGGAACTTTCAAAGATAAATAATGAAGATTATGTACATGCTACACGTCTTTTAACCGAAGGTAATTATGAATAGAAGTGGAGCGTGTATAAATTTGAGCACGTGCCGATCTCTGTCTGAAATGTTTTATCGTCGAGACTATCGTTATTTGTATGAAAAATTGGTCTAGTTGGAAATGACAAAGCAAGAAAGTCTTGTTAGAAATTGATGTAGCAAAATTCTTTTCGTATACTTTAGTTTATTATTTCAATGTTTTTTTTTTACAATTTTCAAACGGCGACCATTTTTCTCTGGAACTTGGAACATGTTGAAGCGGCTTCCCTTGCTTGAGGTCAGGGTTCAAATCCCAGCTGGGGACTTAGGAATTTTCTCCTCCAGAATTCGTTTATGAGGATAAATTTGGTGAGGAGGTCGATGTAAAGCTAAAAATTGCAGGGAATGTATCCCCGTAAAACACAGCTTTGTCCGCAGCGGAAGTTTGACCGGCCTCGGAAAATAAGTAAAACACGGAAGTTACGCATCGCTTCCACTTGTCCGCGCACATACTTGTTGAAAGTGGTTGCCGAGTACCAACCATGTAAAAGCAACTAAAATGGAGATAAGAAAGGCTTGTTTTCTGACATCGCTTAGAAAATGATATTTCTATCAATTTTCAACTATTCCTGTAATTGACAGTTATAAAAATTCAGTTTTCTTCTAAATTTTGCTTGTGCAACTTTGTTTACTTGCGTTTGCTAAATTATGCTTACACCAGGGCCCAACAATCCATGCCGTACTGTATGTAAGGTATACTGCTCACCATTAATACCATGACAAAATATACCACTATCCTTATCTCAATGTTGCTAATTAGACATCAATTGATTCATATAGTATATACTCTATTTCTCTTTTTTTAGCCCAAAGTAGCAGCCTTATCTTATTATAGTAAACTGGGGACAATATGAGAAATGTTCAGGTTGAGTTCACCTGTCATTTTGTACTCTTGTAAAGGCCATCAGGAGGGGAGACAGTTTTCTTTTTCCCTCCTGTGATAAAATGCAACTGAAAAAAAACTATGACCTGCAAATATGTTTTGTTGACCGTTAATTACATCTTAACATTTTATTTAAACATTTTCAAGTGTTAAAAACTTTCTTAGCTCACCTGGCTACGCCAGGGTGAGCTTTTCTGATCAATGATTGTCCGTCGTCCGTCAACATTTAGATTCAAATGACATTTTCTCTGAAACCTCCAGGCCAATGTTGATAAAACTATGCAGACATGTTCCTTGCATGAAGCTCTACCAAAATTGTTCAAATTACCCACCCCACACACCCAAGGAGAAGCTTTTGAAATTCCATTCCATGAACAGGCCAATATAAACTCAACTGGTTGCCAAAATGTTCAAAAAATATTCAAATTTGGCAACAAATAGGAAAAACTTTAAAAATCTTCTTCTCTGAAACCACAAGGCCTAGAGCTTAGATATTTGGCATGTAGCATTGTCTAGTGGACCTCTACCAAGATTGTTCAAATTATGATCCCTGGGTCAAAATTGACCCCGCGCGGGTGGGCACTTAGTTTTGCATAGGAATATATAGGAAAAACTTTAAAAATCTTCTTCTCTGAAACCACAAGGCCTAGAGCTAAGATATTTGGCATGTAGCATTGGCTAGTGGACCTCTACCAAGATTGTTCAAATTATGAGCCCCGGATCAAAATTGACCCCCGCACGGGGGGGTCACTTAGTTTTACATAGGCTTATGTAGGAAAAACTTTAAAAATCTTCTTCTCTGAAACCACAAGGCCTAGAGCTTAGATATTTGGCATGTAGCATTGACTAGTGGACCTCTACCAAGATTGTTCAAATTATGACCCTTGGATCAAAATTGACCCGGCACGGGGGGTCACTTAGTTTTACATAGACTTGTATAGTAAAAACTTTAAAAATCTTCTTCTTTGAAACCACAAGGCCTAGAGCTTAGATATTTGGCATGTAGCATTGGCTAGTGTACCTCCACCAAGTTTGTTCAAATTATGACCCCCGGGTCAAAATTGACCCCACACCGGGGGTCACTTAGTTTTACAAAGGCTTATATAGGGAAAACTATAAAAATCTTTTTCTCTGAAACCACAAGGCCTAGAGCATAGAAAATTGGCATGTAGCATTGCCTAGTAGACCTCTTCAAAGTTTGTTCAAATTATGCTCCTGGGGTCAAAATTGACCTTGCCCGGGGGGGGATCATTTGTTTTACAAAGGCGTATATAGGAAAACTTATTTGGTATATAACATTATCTAGTTATCTTCCACTAGGCAAGTGGACTTGTACCAAGGTGAGCGATATAGGGCCATCTTGGCCCTCTCGTTTCTTGAATTAACATTTATGAGGTGTACAAACTTTTGTTGTTGAGTATACTATTACCCACAATAGAAGGTCAAGGTCAAAGTGGTCGAAGTTATGTTGGATAAAGTCTGAGTAACAAATGTGAGGAAGCCACCATCTTGTTGGAAAATGTAAACAATTCAATGCAGATAGGAATTTTGTTTTATTTCAATTATAAGTGACTTGAATTAGTTCAAAAGTTTATACATTAAATTTAGATCTATTTAGTTTTGCAACAGACTACAAAGATGAAATGCGTTAAAGTGGTCGAAGTTGTGTTGTACCGGGATACTGATGCTCGGCTCCAAATGGATAGAGAGGGGAGGAGTGTTTATATGTCGCTTCAAACAGCGTTGCTGTTGGGTTACCCCTTTACAGTCTAGGTTGTTGTGTCAGCTTCCCATGCTGGAGGTCAGGGCTCAATTCCTGGTGGGGACTTGAAACTTTTCTCCTCAGGATTCTATGTATCTTGTGATGCTGCCTCGTACCTCACAAGTAGAATGGGAAGGTGCACTCTGGGTGATAATAATTTTAAGTATAAATTAGGTACTGCAGGAAAGTTCTTCCAGTTAAGAGAATCAAGATTGTTGTAAAAAGAAGTAAAAGAATTAAAGGCTTTATACAACTGTTGTATGATAAATAACTGGGCTGGGCCGCTGCCTGCTTAAGATAAGATTAGATCACCAAGTTTCAGACAAACAAAAGAAAAGCAAACAGCAAAAAACAAAGCAAGGCAGGGTTCGAACATAGGAGCTTTAAGCTATAGAGTGATATCTGAATGAAACAAAAGGAAAAAGTAGGAGTAATACATGCGGGGAATGGAGCAAAATAATAATAAACAAAAATTTAAATAAAGCAGCATGAATTTTTGCAGGCTTACTTACATACACTACATTTACATATGTGAAATATGCTTGAATGATTCAAGATTGGACAGGGTTGCAATATATGACGGTAACCTATTCCACAAAACTGCGGTATGGGGGGGGGGGGAAAGAGTACTTAAACTGCTGTGAAAATATACCCAAGTCATTTTTTCACGTTCTTGCATCTAAAAGGATGCACATGTTTCAATACTTTGTGTCCTCTGCATTTTTTGTGCATCAGGACGCACGGCTAGATTATTTAGTGTTTGCTTGGACTGGCTAACAGTAATTTTCAAGTCACCACTCGGCAAATACACTGGAAAGTAAGGCATCATATAATCCAATTAGCATGATGAAAAGATCCGGCATCACAACATTCGATTAAATACACATATTGTTGAGTGTTAAGACTGCACATTTATGTTAGTTAATTACCAGAAAACCCGACATTTTAATTGATTGATAGCGCAAAACAGGTTACACCTTTACTTTTCTATAAGCTGTCAACTGTTGTGTCAAGCTGTGTGTTGCGAAATTTATGACACTTTATGAAAAATATTAAAGGTGTCTCTTGGAATTGTGGTTGTATATTTTGGCATCCTCTTGCAAAATGTGTACATTTATACCAAATAATTAATGTATGGATATAATCTTTCTTGTGAGCCCTGAAAAGTATTTTATTATCCTTTGTGTCTCTGTTTTACAGAAACAAAAAGAGTTGAATCGGGAGACAAATACAAAAACATCCCCCTTGTAGAACTTCATCACGACAGACCAAGTAGCAATGCTGTGAAAATCAGGATTCCAGCGAAAGAGTATCCGAGGGTAAGTTACCCAGGTTGTGACTGCACAGTCTGCATTTGTTTGAATGGGTTAACATGCAGGGTCTTCAATAGACATGGAAAATCAAGGGTCATTGACTCTTCAGCCTAAATTTTCAAGGGTCAAAATCAAATTTTTAAGAGTCATTGTGACAGTTTTAAGGGTTGGGTCAAGGGTCATCGGGTTTAGGTAATATATCCTAGGCTTGCATTTCATATTTTTAGCTCAACTGGCTACGCCAGGGTGAGCTTTTCTGATCGATGATTGTCCGTCGTCCGTCAACATTTTGATTCAAATGACATCTCCTCTGAAACCTCTAGGCCAATGTTGATAAAACTATGCAGGAATGTTTAGTGTTTCCTGCAGGATCAGAAAGGGGCATGGCGTTTTTGTCTGAAAAGGGCACATCTGACGCGCGGCTGTGTTTAAAAACGGCACTTTTGTTTTCTCATGTACATAAGGGCGTGATCACTTTGTCATGTATATATATTGTTCTTTCTTTACACTTGTAACTGCATGTAATTAAAGCCTTGTTTATATGACATAATCTGGCTTAATTTATTGCCATTGGGCTTAGGAATTTCTAGATCCTGAGGAGAGGGCCTCAAAACAAAATGTAAATCAGATTGGCCTCTTCCCCTCACCTCCTTTGAGTTTTTTTTCTAGAGAAGTATTTTTTAATAATACTGCATGTATACATGTAGATTATGATACACCCATGTCTCCCACCTTTTCGAGTTTGTTATGTTAGACCAATTTTAAACGGTTTTGTGTATTTGTCTCTGTTTATCACATATTTTCGCGATCCCGTTATCGCCGATTTTCGCCATTTATTATGACTTTTTACCGACTTTATCACTGTTTCGATGATAACAATTGTCATCAGCCGACGGTACGATGAACATTTAATTTAAAATAAAATTATTCAAAATCATAACATGGAAACCTCTTCAGAAAACAGTGTTACTTATAACCAAGCATATCCTGAACAATAAACGACCCACCAATGCTTTCCTTCTCTTCTAAATTATATGCATTTACGGAAGGTAAGATTATAGAAGAAAAAAACAAAAATAACGAGAGTCGGTCATATAATTATGTACAGGCAATTATAGAATAATGATTAAAAAAATGAAAAGAAAAATATACTGATAATTTTCATTTTAGCGGGAAAACAGAAAAACACGTGTTGTAAACTAAACAATTCATAAGTGTCGTCATTAAATGAAGTTTTCACACTCTAACTATACTTTTTTGTACCATGACCAACAGATTAATTTTAATTTGCCTCTAGCCGAATCAAACATATTGATCAGCATCGTTTTCACTGGACGCTGGACGCTGTGACTGACACGTAATATTCAATATAGAAGTTCATGTAGGCGGATCTAACGTGACTATTATTATCGAGAGGCGGAGCACACATCTGCCGACTCTGTTTCGGATTATCGATTTAATTCGGCGGGGACATGGTGTGTATTAGACGATGTGTTGACACTTTTATTTTAAGGATTGTCGAGAGGTGGAGCACACGTCTGCCGACTGTTTAGGATTATCGATTTAAGTTGGCGGGACACGTGCGTGTATTGAGGGCGTGCAGGCAGTTTCATTTTTAGTAAAACAGGCGCGGTGGCGGTAAGGGCCTTTGATCGAGGCAGGATGGCGCATGGCCGGCCATCAAAAGGGCAGGACGGCGCTGCGCCATCCAAAAACGGTCTAGCGGAAACACTAAATGTTCCTTGCATGAAGCTCTACCAAAATTGTTCAAAGAATTCCATTCCATGCAGAACTCTGGTTGCTATGGCAACAAATAGGAAAAACTTTAAAAATCTTCTCCTCTGAAACCACAAGGCCTAGAGCTTAGATATTTGGCATGTAGCATTGTCTAGTGGACCTCTACCAAGATTGTTCAAATTATGACCCCCGGGTCAAAATTGACCCCGCGTGGGTGGGCCCTTAGTTTTTGCATAGGAATATATAGGGAAAACTTTAAAAATCTTCTTCTCTGAAACCACAAGGCCTAGAGCTAAGATGTTTGGCATGTAGCATTGTCTAGTAGACCTCTACCAATATTGTTCAAATTATGAGCCCCGGGTCAAAATTGACCCCACCCTGGGGGTCACTTAGTTTTGCATAGGAATATATAGGAAAAACTTTAAAAATCTTCTTCCCTGAAACCACAAGGCCTAGAGCTTAGATATTTGGCATGTAGCATTGCCTAGTAGACCTCTTTAAAGTTTGTTCAAATTATGCCCCTGGGGTCAAAATTGACCTTGCCGGGGGGGGATCATTTGTTTTACAAAGGCGTATATAGGAAAACTTATTTGGTATATAACATTATCTAGTGATCTTCCACCAGGCAAGTGGACTTGTACCAAGGTGAGCGATATAGGGCCATCTTGGCCCTCTTGTTTTGTTTGTGTCCTGCTTTTCAGTCGTATTTTCTAATGATTCTTAGATTAGATAGCTGCTCATCCTATGTTTTATCAACTGAAAATTACGTTGTTCCCGAATTAGTCAAATATTTTCGCGATCTCGCATGTCAATTCTGTCATCCCCCCTCCCAACCAATTTTAACAGTTTTAATACAAAAAAATTATTCAGTTAATATTAAGATGTGAAATACTGGAGGTGCCAGATAATGCCCGCTGATAATTAAAGTAAGTAGAGAAAAAATTACGTCCGTAACAATTTTGAAAGTCTTCGAAATAAGTGCTGGTCGAGTTATATCAAGTTTTAAAACAGAAAAGCATGTGCTAATGTCAGTAATGACATATGATTATCGAAATAACAGAAAATATTTAATTGTCTTTTGATTTCGTCTTTCCGGCAATGTGTGAATTACAATACACCGAGTCGTGTCAGAGTCGGCCGCTCATTAGTCCGTGTTATAGAAATTTACCGAGGTCTATCATTGTTTATCAATTAACACCTTTGATGACGAGCGAGACGGCCACATGCTAATTGATAGGTAGTGAATAATTAGCTCCGCCTTCTTTCGTATATTAACCAACAGATGACAATCGATTTTTGACTGACAGTGTTTTTTTTGGGGCCGAAATTCGGCCCCATTCCCCTCCAAAATTAATATATATTTTTCCCCATTTTTGACAAAAAATTCCCCTCAAAATGTTGAAAAAATCTTTGATTAATTTAATCAAGAGTTGGCCAAACTTGTTATAAAAACATAAGATTTCATAAATTAAAGCACCAGAATAATTTCTTGCAACTATCTTGACACGTTACATGAGAAATCTTCAGGCGAAAATCGCCGATTTTTCGTTTGTCACCTATTTTCGCGGCCCCGATTTTTGTTAATTTTTCAACGAAAACAGTGTTCCAAAGATGAATAAAGATACTAATACAATGTTTTCAATTGAAAATAGAAGTATTACTTATTATTCACATGTGTTTTAACACCAATGCTGCTAAGTTATGTTCCTGACACCAGATTTTTATATAAAATTTTGTTATGTTAAATTCTTATGTCCTCTCTTTTATATTTGGCAAAAGAATAATGTCATTTACATACTTGATAGTTTTGGTTCTTTATAATACAACATTTTTAAACAGTATATTTTATACATTTTCTAAAAAATTCCCCTATTCTTGCAAAATGACGTAGAAATTCCCCTCCTGACGGGCCCCGCCACCTTTCCCCTCAGACTGAAAAAAAACACTGACTGACGATGTAATTGCCAAGACTTGTTTCGACACCCACATATGTTATCCAATAGAGGACGGTCGGATTTTGATTGACACGGCGAAATTGACGAGACTAGTGACGCATGATGAAAATTCTCTCGGGTCAAGTTGACACACAGGACATTTTTATCGCGAGTCATACGGGTATTTCTCGATTTTCACAGGTCAAGACCCGAGGTCTCTGGTCAATTGAACATCCTGACATGTTTACCTTATTTCCAGCCAAGAGGTTGAATTTCATATAATTTGGCAAATCATTAACTTGATGAACGCTTACATGCATTTCTACTGTATGTATGAAATTCTCATTGTACTTCTTATAATATTAGTATTGTCTTGGACTATTTTTATATAGTTTTGATGCACAGATTTAGTTGGAAGATTTTTTAAGTATTGTATCAAATCTGTGATTTTCAAAGCATTGTTAAAAATCTGTGGTCATCAAGTCATTTCATGGGGCTGTTGATTCTGTTATACTGTTTCAGTTAAATTATCTTTCAGTATATATCTGTGCTGGTCCAGGGCTTTTTTTCCGAAAATTGGGAAGGGGCCCAGGCCTTCCCAAATTGGGAAATTTTATTCGCGGTGTCGCCCAAATTGGGAAATTTAATGCGTATTCTCATTCAAATTGGGAAATTGATCAATAAACTTGCTTAACACTAGAGTGCTCCCCGTGTTGCAGGAATTAAAGAGTTTCTGGGGCTTGAAGAGGTGTGCTTGAATCCTATCCCCCCAGATATTTTTTGTGCATGAATGTAAGTAAGTACCCTCCCCACCAACAACCACCCCTCTTCAATTCTTGAATTTGGTAAACAGCTCAAGGATGATAAACTGTTACATTTGTAAATGTTTTCATGCAATTATTGTGGTTTGTCACGTATTTTCACGACCCCGCTTATTCACGATTTTCGGAAACATTTGGTCAATTTTTCGACGATTTAAGAGATTATAAATGACGCAAATGGTTTCTGTATATCTTGTAAAGCTTTAAAACATGTCAAGAATGATAAAACAGTACCTTTTAAAAAGTTTTTTTAGGTAATTATTTTTGTTTGTCATGTAGTTTCGCGACCCCGCTTGTGCTCGATTTTTGGAAATATTTGCCGATTTTTCGGCGATTGTAGATATTTCAAAAGCTTACACGGAGATCGAGTGTATATATAGAAACTGAACGTTATCAGACATAATTTTTGGGAATTTTCTTACATTTGTTTGGGAAATATTTTGTTCTCAATTGGGAAATTTCCTTAATTTTTTCAATTGGGATGGGGCCGAATATCGGCCCCTATTATATAGAGTAAAAAAGCCCTGCTGGTCAATCATAGTACAAGCCAGTAAATCAGTGCTGTAATTTGAATTTTGTTCACAGGTAAACTTCTCTGGGAAGTTGCTTGGACCAAAAGGGAGTACACTAAAACAACTTCAGCAAGAGACAGGATGCAAACTTTCCATTCTAGGAAAAGGATCCATGAGGGATAAAAACAAGGTAATAGCTTTGCTTTGATTGAGATAACCAAAATGACTGTTGTTATTTGTTAGAGACGCATGCTCGTAGATTCTGATTCACAATCACAGGGTTCGACATTAACTACATTTGCATGGTGTTCCAAAGTACCACTATCTTTTTCAAAATTGGTGTCCCTTCATGTCCATTCCAAAACCATACATTAAAGCTCTGGCTTTTTGTAACTTCAACTTTATACTGTCGACAATCGGTAACAATTATTAATATATATAATTACTGGCAGGCATTAACAAAGGACTGGTATTTCCGGTATAACTAAAGGAAAATTTCGCGATGATACTGGAAAAAAGCAATGTACATATTGTTACAGTGAAAGATGATTTGGACAGTAGTTTACAGTAAATATCTTGAGCATTTCAACAGTGAAAATCAGGAGTTCTTATAGGGATTTAGGAATCACTCTCTAAAATTTGGTGTATTCTGGTTCCTGGAACTCCCTTGATGTTATATCCAGAACAGTGTTCCCACTCTCGTAAATTATTACGTAAATCACGCATAAAAAATTGATGTCGCGCAAAAATTTTCACCACGTGCGAGGTCGCGGGCGTACGAAAATGCTGAGGACGAATAGGTTCAGCTGGAATCCCTCAGTATGTTCTAAAAATAGATCATGGAAATTCTACGTTCTCGGCCAATCGGTCGGCATAACTGCTTGTGATTTACCGTTGATGTCATGAAATGTAGACTGGTTTCATATTTGAATGCTCTGGGAATTAATATTAGCACTTTAAAAGTGTGACCAATCTAATGATCCAGGCTTCGTCTGCAAAAATGTGGCAGACAAATCATTGTGTTTTGCTTCACGGCGAATAAAGTAAATGATGAACAACAACAAAGCGAAGAGGTAACATCCACAAGTACTGAAACAACTACGAGTAGTGTTAAAAGTCGGGAAAAGTACCCGAAATGGTTTCATAACAAGCGGTTGCCGCGGGTTGTAAAAATTTTAAACGGTCGCTGCTTGTCTATCATACAATTTTCATACCCCCCAAAATTGAGATTTACCCCTACTTTTTGTGTCTAGGGGGTAAGTATACCCTTGAAAAAAAACGGAGTGGGAACACTGCAGAATCATATTTTCACATTGGATTATTTTCTTTCTTTGAAAAATACTGTTCTGAATGAAAGTGTACATGTATGTGTTTCAACTCCAGAAATCTTAAATTTAAGATCATAGGATGTTCAAGCAGGGATCATTTCTCCCTTTTGTCTAATTTTAATGAGATTTTTTCAGTTCTAACAGTGAATTCTATGTGACTTCAATAAAGACACAAAAAGCTTGGTAGCAAAAATATGTGACAATTAAAATATACCAATGAATTTCAGCACACAATTTTACATGCAACGTATCAAATAATTGCTAGAAATTATTCTGAAATATTTTATTGATAAAAACTTGGGCTTTCATAACATTTTGACCACCAGTTTATAAATCAAATCCCAAAGTGTTTGTCAACATTTTAAGGGAATTTTTTGGTCAAAATAGGGGGAAAATATTTTTGATTCTGCCCAGATAAGTGCCCTGTAACTCTACATAAATCTAACGATATTCTTAAAGTCTTAATATTAAACAATGAAAAGCTTTAATTTACTTGTTTAATTTGATTGTTTTGGTTTTTAACCTAGACGATTCCCGTCCTCAAAGACGGCACTTTGATTTCGGGCTTACTTATTGAGTATTGACTTGCTGTTTTTCGATTTGGCTGCGAAAAACAGCTTAGAATTTTACAAAGTAATATATTTTATCCAAGATGTAGGCGTACCAAGTAGATTTTTTAACGAAATTTACGCCGATACGTCCACAAAGTATGATATTGGTTACAGTAGCGTTAAGTACCGACCGAAATTTGAGTACGACATTTCGAGAATCTTTTGTGCGATTTTATTGAAAAAAGTGTGAGGATACTGCAGAATCGAACCCAAAATGACCTAGAATTGTATGAAGAAATATATTTTATCCAAGATGTAGGTGTACCAAGTAGATTTTTGAACGAAATTTACGCGAATACGTCCGCAAAGTATGATATTGGTTACAGTAGCGTTAGGTACTCATCGAAATTTGAGTGCGACATTTCGAGAATCTTTTGAAAAAAGTGGGAGGATACTGCAGAATCGAACCCAAAATGATCCCTGTTCAAGTGTCATCTTTCATTGTATTGCATATTTATTTCACAATGGGACAGGCTAGTTGGGGATGAATATCTCTTGTGTGTGTTTAGCATGGTTCACACAGGCCTTGAAAAGTACTTGAATTTGATACCAAGTACTTTAAAAGTACTTAAATTCTGGGCTGGGAAAAAGTCCTTGAAAAGTACTTGAATTTGAAAATAAAACTAGTGAATTTCTTTAATAAAAGTCATTGAAGTTGTATGTTCTGCATAAAAAAACATCCAAAATAATTGTATCACGCCTTAAAATGGCGAGAAAATAGTCTGTATCTGTGTCAGTCCATTGAACCTACTCACGTGTGATGTATTTAGACACGCTTGCTTCCGGAGTGATTTCCCTTTACCAAAAGTCATGGTTGCAGAAAATTTGTGAAAATGAGCAGGAATAAGTGCATTTTCTCATAGACATTGCTCCCAAATGTTAGTTATAAAGCATGGATAAAGGATTTTAGGGGGAACAAACTCAAGTGTACTTGCGTTGTGTTGGATAAACTTATAGACATAGCACATTATGGGCGAAAGCATGATTCGCACAGGTCTTGAAAAGTACTTGAATTTGATGCCAAGTGCTTGAAAAGTACTTGAATTCTGTGCTGGGAAAAAGTCCTTGAAAAGTACTTGAATTTGAAAATGAAACTAGTGAATTTCTTTAAAAGACATTGAATTTGTATGTTCCGCGTAAAAAACGTCCAAAATAATTGTATCACGCCTTAAAATGACGAAAAACTGTCTATCCGTATCAGTCCATTGAACATGCTCACGTGTGATGTATCAACTACGCACGGATTCGGGAATTTAGACACGCTTGCTCCCGGAGTGACTTCCCTTTACCAAAAGTCATGGTCGCGGAAAATTTGTGAAAATGCATTTTCACACCGACATTGCTCAAGAACGATAGTTATAAAGCATGGATAAAGGAATTTAAGGGGAACAAACACAAGTGTACTTGCGTTGTGTTTGATAAACTTGTAGACATAGAGCATTATGGGCGAAAATGCGTTGAAGAGTCATTAACGAGACAAAAGCAATCATTAACATGATAAACAAAATCGAACAAATAAACGTTCCAATGAGTCAATACAGTCGTTCCTCATGACAAAAAATTAGATTTGAATAACAAGTAAATATTGCGATTATCAAGACAACATGTATTTTGCTTGATTTTAATTTGAATAACCAAGATACATATTACATTGTCTTCCAAATATGATTTAAGGTGACATTTGACTATGTATCCTGACATGAAGTCGGATTTTTCGCATCATTTTAGTCCTTGAAAATTAGAAAAAAGTCCTTGAAAAGTCCTTGAAAAGTACTTGAATTTTGTCTCAGAACTTCTGTATGAACCATGGAAAGTGTGTTGAAGAGTCGTCAACGAGAAGAAAAGCATTTATAAACAAAATCTGACAAATAAATGTTCCAATGAGTCAGTACAGTTGTTCCTCATGGCAAAAAAATCCAGATTTGAATAACAAGTAAATATTGAGATAATCAACATGTATTTTGCTTGATATTAATTTGAATAACCAAGATACATATTACATTGTCTTCCAAATATGATTTAAGGATGTCTGCTACGTTGTTCTGCACATGCGCTAACTATCGGAAGTGAGCAAATGTCGTAAAATAGCTATCCACTGAAAAAATGATCTGTAAACTTTCAGAAAGTATAGGTCGCTACTTTATTTCACTGTTTTACATGCAGTAATCACCAATGAGTCTCATTTCGTGGTGTACAACCTATTATGTTTCAAATATCACAATTTATTGATTAATCTGCGGAGTGCCGATGACGTCATAAACGGTGTATTACGTCCGCGAAGGTCAAACTGAAAGTGCTAAAAAGTTTTATTTTATAAAGCGGTTTGAAAGGTTAGATACGCATTTATGTTGTTGATGTTGACGCTGGATGTGTTTGTATTCACCCTCCAGTTACGTAAGTATTTATTTCTCACTTGTTATTAGAGAATAAGATCACTTTTTCGATATAATTAGACCCGGAAGTAAAACTGACACCGAGGAATCATGAAACAGCAACCAAGTTATATTGATCACATAAATTCAAATATGCTGTAGATATAATTTATTCTAGACCTGGGGAAATAAGCCAGGAAGAATGATTTCAAAAACATTTTCTTATCCTGCCGAGGACTTACAACCTTGTGCTGTAGTGGATGCCTGGTAGATAAGGAATTTCAACAGCCTTACTGTTGGACTAGCTATTTACTTTAGCCCATGGAAATATCATAATGATAATAACATATCATGTGTGTATTCTATTACATATAATTATAACTATACTGCTGTTGATGCAGAGTGATGATGATGATGATGATGATGATTTTGTTCAAAGCTAAAGAGATGCATTTGAGGATGATAAAATACTTTGTTACTAAATCTGAAAAGGCTGCAGTAAACACCATGGTATATAAACTGCTGTTCTAAAGTTGTAGATTCTAGTAAACATATTGCATATGACCTACTGCACCAAAGATGCATGGCACTGTTTGTAGAGGAATTAGTTAATAAGAATCAAACTTTAAAGTAAAAATGTATGCATGTGCACACTATGTCTAGTACAAAAACTTGCCATAAATTCTGGTTTATGAACTGGTGATTGTTCCCTGGGCTTCCCAGCTTAATGAACTAATATCATATTGAGTTCACAGTCACTAAGTATACTTTAATTGTGACATTATCTTTATAGATTTTTCCTTTGCTTTAGGCAGCCCACCATGCAGACCAGATGCTGAAAACAACTACTTACAATGGGTGCATTGTCTTCATCAGCCTCAACAAGTTGGGCCAATATTGGTTAAGACACCAAGGAAATGCCATTTGTTTGCTTATGTGCTGAAGGACAAGATACTGTTGACAGAGCTGAATGTAATACTACATGTATAATTAATGTCCTTTTTGTTTCTTCATTTAAGTATAACAAATGAAAAAGTGAATTTATGATTCAGATCTGCTTTTGAATTCTAACTTGCATAGTTTTTGCCAAAATTGTTTCTCAATACTTGCTAGGTAGTCACATACTCTGTTACATATTTTTATAAAATGGCAGGAAAATGTATGTAGTTTCATATCTTTTTCTTTTACAGGAACTCAGCTATTTTACTTGATAGAGGAAAGTCAATGTACTTGGAAAGCAGCAGAGTGTACATTTAAAATTCACAATACAGCTGAATGTCCACCTGTAGATGCAAGATACATGTACACAAAATGCACATCAGGTATTTATTATGTCTCCCCCACCTCGGGGGGAGACATATTGTTTTTGCCCTGTCCGTCAGTCCGTCCGTCCGTCAGTCCGTCAGTCCGTCCGTCCATTCTTCGTTTCCGGACGATAACTAGAGTTCCTTTTGACCTACAGCTCTCAAACTTCATAGGATGAATGGTCTTATTGAGCAGATGATCCCTATTGTTTTTGGGGTCAGTAGTTCAAAGGTCAAGGTCACAGTGACCGTTGGTCAATTTCCGTTTCCGGATGATAACTAGAGTTCCTTTTGACCTACAGCCCTCAAACTTCATAGGATGATTGGTCTTATAGAGCTGATGATCCCTATTGTTTTTGGGGTCAGTAGGTCAAAGGTCAAGGTCACACTGACCGTTGGTCAATTTCCGTTTCCGGATGATAACTAGAGTTCCTTTAGACCTACAGACCTCAAACTTCATAGGATGATTGGTCTTATAGAGCAGATGATCCCTATTGTTTTTGGGGTCAGTAGGTCAAAGGTCAAGGTCACAGTGACCGTTGGTCAATTTCTCATTTCCGGATGATAACTAGAGTTCCTTTTGACCTACAACCCTCAAACTGGGGGAGTCCGTCAGTCCGTCCGTCCATTCTTCGTTTCCGGACGATAACTAGAGTTCCTTTTGACCTACAGCTCTCAAACTTCATAGGATGAATGGTCTTATTGAGCAGATGATCCCTATTGTTTTTGGGGTCAGTAGTTCAAAGGTCAAGGTCACAGTGACCGTTGGTCAATTTCTCGTTTGTAACATATTTTAATTGGAAGCTTAATAGAGAAGGCTTTACCCTTTATCATCTTGGAAAAACATTAAATATAGCAATTAACTCACTAGATATAAGTACAGGTTAAAGTTGTGTATATATTTTAATGAGATTATTACAAGAAAGTGGTAGCTTTATTTGTTACTAAGATGATAATGACAATTAGATTGCGTGTACTGTATCAAAGGTGATGTGACTATATTTTGTGTCCGCTCCATATCTCTTGTACCCCTTGAAGGATTTTAGAATAACTCACCACAAATGTTCACCATATTGAGACGATGTGCAGAGCGCATACGTGTAACGACCACCTTTGTTCAAGGTCAAGGTCACAATTAGAGATCAAAAGTCATGTGACTGTATTTCGTGTCTGAACGAAGTGTTCAGCAACTGTGATGAGATGTAACAGACACATTCCCCACTCAACAATGGAATTTAATTATTTATCTTCACTTCTTCTCCACAATTATTTTATTTTAATATCCTGTCTCAGTATTACAATCATTGACAAACTGCCATTTGGGAGACATTTGTTTTTGTGACAAAAATAACCATCTAGTTTTTTATGGTCTGCAAGGGTTTCAAATACTCCCAACAGTGCTTTTCTAATAAAACTCTATATAACAATTGAATTTTTTGAATACCATGGTATGATATCTTGAGATTTTGAGTTTTAAGGATAATTGGCTGACACAATAACACTATTATGCCATAATATCACATTTTGCAATATACATCTACTTCTTTGTACACTGCAGTTATTCTCATACACAAACTGTATTGTCTTTTACAGATGAATACATGCATATATAAGGATTGAAAGTACTTCCATGTTAAAAAGTACCTAAACAGGATTCAATAGCAGATCTTTATAAGATACTTTTGTGTCACTATTACTCATGATTGATCATATGTGTATGGTCTCAGAATACAAATTGATATTTACTTTTGTAATGTCAGTATCTGATACATACAGAGAGTTTCATCTTCAAAATTTTAAAATTATGGGATTATATTTACTTCTGTTTACACATTTGTTTTTAGATGCATATTGACAATACAGCTGGACTGAACTAATGATCTGTTTGCTTGGTATGCAATATGGCTAAATTTAATAGGTAAGAATTGCATGTCTTTCTAAACAAACAAAACAGGCTTAGTATGTTCAATTCATGTGCCCTCATTTCATGAATAACAACTATACAGACACCTAATGTGTACCCAACATTCTTGCATTAAACAAGATGTTTTGTTTGGGTTGTATAAACTAGTATTCTAGGACAATGTGATAAAAATGGAAAGAGAACTGAATAGCAGACTGTAGACTGATTAAACTCCATGGACTGTCAGAGTAAGCAGTTCTAACTTGCTCACATACCTCAGTGACCAATTTTTTAGATGTAATGAACCCGATAGTTTTATTTTAGTGAAGACATAGTTTTATCAAACTGACTCAAAAAAATATTTTGAAAGTTAACCAGTAAGCTATCTTACACAATCTTATCTAACAAACATCTTCAAACACTGTTGCTATTTCTCAATAACTTCACCATACATTTTCATCTGTAACTCCAGCAAGTCCATTCAACACTAAAGTCAAACTAAAGATGGGTGTTGTAAATGAGTAGTGCAATTATGCAAAACCATTTTTTTTATTTGAATAATGTTATACTTTGTTTCTATTAAAGATCAATTAAAATTATCAAAATGCAAATAATATGATCGCAGTTGCATGTAACAGGGGAATGTTTTTAATTTCAGGTGAACATGAGAGTATTAGTATATAGTGAAATGGAGGGATTGTTGAAAAAATGGGACAAATTACAGAAACTGTGTGACATTCATCCCTAGATGGTCATAATATACCATAAATTTATAGAAGATTGTGAAAGTGTTTTTCAGAGTTGGAAGTCATTTCTTGAAAACCATTTTAAACCTGGCAAACATGTATCATTTATATGTATTACTGACTGTTCTGTTTTTTTAGTGATTTTCATTCACAGTACCATTATTTCCAACAATCATGTAATAAAAAAATGTTTGGTTTTACCTAATGGAATAAACAGGAGATAATGATGGTTAATAATGACTTAATAATGTTTTTGCATTCCCAAATATGGTGACATAGTTTGTTGAAGCCTAGTGCCAAAAAAAGCCTGGATAGGTACCTTTTTTAAGGTTTTATTATACCCCCAAAACGAAGTTTAGGGGGGTATATAGGAGTCACCCGGTGGTTGGTCGGTCGGTCGGTCGGTTGGTCGGTCGGTCGGTCGGTCGGTCGGTCGGGCGGTCTGTTGCATTTTCCTTGTCCGGAGCATAACTTGAAAACTACTAGTTGGAATTCAATACAACTTCATACAATGGTCAAGCACATTGAGAGGAAGTGCAGTGCACAAGAACTATAACTCCATCTTCACTAATTACAGAGTTATTGCCCTTTGTTACTTTTCCTTGTCCGGAGCATAACTTGAAAACTACTAGTTGGAATTCAATACAACTTCATACAATGGTCAAGCACATTGAGAGGAAGTGCAGTGCACAAGAACCATAACTCCATCTTGACTAATTACAGAGTTATTGCCCTTTGTTACTTTTCCTTGTCCGGAGCATAACTTGAAAACTACAAGTTGGAATTCAATACCACTTCATACAATGATCAAGCACACTCAGAGGAAGTGCAGTGTACAAGAACTATAACTCTATCTTGAGTATTTACTGAGTTATTGCCCTTTGTTACTTTTCCTTGTCCGGAGCATAACTTGAAAACTACTGGTTGGAATTCAATACAACTTCATACAATGGTCAAGCACATTGAGAGGAAGTGCAGTGCACAAGAACTATAACTCCATCTTGACTAATTACAGAGTTATTGCCCTTTGTTACTTTTCCTTGTCCGGAGCATAACTTGAAAACTACTGGTTGGAATTCAATACAACTTCATACAATGATCAAGCACACTCAGAGGAAGTGCAGTGTACAAGAACTATAACTCTATCTTGAGTATTTACTGAGTTATTGCCCTTTGTTACTTTTCCTTGTCCAAGCATAACTTGAAAACTACTAGTTGGAATTCAGTACAACCTCATACAATGGTCAAGTACATTTAGAGGAAGTGCAGTGCACAGGAACCATAACTCCATCTTGACTCATTACAGAGTTATTACCCTTTGTTACTTTTCCTTGTCCGGAGCATAACTTGAAAACTTCTGGTTGGAATTCAATACAACTTCATACAATGGTCAAGCACAGTGAGAGGGAGTGCAGTGCACAGGAACCATAACTCCATCTTGACTAATTACAGTGTTATTGCCCTTTGTTACTTTTCCCTGTCTGGAGCATTTTTCGAAAAACTACAAGTTGGAATTCAATACAACTTCATACAATGGTCAAGCACAATGAGAGGAACTGCTAAGAACAATATCTCTTTTTAGTTTGTTTGCAAGGTATTATGTTACTACGAACTTCTTCAGTTTATAAAGCAATCCTTTTGGGGGTATTAATCACATTTAGTGATAGCTCTAGTTTTGATGGTGATATGTTCCCCTTGATATATGTTGATTTTCAGAAAATCGTTGAAATCCCTTCACTGATTTAAAGGCCATCGATATGCATGAATTAAGTGCCATTCTGAAAATAAGTGGGTGGGGTAATTTAATTTTAACATTTTGCATTTCGGCAACTATTTGTTCCGAGTCAATTTTTTTAGTGATTTTCAATCACAGTACCATTATTTTCAACATTCATGTAATAAAAAATGTTTGGTTTTACCTAATGGAATAAACAGGAGATAATGATGGTTTACTGTGGCTTAATAATGTTTTTGCATTCCCAAATATGGTGACATAGTTTGTTGAAGCCTAGCGCGAAAAAAAGCCTGGATAGGTACCTTTTTTAAGGTTTTATTTTGATGGTGATATGTTCCCCTTGATATATGTTGATTTTCAGAAAATCGTTGAAATCTGAACACAACGTAGCAGACATCCTTAAGGCGACTTTTGAATATGTATCCCGACATGAAATCGGATTTTGCGCATCATTTTAGTCCTTGAAAATTAGAAAAGAGTCCTTGAAAAGTACTTGAAAAGTACTTGAATTTTGTCTCGGAACTTCTGTATGAACCATGTTAAGGACATTAATATAAAACATGTTGTTAGGTTGCTGTTTCTAGATTTATGTCTGATTACAGGAAGAAGAACTGAGAAAGGAGGGCGGAAAATATGCACATCTCAATGAAGAACTACACTTGTTGGTTGAATGTTTTGCAGAGACTGTAGACGCCTATAGTAGGATCGCTAATGCTGTCACAAAAATCAAGGAATTCATGAACCCAGTAAGATACATGTATAGATTAGTAATGCTTGACCTTTGCCATTGTACTGTTTCAATTTCTGTATGATGTTATTGTAACAAACAGATATTTTGAAACATTAAACAGCGTATAAAAGTGAATAATGATGCCTTTTCAAACTACAAATTGTACTTTTATTTATGATATGATTTTTCATAGGAATATATCAAAAATATATATTCAGTAATGGTTTGGCTGTACAACATTGAAGAATTAAAAACCCTCATGTTCATTGTACAGTGGGAGCTAGCTAATCCGTACTTTTCTAATCCGAAATCCTGTCTAAACCGGACGATTTCCACGGTCCTGATTTTTCTTCTTCTTTATTTAATATGAATATACTCTTGCAATCCGTACCCTTTCTACTCCGAAAATCGGACAAGATTTTTAGACAAATTTCATAGAAAATAGTTAAAATTTACCTCTCGGATCCAAACGCATATTTGACCCAAAAATTTTGACATTACACAACCATTAAATTAGGTGCGAAGTGTCATAAAACATTTATAAACCATTTAAAAACATTGCACATATTTGTTTACAATGTGCGTGTCGGTGAACACGTGTGATTTTAAAACAAGTGTCAAAAATTACGATTATGGAGAGGTATAGCCGACTTATCTGATAATCGAGAAATCATCCCTGATTGATCATCAAATCGTAATTGTACATTAAAGAGCTCATTATATGTATTTAAAAGTAAATTGTATCACAGTGCTATTGTTCATTCTTTAATTCATTGCCGAAAATTGAAGCACCAATGAAGAGTCTTGATATCAAAAGAGCGCGAGTAAAACAGAACAATCAATGTTTGTTGCATTTGTTTTCGGATTTTTATTTGATAAAATAAAACTGTTTAAAAGTAAAAAATCTCTGAAATTGAAAGATAATTGTTTTCGTTATTTGAGTTATTTTTCGAACCGTGTAAAATGTTGATTTCTCTTTCTTAAAATCATATTGATTTCTCTTTCTTGAAATCATAAACAAAGTCATGTCTCAGCCACCTTCTAAACGTTGTAGGGTCGAGCTAACGCTTGAAGACAAAATTAAGTTGATTAATGATTCTCAAATTACACCCAAACCAACTCTCAAAGTACGCTAAGGAACTGACACATATCTGCACTGAAATGCTCGTAATTACGAGACAAGCATGAATTATTTGAAGAATTGTTTGTAAATACAAGTATTAAAAGTAGTAACATAATTTGAAAGTTGTCTTCTTAAATTGTTCTGGTAGCATGGTAGCACAAACATGTACATGTACTAATTTTGGCCTCAGACATACATTTACGGTACTAGATTGCCATATGGAGGAAACCTTTCTAATCTGAACACCTTTGTAATCCGAACATTTCCTCTGGTCCGAACAGGTTCGGATTAGACAGGTCCCACTGTATATCTATTTTGGAATTTTGAGGAAGTGTAAAGTTCATTTAATTGTCATACGTACTTATGCCTGTTTACAGGAGGCTGATCCACAAGCTTTGCAAGGTATGTTGGGTGCCGGGCCCGAAGAGAGAGGCTTTTACAATGGTGAAAGTCATATGGGGCGTGGTGGCCCCGGTCATAGAGGTGCACCAGGTAGAGGAGGCATCTTAAATGCACCTGGCGGCAGAGGTGCAATGCCTCCTGGAAGGTAAGGACAATAACTGTGTACAGTAATTTTTATAATAGAGCAGTGTTTGTGGTATTAAAAAGTCAGTAGTTTTAGTTCTAACATAATTGTCCTGACCATCTGGTATTGTGTATACTGGTTGTGTTACCAGAAGTGAGCATGGATGTAGGCTGTGTATTACAGTTCAGCTCCATGTTCCTGTACTTGTCAGATGGTCACAGAACAAAAGCAAGGTCATAGTGCTGATGGTGATACATATTGTCATTTTCAGTCTCCAACTATTGCTACAGTTACTTAGTTAACCATTTAAGAATTGTTGATTTGGTTTGAAGCAATTTTAGATTGTTTTACTGAACCAAAAGCACACAAGAAAGGTGTCCCTCTAAATTTAAGAGTAAGCTTGTCATGAAAAAAATCTAATAATGGCTGTTTCAAACTTGCAAATATACAAAGGTCTTATCAACCATATACCTTGAACGAGGGCGATGGACCTTAAACCCATAAGCAAACAAAGCAAATACACAATTTTCAAATGTAGCTCGAATGTTATTTTACTTCCATTTTTAACAGATTTGATACAGGATGCTGAAAAAGACAACTCTGTATGGCTAGTTAACACATACTGTACACCTTGACTTCACAAAACATATGTTCACATACCATTACGTGCTTGAAAGGGAAGGAACAAATTAGGAAACCTGGGATATGTTAGGTTTAGGAATAGATTTCAGTGAAATGAAATAAGAAACTGAAGCTTTCAAATTAAAACCAGCACTGTTGAGAAATTATTGCAGTTTGTGACAGAACAGAATAACCTGGGTGACTGAAGTGTATGAGCATTGAGTATTTTCTTTATTTTGCAGGGGTGGTGCTTCAGTTCCACCAGTAGGCAGAGGAGCTCCACCTCCAAGAGGTGGTATGGCTCCACGAGGTGCTCCAGCTCCAAGAGGTGTGCCTGCTCCTAGAGGAGCCCCTACACCACGTGGGGCTCCACCTACAAGGGGTGGTCCACCTTCAAGAGGACCACCTTCTACAAGTTCTCCTTTAGGCAGAGGTGCTCCACCAAGCAGAGGTCTCCCACCATCTAGTAGAGGGCGTAGCTTCCCACCTACTCAAGTGGCCTCAAGACCACCCCCAATTGTCTCTAGACCACCACCATCTTTACATGAATATGAAGACTATGGAGCAGAAAGCACATACAGCCAGGACCCAGTAAGTGGTCTGCTTAAGATTTCGGGCTTGGAGATCTAAAATTATCTTTAGTTTAATTTATACCAATTTATTTTAGCTTGATTGAGAAGAAAGCTTGAAGTCACTCTCGAATCTTTCAGGTAAAACCAGTAGAAGTGTCATGTCATATAGTGTCATATGGTTGTGACCATGTGGGGCTCGAACCCACAACCTACGGGATGAGCAATGGTACAACACCTTTTCGTTCCAGATATCGTGAAATAACTTTGATGACTAATTACTCAGGAAGTATGTCTTAAAAAATTAAGATATTTACTTGTTATTTGCAGTATGCACAGACTTACACTTCACAAGAAACTTATGATGATGGATATTCCAGAAGAGATCCATACGCTGAAGAAGCTTACTCAGAACCGGCAGCTGCAGGCGGGTAAGTCAGCAAGATTGTACAACATAATTGCTGGATTTGTTCGATAGTCCATTAGCTTTCATAACATTTAAGACAAAGCTTGTAAAGATTCAGTCAGATACTCGAAAGGAAACTTATTTAAAGCAACTTTAAACAAGATTGTTACTTTAAAAGTGTGAATGTACCTACATCTAGTCTAAATGAAAGTTTCAAAATGAAAGACATTCTACCAGAATAGTGTGGATGAAATGCTTAGAACTCCTTTAAGACTCCCTCTAACACATCAGTATCACACTTTCTTTGAAAATGGAGACTGGCTTGAGACTCTTGTTAGGTCTAGGAAAAATCCATTGATCCTCTTTTTTTTTTTTTTTCAAAACAATTTCTTCAAATAAGATTTGATCAAGAAACAGATATATATGTGATTGCCTTTTCCTTGTAACAGAGACACACAGTACTTTGATTACGGACATGGAGCCCAGTCTTACGCCGAGGATTATGGTAAGCAAACTTTGTACTAGCCAAGGTAGCACTCTTGTGTTGTAAGGGTAGAAATAGTCAACACCAGTTGTATAGAGACCAAGCTCATTTAGGCCTGTAGAAAAAAGAGCAGTTACTGTCATACTGAGAGCAGTTTCTGTATCTGCAAGTTCACATGTCTGTCTATTTAGCTATCAGACCACTGTTGTTTCATTATGAGCCGTTGGGCAGGTGATAATGTCCTGTATGGATAGAAGTATTACAGATACTTGTCTGAGCACTTAAACATGTGAAAAAGATTCTTGATTATTTGATGTTCACAGAAGTTTTATTTGAAGGGGTATAGCTGTAAGAGTTTCTTGAACTACACAGGAATAAAATTTGATTGATTGTAAAAGCTATTAAACCTAGTGCAATTAGTGCATAAATAAGCCTTGAATTCTCAGTCCTATTGCAGATACCCTATAATCGCTTTTGATGTAGTCCGGTAACATTTTGTGATGGATTCTCACAATAGTTGCTCAAAATGTTGTTGGTAACATGTAGATGATCTCATTGATCTGTATAGAAAATGAGCCATGCTGTTGATTTAAAATAACCGTGCTATTGATTATTGTAAAACCTTGATAAAACTACAGGTCACATTTTCAAATGGATTATCACATTTTGCCTGCACCCTGAAGATGATGATCTGTATTGAAATTGAGGCATTCTGTAGGAAGATTAATTGTGCTACAGTCAATTATTTTAAAACCTTTATATCTGTCACGTTTTCCAAAGATTTTCACAAAGTTTACTTGGAACAGTCTAGGCAGTCCAGTAGGACGGTGCTGGCCTTTCTGGGTCTCTTTGCTAAGTTAAGTTGAATTCAATTGTTTTGCTTGTACTTTGGATTCAGGTGCTTTTGCAGATACCAGAGTATCAAGACCACCACCCACAACAGGATATGACAGATCTCAACTGAAAGCCCCGCCTCCAATAGCAGCTCGTGGTGCACGATCACGCCCATATTAAACAGTAGCCAGAGCAGCACTTCATGAAGTTCATTTACCTGAGGGTTTTGTGTCAGCAGTGGGCATCAATTACCTGTAGATCTTTACTGTTGTCTGGAAACTAGTCATCGAAGAGAGAGGTACATATTTGCGCTCTTGGCGTAGATTTGTTACCAACAAAAAAATCTTAAAAGTTGAGACAAAATTTAAGAATAAACTCTAAGGTCTCCTTTAAAATACACTTAAAATGCAAGACCAAAAATGAAAATACTTTATGCATTATTTAAAACCAAAGTGAACAAAATTCAGGAGAAAAATACTAAAAATTATTACCATGCATTGGTTTTAATGTTTTAAAAAGAAATATTTTATGTTTTTATGAAAGCTTGAACAGTCAAGAGTAGATATTGTAATAACCTTGTGTGTTGTAAATGCCTATGACTTGTAAATAATTGTTCCCATTGCCATGATGTCCCCGAAGCATAATATTGCCAGTAAAATTTATGCCAAACTTTGAATAAAAAACCTGAATATTCATAAAATGTTTAAGACTTTGTCAGACAAAGCATCCAGGCAAATAATGTTAGTCTTGCTAAAAAGTTGTGAAACTAGAATTTTGTGGAAAATAGTAAAAATAGCAAGCATAATGTTTATCATTAACAGTGCTCTGAAAATGAGATTGAAACATATAATTTCCATGAGCAATACACAGGCGTCCATGCCTGTTGATCATTTTACATTTATACTTATTCATGTGTTCTTTTATCATCACTTTTGTAAATTCATGTCAGTAAATCATTAAACATTAAACTGAAATTGTGTTCCATTTCATAACTAATGAAATATCTTTGTTCAGTTTTATTTCAGATTTCAAGCAATATATGTACAAAGATATAACAATAACCATTATGTATATGTATTAAGAATAAAACAACTTGAATGTATTATAATGTAATTTTATGTTGAGAAGAAGTACATTTTTAGCTTGGAATAATAACAGGCTATACTGGTGAACAAGAAATAACTCAAAGTCAATCGGGAGAAAAATAGTTCATGGGGTGAAACACAAGTAATTTTAAAATGTTTAGGTTCTTTTTTTTTTTTTTATGAAAAAATGTTCAGGTTCTAACTATGTATCATCTAAAAAGATAAATTTTGATGGTGTTCACCTTTAACATTTTTTTTCCAAAACAATTTTTGATATCAATTTCCAGAACTGATATAAACTAGCAGTAACTGAAGACAATGATAAGTGAGCGAGGCCCAGTAAGCGTATCGTCATTTACTATCAAGATGAGTCTATTAATTTGGCGTTGCCAATTTTGAAATGTTTTCAGTGTTTGGGATTTCCATGTAATTTTTCTTTGATTTTCTATTCTGATGTCTTGATAGTTTTTTTTTCTGTCAAAAAATAATTCTAGTGCTAAATGATGTGTCACAGATATACAAATATGCAAGTATGAGATACCTTATACAGCAGTTAATGAAACATGTATATTGTACATGTGATTGTCAAGGGTGTATATAAACTTGCTATTTATACATACTAATTACTGTTGCAACTGTGAACAGGCCAACAGAAAAAGTTGTCTTTGCATATTGGATGAGCATTTCCATGCTGAAAAAATCAGTCTGGAACATCCCTGTGCCAGACGACTCTTGAATAAATTATTTGTGACATAACGTTACAAACATTGACATCAAATTCACTAACACAACATCTGAATATTGTTTGATTTTTGATGATTATGAGATGGTCTGATAAGTTTTAGAGAGCAAAAGGGTGTGCAAGCAACTGCTTCTTTCTGGCGACAAAAAGAGTAAAAAAATATCCATGACACAAGAAGAATAAAAGCAACTTATGTGAAAACTGATAGCTTGCATATTTGAACAGTACTGAATATATCTGATCTTTATTTTGGAATGCTGATGTACAACATTGCCTTTACTTAAAATTGACTGAATTTCCTAGAATTATGATTGAGTTTGCTGTGATCAGCTCCACAGTCAGTGTATCTGGTTATTTGCTTATGTGCCACCATTTCTAATTGGCATGTTGAAAGAACAGATAATTCTGGTCATATTAGTGCAGGTTAACATTTCACAATAGCTGTGAAAGTTGTGCTTTACTGAAAAGCTGCCCTGTAAATTATCAAAATACATGTGACTAAAGAATTGGGTACTTTAGTAGAGCAGTTCTTAACACAGGAAAGTCAGAAGTTGTTCAACATATTGGTTCACAAGATACTAGATAATAGCGGCATTCAAAGTCTACAAATATATCAACTGAACAACGATGCCAATTTTTTATGTATGTGAAAGGCATTATACTTTTAGAAAGTGTTGTTTTAAATGTATTTAAAATAGAAGGGCTGTGACATTAAGTAGAAATGTGATTAAACTAGCTTTAGTAAGTGTTGCATTTCAACATCATAATGGTCTATGCAGTGCAAAAACTAAAATAAATTTTAAGTGTCCATTATCAGATGCTAATAAGTTAGTTTTTTTAGAAGAAAAAAGATTGAAACAAACACAAAATAAAAGAACTAGCATCAAAATCTATATTTCTGCGGTGATTGACCTCTGTGCCTTTGATGGATTTTACTATTGTAATACTGCAAATGGGGTATATAGTAAAAGTTTTGTTACAACAATCAATTGCTTGTCACAGCCCTGAAAGATTATATAAAATGTCATGCCATAATTGTAAATAGATAAAGCAGGGAAGAAGGCTAGAATCAACAAGAATTTAAAGGAATAAAATGACCAGAGTTTATTTCAAGAGTTCGAGCAACATATTTTTTATGCGGAGCCATGGAAGGTAAAGTAGACACATTTCCAAAGTAAACTGAAAATATTACTCACTAATAAACTTAAGTTGTGATGTATAGATCATTTAAATGAATAGAGAAACATTGTTTCATATTGTACCATTCTGATAAGATTGGCTGTTGTGTTTGTAAGAAGTAATAAAATGAATCTCCGTACTGTACAAGATTATTTCATATAGTAAAATTAAGCACATGTACCCAAATATATTGAAAGATCCAGTTTATAAATACACTACTATGAAATACAAACTTGTTCACTTCTCAAAATAAAAAAGAAAATACAAAACGCAACTATATAGCATTTACTTAAATAGAAAATGTTCATAAAAAAAGCTTGGTTCTTTTTGTGTGTATCATTGATCTGTTTTCGCCATGCTCCAGTTAGGCCTAAATATAAAGTAGGGGTGCAAATCTGAAATGTTGCCATTCAAATCATCAACATGGAATGATACAGTAGAGCATAAAATTGTAAAAGCTATGTCTTGTCAAATAAAATTGGTCTTTAATGTTGAATATATATAGAACATGAGCACCATGGACAAAAATCACTCGTCTCTTTCAGCTGTCTTAAAACCTAACTGGGGCACTTAATACATAATAAAAGCAGCAAGCTAAATTCTTTATCTATTAATGCAACAAAGATTGAAAGAACACTGATGAAATGAGAGAGAAAAGATTAAAACAATATTGTATAAATATATTCAATGGCACTTTATGTCGATTTTAACATGTTCGTTGTGTTTGTAGGTTGGAGAGGATACAACACATTCCTGGTTCTCCATACTGTGTGTGGAGCATGAACTAGGAATATTGGGAGCAGCAACCATCTAGGAAACTGTCGAATTACATTCGAAACATACAAGAGTTTCACCAATGCAGAGATGGTTTACAAGTGAAGGAAAGCCAACATGTCCGACTGCTGGATAGATGCAATAGACAGGGTGTGGTTTCAGCAGTTTGTGTCGTTCTCCAAATGTACTGAAAACTTTTATACTGTGTTTGGATATGTTAATGTAACATATTTTTGAGTACAAGGAAATTCTTTGAATAAATTAGTTCAGACAGACTGAAGCGGAACATAAACAAAGAATAACTGTTTTAATGTTTGTTCTGTCTTTGTGTTGCAAAAAGTGTTTGACAGAGTATGTTGAGCTGAAAACAAAGCAGTGATGACATAACAGAAAGTACATAGAAAAGGTGCAATAAAGTATAAATTTGTTTTATTGGAACATTTTGTTTGAATTTAACATTTTAGCTCACCTGTGCTAATGGTGAGCTATTGTGACCACTCGCCATCCGGCGCGTGTTCAAATTTTGTGAAAAACTACTAGACCAATCAGAACCACACTTCACAAGAATGTTCTTTATGTGACTCATGAAAGATTGTTCAAATTAAGTAGTTCCTGTAAGAACTCCAGTTGCTATGGCAACAAGTATCCTGTTAAAAAAATGTAAGGCCAGAGCTTAGGTATTTGGCATGTATTATTGTCTAGTGAACCTCTACCAGAATTGTTAAATTCATGACTCCAGGATCAAATGACCTGTCCTTTGAATACCTTGATTTTACATAAGCTTATAAAGGAAAAGCTTAAAATGACAAGGCTTAGAGCTTAGATATTTGGCATGTAGCATTGTCTTGTGTACCTCCATCAAGATTGTTCAAATCCTCACCCAACCCACCCTGTTGGTCACTTTCATTTACATTACAGTAAACACTAAATCTCTTAAACCACAAGACCTATGATATTTGTTGTGTAGCATGGTCTTGAGGACCTCTTCCTAGTTTAATAGTTCACCGGAGCACAAAGTGCTAAGGTGAGATATTGTGATCGCCTGTCGTCTGTCCACACTTAACTTTGTGTGCAATAGAGGCTGCATTTTTTCACTGGATTTTCATGAAACTTGGTCAGTATGATTACCTTGATGAAATCTAGGTTGAGTTTGAATATGGGTCATCTAGGGTCAAAAACTAGGTCACTAGGTCAAATCATAGAAAAACCTTGTGTATGCTATAGAGGTTGCATTTTTCATTTGACCTTCATGAAAATTGGTCAGTATGATTGCCTTGATAAAGTCTAGGTAGAGTTCGAACATGGGTCATCTAGGGTCAAAAACTAGGTTATGGGGTCAAATCATAGAAAAACTGTGTATGCAATAGAGGTTGCATTTTTCATTGGATCTTCATGAAACTTGGTCAGTATGATTACCTTGATGAAATCTAGGTCGAGTTCAAACATGGGTCATCTAGGCTAAACAATTAGGTCAGGGGGTCAAATTACAGAAAAACCTTGTGTATGCTATAGAGGTTTCATTTTTCATTGGACCTTCATGAAACTTGGACAGTATGATTGCCTTGATAAAAATCTAGGTTGAGTTCGAACATGGGTCATCTAGGGTCAAATCATAGAAAAAACATGTGTATGCTACAGAGGTTGCATTTTTAATTGGATCTTCATGAAACTTGGTCAGTATGATTGCCTTGATGAAATCCAGGTCGAGTAAGAAATGAGGTCACATATTGTCATAAGTCCCAGGTAAGCGATATAGGGCCATCTAGGCCCTTTTGTTCAAATCGTGCCCCGGGGGTGAAAATTGACCATACCTTAACGGTTGCTTGTTTATTGTGGTGAATTTTGCGTGATGGGCACTAATTCATTGAAGTGAGATATGGTCATCGTGCCCCTCTTGTTTCTAGTACCCAACTTGTCGAATACCAATTGCTTAGTTCTGTTCTGTCTACCAATGTACAGATTGCAACTGCTGTATGCATGGACTTAACCAGGGATCAGGAAATTTTGAAATCTCAATCGGTCCGGACAAGTCGAGGGTACATTGACCCCCCCGGAAAAAAGTTATAAAAAATGTAAAAAAAAAAAAAAAAGGATTAAAATGAAAAATTTGACGGGATTTGTATATTTTTCAACCAGCCTCCATTGTTGTGCATGATCATGGAACGGTTGAAGTATTTCGTTGCCTCCTTTGGATTCCAAAATGTTTCCAAAAACGAAAATGTTATCTTCTTTCATTATGATTAGTAAATCTCACGAGTAGATAAAAAAAGCGCCGTTCACGTGGAGCGTTCCATTTTTAAGGGATAAACTTTACATAACTTTCGCCATAAAAAGAATAAGAAACGGAATTTCTAAGTAATAAGAAAAATATTGAGCAAAATAAATATAATAATTTCCATGTGATTTTATCATTGAAAGTGTGTTCAATTTCGATTAGAACTGATTACGTTCAAAGTCACCCCCACAAAGTTCTGTAATAATCCATGTGTCGGGTATGGGCTATTAAATTTTTGTCGTCTGGTTTCGTTTTGAATACATTTTTTATACTTCTCGGGTTGCTAGACCGATTAACATTATCTGTCGGCTTGCCCTTCCGACTTTCGGAAGCATTTACTACCGATGCCGGTCAGGTTATTTGTTTCGTTATTATTCTCCCGATTATCATACGCCGGTTTGCCATTTCAGTCATTTGATTTTTGAACATATTTGCAACATCGCAAATATGTTGCGTTGTGCCATTTCAACAAGAAATCAAAAAGGCATTGAATACCCGAACATGATATTTGAGTAATAAAAATTAACTCTTGGGTTTTATTTTTAATAATTTCTTTCATCTGTTTTCTTACCGGTCAAAAGTACACGTGGACTGAATCGTTTTTAATTAAGCCATAATAACACATAATGACAAGTAATGTTGGCAAAGTGTAGGTAATGATTAGCGGCCTGAAGACAATCGGTCTGGCATAGAGTCAATCGGAGCGCAAAGACATTAATTAAATCCTTTAATCAATAACGTGTTAGCGTGCCCGAGGACCAATTAGGTAAAGACCGCCGCGGGTTATTAACATGACACGTTTATTGGGGTATTGGATAGGTGCTAATAACACAGAGTGTGTGATTACACAAGCAACTCCTTTTGTCATATTTGAGCGATTTTATGACTTTTTAAAAAAAAATCTCGGACCGATTTTTAAGCAACTTTTGGTGACGTGAATCGGTCCAGCAAGCTGAAAATCGGTCCAGACCGGCAATTTTTCGGTTTTCCTGATCCCTTTAAGTCACTTAACAGTAGGCCATGGTAAGATTACAAATTCATTGAATTTGATAGGGTGAGCTTTTGGGATCACTCTCCATTTGATAATACATTGTCCAACCACCATCTCCTTCAAAAAACATCTCTGGCACTAGGCCAATGTTGATGAAACTTTGCAGGGATGTTCGAAGAATTCAATTCCATGCAGAACTAGAAATATAAAGTGAAACTTCAAAATCTTCTAGTCAGAAACTGTAAGGCCTAGTGTTGAGATATTTAGTGTTGCATTTTGTGCTAGAATTTGTACCAAAATGTATCAATTTTGTTCAAAGCATGCTCCTTGGGTCACTGGTCCTGCCCCATTGTTCACTTGTTTTATGTAGATTTGTATAAGGAAATACTTTTAAAAATTGCTTGTTTTATACCACAAGGGCAAGAGCTTAGATACCTGGTGGGCAGCATCACTTAGTGGTCTTCTACCAAGATTGTTTCCTTTCCAAGAAATTTCCAGCTGTTTGATAGGCAATGATCCTTAAAAAATAATAATAAATTGGGCAGGCAGGTAATATACTATGTACCCTATGTCAAATATGTTCAATGTGGGTTTACGTTCATGAACCGTAGTACTAATAATTCACGTCCTGATTTATGACGACATTAAGCAGCAATGACACATCATATGAGGGTATTTAAATGCTTGTGGCCAGCAGATAAATACAAAAATAATTGAATCTTTCTGTTTAAGACAATGAAGGCTAATAAAATTCTTAATTGGTTTTTGACCTGTTAGAGATATTTTTCACAGGTCCACTAAACTATATAATTATTGTCCTCGGCATTAGGCTTAAATTATTTAATCGTATACCTCAAAAAGTATTGAAAATATAACAAACAAGAAAAACTGTGATACTACGTATCACAGCGGGCCTAGAAACAAAGCTTTCATGTAAATATTTTGAAATGGGAGATGCAAATAAACTTTACAAACATTATAACAGAGACAGAATACATTTATATTCTTGGTTCATGTAAAGCAAATACTTAGCTATCCGATTTGTGCATTTACAATTTAGTAACTCATTTCCAGTGTATCATTTATGATATAAAAAGAAACAAAATCATATTCATAAAAAAACTTATAAATAGTCTTTATGCTCTTTCCGTTTTTTTTTCTTCATTAGATTGTATATACGAGCCCTATTTTCATTCAGCGTTAATTAAAAAAGTTAACGCACTAATATTATAATATGTATTACGCTTTGTTCCATTAAGGTGATTCTCAGAATATACAATACTATTCCTGCCCCTATCCTTACAAAATCGTTTGCAGTCAGAATGTTAGTGACAAAACAACGTACATTTGTATGATTACTAAAAGTATCGTTACCGTTTGGCTACCTGTCAGTTTATTGCTGTAGACGAGTATAATAACACGAAATGTAAACCAGTCTGATAAAGATAGAAAGTGCATCCCGACCAGTAAGTAAACTTTGGCTACCTTTCACTTTATTGCCCTAACATGACGTGTCTGATTTAAATAAACTTTCAGTGACTGTACAATGATACTTCCATTAAAAAAAATGAGGTGTGATTGTAAATTTTAAACTATAAAAACCGAGTCATAGTAACGTAATGGACCCACTTTACCCGATACCGGAAGATACCGGCATGTGTGACCGATATCGGATTTTATACTGGCAGAACAATATAAACTTTTCACTACTTATTAGACGTTACATAAGCATATAAAATAATTCGGCGTTTTACATGGATAAAAGATAAAAATATCAATTTTTTGACAATTTTAAAGCTACACAATGAACAGTGGTTTAACCCAATCTTTATTGTAACTTCCTAGGCGATTTTCATAACATTTTGTTCAAAGAACTATACACTACTTCACCTACCTACATGTTACATTTTCTAACCACGCATTAAATATAGCGGGCGGCTGCTGCGGCCCGCAATGAAGTCTTGAAATGATTGCAGCTCTACATATTATCAGGTCTAGATGTGGACCTGGAGTGTGACCGCCGATCAGGATTAAGTGTTTATGATCGGTACGGTATTCGATATTATTCAATTAAAGACTAAAGTTCAGTCGATAAATAGTTTTGCCGACCTGTTGAAAAGTACTATTGGCCAAGGAAGAAATATAAGGTTTATTTCATTTTTAGCTTGACTTCGAAGAATATGGAGAGCTATTAGTCACTTATGTGTTGGTGTCAGTATTGCAGCTTTGGTTATCAGAGTTGCATGCACGGTACTATCATGGATATATTTCAGTAGCGACTAATGGGATTGCTTTGAAACTTCATTAAAGTCTTCAGGGGTTTCAGGCTGTCAAGTTAGATAACTCTTGTATGAGTTTAATTCAAATTATGGCCCTTGTTTGACTTAGAAAATTTGGTTAGTTTTGCATGCAGGGTAATATTATGCACATATCCCAGTTACCAGTCATGTGATGAAATTAAAACTTCAATATAGTCTATAAAGGTGTCAAACAATCAGGTTAGATTACTCCTGACTGAATTTATTATAAATTACTGCCCTTGTTGAATTTAAAAAGTTTTGTTAAAGTTTTGCATTCAAGCTGAATTTGGTTAAAGTTTTATGTGCAATCTACTATTGGGCATGTACACCGAAAGACTTGGCAACACTTGGAAAAACCTGTTTACGGAAATTGGCTCACCTGGCACATAGTGCAAGAGTGAGCTATTGGGATCACTCATTGTCTGTTATTTATTGGTTCACCATTTCCTTCAAACGACATCTCTGAAACCACTTGGCCAATGTTGATGAAAGTTGGCAGGGATTATCCTTGCCTGAAGCTCTATCAAAGGCGTTGAAAGAATTCCATACTATCTTGAATTCCGGTTGCCATGGCAATGGAAAGGAAACACTTTAAAAATCTTCTCAAAAATCTCGACCAAGTCTATTCAAATCATGACACCCTGGTCAAAATTGACCCTGCCAGGGGGTCACTTGATTTCAAATGGGCTTATATAGAGAAAACTTTAAAAATTGTTTAGAACCTCAAGGCCCAGAGATTAGATATTGGAATGTAGTATTAATTTATGTAGTGGTTGTGGATTACACAGATTTCTATAGGAAATGTTTGAATTATCTCTGAAACTGCAAACGTGAATTTAGCATGTAGCATTGCCCTGTGGACCTCTTTCAAGATTGTTCAAATCAGAACCCCTGAGTCAAAATTGACCCTGCCTGATGGGGGGAGAAGGAGAGGTCACTTGATTTTACATACATGGTATACTTAATCTTCCCTGAAACCCTGAAAATTTTGCCTTTTGTGTTGCAATTGTTGACCTTGAATTATTGCCAATGGTAGCCAGGTGAGCGATATAGGGCCATCTTGGCCCTCTTCTATAAATTTTCAAGTCAAAATGTCAAATAACAAAAGGAAATACTTAAAAAAAAACTAAGGCCCAGAGATTAGATAGTTAAGTAGCATTGCCTATATAGTGGTCCTCTACCAAGATTATTCAAATTATGCCCCTTTGGTAAACGGGGTTAGTTATTTTACATAGACTTGAAATTTAAGGTCCAAACCTAAGATAACTGGTATGTAGACTAGAGTTGTCTAGTGGTCCTCTCCCTAAACTGTTAAGCTTTGCCACTAGAGTAAATTTTTACCTAGTTTTTAGAGCTACATTGTACTATACTTCTACTTGTTTTCTGTGATGCTGTTGACCATGTGTGACAGCCGATGGTACCCAGGTGAGGGATATAGGGCCATCATGGCCCTCTTGTTTATGTGAGCAAGAGAAAGACAAAAGAAATATCGGCTGGTAAAAGTTTTATTTCAGTTCTACATGTATTACTGTACAGATACTCGTTCTTAAATTGAGAACTAAAACATGGTTAATCCGACCACTTTTACTACAAATGACGTCTTTGAAGAACACAACTATTACCTGCAATGTTTTGAGATTACTGAAATACTTTCAAATTTAGACAGGTTGACATTGACCTATGACACTTTTACAGCCAACCAGAACATCTTATTTTGCTCGGTAGGTAGACATCGGTGAGAAAACTATGTGAAATACTGTCTAAAGCTTGAATTTCTGCTTTTCTTTCACTGGCTAACATTTTCTCAATCTGAAACGTCCAAAGGTACATTTATTAAGGAGGTACAGGATAAACAGGGGTGAATAAATCTGGAAAGAACTGATCATGGAATGAGTTTGTTACTGCATCTGCGTCAGCTTCGTCAGTTCTGTCATTGTACAGAAATTCTCCAGGTCCTATTTATCTGACCATTGACTCAAATACAAAATTTAATCGGGGGAACTTACAAGTAGTAGAGGACAGAACTTAAGCAATTACATTTAATATACATAACAACCTACATTATACGGTATTTTCCATTTAAGGTATATACTTATTTAGAAGTTTAAACAGTCCGTAATGAGTAAAAATAAACCTCTGCTTTCCATTGCGGGTAGTGCTGGATGTATGGTCTGGTCAGCAGTTCCAAACCCTTGTCCTTGTCTGATCTGCTGAGTGGTATAAGAGATGTCTCTGGGATGCCCAGTCTGGAAAGAGTGACTATAATATTTAGTTTCATGTAACTTGTAAACAAACTAAATATTTAATCTACTACACGAGCCGTTGTTAAAATACGCAGTAAATGCCAAGAATGAAGTTAAATATAACAAGATTCTGATAGAGCCTCGAAAACAACTTGACCTTTAAGTCCCAGGACCACAATTACAAGTAGCTCTTATCTTACCAAGAAAAATGTGTTATCGACGGAAAATAACCTTCATTTGTACCAAAACATTTCTAAATTAACTTTTTTAAATGGATGTAGAATCTACATGTTCGAAATATAAAGAAGTATTTTCAATGATATTGCAAAAAAAACAACAGAATATAAAAAGAATATGTCAACATTGTTATAGAGGGAAAAGAACATAGTTCTACCATTATCCTATCGGTATATTTATTTTACAATATCAGTAAATTTAAAGAGAGGACTTTAAATTGTATGAAAAAGTGGCAATTTCTCGTATCTGATCACTGAATTTCCAATATGTAGAGGTTATTAT
The DNA here is from genome assembly GCA_022818135.1 of Saxidomus purpurata. Taxonomy (NCBI): domain Eukaryota; kingdom Metazoa; phylum Mollusca; class Bivalvia; order Venerida; family Veneridae; genus Saxidomus; species Saxidomus purpurata. The sequence goes on from JAFMSR010000005.1 coordinate 45,473,258, forward strand.
ACGGGGCAGGTGTGCCTTTAGGCGATATTGGCACACTTGGTGAGCTATTGGCCCGAGGGCTTTAGCCCGAGGGCCAATTTGAACCAAGTGTGCCAATATCGCCTTAAGGCACACCTGCCCCGTATAATTACCTTTTTATTGCATATGTTGAACATCAGTTTTGCTGAAAATGGGAAAAGATAAGACAAAAAGATACAAAACGCACATTCCTGCAATACTTATACTATTTCATAAAGATAAATGCCACTGAATGAATAAATTATTCATACTATCCACAAAAGCAAACGTGTCAGTTTCCACATTTCGGTGTTCAATAAGCCTAAATTCTAAATTCAATAAACGTTGAGAAAGAGACTTCTGTGTCCTTTCGGCGGCCATTTTCCGTTACGTCTACGTTGTCAATTACGTCAACGTTTTCACGTGCTGACAGTCTAACGTTGCTGCACAGTTGACCGGAAATGGCCTCAATACGAATTTTCTGGCACACTAGCAAGTGTGCCGATATCAGTTATCGGCACACTACGTCACGTGATCGTTTTATCGGCCCGTATCACCGACAATCAAAGGCAAATTTGATACTATATATAGTAACATATGCAATAAAGCTATTTATAATTATCTCGGCCAGACACCTTGATCTCGTAACCTAGTTCACGCTGCAAAAATAAATCCACAGTAAGGCCTTGAGATGTTTATGATGTTTCTATTGTGATAAGCACGTTGGGATCCCATCTAAATACACCCAGCTTGAATTTTGGGATCCTATCTAAATTCAGTTTTTTTCCAGGAAATTTTTATTTTACTTTCGATTTCAAAGCTCTGATTTATGGAACGCCAAATCTACATAAACTCAAATACTAGTATTTGAAGAGCTCTACGAATAATGAGAGATATTTGCAGACCTCTTCGAAGTTCAATTGATTTGAAGAGGTCTCAAATTAAGAAATGCTTCAATTTCGATAAAGAACTCCAAGCTATAGATTATTTCGATTCTTATAAGCCGTATTAATGAAAACTATTGTAAGTTCTACGGACCTTTTTTCAGTTCGGCGGAAATGTGTAAAATGGCATAAATAGTGGTTGTTGGAATTCACTCCAATATTCGGGCAACCGTTCAATATATCATACATAGCATTAATACAAACTTATTTCAGTTGTATTATCTAATACATAGAATATATAAATACCTGACCGTGAAATTATTCAGAAGACGTCGGATTTTAGAACCTAACAAAGCAGACAATCGATTTAACTGAGCTGTACAACGTTTTTACGTAGAGTAATGACGTCAGTGTGAGGACGTAAACGTTTTCATTCATTGTTTTGTCAACCGGAATCAAAACACTGCGTCAGGGTTAATCCTGAATTTTCCTAGCCGTTTTAAAGGAAAACAAGGTGAAGGTATTCTAATGCTTAACTGTCGCAACCAAAAATAATACTTAGGTTTTTAATCCCAACTATTTCATGCGACTGATGTGTTTATACAGATATTATTTCTATTTCTATATTTATTTTTTTGCGCGGGAGTAAATTAGAAAAGTCGGAAGGAGCTACTTCCATGTCCGAAACTCCGCCTACTTTTCCGAGTGCTTTAATCATATTAAAGTGCTTGAATTGACTATAGAAATATACCATATGCATATTAGAATTGTTTGTAGATATCACTATATAATTATTTCTATCTCCAAAATCATTGTTGCTCTCACTAATTGAATTAGACTGCGCGCCAATTGTCCCTAGTGAAGAAACGAGCAAAACTAAGAGCGGTATGGAGCATCTCGCCTACAACTACAAAAGCATGAATTATCTTGTCACAAACTTGTCCCAACCTAGAAATGTCCGACGGCAGAATACCAAGCCACTTGATACACGGCACAGCCAAATGTTCCGTCTCAAACGAGAGTGCCTGAAAAGTGAGGAAACAATAGTTACAAAATTGAAGGTGAATGTTTGTCGTATTTCGCGATATTGTTTACAAACGAAGCGAAAATGTTGATCATGATTAGGGGAAATGTTTTACCTTTGACCCGAACTTGTATACCGTCAATATTTCAATTCCTGAAATATATATCGAAAAACGAAGTTCAAACAGGTTTTGAATGTCAACAGCTATTCGGAACATAAATCCGATTGGTTTGACCAGCGTGGCTAACAATGATAGAATGCTTGTGAAAGCTTCAGCTTGGAACCATTTCAAAACACACGTTTAGTTGTTTTTTTTTCAGATATGAAAATTCAACATGATTTCAAGTCTGACATGCATACAGAGCTATTTAAAGAAATGCTTTTCACTTTAAGATTATAGTTACCATGGGGATCGGCGTCTGCAAGAACAAATATTGGGATAGAGAAGAGATTCCACAACTTTCTCAAAAGCATTCTTGTGTTCATGTCGGGGAATCCTTTACCCTGTGAATAACAGAGACAACCCAGTAAAGCAAAAAGCAAAAACCATTGGTACATACCTTTCCTAGACTAAGTGGTTAGTTTATAAATGTGCTCATTTCGCATACAAACATCTCTTTTAAAATAGCTCCCTTAATTGGCCTTTCCAGGGTCCGTAATATACGGACCCTGGTCTTTCCTAATGAAAAGTAATTTTTTCTAGAGTTGTCAATGGCAGTTGTGTTGCTCAAGCGTTTAAAGTAAGAAGTACCATATATACTTACTGTAATAATTATACACGGATGAAGTTTCTCGCATATCTTGTCTTGTACTAACTTTTGGAAAGACGCGTCTTTCTCTACTACCAATATGAAATTGGCATTTGTTATTATATCTGCAAGTGCTAGTTAGGGAAAATTAGTCAATTTAAACTAATAAAACGTATAGATGTATGTCTTAAAGAACATGTTAAACTGAAATCTAAATTACCCGAAACAGACTTTGGTATCAGATCAATTTAAATGCAACTCTCATTTATTAGAAAGGATACTGTGTATGCTGTTAACGTGATTAGGAACCTGTATTCCCTAAAAAGTTATAAATTTGTATAAATATTTATCACCTGTTACCGAGCCCTATACGCAGTGTTTTCTCACAAGTAGACTGTGTCCCCTTTTGTCATTACGTTTTAGTTTTTGAACAGTTTTGATCCATTGTCTCGTAGTCTGTCATAATATAAGAAATGCAACTCGAAAATATTGTTCGTAAAATATAGTTTACAATGAAAGAAATACGATTTTGAAAAGAAAAGTTTGAACAAACCATTTGTGTTTGACTGCAGTCTATGTAATTATTGTTTGTGTCTTGGAATCGAAGATCTCCAGCAATACAACCCTTGGATGTTGCTAGCTGCAAAATATACATACACCTCCCATTATTGCTTTGCGTGTAAATGTACTATACTAAAGTCTTTGTTGTCTGATCCAGTTCAATCGGTAATAGTTAATATGAAAAAATATTGTTTCTATAACTTGGTACTTGTAATACTTTGATTGTAATAAGAAGTGCTAAACACACATGTATACGCACACATGCAGTTATTTTTTTCTAAATTATAATTGGTGATACTGAAATGAATCAAAGATGCTTATATAAGTAAATAAAGTTTGGTGAACAGTGTCTGCATGTTGGAAAACAATTTATACAACGCAAAAATCCGAGGAGAACGTACATGTTAAAGTTCACTGAATTTTGTTCATCCATACATTCGTGCCCGAAGCAGTTCTTTATAAAAAGTTATATAACGTTTGGAGCTGAATAATTTTGATTTCAAAACGTACCACGTGTAATTCCCACCTTGGAATTTCCAGCATACACGATATATTGTCCACTATACCATCCAGCACTTGCTGATTGCCAAACAGACTAGGGTCCTGATAGAACATGTCCCTGCAACATAATGTATGACTATATACAACACATTACAATGTGTATTGTCACAGCGTCTGGCCAATGCTTATGGGTTTCTTTTGTTTTTGAAGTCTAAAAATGCAATACCCTCTTCACCTATTCCTAAGACAAAATTTACAGATTTGTGTGACATTTTCAATAAAACCATACTGGATTGTTCACTGCTTTGTTGTTGAAATGTGTAGACAGTAGTATTTGTATTTTAGTCGTTGGAAGAGTAACTAGATGTGATTGCTTTTTGGAAGGTGTTTCACAACCCAAACTATCAGGGATCAAATCATGCTATGTCGAAAAACATGTCATTTTCCAGAAATGAAATACATTCATTTAGCTATATTTTGTGTTTTTCTCCCAATGTGAAAATCCCGTTGCTTGTGTAGGCCTTAACAGCAAAAAGACAGACTGAGGCGATGGACAACCTTTGGTACTGATGTTTGTACAAGGCAAGGCTACGAAGGAAATCACCAAACGCTAACTCTCGCAGTAACCAAAAGCTTCCAAAACTGTAAGCTAGCGTTTGATTGGTTGATGCAAATTAAATCTACCCCGAAACAAAACGTTTTCAAGTCAATCTAGCTGCCTATGTATTATGTAATATACCGGTGAAACTCGATAAGCATTTAAATGCATTTCAATATTTGAAAAAAATATTGCCCACCTCTTTGTGCAGTAATGATTAGTCTTCACAAGTCTGTACATTATTGACAACACTTTCATCATCAGGCCTGAATATATGAAAGTGTAGAAAATAGAATAAAGAACGGAACGTTTGATAAACAATGTAGTTAGTATAAGACAGCAATCATCATGTTGTGTATACGAATTTATTGGCATATAATGAAAACAAGTACAACATTGCAGTCAAAATTCTATTGTTTTTCAAATATTTTAATAATTTTATATACGTTTGCTGATAAGAACTATTTCTGCAAATGTATTTGCAATCAAATTTATGGTTTACAGTAGCTTACAGATGTTGTTGTTGTATGAGTTTGTTGCCTGTTTCAACCATATTCAGTCGTCTATACAGGCGGACAGTCTACCTAATCATCGTTCCTCTAGATCCATCATCCTCTGTAAGACACTTCCAACTTTCTCACATAAGGACACATGTTCGGCAGCAGGGTTCGAACCCATGCCTCTCAATTCACGGAACGTAACAGTGATTTCAAGTCAACGACTCTAACCATACCACTTAAGTGGATTTACAGTAGCATAGCGATGCAGCACATGTCCGACATAAAACAACATACCGAATTTTTTTACCGATTGCAACGACTCGAACCGCACTGATGTCATTCGTTGGTTTCTTCTTATCCCTAGGCCAGAGTTTGTTCCAAAACTGAAAATAAGTGGTTGCTGTACAACACTCTTCATGCTAGGAAACCTATGGATAGTCCACGAATCTAGGTGTTTATAGATACTGTAGTCTAAATATGTGATACTGGAAACCAGCCTACTACGAGTGTTCTAGCTACATATCAAACGATTACTGTTAATGAAGTTATGAGAGTATTTATATTTCAGAACAATGTATATCACAGCTATTATCCACCACTAGTGACTGCTTCTACCCACCTTACATCGCTCCAAGTAGTTGTGCTAGGGTACGTTAAGAGGGGCGGCATATCGTGTGCTGTGTCCTCCACTACCTGTAGTATCGCATCCTCAATCTTCCTCAAAATTTCTTCTCTGCAATTTACTATCATAATTTACTAATTTAGTCGAGCATTATTTAGGAATTCTAACACTATTGAAGATTTCTTTTATATACACAAAGAAGGATTTGAGCGTGATAAAACTATTAAGTATATCACGCTAGGCGTCCGGAACTATTTTTGACTGCTGAAATTCCCTCCCGTGTAATTTTCACACATCTACGAGCGGATTGTTTTGGGGCGAATATCGGCCCCATTCCCCCTAAAATAATATGCTTTTTCCCCTTCTAAGAAAAAAACCCTTGAAAACAAAAAAAAAATCGGAAGGAAAATCACGAAGTTACTCATTGGCCGGACATAAGAACGAATAGTTTTGAGTACGAATCCAATAAACATTCACGAGTCTTCTCCCTTGATTGACTGTCCAATGAATTTTCTCGTAACAAGTCCGTATATATTCATTACAGGGTTCCCGCTGTCTTTCGCCAATGGCGCAAAATTCGACAAAAAATAAATTTTGTCGCTAAATTTTTGAGTTGGCGAATTTTAGTGGCGCCAACAAAATAATCTCAGCAATTCTGACGTGTCAATCAAAAATCGATCATCGTCTGTTGGCCTGTTTACGGAAGAAGGCGGAGCTAATAAGACGCCAACTGATAACGCGCACGAGGCCGTCTCGGTCGTTATCAGAGGTGTTAATTGATAAACAATCATAAAACGAAATATAATAGATCTCGGCGAATTTATAATACGTTGTTTGTTACACGGATTTAATTAGCGATGCTTGGTTGACACGACTCTGTGTATTGTTACTATGTAATTCACAGATTGCGCTTCGGGCGATCATAACACAATTCATGTATACCCGTTTTTCCGATTATCACGTGTCACAACATGGTATGAGACGCCTAAATACATTTCCATAGACTTACATTGTAAGGATTTCTTCCGGTGCGACTACCCAAAATCTCACCGACTGCTGAAATGAACTTTATTTTGTAGAATCATCCTAGTCCCACATAAAAATAACAAAATTTATACATGTGATCCAATACTTTTGCCGTAATTTGGAGCTCAAGACACCACCCCAATTTGTGGCAGTTTTAGTGGTCACCGACCAAATATGTCAGTATTTTCAAATACCAAATATTTTGATTATAATTTATATCCAGATTTTTCTCTTCATATTTCATTTGTGATCTATCATGCAGCGATTATTTCAAACTAATTTTTCTTGTATGCATCCACTTAGTTTCAGCCAATCAGCAATCAAACACATAGTGTAGGTCCGCATGTTCCCTAGACAAAATAACCTGCTTCCGCTTTTCACCGATTTAGGGGTCTCATACCTAAAGACTTATAATTTCGGCATTGTTTTTCGGGGACAGTTATTTAATTATTGACTTACATTGTGCATTTTCAAGTTGCAAATTGTGCTGGACGTAAATTTTTCCCCTACATGAATATATCTATTGGCAATACTCAGCGCCTTCAAAACCTTCAGTATTCGTTAATACTTATCAATACTTATTTTAAACCTTTAAACATACTTTTGACAAATTGTGTTCTATTTAAAAAGTGTTTAAACGCCAAAATCGAAGAAACATTAATGTACGATAATAAGTTCACGGACATGCGAGGTCGCGAAAATATGTGTCAAACGGGGAATGCATACAGTTACTTTCATTTTTGAATTCATGGTGCTGCAGAACACGAACAGAAAATTATGATATGCAAACTAAAATTAACCCAAAGAGAACCCTGTTCATTCGGATTTTTAGGATATTGTCCTTAGCAGGTGAAAAATGTCACATAATCAAATAAAGTTTGCATGTGTCACTGAGATGTTTTAATTCATGAAAGAAAAAAATATAGTAGATCTAGAACAACTTGCATAATCTTTGTTGTATTTGTCAGAAAACTATTATGTAGCTACATCTGTTGGAAATGAGAAATAAGTGTGAATAGTAGTAATATTTATACGGCTAAAAATTCCCCTATTAGTCTTAAAACGACGAAAAATTCCCCTTCCAAAGGGTATGGGTAGCTGTCCCTAAAAGTTGTCTAGTGCCCTGACGAGTGTGCATGCGCTAATACGCTTGGATTGGTATTGTTGTGAATGAATTCACGTGATGTAAAACAAATCGTAGTAAAATTTTCTACACTTCCGGTATCGCCAGCAATATCAGAAACAACAAAAATAAGACGAATAGCGTTTTATTTGAGGAGTAAAAAAGAACAGCCAAAATTTCACGAAGTGCAAGGAATGCACGGGAAACTACAAGTTTTAAGACAGCGACTTCATGAAAGCGCAGCAAATAGTACGCCATCCAACATGTTTTTGTTTAGATTAACGTGTTAGAATGGAAATAGATTTTATTTTTGAGTGATATACCGGTTATTATATCACTGTGTGTCGTGTAGATGCTTCGTAATTAATCACTCAGGCCTTCGGCCTTCGTGATTAGATTACTACGCATTTACACTCCTCACAGTGATATACTTACCGGTATATCACTCAAAAGTGAAATCTATTACCTAAATAGATTACTACGCATTTACACTCCTCACAGTGATATACTTACCGGTATATCACTCAAAAGTGAAATCTATTACCTAAATAGATAGTATATCACTGTGGGGAGTGTAAATGCGTAGTAATCTAATCACGAAGGCCGAAGACCTGAGTGATTAATTACGAAGCATCTACACGACACACAGTGATATAATAACCGGTATATCACTCAAAAATAAAATCTATTTCCATTCTAACACGTTAATCTAAACAAAAAAAATGTTCGATGGGTTCTATTTGCTGTGCTTTCATGAAGTCGCTGTCTTGAAACTTGTAGTTTCCGTGCATTCCTTGCATTTCGTGAAATTTTGGCTGTTCTTTTTTACTCCTCAAATAAAACGCTATTCGTCTTATTTTTGTTGTTTCTGATATTGCTGGCGATACCGGAAGTGTAGAAAATTTTACTACGATTTTTTACATCACAAAATTCATTCATAACAATACCAATCCAAGCGTATTAGCGCATGCACACTCTATATGTTGTGTGGACATTACATGGGAGGGAATTTCAGCAGTCAAAAATAGTTCCGGACGCCTAGCGTGATATACTTAATAGTTTTATCACGCTCAAATCCTTCTTTGCGTATATAGGAGAAATTTCTAATAGTGTTAGAATTTTGGATGTGTCCACTGTAAAGTATCATTAAATCGCGACTTGCTCTATCAACAAACTTTCCAACGCCGCGTCACAGAGCACGCTTTCTACGTGTACTGTAGTAATGTGTTAATGTATCTCGCATCACATGTGACATGAACAAAGCCATCCTCAGAAAACTTGTGTATGAACAGCATACTGCATAAACACAGAAATGATCTTTCTACTCAATACGTATACATTTTTTATAAACAGTTAATTTGTTTGATTAATATTGACCTTAAAGACGAATATCATGGCCTATTTTTTCTTCTCCAGATTTTCAGTTTGCCAAGACTTACCGTTTTTGCGTTTAATACAGGTATTTATCAGTTTATGTCTTCAAATGGTGTTTCGAAGAAAAACTTCAATAAATGCAAATTATTTACTTCAATTTCCTCACAGACAGTTCATCAAGTAATTAATTATATCTGTACCGATCGTCCGAATCTAACAGGTCTTATAAACATGTATAACAGTAGAGGTAGGAAAAGTAAATGAACAAAAGGAAAGGCAAGTCAGAAAATAATTTGAAATTGTTGAAAGAATTTCTGAAAACGTAGTATTAAATGTGAAGATAATGAAAATTGAAAGTCAAAAAACTGTAGGATCATTGAGGCGGCCATTTTGAATTTATGAACTCATGGTATGTAATTAAATAATCATGTAGGTATTACTCCTAAGTTAAAAACAGCAGCCTCAAATATGAATTAAAACATCGTAATCTACATGACTCGTAACTAATGTTACCAAATTCAGGTGAAATACAATCATGAACAAAGAGTAAATGGAGTTCATAAAAAGGGCGTGTCAAATAGTAGGTCTCATTTGCATATATATTTGCATTTTACCACATCTTAGATTTCTTATAGCTCTTCTATTTTTTATCCGATTTCAAAAATTCTTTCAACGCTGTGTTTTTGTTAAAAGGCTCTTTAGTTACATGCTCGGATATATTTTGACTTGCCTTACCCTTTAACCTACTGAAGTGTCTTTAAGTGAATCGAGAATTAAGAGTCATAAAGTTTAATTATTTTGTTTCAACAATGTAAAGAAATTCAACCGATTTTTTCGAGTATGAGATCATGAAATGTGTATTAGAAGCTACAAAATGTAGAAAACTTTATTCTTAAAATATCCAGGGTAGATCGAGCTACTGTATTTTTTTTCTTCAAATTTATAAGTGCAAAGATTTGTCTGTTGTAACATTGATCTAGATTTAGTCACAATACCGATCTATCTACTGTACAACTATCTACAACTATATAACGATGTTTTGTTACCAGCGCCACCAACGGATGTTTTACGGCATCATCGGGTACTTCATTTCACCAATATTCAGAAGTAGGTTTCTATCAACAAAAGCATGTTTACAGTGGCCAACATTTGTCAACAGACCTATTTTCTGTTCGCTTCATGTTTTCATCGTATTCTGGTTTAGACCTGTATGGACTATGGTCAGGAACAAGTTCTGTTTTCAGTAAGTGTAACGCATTTTGTAGTGCTGTATTCATCTGGAAGTCGCAAATTCCAGCCATATTAAAAAAGTATTGAACAAATTGATTTTGACAAAAAAATGGCGCCAAAAACTATTTGCGTGATTGATTGACAGAACACGTTCTTGAATATTTGCCAGTTCAAAGCCGTGCAGTAGTAACTAACTGTTTTTCGGTTGTTTATCGAAATATAACGGTTGATTATATCCCGATAAACTCACTGTCAACTCAGTGAAAAACGTTTACCGGGCATAATGAATGCCGGAAACCATACGACGATGACGTTGTTAAAATGACGTCATGTTTGCTATGCGTTCTGATGACATTTCCCGCGACTTTCTACATTTTATTGAAACAAACTCAACAAAAGAAGAGTTTAAAGACAATTAAAATCTCCTTCATAAGTGTGTCAGTAGACTTGACATGTAGTACAATAGTAGGATCATAAATTTTATTGATTTGAACAGATAATTGATTTATAACTTATTTCCTGTTGTTTAAACAGTTGTATATAATTATGATATTTTACTTTCATTTACTTTTATTGCAGGATATGAAAAATATGTTTTAATAAATGCAGTATAACTTTGTGATTTTAAAGTTATATTGAGAATGTTAATATGCTGGAGTAATTATTCTTACAGGAAACCCATTATCACTTTGTTTAAAACTAAATAGATGTCATAGTTGAAGCATAAAATAAATTTATATTACTGCAGAATAACTGTGACTTGGCTGTGGCCTGAATGCATTTTTAATTTATAAAGAATCCTTCTGACTCTATTTATTTCTTTGTAAATTAAAAATGCAACTGAACGCTTCTTCTAACTGTAAATTCAGCCAAAGCTAAATTTCGTTTATGTATCAAGTGTAACATCTAATCTTAGTGATAATTAGTTTACTCTTAGAGTAATTACTTGAGTATTTAAAACATTACTTAATCTAACTCAATTTAACATTGAAATCACAGTTATTCTGCAGCAATTTAAAAGTCAAAAACAAATTATGTTTCTGTCATATTAGAAAACTATTTGGATATAATAATTGTAAGTGTTCATTTTTATAATTTAATTTGATTGGGAAATTACAAACGTAAAATGTAACTGATAAAACAAAACAATAACATCTTATAAAGGTCTTTAAATTATGTGTAACTAACATCACTTTCCTACATTATCTGTACATAATGTAAGGTAGTTATACAGTAGCTGAATGTGATAAACAGAAGCTAGTCTACCAGTGACCAGTCATGTTAATGGCTGACTGGACCCTGTGGTGCATACCCCACACTCCTGTTCAATTGTCTTTAAGACATAACGTAAACAGAAAATTTGTTGGAAGCGATGTGATATCACGATAATTTCTCTCATCAACACCAAAAGTAGTCATTATCAATTGTGGCTACGCCACTCTTGAAAATGTCATTTTTGGTGCCAACTCCGTGAAATCATAATGTGATATTACACCGAAACCAACAATTATCCACTATATAATCTTGACAGTGTTGGTTCATTATGATCTTATTTATCAGATCTACTAAAACCCGTGACGATCATGACGGTATCATCACGGAAAATATACGCACGTTTTAAGAACCAGGAAGAAATCACACCAACTGAGTTTCCAGAATATCAGGAAAAAAAGGTTTCACTGAGAACTGTCGGCTGGCACGTCAAGAAAACAGGTGTTGGACGAGTGGCCAGGACCAAACAATGTACAGTTATATGCACCGAATGGAAAATATACAGTCATTTTCGGTCGGATTAGATTTCTCCAACAGTTTTTAACAGGTCATGTCAATCAAGGGAATTATTTATATATTATAATTTTCTTCCACGAGTATGCGGTTCAGATCGAAATATCGGTCACCGATGGTAACTGTTTTGTCGGGAACGAGGCTTTGCCGAGTTCCCGCGAGACAGTTACCCGAGGTAACGGATATTTCCATCTAAACCAAATATCTCATGGTAGAAACTATTTCTTGCAGACTGTCTTGCACTTAAAAATAGATATTTAAATGCAAACTTATCGAAATGATGCCTTTTAATATAAAAACAAACGTTATTCAGATGCTGTGTTTGGGAAAGTGACGTCACATTGTTTATAACGTTACGTCACAAGTAATTCACGAAAGTCATATTCCATGGAGGAGGTTATATGAGATTTCCAGCACTGGTGAAAACTGCGGATACCCCGATCCGAAAAGACAAAATTACTCTCATGCCGACTATTTCTCATTCACAGGCTTTACAAAACATCACGAGTGAAACACATTAAAATCGCGATGAATGCATAATTTATTGCAATCTACTAGCGCAAACCATCGAATAATTTCACTCTCCACAATACATATTACCAACAATTAACAAACGAAACTAGACGAACAGCTGGTATCCCAATTGGTATCCTATCTGTCTTTAAGCTGCAGCCTAACGTCAACATTTAAGAAATAAACAAACTTCAAGTTGGTAAAACCAAGGACTCAAATTCATTCATAATAAGTAATTGGCGGAATAACTGAATTTGTTTCTTTATTTGGACTGGATTAAGTTTTAGTTTTTTGCACATTTCTTTTTAATTGTCATGCTTTATAATGTTGTTTACATTATATCATCTTCTGACACCTGATTAGTGCATTCACCAGTCCTCCGGAGGACATTCAACTGGGAAATCATTCATGTAAGGCCAAATGTTTGTTTGACATATGGAAATAGAGCACTTTCTATATCGTGTGCTTTACATGTCGTATACACGCTGCCGGCTGTCACTAAATATGGGAGCATAAAACACACAGAATTGCATTAATCAGTTTAATACATTATTTTTAGGAATAACAATCACTGAATATTCGTATGTCTGAACTGTAGATACAAAAATAAAGCAACAATTGAAACATAGAATCTACGATAATACTATTTGAAGTACAATTCATTAATATATAAAAAAGTAAAACAATACCAGACCTGTCTTGAATGAAATTCAACCAATCGAACATTAACATTCAGTATGGTTATTAACATAGATAACTGAGTTACATGAATCTTGCGCTGAATTCTACACTTATTATAAATTGTAAAGTTCTGTCAAATTTTGTCAATTTTTTTATGGTCAAATACCAGATTTGTTCCTAAATACATAAAGATTATATTATACGCTAAACTTTATCACAATCAATCAATAAGTAATGCACATGTTCCCCCAACTGAATTGTTGGTTAATGATATCAGATTGTTTGCATGAATGGGAATAACTGTAAGTAAACTACCTTTCTTCGTTGTGAAAAGTTTACATGGACATATCAATAAACAAGAACAAATATTTGCTGCAACTTCAATTCCTCTAACAAAAGAATTATATCGACATATTTGGTCCCTAAAGTTACCGGTACACACCCTAAACATGAGAGAGGCGACTATGTTACGGATTTAACATAATACAGTGCTCAATAAACCCCTGATCTGTCCACCATTGGCCCTTTTGGTCCCTCAGTTGTTTTGCACGTTCAGCTCTGACAGCCATGGGATGACATTGCGCCGGGTGATAGTTTTTAACGAAAAGACGGTCTTGATCCAAGTCAACGTCATATTTTATGCAACGACAATGCCACCTTCTGTCGTAAACCATCATTTCAATTTGGAAACGTCGCCCATTTCGATCGTGTGAGTGTCCCTTTTTTACAAGTACTCCGATATCTTTGAACTGAATTACATCGCCTACCTCAATATCACTTATAAGATGGATTTCTTTTTTCTCCATGAACAACGAACTGAGCGTCTTACAGTCTGATTCTTTCAAATCACCATTGTTCCATTCTTCACAAACACCGCTCGGTCGCTGCTGAACTTTTGCCCAGTAACAGAAATGGTCAGACCTATTAGAAGCCATATCCCATTTCTTTTCACCAACCCTTTTTCTCGCGCGCGTCACCACAGATTCTCGTGGATGGCACAACAAATGACAACAGTCGTACAATTTCACCGTTTTCCGCGCGACATCTACGGGAAAATACTCTTCCATTATTTCCCGAGTTCCAAGAAGACTGGGCAGTCCATAATGTATACCCCGAATGCGACCTTTTGTAGACTCGTCGGTGTCTTCGTGAACTTCTGACACGATCATTAAATGTTCTAATCCATAATATCGTAGTGAGATAACTTCACCTATGTTTAATTCAGACAGTGCTTTCACAGCAGTTTTGTCCACTGTAAACGGATTCTGTAAAGCTTTCCTTATCTTTGAGACGCTCCACTGCAATACAACGGACAGTAGAATCAAAATTATTACCAGGGGTATTCCGACGGCCGGTGCCATCAGCGGCAAAGCGAAATGAAAAATGACAAAAGTTATAACGGACGACACTCCAAACACTCCTAAGGTAAGCCATAGATCCTGCAACTTTCCTTTCAGACAAGACCAACACAACTGACCTTTCTTATAATCTCTGATATGTAGTGCCGTCATAACAATACAATAAATCAAGTAGATGGCAGCAGTTCCGCCCAACACAATTTCAGGCACGTTAACAGCTTTTGTAAGACTTGCTGCAATTTCATCCGATGAAACGTAAAGTAGTCTTATTATCCCTTTCGCAATTCGGCTTCCATTGCCAAACAGTTTTCGAAATCCATCAGCAATACTTTGCCTTATGCCTTGAACTTGGATACTTTCACCTTCTCCAACAACACACCATGTCGCAAAATGTTCACAGTTTCTCGTGCCAACATCATACGTTCTAAACTCTTGGTGTTCTCCGTTTGCTGGCAGCATCAATTCAGCTCTGTTAACAATTTCGTCCGCAGAATAGCGTGGATGAATGTACTGAATTATATAGATTTCGTCATGTTTAAGATCGTACGTTTTTTCAGCTTCGTAGATTTTTATCCTACCGTTTTCCTTTGAAAAATGAATAAGCACCATTTCTACTCTCGTTCCAGCTGTTTGTCTTATTTCCTTTATAATTGCATGATGTCTATATGGGTGTTTCAACTTGCGTGTAATTTTGTTATAAAATCGCCCATACTGTCCTGGCATAGATATGTGTTGTCCTCTCCTAAAGCTGGATACATTTTCTACACGCTCCTCCTTTGAGCAACTTGCGCAACTTTTGCTTCTGTCTACATTTGCATCATTTAAGCTATTTAAGGCCTCTTCAAATGCGGCTTGTGTTTCTGTCTCTGTGGGATTTTCCTCTGACATGGTTTGAATACCGTCAGCTGAATTGACATTATAATTCTCTCGCACTTCATCAAGTAAAAGTGGAATGTTATCAGCAGCGCTTCCGTGGTCAGATATAGTAAAATCATCTAGATCGTCGGCAAGGGACTCCGTGTCTGATTCATAGAAGTCAGCACCTGGATCTCGCTGATATATGTACCTGGATGCCATAGTTACCTGTAAAATATTACGGTACTCGATCGTTACATATTTTTGAGAATGTGATAACAGTACAATATGAAATTTATAAATGATCTTCAGATATTTGGAATGTTTTGAAATATAATACCACCAATTTGAAAATTAAATACGTACGTCTGGAATGCTATCCGACTGCAAAGTATTGCAGCGACATAGACAAGCTATTGGATTTTCCATGTTACTAAATATATATATATATTTGGATTTCCCCCGCGATCACGTTTACCTGGTAAAGCCGCAATGTTTAAGGTCATTTTAAGAATAATGTGTGGTTTTATACAAACGAATATTTTCAGTAAAATTCGTTCAATATATTTCTTTTTAAGCAATTGCAGCATATGCTACTATTTAGCCAGTTTATTAATGAAAAAGAATGAGATGTCGTATTCTCGCATTTGATGTTTGATTTATCGTTTACATCCGATAAACCATAGTAGGTTTATTGCCTAAAATTGTAGTATATATATATTCATAACCCTAGAATGCATATACAAATTAGCAAACCAGTATCACATGGATTTTTCACATAAACTATGATTTATTTAGGCTGACTTAATTACATCCTCTAACTTTTCTAACTATTGGGTCATGTTTTTAGTTGGAATAAATTGATATGTAGAACTACATAATTTATAAACACCACGTACAGAAGCTCAAAAGCACGTTGAATTACTAGTATTCATTGCCGGTCCGTGCTGCAAACTGCAAATGTATTGCAAAATCATAATATTTCGCCAAGCGGACAGGGAAACAAAAGAACGTTTAATACAGAGCCTATAAATAAAGAAACCTATACGCTTTATGTTTGACATGCGCAGTGCACACATGAGTCATCGGACTTTTATTTAGTGGATATCATAAACATTACTCAAACTTTGTTTCATCATAATTTTCATAGTTTTTGACCTCTACTTTTCTCGTGATGTCGACTACGACAGCAATTGAATGTAATCCACCATCGGTTCTTTTGAACGAATGCTTGTAGTAAGCTATTATGCTCTGATGAATTTCCGTCCGCCGTTTGTCAGTCCGTCGTTTGACCGTATTAGAATGCAGACCCTAATAACCATTATAGCTAAGGTTTAGAATGGAATTCAACAGTGATGGAACTGAGGCATAAAAATTTTTTTGTTTCAGGTTCCATACCCCCCCCCAAAAAAAAAAAAATTGTAGGTAGGTAGGTAGGTAGGTAGTGAATTTTTAAATTTTTTTTTTATACTCAAACAAACCAAATTCAACATAGATTTTAATGAATTTATGCTAAAACTATTAACACGCAAAAAATGTTCTAGGGTCGGGGCAAAAAAACATTTTCCTGTGTCGGAAAAGTTCTTATACAAAATGCATTTTACAGTTGTCTGCAATGCACATGTTTAACCTATATATAACAAAGACAGCTTTTATGACAGATTAAATCTAAAGTGGTCGACCTTATCACATGACCATGATGACAGCTATTTAGTGCGCTGGGAAACCAAAATATATAACCTTGAGCGTCACGCGAAATAGTTATGATGAGAATATGTTAATGTGCTTTACATCAATCTCATTTCTATTACCTATTCATCTAAATCCACCAAATAACGTATAGAAAATATATGATTGAAAGTAGTTCTTTGTGAAACGGTTAAGTCGGATACCCGTAAGTAAGATTGGTCAGACCTCTGAATTCAAATGTTATTCAAGTATTATTAGGTGGCACTCAAAAGTTTTGCGCCCTAGTTTCGAGCTGGCCCTGGTCAAATTTCTGTAGAAAGGATACTGTTGAGAGTTAAGGGTGCAGTTTGTGTAGAGAATTATTAATATTGCTATATTTCTCTTTTGACTGTCTTGCATGAGTGTTGAAATATAATCTGAAATATAAATATGTGGCTTTTTGTGGCTCTGTGTAAAACCGGTGCATGAGAATGGAAGTAGGTGATTTTTCACTAGTCTGCAGTGAGCAGCATGCATTTTGCAGTGGCATACAAACAACTGTAAATAGCAAAGAAACTATACCACTTTGTAGGTGCTTTTTCTTATTTAACAGGGAGTCTGGTGTCTAAAACTGACCAGCTCCTGGTTGACATATCGCAAATGAATTTTCAGTGATGTTTTGAAAATTGACAATTTGGCCTCTGATCGACCAAAAAATGGCGCTGTCTTTCAATGCAACATAATCCATGAATCTTGTATGCCAATGAGTTTGACAGCAAACTTTATGATATTTTTCAAGAGATAGTTGACATGTGCATGATGTTGTATTTTGTTTTTTTTCAGGTTAGCAGTTGCAGGTGTTGTGAGAAGGAATTGTGAAATTGGTCGTAAGCTTTATTGCCCAGAACCCAGAAACCGTCCGAAACTTTAGGGATTCCAAGTAATACTCAGTATAAGATACAAATGTACACATCTTGTACCTTAAAACCATTGAAGGTTTATATACTTCTATAAAGTTTAGAAGTATGTGATCATTTAAATACCTTTACAAATTAAATATCAACAAACCCATTTCAAAATACGCTGTTCGTGACTACAAAATAAAATAAACTAATGAGTGTAGACAAAACCCTTATTGTAGTTTCACAATTTCTTTATTTACTTCCAGCAATAGAATGTACATTATATGACACTAAACGAAATATTACCCAAGTAACAAAGTTAAGCTTCTCAAGATACAAAGTTATGCTGTAAAGCATTCAGTACAGTGTAGAAGAAGATACTTTCTAATTAACATTTACTGTTTACTAGATGTTCACTGTACATTATAAGCAAGATTCTTAGTCTTTACAAATTTGGGGAAACTCACTTTGACAATGAGAGGTACATGTACTATGTAACTTTTTTTTTTGGTGAAGCAGAGCTTCTTTTATTCATATATAATTATATATACATATATACAGCTAGAAAACATTTTCAATTACAGTTTAAATATTGTTTTGGATCTGACTGGAAAAAGTTGTATTTACATTTTTGAACTTTTAATAATGATGCATGCTTTCGAATTTTGATTTAAAAACTTTATATATTTCATAATCTATCGTCCAATTTTCACTTGCAAAATATGATTTGTAAATGCTAAACCCTACTATGGTTAAAAAATGTTGATATAGAAATAATTAGGTTCAAAAAGTTTGTATCCGAAAATTAAGCTTTTTATGTCGCGTTTATTTCTTTGAATTCCACACTATGTAACTTAAGTAGACTATAAAAGCATGTTTATAAACGAGAATGCTAATTCTTGGCATTGAAATGTTAGTGACCAGTTGGTTAACTTAATCATGGCAGAGCTTGTTGAATTTTGCAAGAGAGACAGTTTTTATGATGATTATTTATGAATAATAGTATTTTAGAATCATTGTAGTTTTATCAGTACAAAAATGAAAAAAACAGACAATATTACCAAAAATAATACAACATTACAAATTAACAGTATTTTGAGTTACAAAAATGAATACAAGAATCACATACCTGGAAAGAAAAGCTAGACAAAACCCTTATTACAGTTTCACAATTTCTTTATTCACTTCCAGCAATAGAACGTAACTTAAAAGAAAATCAGAAATCTTCTTCTCGGGTGTCGGCTTCGCCCTCATGAATTATTTCGCCCGGCACATCACCTCCGGGGAATTCTTCAATTTCAATATAAAGCACTCCAAGCCATTGATTATGTCTTAAAACGTCATTATATTCAATGTGTTGTACACCTTGCTGTTGCCTACAAACAAACATAGTTAAAGTACTACAAAACTGCACACATTTTGGTGTATATTGATAACACAAACGATCGGTATAGATCTTTTCAGTTTGCCAAGATGTACCATTTTATATAGGTATTTATGTCTCCAAATGGTATTTCGAATAAAACTGAAACTGGTGATACATCCAGCGCAATCAGTGGAAATCAAAGATTTGTCTATTGTAATATCAATATAGTCACAATATTGATATCGCGTTTTTGTCACGATCGCTACCTACCGGTGTTTTACGGAATCATCGGGTACTTTCACTTTCCCAAAACTTTACAATATCAACAAAAACATGTTCACAGTAATGTTTCAAGACTTGTTTTTTAATCTGTGTAATATGTGTCATATTGTTATATTAGAACCAACAAATTTTGCAATATTTTGTTTTTGTCTGCCATGATGTGTAAGTTTTCAAAAAGTGGTTGATACATACTCGGCATTTGGTAAACATTGCACATCACGTTATGCTTCTTTCGGCTTCACTGCATGTGTAATAGACTAAACTGTTACATGAAAGTAGAATTTTCACCTATAGGAGAGATTTACAGGTACGTCATCAATATCTAATAAGCGCATCACGTGATACACATTTCTTGGCAAGTCGTACATTCATATGTAAATAATGGCTGCTACAGATAAGATGTTCTCAGAAAATGATGTACCTGTTGCAAAGTTTCATTGTTCAGATATTTCAGAACACTCAGGTCACGCGCAAGGGTCACATTGTCTATTAACATGTTTCTTTTTGCTTATCGGAGATCGACTTTAAGCGTTCAGTATACTTGAATTTGAGCACGACGTGTCTGCTTTATGTGTTTGAAGAGATATTTGTATGTGGTCATAACACGATACCACAGAGGCCTGTCCGCGAACGAGGGTAAACTGAAAAAATAAAACCTGATAAAATGTCATTTTTAAGGTTGTCTGAAAGTCAGACGTCTGAGTTTTCAATATTCAGGAGCTATCGGCGTAGCCATTAAATGCACACAGAAAAAACGTGTTCCATATGGTAACTGTTGCTTCTATGTAAAGCCAAACCTATCTAACCTGCAAATACAGATTATTACGTTATAAATGTTGAAAGGACATCTACAAGTGTAATTTCGTTTGAACATTTATCTCAATAAGGGATGCCAAACTAAACGCGATAATAAAGTTACATACGTGAGGATTTAAATTAGTCTTGCAATAAGAGGATATTGTATTTGTTGATATATTTAGCCTTCGGACTTGCCCCTGGGTCGTACAAGTTGTGCTAGGTTTCTGATATAAACATTGTTCAAGTGAACTCAAATGCAGCTCTATACGGCTGACCAAACTAAACAGCATTTAATGTTTATGACCATGAGGAGTTATAGTAATCAAAATATATATTAACCTCTTGATCTCAAAGCGGACGCTCTAACCACAGTAAAAAAATAGGTACAACTATAAAATTAAGTATTTCAAATGGTCATTAAACAGGAAGTACTCATTACAATACCTTAAGTTATTTTCCTATGTCGGAAAAGTTCTCATACAAAATGCATTTTACAGTAGACTGCAATGCACATGTTTAACCTATAACAAAGACAGATATAATGACCGATTACATCTAAAGCGGGCGACCTTATCACATGACAGCTATCTATTGCACCAGCTCATAAGCTGGAAAACCAAACTATATAACCTTGAGCGTCACGCGAAACAGTAGACTTGCGAACTTTACAACCAATCACATTTTAATTTAACAAATCATCTAGTCAATAAATGATAGAAAATAGCTCGTTGTGAAAACTTTTCAGTCGGATACCCGTAAGTAAAACCGGCCAGATCATGGTAAATTTCAAGATGTATCAGGAATTCAAACGGTATTCATTACCATAATATACACCCATAATGGTTGTTATCATGCTTCGTTTAAAGCTGCTCGCTCACAGCTTCCGGTGAAAAAAACAACAACAATAAATTCTCCAAAATCATATACTATAACATAAAATGTAAAATCTGTTGAAAATAATGATGAGATTGGTTTTACGGCCCCGCTACACAATATATTTATACTGCAATTTCAAAAGCGTTTATAACGCTTTACAATTTTTAAATATACAGGTACACTTTACAGGAATATATACCGTACTGGAACCTTTTTATTTGACTTTTCGGTCTAAAATATGTCATTATTAGTTATTATTATTTTACAGTTTGAAGAACTTTAATTTTTAACTCGAAAGAAAAACCTAGGCAAATCAATTAGACCTTAATGATAATGTAGATGTAAAACAAGTCAAAACTCAAAATCTGCTCGGTGTATACACTGACAAAAATTTAAAATGGACTGAACAAATCAAGCACATATGCAGAAAGCTTCAAAATAAAATTGCTTTATTAAAACGCATATCGTTCTTTTTCACCGCAGAAATGAAACAAATGTTTTACAATGCATATATACTGTCTACCTTTGATTATGGATGCATTATTTGGGATAAATGTAGTTAAAAAGAAACTTAACAAATTGAATAACAATTACAGAAAAGGGCTGCCAAAATCATTCTTAATAAACCGATAAGAACTACAATTACTGCATGAATTAAACTGGGTATCTTTTTCAAATAGATGTACATATCATATTGCATTAATGGTTTACAAATCAACCCAAGGACTTACCCTAACATATATAAAAACTTAATCACATTTTCAAACAACAGGCATTATAGCTTTATGTCATCGACAAAAAAGATTTAGTACATCCTAGGCTAAAATGAACTTTCTTAAACAGACATTCATGCTAACGGCCATAGAATTATGGAATGATCTTCCATATATCGTGAAAATTAAATTAACAGTTCAAAACAACTTTAAAAAAGCACCTACTTAATCTACAGTTTAGTTCATAGCAGCCAGAGTGCCTGCCAAATATGAGAGAAGACTGAATATTAATTAATTTTGTAGCACATGTATGATAGTGTTCGTAAATTTTATATTTCATCTGATTTTTGTATATTTTCCTTGTTTCTTTTGCTTACTTTGTGGTTATTATTATTATTATTATTATTATTACTAATCTGAGAGCGAAATCTGATCTTAAATACTACAAAATGAATTCCTTAAAACTAGTATCCTATAAAGTTTAGAAGTATATGAACATGATGGGAAAATCGTTTAAATATCTACATAAAAAATAAACAAACCCATTTCAAATGAAAGTGTTCTTGACTACAAAATAAAATAAGCTAATGATTGTAATATGATCAAAACCTCACCAGTGATATCTAAATATGGCTTACACTTTGCATGTATACACTATTGCCTGCTTGAGAGAACCATGTCAATGATATGGTAAGCGGGGTATCACATCAAATGTTGGAGCACGAAATATTTTGAGTAGTTTCCTACAAGTACGGAGTAATGTATGAAATGTACCACATGTTTAAGGTATGAGCTCCCTGTACTTTTAGGCCTTGTTAAAAACAAGAGCTTTTACAGCATTTAGAGACTCACTTCATCTTGTAGCTAGTGATTCCACTTAGTTTTCTGTTTTAGCAATTGCTTTATGTACTTTACTGGGAAAACTCAACTCATAACATCACATTTAATCATGCTACTAGTTCTGTCAAATTTCAAGATACTGTATATTTTGTATATAACTCGTGTATTTTTTTGCACAAAATACTGCCACACAAAGTGTATTTTGTGGTGATACTATTGTCATTTATTGTCCAGAGTCAAAGATCAATATAACAATCAAATAATGATAATTGAATAAGACAAAAGCAAATTAATAATCTGTCATGAATAAATCATTTGGAGTATCAACTATCTGTAATATCTTGTATCCAATATTCTCGCCAGAAAGTGAAACACCTTGCAAATGTGCTAGTATCTGGTGAACAATTATAGGCATTTTTTAAATCTTTTTTGTATACTCAATACCTTGAATCTACTACGGTCACAAGGATACATGGTAGGAGCGTCAGACTTATCGCAATCTGTAGTCTTGATCTGTCCACTAGTAATATCATAGATTACATTTTGAATCACGAGAGTCTATGGATGATTGTATCCCAGTCGAAGCCGATTAGAGTTTATTGAAACCTGCGTTGAAAGTTTGGATCGAAGTGTAAGGTCTAACTGTGCTGTTGAAATAGAGTTAGAGCGAGCAACACTAACGCGGGAATACCTTATTCTCGTGAATACTCTAATACAAACATGTGAAAGCTCAAAATACTACTTGTAGAAACATAATTATACATAGTTTATTTTCACTTTTTATTGCTGAACAAAATTATAGTCAATGCGTTGTATACTTTACAATCACATTTAAATACCAAAGAACTACAGAGAGTTTGGTGTACATTGATAACAGACCCTTTTGTATATTGTATTACGATGGTGATGAAGGCCATATGAAAACAAAGATATTTTCTGATTTAATTTGTAATTGTCTCATATGTTACCTTTACAAAATAAAGATTTTGGTAAGAAAATGAAACAATATGTACTGTCACATAGATTAAGCAAGACCAAATTCGGTAATTACATAAATGCTCTGAATTCAAAAATTTCAAGATGAGGTCCAATAGAGGAACAAATGGAATAGTTAATCATATTAGGCTTTTTTAGCTCCTGTCAATGTATACAGTTCAAAAGTTGGTAAACTTTTAAGCGAGAACGTAACAAAGGCTGATTATTCATTAAAACAAGACACAGATAGCAGAGTGTCTTGTTTTAATGAATAGTCAGCCTTTGTTACGTAAAGAAGCAAACTAAAACTAGGTATTTTGGAAATACTCCGGTCATCTTAATAACAAGGTTTTCGGTAAATGGGGACAGTACAGCTGTAATTCTGCTATCACCGAAATACAGCTGCGCCATTATTAATTAACACATATCTGGTCTGCATATCTTTCTGGTAAGTTTGAATACACCAATCGCCGTTTATCTTCGGTCTGTGTTTTGGGGTTTTAGTGGTTATTTTTCTTTTAATATCGGGTAGCTGAGGCGAACCGGCATTAGGAAAATATACAAAATGATTCTCAATAGCATACAACAGGAATGCAAGACTACCACCAAATCATTTAAAGATTTTCCGCTGAAAAAGTTAGGTGTTTGCAAAAGAGCTTGCAAGGTATCTATAACAACTTTATTAGGTTTAAATATCGGACTAAACAGCATAAAGCAGTTCTACATGTAGTGGCACGGTTTCAAAAGACAACGAAGAGTTTTACGTTGTGTATAAACAGGTCATACCACTATTTTATTATGAAACTAATTTTCCCTGTTTCACTAAACATGGCAAATGTTTCACAATATATCACTATGTGAACAAAGTCATGTCTCAATAGGGTGACTGGGATTGGTAAGTCTAGATGCAAAAGTTGTATTCTTTAGTATAACCTCTTGTCAAGCGAAAGTAAAAATCTATATACGTTGTATAAAACAATCGTTAAGGAAAATCTTTATTCAGGAGTAGACGATTTTCTGTTTGAAAATAAAAAGTATCTTATTAATAATATTGAAGATGTTACAAATTATCAGTACGACGAAGGTTTTGTATGAAGTCGCACTGTGCATATTGTCACTATCTTTTGGCTGTTTGATCAAGAGAAGCAAGGAACACAAGCAAGTACTTAGTATTGTTTTACATTAAAAACAACAAACATATGTTTATACATACAAACTATAAATGTATGCAGTTTAGCGTAAGTGTCGCTCTCCAGTTGAAGACATTTTGTCAGAAAAACGGGACAAAATCCGATTTTACTGTTGAAGTCACCATTGCATTGGAAATTGCATTTGAAACTGAATGAAAGTATCAAAATGTTGCAATTATTTCAGTAGGTTAGTAGGTAACTATCCGGTGTGTTTTCTGCATTTCTTTCTGGATACAATGTGTACCTAAAGAAAAGAAAAGAAACGGTGTAATTATGAGGTTATTTTTAAAAAGTCATTCGGTACATGATATCAAGATCAACGATATATTCTTAATTAACTGCTGATTAAAGACGTTCATTATACAAGAACAAACTTGTAGGTCTTATTTACAAACATACTTTTAAAAGTAGGTGTATAATGAACAAATTCCATGTAACTAATCCTTTAAAACCCTTTAAAACAAACGAAAAGAAGGGAATCTCATTACTGTAAATACTTTTACCTTACTTTTATTTCATTAAATGTACATACTGCATACACCACATTCATAGAAGCAAACAAACAAAATGCTAGTACATTCAAAAGGTTTGCGACATAAGTTATTGAAACATTATCTAGGGTCCTGTGCGACCAGCAGGACTCAAAATATTGTCACACGTGTGAAAGACGGATTCGGAACAACAAACCTGTAAGTGGAGCAACAGATTTGAACGGAATAATGGCTGGTTTCAGGGCTACACGCTAGCGAATTGATCCACATATTAAAGACGGAACACAGGACTGATAAAAGTGGAAACAGACCGTCCAACCGGTATTAAGCAGAAAACCGGAGAGTAAGACAAACAGTTGTGACAATGACAGCAGTACTGTTACAACTAAATAAAGTTTATGGTCTCGCAATGCGACCATAGTAAGTTATGACTGTAGTTTATGTACATGATGATTATACAAGTTAGAGTAGGACCATAAGTATGAGCGCCATAAATGCAAAATATAGTGAACATTACCATGTGTCGGCAAAGCAGTAATAAACATGTCGCGGCTCTTCCATTCCATTGAATTTTGTTACTACTGGGAGTGTGTAAGCGCCCATATTTCGAAAGTACAGCCACTCTCCAATTTCATGTGAAGGCAACTTTGTAGAATCAACAATGACATCATAACTGTCACATGTCGGACCCCAAATACAACTTTCATAGAAATCAGCATTTGCAGCAGACTGTAATCGAGTTTAGTCAAATCAAGTTGTATATATTTACAAGTCGGTATATTTAACTGTCAACATAAGCTCTGGTGAGCTTTTGAAACTGACTTTAATACATGTACGAACATGTAATATACATTTTAATGTATATCGTAGATTTGTGTGTTGTGAAAGGTTTCTTATTTCACTTTCTTTACCTATTGTTGAAAAACAGTCAGTAAAAAGGCTTGTTTGGTCGTGCCCCAGATGAGTTTTTTCTTACCCGGGGACCACCATTGAAAACCGAGAATGTTTTTACTTTCACTTTGTGTTATCCTCGGTGAACGATTCTGGCATGGTATAAGCGTTTTTAAAACTATATTTGTTTTAAATTTACTTATTATATTACTCATATAAATGCGGTGTTTTATTTATGTTTGTAATGTTTCGATATCTGTTGAAAAACAATCCACATTCAAACATTTTCATCCTTTTTATCGTGGTGCCCTCTTTATTAAGGAAACTCTACTACATCAAAGTTTTGACGTCAACAGTTTGTGTACAATCGTTTATTTTGCCCTTTATCTATTTTGTATCTGCAACAAAAGTGATCGTTTTTAAAAGAAACCAAAACATAATTTGGCCAAAATATGTACGCCTTACTGATCTGCAAGCGTGCATGGAAATAATTACATGGAAAACCAATGGCCCAAATTGCTGGCCGTGGACTATTTACAAAATGCTTATGACATAAGCGACAGGGATTTACAGATGAGACTTGAGGGTGTCATAACTCAGATTGTAATAAACAAAGAGCGTTTATGTGTGAAATAGTGTGATAGAATGTGCGTATACGCCTGCCTTGGGAAACGCATTTTAATTTTTTGATTTTAAATGTTTGCATACATGTAATATTAGTTATTATTTTGATATCTTTACCAGCACACTGCTGTTATCCCTCCATTTTACAAAGTCATGCACATACCTTCAATGAGTGTGCTTCGTAGTTTCTGTCTTCAGTTTTTTTACTCCAAAAAGATCCATACACACCGTCATTCACGTAATACATAACGCTACGGTATCTGTACATTTTGCTACCCCTTTATCTACGTTGAACTATTATAAAATGATATATTACCTAATCAGATGTTGTAGTGAATCCTCCACGGGGTTCGCATTTAATATAACCTTAAATGACATTGAGCTCTTGACATGACATTCGAAAGTTTTACAATTTTATTGACCCGACTCAACGCCTGAACGTTTACAGTTCTATGAACTGTGGTAAAAGGTTTTTATACCGGTAACCTAATTTCGATAGACAGATATACGCAAAGTATTCAAATTACATGTATGTATAATGTATACATGTAAAAGGGTTTTAGCTACCTCAAATCAAATTGTTATTAAGATAAATAAGAACATGAATCCTTCATGGCTTTTATTAAGAGTAGGGATCGAATCCGACATCGCAACAAAATGGCACATTTATCAACGATGCCATTATTAAGTTTACAATATAATTGGTTTTATGAACTTTTATCACAAGTAATTCAGTAATGGAACGTGAAATGTAAAAATGCAAAATGTTTCCCCTTTCTGAACTCTTGTTTTCATTCATTGTTTGGCTTAGACGGATATATAGTGGAACTGAATAAAGTGCAAAAAGTTGTATCCCATATAAAACAGTTACATGTACATGTCTTAAGCATACATTGCTTCTTCCATATCAATGCAAAATTGAGTAAAACTCTTTTGAACAAATCATTATTGCAGTAAAATATATCAGACACTTTACCTTTACTTTCTCCTGTCAGTGTGGAAGAAACTACGCGTTTAGCAATGATATTAACTGCAATGGAACTTGCAGAAGCAACCATATACCGCCCAGGCTCCGCAATTATCTCAACTTCTTTTTCAGGAGGAAAGTATTCCTGTAAGCTCTGGTTCACGAACACTGCCATCTTATGAAAACATACATTAGGAAGACTATTTAGTTGGAAACTTAAACAAACAAATATATGAAACATTTCAAACGATGTTATCTCACTTATTTGCAACTTTTAAATGAGATTTGAAGATGCCTTAAAAGTAGAAAGCATCACAGCTTTTACACAAACAGCAACATACACGAATAAGATACATTAGGACGCTAAAAGCCTGTTCCCCTAATAACAGTAAAGAAATACTGTAAAACATGAAGTTTCGAATCGGAGAAAATTACATGCCTTCTTAAAAGTTTCATTTGTGTTAGAGTCTCCAGGGAATCCACCTCCAATATCAAGCAGCCGCATGTTAAATCCCAGTCCAACTCCAATATCAAATGCGTGACGTGCTTGTTGTATACCAGCTGAAAATGCTCTAGGTTCTTGACAATTGCTTTCCACATGAAAGCTGAAATATGCTTGTTTAGGTACGTTAACTTTTGAAAACCAGAAACTTTCGAGATGTGTTTATGTTGAGTGCACAATAATTCTTTTTAACATCTCAAACATTTTGTCAGAGAAAAACACACCTGACAGGATAAAATGAAGAACACAACAAAGAAGTACATAATATAGTGTGTTAAAAGTATGGCTTCTTTTTACTTTGTTGATACCACAACAGCTGCACTAGATAGCATTATAATATGGGAAATGTACATAACATGTGTAATTAAAATCTATACCAAGTCGTTTTTATGATAAAACAAAAGTGCTTTTATTCGTGGAATACTCATTCTCGGGTATGAATAAGCGTGTAAACATGGAAAACGGGACCCTTCATATTTTGAAAGATGCATTGGTTCTTTCCCAGTACAAGATAAGCTGTTGAATGTTTCAAGGTAAACATGTATTCAGTCAGGCAATGAGCATAAATACTGGAATTACAAATGACGTCAGTTAGTACAAACTCTTAGCAAGCCAGTTTAGGACATTCAAAAATCACTTGCAAATATACTGAAAGTTTTTCAAACAAAGTATTGTTTTGGAATTATAAAGACACAAGCACTAGTTTCTGCGCATTATTTAAGATCAGATACAGTCAATGTCATCCGTTTAATAACACGATACATGAAGACATTGCGCATGCGCAACAATCATTACCAATCATATAGTGAAAAAGAAAGCTGCTAAATATTACCTGATACCAGTGACATTTAATTCGAGTTCTTTCGCACTCTGAAGAAGACTTGGGACAACAGAGGGGTGACATCCAAACTTGCGGTCCAAGTCATAACTACGTTTGTTAAAATTTATTATAATAATTCTCAAGACTAACCTGCAAGTGAAAACAAAGTAAATATGTTGGACGATGTATTTAGCACCGAATCTAGTCAACGGCCAGGTAACAAAACTACAAGTTTATATAGTCAAGAATTTTTAAATAAGTTTTACTTAAAGGAATAAGCGAATAAAAGTTCTGTTGTTTGTGTTTTAGATAAAAAAGAGAGATACACAGTACTTACATAGCGTTAGGATGAATTTGTTTCACTTTATAAAGCTCCGCCACATTGTCAAAGGTAATTAACCTAACACCTTTATGTTCTGCAAATCTAAGCATGGATGGCTGTTTACATGGGTGGGCATAAATAACCCGAGCAGGAGTTACGCCAAGATCTAACACTTTCCCTATCTCACTCTGTATAAGAATTACATATTAGTACATTGAAACATAGCAAATTATGTAGGCCCCATCTATTGGTCTGTTCGGTTAATGCAACGACTAACTCTCAATATGGCCCAACTTTGTGTTAACCAATCCTACATATCTATGAACATCAAACTAACTACAAATTATAAGACTTTTAGAAAATACTGTTACGAGAAATAATAAACATAATTAACCCCATAATTCCATTGAATGCACTTATTGTTTCAAACGGCGTATTTCTTGGGTTAGTCAGAAGATGACCAATAGACAGTTTTATGTCCTAGATTTGGCAAGAAACAATAGAAAGGACCAGTGTACACAGTTCTTATATGTATAGTGATGCCAATATACCTCGAAAAAACAAATGTAAAAGTGATCAAAGCAGAACAAAAGTTTTGACTCAAATGCAAAATAATTTCTAAAAAAAGTGCATCAGCACAGTAACACACTCATTACTAATCAACTTTTTATTTAGCCGAAGCCGATAAGCTTAAAGTAAATCTGAAAAATATTTTTTTAAGCGAAGAATAAAATTTCAGACCGATTTTTATCCAGTCAGTTCATGAGAAACAATGATTAATTAAATATATGTCACTCCACCTAACGCCGGCTTCAACAAAAGTCGTTCTTTCCGTTTCGTTAATGGATGCTAAAATCTTAATTGATCTGAGGTGAATGAATATTTACATGTTAAGAACATCAAAAGTAATAAACATACTTTGCTGGCACAGTCGAATGATGCTCCAAGGTCTGAAAGAACTTTCAACACTGGAATATCATCATTGCATTTTGTGGCTAAAATAAAATCGAAATACATACCACGTGCAGTGAATAATTTATTTTTGTAGTCTGAGATACATTATATCAAGAAGTATAAAGTATATTAATATTATAATAGAAATTTCAAACATATTTGAAAGCGTTGTTCAAGCAAACAAGATTCATTGACAAATGTTACGCTAGTAGGAATGTCACTATTCTGTATGCATACAATAGAATGGTTTGACTCTTGGCATCAGCTGTATTCACTGTTGATACTTGTCGATAATGTCTCCAAGATTACACAAGTAGAAAGATCTGTCGATTCCCTAGTTACAAAAGACATAGAAAGATTAACACTGATTATATAAAAAGCACACAAAATTAATGTGTGAGTGTTTCTGGGTTTCTTTTATCCTTTTTATCAATTAGATCTGATATAGCGTCATTAGTTTCGTTAGAAATGATATTTAGATAGAAATATTCTTAACGACCATGTCTCCTTATGTAAGAAAGTTAGCAGTTTCGTACGGAGGATCTACTGGTTCGTCCAAGGAACGAATGTTAGGTAAACTGTCCATGTCTGTAAAAATGACCAAAATCCGAATGTAGCGGGCGTTAAACAACAATAACACGTATTTTCCATACATGTAGATTACAGATCCATGTAATCTTTAACTTTTATCAACTTTGTTCGATCGATAACTGCTCGAGGGTAGTGTCTGATCTGTATTGTTACCGACGACAGTCAACTACCGACGCTGCCATTATAAACAGCAACCTCCGACTATGGAGTCCGAACCCTTTTTGCCTTTTAGCACTAGTAATCTTTTAGCAAGGTACATATACAATTCTACTATGTGGTATTCATGTTGTCTTCTCTAAACCGAAATATAACAAACACCGGTAATACCCTTTTGTTAAGATTTTCTGCTTCCTCGTGGACCAATTCTCGAATAGATGTTTTCTGACGATACAATGCCACATAGCATTCTCTTCCAATAGTAGTGTCCATTGCCACTCAACTGTGATAAAGAATCAAAGGAATTTATATAATATATTTATTCCATAATGACTGGTAATTTGGTTAGTAATACGTGAAACATAATTTACACTTTAGCTATCATAACAATGGTTGATTAATGTCGTATAGCTCGTACCATAGGCTCATGGTTTCAAGGCAATCTAATGAACCTATAGTGTTTTCTTTCTTTTACTGCATCGTTAAATTTGCCTATATATATATAATACGATCCTGCAATAAGTCACCTGCGGTGTTATAATGATATTTAAAATGTAATGTATGGCGTTTCTGCTTCACAGATCAGACTTGATTCGATCTTAATTTGATACATATTGTACGCTTATATGCTTTAAGTCAGTTGCAACTATACTAGTGTTCACAAGAAGATTTCCTCTGATTTGACATTGTGACTTAGTTTCTGGACCTATAGTTCATCCAGACAAATTCATGATTATAAATCAATACTACGGTATTTTCCTTACTTTGCAATTCACCCAGTTTTAAAGTTTCCCACTGTTTGTTTCACTTACATCAGACAGAATTGTGTATCAGGTATAACAATGCCTATTATATAAAATGGCATATTATACAATTTACGTGTATGTGCTATGGTGTCATATATCATCAGTGGACCAGTGATTGCTTCTAAAACATTTGTTTGTTATGTATTTAGCAACGAAGTAGATAATCATGTGAAAAAAATAACTATTCTCAAATTCGTTTTATGATTATTATAAAATGTAACGGAAACATTCATAACAATACAATACAATACAATACAACACAACACAACACAATGTAATACAATACAATACAATACAATACAATACAATACAATACAATACAATACAATACAATACAATACAATACAATACAATACAATACAATACAATACAATACAATACAATACAATACAATACAATACAATACAATACAATACAATACAGTAAGTTTTATTTTACGTCGGCAAGAGTAATGCAAAAATACAACATAAGCTTTTAAGAGCTTCTGAGCCGACTATAAAAGAAGAAAAAAGGAAGGAACATTTTGATAAATACATCTACAATACAATGTGTTAAGATAATTTTGAATGACTTTCTTATGGTTAAGTATACATGTAGCAAGCTAAACACTTTGTGCTGCAGGTCAATCTACATAGCCACAAATTGCATAATAATAATAGTTCTAACTTATCCAAAGATAATAAAAAGTGGCTGGTTAAAATTTATCTTTTAAAATCAGCAACTTCTTCATGTATCCAATTAGAAAATACGAGAATAAAGAATGTAAAAATAACATCATCAATACTAAAGTACTAAGAATGCACAATCATTAAAGAAGAAACATTAAAAGCTTCAAAAAGGCAATGCAATAAAGCACAGCATATGCTGACAGGAACAGGTGAACTAAAAACAAGCATGAAAAAATAAACACAATGTACTTCAAACTGAATTTTAAGCAGGCACTACCAAGTTGAAAACAACGCAGAACACAAAAGCAAGCATAAACTACAAACATAAAGTATAAACTACAAGGATAAAAACTGTGTGACCTCTGCTGATCTTGACAACGAGCCTAAAAACTACCCTAAAATTTGTAAATATAAGATACTGAAAAGACAAAACAACACAAACTGTGTAACTAAGAAATTGTTTAAGATAAATATATCATTACAAATTAGATTTGGAATGAACTGATCAGCAGCTATCACACATGTTGGGGATAAATATAGGTTGACACACAAATAAGAGCAAATAGCACATTAGCATTAAGATGCACACAAATTAAACCATATAGTAAGTAAAAGGTAACTATTCAAATAACAAATAGCACTGTGGATTTCGCTACCAAGTAGTACATGAAGAGATAAAACTATCTACACACTTCACATTTGCAGGTGCTCCCATCCCAAAAGCCCTTTCGGTTTTTGAACTGCTTGAAATTAGAGATCTGTCTTAATATTTCTGGTAGTGAGTTCCACAGTAGCGGGGCAGTAAAGCGAAATGAATTCTTACCATATGTAGTTGTTTTAACTTGTGGAACCTGCAGAATATCTGAAGCTATACCTGGAGTCGTTTTTCATTATTTAATCTAATAGAACATTGGTGCCATATTATTTAATATTTTAAAGGTATATATTTCTATTATTCTAGTTTTCTTAAATGTAAAGATAATAATTTGGCCATAAGCAATAAGATATCAAATGAGCTCTGGTAATCATCATACTAACATCTTAACGCGCGTTCCTGTATGTTTTCGATATGTTTGGTATTAGTATTTGATCAACGGACAGAAATTTAAACTTGACAGGACAATTGTATGAACTATTGTATATTGAGTTTACTCAGTTTATTACCAATACGTTTTAAGATATTTATTTGCTGTGCAGCCTTCTTACAAATAGTTTTAATTGGAGAGTCAAAATTCAATTTAAAGTCAATGTCAATACCTAGTAGTTTTCAAATCTCTCACACTCTGTGGTAGAACTACTAATATTAAGAGTAATATGTTTTCGGGAGTCTTTTTGCCAACAGCTATAGCCTGAAATTCATCTAGATTTGCCTGCATGTAAGTAAATCTATAGTTTTTATAAAGTCTTCATAGTTTGATGTACGAAATGAGAGTGTATTGTCATTAGCATAATTATATCGGGTACTTTCATTAATAAAATAGAAAATGTCAGTGATGAAAGCGTTAAAACGTAGCGGTCCACGAATTGGACATTGAAGCACACCCTTACCTATTTCTGCCCAACTACTGACAAGATTTGCAATTTTATTTGTTGTTTTATGTCATTGAGACAACTAGACGTTAGATATATAGGCTTATCAGTAAACCATATACCTTTAGTTTGCTTAGAAGAATACAGTGTGGCAGGCATTCGAATGCCTTTGATAAATTTATCAAGATAGCTGCTACATTTTCATTATAGTCAAGAGCTGATTTCTAATCTTAAAGAAGGGTTAGTGGTTCGGTTTGACACCAACTCCCTTTTCTGAATGCACATAGAAATTTATCAGCAATTGTGTCAGAGTAGTTAATAATTTGTTGGGATAATACTTTTTCAAAGCTTTTTATGGAACAGGCAATAAACTTACTGGTCTAAAATTAGATTTTGCAAGTGGGTAGTTCTTTTTGAAACTTTCAGTAAAATCCAAATGATCCTGTTTAAAATCTTTCTGAATAATTTTGTTCAAACTAGGGTAGCAATTACTGTCTAAGGCGTACTCTTTACATATATCTTTATCAACTTTCACGAAAAAGTGATTGCAAATTTTCTGTTACTTCATCATTTTTTAATGATATTTTTCATTAAGAGTTATCTGTGTGGCATATCCGTTCTTTGGATATGAGGTTTTATGGTCTGTCAGAAATCGATTGATTTACACCCGCCTACATATCGTTCCATGAAATAGTTTTTTAGAGATTTCTTTTTCAGTTTTTTTCATATAGGTCGTTTTAAGTCTGTATTATTCCTAAACATAAGTTTTTATCTTTCAGAAATTTTAAATAAGCCATTTTCTTAGGACATTGGTAACATATCACTCTATAAATTTTGTGTTAATTATAAACCAGGGATTTTGAACATGTCATTATTAAGTTATATGATCAAAGTTATTCTGACTGGTTTGACTGAATTGAGGCATAATGTACTGCTGCTTTTCCTGCAGCGTCTGCAGTTCTGTACGTTATAATATACATTTTGATTACATGGGTTCGCAGCTAAAGTATGATAACTTTACTTCTTCATTTATCATCTTTTATTATCTAAATACTTTATTTGTATGCTGAGAACTGGTTTTTATCTTTTAACGATTGGAAACCTCAACTGGTGAAGTTACATGAAGGAAATTATGTAGTTTGTAAATATTGATTTGACCGTTTACATAATTATACCACTATTACAAAATACACTCAACATAGAAATAATAGGTCAAACTGTCTTGGGAGAAAAACAAGGCAAAGCAGTACTTACGTGCAGTATTCAATTATTCCAATATCATTACAATATTCAAATAATGAAATAATTCATTCACACCAATGATCAGCGATAAATATTTAGATACCGAAATTACATTTGTAAGTATTTACATATTTGTTGGTAGGGTATACCATACTCATAAGCATATGATTAGAATGTTCAAAATATGTCATGGATAGATGAATAACGGTTCACACAAGTGCAGGGATTGATAAAATATATATGTTACCGTAGAAGTGGTTTTAGCGGTGAAAATATTTCTGCGTATTCTGCGGTTAAACAGAACTGCGCAAAAACAATCCGCATAATATTTGCAATGTTGGTGAAAAACGAGAGGGAAACGCAAGTATTTGTATGTGTCTGTAAATGAAAGGTTTGATAAAGGTTAAAGCTATGATACTATGCTATAGACGGTACAGGTTATGTTTATCACTCACCCAGTCATGTACAATAAAAGCGTACTATTTCCTTTTGTCCGTCTAAATTTATTGTTTACAGATTAACCGAGAATCAACCCGTTATCTATTGTTCACAAAATTGAATTTTATTTACTAATTTATATGACAAACAACATTTATCATACTGTTAATGTGTTGATTCGTTTGCTAATGCGTAGGGTTTCGGATTCGCTAACAAAAATACTGTTGCGGAGAAGACAACTAAATGCAGTATACATGTACTTACTTTTCGAATTCTGAAAATGAATCTGAATAATTTATTGTTTAATCGTTTATGTTTTTCACTTCAACTTTCGATACATTACGGGATTCTCAATTTGTTTCAAGGTGGTATATATGGATATATTACCCGCCTATATTAATATTGATATAATGCGAGACAATGAACGGTAATAAAATATTTATTTGGCTTTCAACATGGTAAATGTGTATACCGTATATTACCCGCCTAGATTAATATAATCCGAGCTGTAGCATCTCGAGGCGGGTACAAAAACTTAATACAAGTTTTAGTACCCTTTCTGTCCTTAATAGAATGATTAAATTAGTGTTTTCTGCAAAATGAAATGCGTTTTAGCAGCGGGTAAGAGTTTTAGATGTCACACCGACTGAACACATCAAAATGTCTACGCGTACTCAGTTAACTTCCCGAAAAGCAGAGAATACATACAGGCTGGAAAATACATAGATCGATAGCCTGACAGAATTAATAGCCTGACTATGTTGTTTATCCGTTTGATGATAAAGGGTACATAAGAAGAAAGTTTTGAATAAAAAGATTCAATTTTTTAAAAATGTTTTCCTACCAATATTTGGCAATCTAATTTAACATAGGCCACTAGTACAGATGAAACAGTGGATGACGGCTGAAGAGTCATGCTTCCTTTATGATTCCTTCATTTGCAGTTGAAGCTGCTCGCTCTCAGTTGCCCTTGAAAAAAAAAAAAAAATTTCAAAAATGACATACTAATACATAAATATAAAACTAAAGCTTGAATCAACAATAGAAGTAAAAATCTAGGTAGGAATTTGCAAAAATCGATTGAAAATGCTGGTTGTACGGCACCGCTACACTATATTGGAATTTCAAAAGCGTTTGCAACGCTTTATTATTTGGTAGCGTATTATTTCAAATCTACAGATATACTTTACAGGAATTTATACTGGAACCTTTTTATATGACTACATGTCCTAAAATATGTTATTTTCCTACAGTTTGAAGCACTTTATTTTTTTTACCAAGATCTGAGAGCGAGCAGCTTTAAGATGTATTGACATCTGTCTTAAATGAAAATATCACATAATCAATCTTATAAAAAATTCTGTCGTTGTAATAGTAATTTAAGCAATCATTACAAAATTGAGCATTTTGTTCTTGATATGTCAGCGTAGGCATTGTAAAATTGTGCCTCGCTGAAACAGCAAACGTTCTTACGTCGTGTTATAAAGCACCCTATCAATGGGTAGCGTCCAAACGCATGTCGCATCAAATGTGATATGAAAAAGTCAACCCCAGAGCATTCAAAGGGTACTTTTGCATGATCAGTCTAGTGCTGCATAAAGACAGAAAAACGATATGTCTACTCAATAATGTATATGTTTCAATGACCAGTTAATTTCGGTGAAAATCAACATTCACCTTGGAAACGTATCACGACCTACATTGTATAGAACAGAAATAGGATTAACATCGTTTACTAAACACAAAAAGTAACTCTGAAGGGGGAATAATTATGAAACAATTCAAAAGTTTACTTTTCGGACTTTCACTTTTCGGCCTGAAGAAGGCCAGTAGGTCGAAATATTTAGTAAAGAGTGAATTTTTGAATTGTTTTAAAATCGTTTAGTATGTCAGATTGTCTTTTATACAGGTATTCTGCAGTTTATGAAAAAAGGTACAGGAGCGTATGTAGCAAGCGAGTCGTCCGTCCTTATGTTCCGATCCAACTTAACTTAACTTAACATTCAAAAGTGTTCAAGGAATTGGCTATAGGTAGATGATGACAAGAAATAGTACATCATAAAAAGAACCATAACTCTACATGAATAATGCTTTTGTTATTGACTTTTTTTCAGATTCCCTTGTCCGAAATATTACTTTAAAGCTATTCAAGGATTTACTTAAAACCGTCATCCTTTTTTTTACTAGTCTATGGATTCTTATCATAAAGATAGGTAGATGACGACAAGGAGTAGTGTGGTATACAAGATCATAACTCAAGTGATTGAGCTTGAGTGATTGCTAGTTATTCCCATTTTTCATTTTTCTTTTCCGGAGCGTAACTTAATATATTATTGAAAGGATGGACATAAAACTTAAAATATGGATGGTGAGAATGAAAAGTGTATTGTGCAAGAACTGTAACCCTAGCACAAGTCACTTTTCCCATACGATGTTTTCTTGTCCTGAGCATAACTTAAGATACTTAATGGATTGACTTCAAACTTTGAAGACAAAAAGGTGGCGAAAAGGATTAGCGCATTTTCCTTGATCGTAGCATTATTAAATACAAGAAGACGCGGCATTGCCGCCAAAGCAGGTTTAAACGGCACCTGTAGAAATTGTAGAATTAAAAAAAAACAGTCACCTTGACTCCCCCCAAAGAAATTTTTTTATTGCTAAAACAATTTAAAAAATGAAGAAAATTTTTCTTTTCTTAAATTTATTTTTATTTAGTAATAGTGACCTTAACCCTAGTGACCTTGACCCTAAATTTTTTTTGCTTAAAACAATTTTAAAACTAAAAATAAATAAAAATCAATTTTTAGTAACACTGACCTTGACCTTGACAGTAGTGACCCAAAAAAAATTTCTTTTACCCAAAACAATTTAAAAACTAAAAAAAAAATCTATTTTTATTAACATTGACTTGAACATTGACCCTAGTGACCTAGACCCTAGTGACCCAAAGCTTCCTCTCCACCCAAGCTACTTACACACCAAGTTTCATTACAATTGGTCACTCCTAACTCAAGTTATTGAGCGGAAACCATTTTTCTTTTTTTAGTAACAGTGCCCTTGACCTAAACCCTAGTGATCCCAAGTGTAATCAAAACCTTCCTCTCTTCACAAGCTACCTACACACCAAGTTTCATTGCAATTAGTCACTCCTAGGAAACCATTTTTCTATTTTTAGTAACAATGACCTTGACCCTAGTGACTCCAAATGCAATTCAAAGCTTCGTCTCCACGCAAGCTACCTACACACCAAGTTTCACTGTAATTGGTCGCTCCTAACTCGAGTTATTGAGCGGAAACCGTTTTTCTATTTTATTAACAGTGACCTTGACCTTGACCCTAGTGACCCCAAATGCAATCCCAATCTTTGGCTCCACGCCACACCAAGTTTCATTGTAATTGGTCACTCCTTACTGGAGTTATTGAGCGGAAACCGTTTTTCTATTTCTAGTAACAGTGACCTTGACCTTTACCCTAGTGACCCCAAATGCAATCCCAATGTTTGACGCCCGCCCGCCCGCCATACGACATCGCCATTCTAATAAGCAGTTTTTTTCAAAAAAACCTGCTTAACAAGTCAACAAATTCAATTAGAACAACAATGATCAGTATAGGAAACAATTATGTCTCGAAATGATATCATCCAAGAAACACTTCAAGTAAGTGCCACATAAATGAAAAATACATTACAATTCCTCACTGACTGACAACACTCATAAGTTATATCTGTACTGACGGTTCGAAACTACCTGGTCGTATTTTCGAGCTGATGAATGCATATCATAAAATGTATAACAAGTGTATAAATGTGTCTTAGACTGTTACTAGACAAATTACCGCATATGACACGTCACATGTATTGTTAAATTTGTAAGAAATTCATAACTGTTCATACGTCCATCGCAGTCAGCGAAAATGAACGGAAACAAAAAAGTTATGAATCTGTTGAGATATGTGATTGTTCAAAATTGAAATGTCTACACTGAGCGCATAGTCACTACTCGGCTGTTGTTTGATTTCTAGCGTTAGGTAGCATCACTGGTCGCAGATTTGTTGCTATGTATCCAGAGAGTAATATGTATACTTTACAACCGAATTGTATTTTATTAAAGTTTCCTGTTGGTTCCATTTGAGTAAAATTTTCACAACGGAAAATTTTTCATATCCGTAAAGTTGGTTTGCAGTTCGCAGTTCGCGATTAGAATCGCGAACTGGCAACTAAGAAATCAGTTTGCAGTTCGCGATTCGAATCGCGAACTGCGAACTGGCAACTAGTCTGCAGTTCGCAGTTCGAAATTCGAATCGCGAACTGACAACGAGTCTGCAGTTCGCAGTTCGAAATTCGAATCGCGAACTGCGAACTGGCAGCTAATCTGTAGTTCGCAGTTCGAAATTCGATTCGCGAACTGGTTGCCCGAACTGGCAACTAGTCTGTAGTTCGCAATTCGAACTTCAAACTCCGAACATGTTTGCAGTTCACAATTCGAATTGCGAACTGGCAACTAATCATCATTTTCGCCGCTATTTGGGAATGAGAAGTACTTTGCATTTCGTTATTCGAATATGAAATTCATGTTAGGTTTGCAGTTCGCAAACTTGTCTGCAGTTCGCAGTTTGCAACTCGAATCGTGGCAACTAGTAACTCGAATCGCGAACTGCAAACTGCAAACTGCGAACTGGTTAGCAGTTCACAATTCGAGCTGGCAACTAGTCTGTAGTTCGCAGTTCGCAATTTGAATCGCGAGCTGGCAACTACTCTGCAGTTTGCAGTTCGCAATTCAAACTGGCAACTAGTCTGCAGTGCGCAATTCGAATCGCGAACTGCAAATTGCGAACTTGTTTGCTGTTCGTTATTTGAATCACGAGCTGCGATTTTGCAAAAAGTCTTGATTTGAACCGCTTATTGGGAATGATATGTAGTTTGCTTTTCGTGATGCGATTAGGAAACTCGTGTTAGGTTTGCAGTTCGAATAGCAAACTTTCAACTAGTCTGCTGTTTGCATTTGGCTATTCGAATAAAAAAATGCGATCTCGCAAATAGTCTTCATTTGAACTGCTAATTTGGAATGAGAAGTAGTTTGCAGTTCGCAATTCGAATCGCGAACTGGCAATTAGTCTGCTGTTTGCAATTCGAATCGCGAACTGTCAACTAGTCTGCTGTTTGCAATTGGCTATTCGAATCTAGAACTGCGAACTGTAGACTAGTTGCCAGTTAGCAGGAAAATATTTAAAATGGGATCATTTAAAATTAGTGCAGTTCCCGATTTGAATTGCAAATTGCAAAATGCAAACCAGTCATCAGTTTGCTATTCGAATTGTGAATTTTACTTAAGAATTCGATTCGAATTGCGAACTGTAAACTACAACCCAGTAGCAGTCTTGCTACTCTAACAGCGGATTCAAGTTACAGACTAGTTGTCAGTTAGCGATTCGAATTTCGAACTGCGAACTGCAGAGTAGTTGCCAGTTCGCAGTTCGCGATTCGAATTGCGAACTGCAAACTGATTTCTCAGTTGCCAGTTCGCGATTCGAATCGCGAACTGCGAACTGCGAACTGCAAACCAACTTTACGGATATAAAATTTTCTTGCCACCAGGTTTATCAAATATTTAATAGATGTAGAGATTTTAGCCATGTTTAAATGTCACTGGATGATTGTGTTATTGAATACTTTTGTTTCTTTAACTATTATTATTTTAAAAGAAATCTTAGTCTTATGTATTTACATTGACTAAAGTATATTCACCTTAATTTCAGTGTTTGTAAGTATCTCCTTATAGAATGTTGCAGTTTAAAAGAACGTGTATCCATTTCTAGTATGCGCGTACCAAGAACTTACACAGCCTTAGTTAACAGTCCCATCTCAGTATTTCAAATTACAAAACTACACTAATTCTAACTAAAAATACATAATAAAGAGAATTTTTGCAAAAGTAATATAACAATACAGGTATCACACTGAAGAGAGACAGTTTACAAACAATCCGACGAAGTTTTGTAAATATCTTCTGAATAGTAGGACATAAGCACCGAATGTCAAACAAACTTTTGAATAAACAATTGAGATGATAGATCATTCTTTACCAAATGCAAGCATTGCTCAAAGATGTGGTGGTTCATTATGGACTTTGTATTCTCGGGTAATATGTTCTCAGAATTTATTTCTTAAATTAAGGAAATACTTTTTAATAAGGGCGTAATTCTAAGCCTGAATTGACATACTTAAGTATTTAATTACTCTGCGGATTGCAAGTTATGATTGTGATTGGAGGTAGATCTAAAATGATCGTGTTTCGAGCAAATGCAATTGTTTTAAAGCTTGTCGTTTGTATGCGATAGAGAGGTACGTATACCGGTACACTTATCGTCTATTTGATGGGAGATAATCCAGTTATTGCTAAGCTAAGCTTGGGTTTTTCGGCAGTTAGCCTCCCTTTAATCGAACCGAGATGACAAGGATTCGCATGCAACAGAGTATTTAATAATAAGAAAAATGACATGTTACATTATTTGTGCATTTCAATAATGTACGGTATAGTCTATCTGTGAAAGTGTGTATAACTCTATGAAATTCTTAATTTCATAGCGAAGTATATGTATTTTGACAAACTGAAAATAAGACTTTTAGATTTGGATGGCAGAAGCTGTTCAAATTTCAGAATATTTGGCCAGTGACAATAATAAGAAGAAAATGATATTCCGTTTCCGGTAAATTCATACTGCATGACAAACAGACCCTTTGCTGTCTAGGGGTATTAGTATAACGGCCAGCTTCTATATGAAGATCGTGGGATGAGGTTCTGAATCTCGCCAGGGCAAATCTGTATTTACTGTCGCTTATTACATTTAGATATCTTTCCATCTTAAAGGCATGCTTGAAAATACATTATGTTTCCAAACGATTTGAATTATTAATATTTGAGTACCATCTTTGTAAATATACATCAATTATCCTCTGTTTTATTGATTCAAAAGGTATTGACCCAAGTTCGAATTGCTGATCCCAAACATAATTATATCCATGGTCCTGTTGTTTCCACTCTGAAACCTAATGCAATTCAAGGGGATTCCAATACAAGGGACTTTTACCTGATACCTATGCCATTTGCTCGGGTCATTCGATTATACGTATATCTGGGTTGCTGGAGTGCCCTGCAAGATGGCTGCCCGATTCCAAGAGAGCGACCCCATAATCCTCTGCGACACTGGATGACGTCACCGCACAGACCCCTAAATTCTTGCGGTAACAGACTGCCAAAGGGCCCAATCACTACACTCCTCCCCACTCTAAAAAGAGTGTGCCCTGTCCCGGTATCTCAAGTTGGCAGGATATCCAAAGGGATGCACCACGTCTCTGGCCTAAGATGGCCACGTCCCGGTTGTGGACGGGCCAATATAGATGTGATGCTCCGTCGCTCTGGTCCTAGAGGGCCTCGGCCTGCCTGCAGGCGGACCTCTTTAAACACGATAACTCCCCTGCTCTGATCCTAGATGGCCACGTCCTGGCTACCGACGGGCCCCTCTAGATAGGGTAACTCAGCCACTCTTGCCCTAGATGGCCACATCCCGACTTCGGACGGGCCCCTCTAGGTACGGATACTCGGCCGTTGTTCCTTGACTCACGGCTTTTCAGGGGCTTTTTGCCGGAGGTACAACTGCTCAGCGTTGCCGAACTGGTGCTTTAGCAGCCCCCTCCACGGCTCACCCGGATCCTTATCACTTCTCTCTGCTCATCAGGGGCATCTTTCCGGAGGTACAACTGCTCAGCGTTGCCGAAACACCGCTTAAACAGCTCCCTCCACGGCTCACCCAGATCCTGGCCACTTCTCATGTGGCCCAGCCCGACTCTTTGTAGTCAGGACCTCAACCTTGACTATGCCGAGGTCAGTGCCCACTGCCATCGCCGTCAAGTACACTGTCCCGGTAGCCCCTTGACTGCTTACATCTTAGACCTAGCTGTCTGTAACTCTGGTCCGGGGGCAGGCAGCTCTACAAGTGCAAGCCTCGCCGGTTCCAGGGTAGACTTGCTGTCTTAGGCATTCGTCATCATCACGACTCCGATGGGGCCTACGACCAGGTTTGAATGTCCCAGATGGGGCCGAACAGGGGCAAGCCCGACTAGGGGCCTTGGCCCGGCTCACTTTCAGCCCGCTCTCTGGTACCAACCCTTTTCAGACCTTACCCAGTAAACTTCTCTTATAGATCTGAAGCCTTCATCCCATAGTTCAAATCGGGGGCCCATCTGTTGCTCCCCTTACTTGTACAAATCCCTGAAACTGTGCAGTGTCCGGTACCGATGACCTATTCACCGCTTAGCTGCACCAGTTTCTACTGAACCATCCCTGTCTCCTTAGCTTTTCCTGGCTTACCGATGGTCCTACCCATACCCACTGGATGATGTGTCGCGTGCCATCAGGGGCACAAGACCCATGGGCTACATGAAAGAGCTGGCCAGGTCCC
Source organism: Saxidomus purpurata (assembly GCA_022818135.1). Lineage (NCBI taxonomy): Eukaryota > Metazoa > Mollusca > Bivalvia > Venerida > Veneridae > Saxidomus > Saxidomus purpurata. The sequence goes on from JAFMSR010000005.1 coordinate 45,517,708, forward strand.
TCCATGCAGACCCCGCTGAGGCACCACATCATCCAGACTTGCGAGGACTAGGCCCAAATGCCATGAACCTTCTTTCTTTCCCGAACCACCCCCCACAAAGTTGACGCTCCGGTCGCGTTGGTGCTCCAACACAAAATGACACGCCTTGCCCAGCACATCCGGCACCTGGAGGCTGGACCCTGCATGTTTCACCATTATTGTGTTCGTGACCCCCTTGATGTGCACCCCGAGAACAGGATTCTCCAGTTTCATCCAGTGTACCACACCATAGTTTGAGATAATTATAACCTAGTCTCTTCAAACTATATATCTCCCGCCAACCTTGTGGCCCGCGAAAGCCCATCAAGCACCTCAGACTGGAATGGTCTGTCCTAACCCTAAGCTCAACCCTGCAATCATTTCCAATCGCCCGGGAGCAAAGGGTCCAGTGACCTCTGTACGACATCCCTCGGCTAGGGACTTCTCCAATCTTTCCTCTAGCCGAGCCATGGCCAATCTGCATCATCGTACTCCCACCCCCTGTTCCTGTCATCTATTACCCCAAGCTAGTTTACCCTTGGACAGCTGGCTGGCTCGGAATATAACTCAGTGCAGTGCTCTACTGCAAAGGCCTTCCCAATCTCCGAACCCTTGTGAATGACCTTGAATCTATCAGTGGGGTTAGGGCGACACATGACTGATGGGGACCCCCGCCCCATTTCCAAAACAGATTGACCCCAGAGAATCAAGATGTCAACTCCCAAGAACAATCATTGCTCAATTGGGACCACATACAAGTTCCCGCTAAACCAGTGGGTTCCCAGTTTTGTGTTAAAGAGACCTGTCACAAAACCGGACACAACCATAACCCTTCTAGCAGCTATCAATGTTAATGCTCTAAAAACAAAAATAATATCAAACAGGGAACGCCACGTACCAAAAACGCAGCCTCCCCAAAACGAGCCCCACAGCACCCAGGGGGGGGGGGGGAGCACCCCACACACACACACACACACAAACACACACACACACACACACACGCGCGCGCGCACACACACACACACACACAATCAGTTTTAAAAAAAAAAAAAAAAACAAAAAAAAAAAAAAGAAAAAAAAGCAAACACAAGAGGACAAAACGAACAATTAACGGAACACAGTGGGGCACCGCCTTGGAACGGTCAGTGGCAAAAACACCACTGGGGAGCCTAGGGGGCTGGTTACCAAGGGACTGATAACCTTATGACCTAAGCTGCAGTGTTAACCTCTGCTCTGATTATGTGGTCCCCCACTTAGACCCCCGTGGAGAACTCTCTAGTTCAAATCCCTTCTTCTCTTTGGGCAGTCTCTTTTAACATGCCCCTTCTCGTTGCAATGATAGCAGAGGCTTCTGCAATACTCTCCCCTCGGGCCTGACTGTCCCGAAGTGCGATTCTCCCCCTTTTGCAGTTTCAGGCCCGCAAGGACAGCCGCAATCTTCCTCTCCACCCATACTTCCAGCCTAGACTCCAGCTGCCTCAAGGCCCCCGAGAAATCTGCTTCATCGGAAACAGACCCCTGGGCCGAGACCTGGCTTACCCCCAGTGGTGGTTCCTCAACCGCTTCCCGATGCCTTTCGTACCATTCCCCTTTGCTTCTCCAATACATAGCCGCCTGCACCTGTTGATACTTGCGGACCATCTGGATAGCGCTTTGCACGCTATCCGGGTCCCGCATGCACACATGGTGTCCTGCCTCTTTATGTTGCAAACCTTGAAGAAAGCGATTTACAGCTTGCTCGGTGCAAAAGTGTACCGGAAGTTTCTTGAACGCATGGGACGCCAGTGTGAGCACTCGGTCTGCCCAATCCTCCAGCGTTTCATCCGGCAATTGAGTAGCTTGTTGAAAGGTGGCCTGGGCCGTTGCAGGGTCCTCATTTTCCCCAAACCTAGCCTCGAGCCTCCCAATCAACCCATCAAATGACAACGGCTGGTTATCCTCTGTTATCATCGCAAGGAAATCTAAAGCCTTACCCTCAAGGCTCCAGCACAAGCCATTCAGCTTATCTGCTTCCGACAAACCAAAGGCAAGGGCATACCGCTGAAATTGTAACCTAAAGCCTTTCCAGTTACCCCGCCCATCAAAGTTCAAGAATTTAGGCAGGGTAGCTATGGGCTCCATCCTTCTGGTGCTGCCATCCCGGTTGCCTTGAGTGCCCGACAACAGGTCATGAGCACTACAACTGGTAAATGGTACCCCAGCAGGGGCAGGGTCACCAGCCACCTGCAATGAGGCAGGGGCTGAATCGCAAGCCGCTGGTACTGGGGTAGGGTGATTCGCCTAGCGCCTGTAACAGTCGGTAAAGTCTGATTAAACCCGATGAGTGGTGTGACCGGGTCTGTTTTCATAACACCCTCATCAAAATCTGACCTTGCTTTGGCCTCACTCAGCTGCTTGACAGTGGCCGCGAAGGCCCCCTGCCACTGGGACACTGGCCATACCGGCTCTTCACCTCCCGAACTCTCAGCGCTGTCTTCCTCCAGCTTTTCATTGGGGGCGAAATCGATGCAAGCCAGTTCCTCTGTCGAATACTCCCTCCTGGAAATGGTGGTCAGCACATCGGGGGTTATATTACCACTCACCATACGTACTGCCACTATGGCCTTTGCAACCCTTCTACAGAAGCATAGTTTATCCTTATCGGTGCTGGATTCTTACCAGCAGCTCCCTCTTCAGCCATAATGATAAAATGTCTTATAAACAATAACTACCATGTAATAATATAATAAACTTTTGTCTAGACACGTAACGCTCTAGTCGTATCCTGATCCCAGGGCAGAGTACCAAGCAGAGAGGTCTAAAAACAAAAAGTTATCACAAAATATCACTTCCGGTGGAGAAATCTACTACCACACCGGCTACACGGAAATGCGAAAATTGCAAATGGCGCCAGAGGAGCAAGGTGCGCGTAGGTTTACTTGCCTCCGTCAAGCCTAATACCGGCGAGGTCAGCAAAAACCACTACTCTTCCTACCTTCTCTCCTTCCCTTTCGATACCAGGAGGCTACTGAAGCCTCGCACTGGTATGTCCGGAGATCCCTCTTGACCTACTTCTTCCCAACGCTCTGGTAGCGATTTGGTGGATGAGCGTCGGAAGTGGGCTCAATTAGGCGCTGCCACCAGTGTTGTTTCCATTCTGAAACCTAATGCAATTCAAGGGGATTCCAATACAAGGGACTTTTACCTGATACCTATGCCATTTGCTCGGGTCATTCGATTATACGTATATCTGGGTTGCTGGAGTGCCCTGCAAGATGGCTGCCCGATTCCAAGAGAGCGACCCCACACTCCTCACGTCACCGCACAGACCCCTAAATTCTTGCGGTAACAGACTGCCAAAGGGCCCAATCACTACAGTCCTGTAAAATGTGTTTGATCTGAAAAGCCCAGTTCGCGCCATTATATGAATTGCCACGTTCTATATCTGACTTTAATAAAAAATGTACTTTCTTGACAAGTGATGATTCATTATATTTAATCAGTTTCACCCAAAACTTAATCATATTAATCTTTCTGTGAACATACATAGGTAGTCGGCCTAGTTCTCCATACAGTGCCTCAAGGTTTGTTGTCCTTTTTGTACCAAGGGTACGTCTTAAGAATTTTGTGTGAACAAGTTCAAAGTCTGTGGCTTTATGTAGTCCCCAGACCTCTGATCCAAAATTTAAAACAGAAGAAACCAATGTATCAAACAAGTAGCATGTCTGTTAGACAGGTAATTCTATTTCATTTAAGATACTAAACAAATTATATAAAGCAACTGAAGCGTGCTGAGCTATGCATTTTTGTGTTCGGTACCAATTACCGTTCTTAAAAAGTCATTCCTAAGTACTTGAATGAACTGACTGTTTCAATTAACTGGTTGTATATGTAGAAGTTATATGCGGAGTGTCTTCCTTTTTCAAAAATCATGGCTTTAGTTTTCGATACATTAATTCTAGGCCCCATCGATTACAGTAGTTTTCAATATCGCTTAAAATGAATTGTAATGTATCTGGAGATTTGGCAAAAATAACTTGATCGTCTGCATATAGGAGGATGAATAACTTCAGCTCATTTTCAGTGAAGATGCCTTCCAGATCGGAATTAATACTTTCTAACATGTCGTTTACGAAAAACATGAAAAGTAGCGGTGAACTTGGGCATCCTTGTTTTAGACCCATTTCAGAATCGAAGAACTCGGAAGAAGATGATTTGTATCGAACGCAGGACCTAACTGTGGAGTACATTGTCTTGATGGCTTTTACCATTTTACTACTAACATTTTCTGCAAGGAATTTCTGCCACAGGAACGTGCGATCAATTTTATCAAAGCACTTCTCATAGTCAATAAATATAGCGTACAACTTACTACCAGAAGTAAGCACCTTTGAGATAACTGAATGGAGTGTAAAAATGCAGTCTAGAATAGATTTTCCTTTTTGTAATCCAAATTGATTGGGGATTATTTTTTCGTGCCTTTCTGACCATTTTATAAGTCTGTTTAATAGTAGCTGTGAGTATATTTTAGCAAGTATATTAATAAGAGTTATACCCCTGTAATTTTTGGCATCATCGGGTCACCTTTTTTGAAAATAGGAGTTATGATCCCTTCTCCCCAAATTTTAGGGTATTCCCCGTTGTTGAAGATTATATTATAAAGTGCGAGAAGAAATGGCGCAATAACATCGTAAGCCGATTTAAAAACTTCGCTTGTTAAATTATTGGTACCCTGTGACTTGTTATTATTCTGCAAAAATACGGCCGATCTCAGTTCCGTTTCTGTAAAGTTAGTATCGAATTCGTCGTCAATAACAATTCCTGGTAATTCGTCCGCGTTTTGATTCTGTCGAGTTTCGCCGAAAAGATCCTTAAAATGGCTGTGAAGATCCTCTACTGTTAGACTGTCTGCATTTATCTGCTTATTTTTCGACTTGGATTTAACATTTTTCCAGAATTGTCGAGGTTGTTGTTTTGCCAGATTATTTATGCGTTTACCTTCCGCCCGTCTAAAAATTTTCTTCGCCTTTTAAAAAATTTTATTGTATTTTATTCGCGAGCGCACAAAGTTGTTTCGCGATGTATCAGTTTTGTCTGTATTAAAAATGTTACGCTCCGATTTAAATTCCTTTTTCGCATCGAAACAATCATTATTGAACCATTTGCTTTTTTTTCTATAATCTATTATTTATACTGTACGTTCTACCGAATGTGTCGAATGCACAATCATATAACACCTGTGTAAATTAATTTGGTCTCTGTACTCGCTTGAGTGGTCAATCGCTGTGTCGTATCATTAATATTCATGAGCCTATTTATAAAGTCGTGACATCTGTCGTTTTCCCATATTATTTTTTTTACGCGTTCGTGCGCGTATTTCTCCGCGTTAACGCCCGTTTCATGATGCTTTACTGTACGTATACAAAAATGCAAAGGTGCATGATCTGAATTTCATTAAACTGTAAAATATTAAACGATGTGAGGGTATCAAAGTCGTGGGCATTTAATAAAATGTAGTTCACAGTACTTTGGCCATTATGCGAACAATATGTAAATTGACCTTCCCCGTGATCTCCTAGCAGACGACCATTGGCTATTACAAGCCCAGTTGTTTGGCAAATTTCAAGTAGGCGGCGCCCGTAGCCATCTAGCACGTGGTCTTTGTTTACACGGGTGGGTATGTCAAAACTAGTATACATGTATAGATCATTGTCAATGTACCTGTCAAAGATGATATGATCTAAAAAATCAGAGGTCCTGCTGTTTAGGTCTCCGGAAATATATACCTTACCTAAGTTATTAAATTTAACTATATTTAACTCAAGTTGTTCAAAAATATCAAAGTCTGGAGACGCAGCAATTCGGGAACCACTCGGGGTTACATATACGTGACAAATATATACATCATCATTGAAAGAGAACAATTTTTTAGATATCTTGACCCAGATTAAACCTTGTTGATTTTTCTCAACTATATTTACATATGGTTTAAGATAGTTTCTGCAATAGAAAGTTATACATGCACCTCCACTAAAGCGTTCTCGCTTTGTATTTACAGATTTATTTCCGTATAAATGTTCCGAGAAAAAGTTTTTTATGTCATAGCTAATGTTATCTCTACCTGAGAGCCATGTCTCATTCAAAAACATTAGATTGTATTCCTGTAATAATTGAATGAAATCTGGATCGTTAATTTTGCGTTTAAGGCCGTTCACGTTCCAACTTAAGATGTTTAAGGAGGGCTCTTCATGACCTCTCTATTCCTGCTCCATATCCGGTTCATACTCTGTACCGTCTATATAAAGTTTGTTCCCAATAAATCTGACGGATTTGTTTTCGTCCTTTGCCTTTTTCATGGCTGGGTATAGGGGTCGTCTGGCTTCGCGGACACTTCTCGGGAGTTGAGCGCCTACTCCTTTGTTTGCATTTTTTGATGCGTCTGCAATACCCTGATCAAAGGACGCCTCCCTGACCATCTCGCGTTCTGCTGGATAATGAAACTTTGCTACAATAGGTCTCGGTTTCGAACCCTTTTTCTGTCCTAATCGATGTACCCTGTCAAGATTGAAATTATCAGCAGTAGCAATGTTCAGCGGGTCTTTACAGAATTTTTTCACTTCTGCTGCACAGTTCTCTCCATATCTGCCTTCTGGAATCCCATAAAATAAAAAGTTTCCCTCATGGAGCGGATTTCTAGATCCATTAGCTTTTCGTTCAAGATTTCATTTTGTTCGCTCAGACTTTTTGTGTTTTTGTCAAGCACATGGAATGATTTTTTCACATGTTTGATTTCATCCTTGGTAGACCGTAGATCATTCTTGATCACTTCGTTGTCCGTTGCTTGAAAGTCGCAGGACTTTTCGGTTTCGCGTACCCTGACATCGAGCGATTTCATTCTGCTTTCGATATCACATACTTTTATCTTTATAGAATTCAGTTTTTTCTCTAATTTGTCAACGGATTGTAATTTTTGTTTGATTTGTTTGATTTCATCGAGTAATTCTGTTGCCCAAGGGGGTGGGGATCGGGATGGGGATGGCATATATCCAAACGTACCGCTACCGTACTGCGCTGGTGGTGGACTTTGTATATACCCCGGCTGCTGATGCATATAAAGTTTGAATGTACCTGTTCTTGTATGTAATCCTACTGTCTGTGTTTTTTACCCTGTCCAGCCCGTGACCATCAGTGGTCATCGGTATTAAAAATAGAAAACAACGTGCACTTTATCAAGCCTTAGTTTAGGGGCATTATTATCCACAAGCCACGCAGAACAATTTTCTGTAACGTTGCCTATGACTTGACCTGACAAACAACGAAAAGAAATACACAAACTACGCCAATTATAAAATTATAATTAAGTTTCAAAGTTGTTTGCAATTAATTGTTTTCCATGAACGGAGTTGCCATTAAAATTAATTCGGTCCGGAAGGCATTCAGGTTGGGTTTTTTTTAGGTCCCCGTAATTGGGACAACCCCGTTTATTTGCTCCGTCATGGGCGTGTTAAGGGTCGGAGCGCATCCCCTACCAGCCGTACAATAATCAAACATAATCTGAAACTACGAAAATGGTATTAATTTTTAACACTAATATATTAACAGATAGAATGCATTAATAAACCAATTACATTGGCGACTAGAGAATTTGAATTTAGGAAGATGCATGGCTTATACAGAAACAAAAGAAAGCATTGCATTGAAACTTAGCAGATTTACACGTTTCCAAAATTGTTGTATTTCCCCACTTTCCCAAAAAAGATGTTTTAACGTTTCCCTGCTTTTCTTGCATATGTTACATAAACCGTCTGATACGTTCATCAGGGCTTATTTATGCTCTGTAAATGAAACGTTGTGTATAAAGCGAAATCGGAAGCATTTAGTTTTCGCAAGACAGTATGATTTATAAATGTTTGACCAGACATCTCCACTCACTATTTATGTTAAGCCCTAACTTAACCTCCGATTTCGACTCTGCATTTAAAGACATATTATTATCCAATGCGTTTAATTGCGTTAGAATGTCGCGTGTTCGCAAGTCTGAAACTTTGAGTTCTTTCCCTTGAACTGTATAAAGTTTTAGTTTGCAGTCCGATTTAAAGATGTTTTGATTTCGTGTGCTTGATTCATGTCCATATATGAGAGTTTTTATATAACCAGCTGGTATGCTACTTCTAACAATTGACCAATTCATGGAATGCATTCAGTTTTGTTCATAGAATCAGTTGTTAATGATCTAATATTACGTCAAAGAAACGCGGGATCTCTATTTTCTTGAACCAGCTTGCTTATAATCAACCTATTTGTTTCATTCCTCCACAATCTATAATCATCCCAAGACTTGTTTTTCAGAAATAATTTCGTCTGTTATCCAGTCTGGTTGAGTAATATGTTTTGCCCTTTTCTCTTTGACCGGTGCAGGTATATACAATTGAAAATTGAAAGTATTATTTAGAGAAGTGAGTGCTAAATTTGGATCATCTATCATTTCAAAACTTTCAATCCCAGAACTTAATAGATCATTTTTTAAAATCTTTTTTGATCAAAATGTTTATAAGACCGATATTTAAAAGATGTATGTTGACCATTTTTATATTCCACTATTTCATCATTTGTATCGCGTATCATGTAAATAGGTTTGTGATCATTCATCCCTATGTCAAGAACATTTATAGGTAAAAGACTTGGAGTGTTGAATATTATATGGTCAATTAAAGACGTAGATTTTTCTGTTGTTCTAGTTTCCTTAGGTATCAAATGAGTAAGTCCATATCTAGCTAACAAATCTTCCCATTTTGCACTTTTGCATTGATTTTCTCGATTAAAATGAAAATTATAGTCTCCGAGAATTCTCCACCATACAAATTCCAACAATTTAATAACGAAACTAGACGAACCATTTTTTGGCAGACAATAATATCGTTTAGGAGGCAGCCATGTTTGTTTTAATGCGAATACTCCAACGAGTTTTGTAAAGACGACATCTCATTGGTCAGCGGCGGAAGAGTGTCTTTGCATGACTAATGAGATGGCAAGCATTCAAACATGCGCGTTTTAAAAAACATGGCTGCTTTGAAATCGATGTTAACATTTTCTGGAAAAAAAGAAGGTTCAGATTGTTTCTAAAGAAGTCAATGGTTGGTAAGGAAGTCACTTGTTACTAGGGAAAGTCATTGGTTGCTAAGGAATCACTGGTTGCTAAGGAAGTAACTTGTTCCTAGGGTAAGTCACAGGTGCTATGGAAGTTACTGGTTGCTAGGAGAAGTCTCTGATTGCTAGGGGCAGTCACTGGTTGCAGGTTTTTTCTATAACGCTTCATACAGGCAAGGGATACCCCCAGCGGGCGTGGTTAATTTTGACATCAGGGGCATGATTTGAACAAACTTGATAATGGGCACTAGACAATGATACAATGATACATACCAAATATCTCAGCTTCAGGCCTTGTGATTTTGGAGAAGATGGTTTTCCTATATTAACCTATATTAACCTATGTAAAACAAGTGACCCCGGGCATGGCCAATATTGACCCTAGAGGCAATATTTGGAAAAAAAATGGTAGAGGTCCACTAGACAATACTGCATACTAAACATCTAAGCTCTAGACCTTGTGGTTTTGCAAAAGAAATTTTAAAGTTTATTCTGTACCAAGTGACCCCCTAGGCAAGGTCAATTTTGACCTCGGGGGCATGATTTGAACAAATTTGGTAGAGGTCTACAAGACAATGATACGAATTAAATATCTAAACTCTTCGCCTTGTGGTTTCTGAGAAAGATAATTTGAAAATTGTTCTTATATAAGTCTAAATCAAAATCAGTAACCCCCTTTGGTGTAGTCAAATTTGATCTTAGCGGCAAGATTTGAACAACTTTGGCAGAGGTCCACAAGACAATGCTGTACACTAAATATCTAAACTCTAGGCCTTGTGGTTTGCGGGAAGAAGATTTTAAAATTTACCTATAGAAACTCGGGCGAGGTCAACTTTGGCCCGGGGGTCATGGTTTGATCAATCTTGGTAGAGGTCCATAAGGCAATGCAACATGATAATTATCTTAACTCTAGACCTTGTGGTTTCAGAGAAGAAGATTTTTAAAGTGTTTCCTATATAAGCTTTGTAAAATCAAGTGACCCCCCCCCCACCCCGACGGTGTCAGTTTTGACCCGGAGGTCATAATTTGAACACTTGGTAGAGGTCTACTAGGCAATGCTACATGCTAAATATCTAAGCTCTGTGCCTTGTGGTTTCAGAGAAGAAGTGCCATATTTGGTGCCATAGCAACCAGAGCTCTGGCATGGAATGAAATTCTTTGAACACTTTTTGTAGAGCTTTATTAAAGGAACACAGTTTCATCAATACTGGTAAGGATAAATGAAGAAATGAAGATGCTAGATGTAAACATAGTTAAATATTGCAATCTTTGTTAAATCAGGTGCCATAACTGTTGAAGAACTAATCGGATCAAACCCATAATTGAACTCACTGAGATCTTATGGCCATACACATTCTCTGTAAATATGGTTAGAATTAGTGAAGAATGAAGGTCATAGAGTGTAAAAATAGTTAAATATTGCATTTTTGTTTCTTAAATCAGTGGCTATAATTCCGGAAGTACCGATCCGATCAGCCATAAACGAACTCATCAGAGGTCCTGAACATTGTCTTCAAGTTTTATTATGATTGCTTCGAGAATGTAGATGCTAAAGTATAAACAAACCAATTGTGGACAGACGGACGATCCTAAACCTTGAGCACTTCATGTTCAGGTGAGCTAATAAAACACACATAATTGCATTGATCAGTTTATTACAGTATTTTTAGGAGTAACAATCACTGAATATTCGTATGTCTGAAATAACAAATTTAAGAGAAGTTGAGAATACAACAAGAGCTGTCACTTGAAAGAGACAAATGCTCCCGAAGTGGTTATCACAGTCTGTGACCTTGACCTTTATCTCCATGTGCTGAACATTTGTGCCAATTTATTTTAGAATCCTCCAATGTTCATAGTATAATCAATCAACACTCAATCAAAACTGTTTATCACATCTAATTGGTCATTGCAGGATTTGGGCATTATTTTACACATCATGAATATTATAACTTATCACTTACCCTTTCAAAAGTTAAGGTGCTAAGGGTGTTTTCATATACAAGACAAAAACAACACTGTAGCGGCATCTATAATAATTGATTAATTCATGTCAATTGACTGCAGACAAAGGATTTAAAATCTATTTAGCTTCTCAATTGTTATATAATGTGATTGTTTGTATTTGTTTAAACAGACCATCAGTTGTTTGCACATATTCTATTGAAAGCAATATTTAGCCAACAATAAGTGTTGATAATCTCCAGGTTGGTATCATTTTGTTTATTTGTAAACTATTCATCTATTTCTTTGAATATATTTTATTTTACATTCCCAGCAAACATATGTAATTTGCCAGCAGACAGAAATAACTTTATATTATAATTACTGAAAGTCTCATTTTCGTTTTCCAAGTGTCGGCAACAATAGAGTTTGTACTAATTATTATCCTAAAAATGTAGATATGAAATCCTCATTAAATCTTTTTCTGCATTCAAAATCAGCCTAAACTGCACTTCCCATTAATGTCATCTCTCATTGATTGCAATTGGGAAGAATTTCCTTTAGTACTTTCAGGGTAATGCTCCGGCCAAGAAAAGGTAACTAAGGGAGATAATTAAAAATTTGGCGAGGGAGAGTTATTGTTCTTGGGCACTGCACTTTCCATCATTGTGCTCTATCACTGTATGAAGTTTCAAGTAATTCCCTTCAGTAATTTTGGAGTTATGCAACAGACAAGATTATGTTCTGTACAAGAAACACCAATAAAGAGAGACAATTAAAAAAACCTACACAGAGTTATTGTTCTTGAGGACTGCACTTTCCGTGGGTGTCCTGTCTCATAATTTGCAATTCGAAGGAATTTCCTTCAGTACTTTTTGAGTTATTCTCAAAACAAGCAAATGTAATAAAGGGGGATAATAAAAAATACCAAGGTATTGTTAAGGTTCTTGGGAAATGCACTTCCCATTATTGTGCTATATCACTGTATTAAGTTTCAAGTAATTCCCTTCAGTACTTTTGGAGTTATGCTCCGGACAAATGGGGGACAAGTGGGGACGGACAGATAGATGAACGGACGGACGGACTTCCTATAGTCACCTAAGTATCCAAATGTGACAAAGGGGGATAATTAAAAATAAGGCAAAATAGAGTTCTTAAACACTGCACTTTCCCGCATTGTGCTCTATTACTGTATTTAGTTTAAAGTAATTCCCTCCAGAACTTTTGAAGTTATGCTCCGGACAAGAAAAATCAAGAAAATGTAACAAAGGGGGATAATTAAAAAATAAGGTAGAAAAGAGCTATGGTTCTCGGGCACTGCACTTTCCCATATTGTGCTCTATCACAGAATTAAGTTTCAAAGAATTCCCTTCAGTACTTTTGGAGTTATGCTCCGGACAAGAAAAATCGAGAAAATGCAACAAAGGGGATAATTTAAAAATTGTTCAAGGTAGAATTATGTTTCTTGAGCACTGCACTTTCCCTTATTGTTCTCTATCACTGTATGAAGTTTCAAGTAATTCTCTTCTGTACTTTTGGAGTTATGCTCCGGACAAAAAAGTGGGGACGGACGGACGGACAGATAGATGGACGAACGGACGGAGTTCCTATAGCCACCTAAGTATCCAAATGTAAGCACGGACGGACGGACAGACGGTCGGACGAGTCGATTTCTATAAAAAATAAAGTGACAATTAAAACTACGAAATTTACGAGCACACTCTGTGAAGCATAATTTATTATTATATGAAAAGTAAAAAAATACTACGTCTGTCTTCAATGAAATTCAAGCAATCGAACATCAAAATTCAGTATGGTGATTTACACAGATAACTGAGCTACACGCATTTTACACTAAATTATTATAAATGTATAGTTTTATCAAATTATTGTTCAAATATCAGATTGGTTCCTCAATAACTAGAAATTATTTTCTCGAACTTAACTATCTCATTGTAACTTAACACAATCGATAAATAAGTAATGCACATTTTCCCCCAATTACATTATTGGTAAATAATATCAGATTGTTCATAATATTTTTTGTGTTTGCATGAACGTAAATAACTATAAGTAAACTACCTTTCTTCGTCGTGAATAGTTCACACGAACATATTCATAAACAAGAACATGCTTTTGCTGCAATTTCAATTCCTCTTGAAAATAATTATATCGAGCCTAATCTACATATTTGGTCTCGTGATTTACGTTATCAGTATAGTCACCGGTATGTACTCTAAACACATGAGAGGCGACTATGCTACGGATTCAACATAATACAGTGCTCAATAAACCCCTGATCTGTCCACCATTGGCCCTTTTGGTCCCTCAGTTGTTTTGCGCGTTCAGCTCGAACAGCCATGGGATGACAATGCGCCGGGTGATACTTTTTAACAAAAAGACGGTCTTTATTCAAGTCAACGTCATATTTCATGCAACGACAATGCCACCATCTGTCGTAAACCATCATTTCAATTTGGCAATGTCGCCCATTTTGATCTTGCGAGTGACCTTTTCTTACAAGTACTCCGATATCTTTGAACTGAATTACATCGCCTACCTCAATATCACTTATAAGATGGATTTCTTTCTTCTCTATGAACAACGAACTGAGCTTCTTACAGTCTGATTCCTCCAAATCGCCATTGTCCCATTCCTCACAAACACCGCTCGGTCGCTGCTGAAATTTTGCCCAGTAACAGAAATAGTCAGACCTATTAGATGCCAAATCCCATTTCGTTTCGCCAACCCTTGCTCTCGCGCGCGTCACCACAGATTCTGGTGGATGGCACAGCAAATGACAACAGTCGTACAATTTCACTGTTTCCCGTTCGACATCTACAGTAAAAGACTCTTCCATTATTTTACGAGTTCCAAGGAGACTGGGTAGTCCATAATGTATAGCCCGAACGCGTCCTTTTGTGGACTCGTTGGTGTCTTCGTGAACTTCTGACACGATCATTACGTGTTCTAATCCATAATATCGTAGTGAGATAACGTCACCCATGTTTAATTCAGACAGTGCTTTCACAGCAGTTTTGTCAACTGTAAACGGATTTTGTAAAGCCTTTCTTATCTTTGAGACGCTCCACTGCAATACAACGGACAGTAGAATCAAAATTATTACCAAAGGTATTCCGACGGCCGGCGCCATCAGTGGCAAAGCGAAATGAAAAATGACAAAAGTAATAACAGATGTAACCCCAAACACTCCAAAGGTAAGCCATAGATCCTGCAACTTTCCTTTCAGACAAGACCAACACAACTGACCTTTCTTATAATCTCGGATATGTAGTGCCGTCATAACAATACAATAAATCAAGTAGATGGCAGCAGTTCCGCCCAACACAAATTCAGGCACATTAACAGCTTTGGTAAGACTTGCTGCAATTTCGTCCGATGAAACGTAAAGAAGTCTCACTATCCCTTTCGCAATTCGGCTTCCATCGCCAAACAATTTTCGAAATGCATTAGCAATGCTATGCCGTATACCTTGAACTTGGATACTTTCACCTTCTCCAACAACACACCAGGTCGCAAAATGTTCACAGTTTCTCGTACCTGCATTATATGTTCTGAAGTCTTGAAAGTCTCCGTTCGCCGGCAGCATCGATTCAGCTCTGCTTACAATTTCGTCTGCAGAATATCCCGGATGAATGTACTGGATTATGTAGATTTCGTCATGTTTAAGGTCGTACGTTTTTTCAGCTTCGTAGATTTTAATGCTACCGTTTTCCTTTGAAAAATGAATAAGAACCATTTCTACTCTCGTTCCAGCTGTTTGCCTTATTTCCTTTATAATTGCATGATGTCTATATGGATGTTTCAACTTGCGTTTACCCTTGTTATAAAATCGCCCAATCTGTCCTGGCATAGATATGTGTTGTCCTCTCCTAAAGCTGGATACGTTTTCTACCCGCTCCTCTACTGAGCAACTTGCGCAACTTTTGCTTTTGTCTACTTTTGCATCATTTAAGCTATTTAAGGCCTCTTCAAATGCAGCTTGTGTTTCTGTCTCTGTGGGAGTTTCCTCTGATATGGATTGAATACCGTCCACTGAATAAACACTATAATTCTCTCGCACTTCATCAAGTAAAAGCGGAATGTTATCAGCAGCTGCTCCGTGGTCAGATATAGTGAAATCCTCGAGATCATCGACAATAAACTCCATGTCTGATTCAACAAAGTCAGCACCTGGATCTCGCTGATATATGCACCTGGATGCCATAGTTATCTGTAAAATATTACGTAACTCTTTACATATCTCATTTTCAAAAATGAAATAACATTACAATGTGAAATAAAAAAAATGAATGTACATAAATTTGAATTTTTTTAAATGTATATCATAAATTTGAAAATTAAATACGTACGTCTGGGAGGAAATCCGTCCGCAAAGTATTGCGCCGAACACTGTTTCGCTGTATAAAACTACTGGTTTTTCCGTGTTACTAAATATATAATGGATTTCCTCCGCGATAACGCTTACCTAGTAAAACCACAAGGTTTAAGGTCAGTTATGAATAATGTGTTGATTCTCATGCACTCTGGTTTTATACAAATGAATATTTTGAAATTCGTTCAATATACTTCTTTATAAATTGCTTGACATGAGCTATTGCAGCATACTATTATTTAGCAAGTATATTAACGAAATAGAATGAGATGTCGTATTCTCGCATTTGATTTGTGATTCATCGTTTACTTCCGATAACCCACAGTAGGTTAATTGCCTAAAATGTGTTGTATTTATTTATTCATAACCCTAGAATGCATATACAAATTAGCAAACCAGTATCATATGGATCAGTTTTATAAGGCTAACCAAACTACATTCTTTGTCTTACTTTTTAATATGAATAAATCAGTACAATGTTATTAATATATAGAACTTACATAATTTATAAAAACCACAAGTAGAAAATAAGCTCAAGTTACAGAAACACAAAAGCACGTTAAATTAATCATTTCCGGTCCGTGCTACAAAGGACCAATTAATTAGGATCAGTGCAGAAGAGGACTGAATGAAGGAGGAATATATAAAGAAAAAGACTCAAGTCGAATTAGACTAGTTATTATTGGGACTGCATTTTAGCACTGATGAAAACTTTAATATAATTATCTTGATCAATCAAAAATCATAACATTTTCGTCAAGCGGACAGGGGAACAAAAGAGCGTTTAATAGAGAGCCTATAAATAAATAGACCTACGCTTTATGTTTGACATGCGCAGTGCACACATAGTTAGTTAAACTTTGAGTCATCGGACTTTTTATTTCGTGCCTGCTGATTACTCAAATTTTGTTTCATCATAACTTTCATATTTTCTCGCTTAATGTCGACTACGACAGCAATTGAATGTTGTCCACCATCACCATTATCATCGGCTCTTTTAACGAATGCTTATGGATGAACATCCGTCGTCTGTTTTAAGCGTCCATCGTCTTATTTGGAGTCATAACATTTCCCAAATTGATCCAAATTTTTCCATCATAAAAAGTGACCCACGTACGTCTTACGGCTATATACACTCAAAGAGCTGTCATATCAAAGTGAAATAATAGACCCATTTCAGCAATTTTATTTCGTTTCAAACTTCTACATTTTACTTGTTATCCTCTATTCTGCTCATGGTGTGATATTGTTTTTTTTTGCACTACATGTTCCACTTATGCTTAAGTCGGTGAAGGAGGATGTTAAAAATACTGCCAAGTAAGCATTCAACTTTTTCATTGTGAGACCTTGGATATCTATCTTAATTGTATCTAAAAATAGACTAGTGTTGTATCCATATCGCAATTTAAAAACGATAATAAAGTTATATAAGTGAGGATTCAAGTTTGTCCTGCAATAAGAGGATATTTAATATCAGTAGATATATTCAGTCCTCGGGCCGTAGTAGCAGTGCTAGATTTCTGATATAAATATTGCTAGATTGGACTCTCATGCAGTTCAACATGGCTTCAACTAAACAGCATTTAACGGTTATGTTTATGAGGAGTTCTAGCAGAAAAGACATTGGAATATTATCAATACATGTAATATCTAAATGATTTGAATGAATGCAGACTCTTATTAACCAGAATAGCTAAGCTTTAGAATGGAACTCGACAGTGATGGAACGGATTGAGTTATTTTCCTACGTCGGAAAAGTTCTCACAGTAAATGCATTTTAAAGTAGACTGTAATGCACATGTTAAGCCTATAACAAAGACATATTTAATGACCGATTACATTTAAAGCTGGCGACCTTACAACATGCAGCTATATAGTGCACCAGCTCATGAGCTGGAAAACCAAAATATATAACCTTGAGCGATTTAAACAAAAGAAGATTTGAGAACACGTTAACATATTTCTATGACCAATTCATCTAGTTAATAAATTCAACAAATAACGTACAGAAAATAAATTATTGAAAATTGATCGTTGTGAAACCTTTTCAATCGGATATTCGTAAGTAAAATTGGTCAGAACATTAAAGTTTTCAACATGTATCTGGAATTCAAATGGTAAACAAATGTTATTAACACTACATGCCACTCAAGTTAATCGTAACCGAAACTTTAGGGATTCCCAGTAATACTCAACCATAAGATACACTCATAAGTTTCGTTTAAATACTATGCCTTAAAACCATTGAAAGTTTATATGCTCCTATAATGTTTAGAAGTATGTAAATATTGTGGAAATCTCATTTAAATATCTATACAAAAAATCAAACCAACCCATTTCAAATGATAGTGTTCGTGACCACAAAATAAAATAAACTAATGATTGTAATATAATATCTAACTCATCAGTGATATCTGAATATGGCTTACACTTAAAAATTCATTGCATGTAATACACTATTGACTGCTCCAATCATTTCTGAAAAATCATTCTTGTATGGTATGCGGGGTATCACAGCAAAAGTATTTGCACGAAATATGTCAAGTAATTTTCCCCAAAGTTAGGAATAATGTTCAACGTTTTAGGTAAGAGCTACCCGTATTTTAGGGAGATTTAAAGAGATTTTATGGCATTTAGAAACTAACTTCACTTGTTTTCTGTTTTAGCAATTACTTTATGTACCGTACTGGGAAAACTCAGCTCATAACATTTTATCATGCACCAGTTTTGTCAAAATTCAACAAACTGTATGTTTTGTACATCTACTCGTTTATGTTAAACATATGAAGATTACAAATACGGCCACATAAAGTGTTTTTTGTATGAGTAGGAATTTGGCAGTAGCTGGCAGTAGCAGTAGCAAAAACGTGAAGTTGGCAGTAGCAGTAGTTGGCAATAGCAGTAGCAAATAAAAACTCTAGAACGCTTGGGCCTAGGACTTTTTTTCGATGGAGGTGGGGGGGGTTCAACGTCACTGTTACTAAAAATAGATTATTTTCGAATTTTATTTTTTGATCATAAAATTGTTTCAAGCAAAAAAAATTTTTTTTAGGTCAAGGTCAAGGTCACTGTTACTAAAAAATAGATTTTTTCAATATTTTTTTGCGTTTTAATTATTTTTTTTTGCAAAAATGTTTTTAGGGGATCAAGGTCAAGGTCACAGTTACTAGAAATAGTTTTTTTCGATTTTTAGTTTTAAATTGTTTAAAGCAAAAACAATTTTTAGGAGGTCAAGTTCACTTATTAAAAATAGGTTTTGTTTGCGATTTTTTCGTTTAAATCTTTAAATTGTTTTAAGCAAGTGTCTTTTTGAATTCTACAATTTCTAGAGGCGCCGATTTCACGAATTTCACAGTGACTTTACTTAAAAAACTGTTCTTGCATAGAACAACTTTTGCACCAAGGGAGACATACGTGTTTTACAAACCACTCTTGTTGAAGGTTTATTTTATACGTTGAAAAAATGTTCTTCGTTTAAAATAAAATTTATATTTTGACTGAAATCATCGAGCGGAAAAGTGCACTTTTCATTTATAATGTTCTGTCGCAAGGTTACATAGCACTAAATGTACAAATGTAACAGCAACAAAAGCACGGTACACATCATCAGCCATTTTTCTCTGAGTCAGTAAGGTTCCTGTGAAAATAATTAGTACATGTACATGTACATTCACCACTTTAGCTAATGTCACCTAGTTTTGGTTGTTGTTGTTGTTCGATTATACACTCAGATAGGGATACTGAAAATACAGTTGAAAGAAATCGAACAAAATGGTGTTTGTACCGGTAGGGATCAAGAAAGGCCCACTTCCAGAAAGGACCAGCCCTAAAAGGCCCAGTCCAGAAAGGCCCATTTATCAAAGGTACCTGAAAGGCCCATAAACAGTACCAGGAAGGCCCACTGTTGGACTTGCCTTTTAATCATACGGGCTTTTTTAAGTTTGAAACTTTTGTTTTTATGTCTTGATTACTACTTATCGAATACATTTGATACATGTAAATACCTTTATCGTAAATGGGACTGCATCAAAGTAACCAATTGGCACTGGTAATTACTTAATGAATAAATTTGATAAATACCTTTATAATAATCGGGTTGGCGTCATAGTAACCAATTAGCACTTATAATTACTTAATGAATTTTTTTATCAATATGTAAACATTTTGTTACTTTTATAATCATTCATATAAATGAAATTTGTAAATAATAAGTGTTATCATCATAAATTTCACTATTGATATATATTTTATGCACCCTAATGTTTGTTACTGCGCTACTATGTTCCCCCGTTTACTTTTTGTTGTATATAATAAATGTTTGAGATGTAGTGTACATGTGTTTTTCTAATCTTTTACTTTCCTAAGGTAGATATACATAAATTAACATAGAACATAAAAGTGGTCCTTTTGGGTGGGCCTTTCTGGTATGGGCCTTTCTGGTTTTGGGCCTTTTTGGTACTGGTCCTTTCTGGAAGTAGGCCTTTCTGACATCCATTCTTTGTACCGCTGCTTAGTTGTTAAATGAAATTCACAATAGCTAAGCAAGTATACTGAACGTATATTTACGGACATTCAGATTACTTTGATTATTTTATCTTCTGTCAGAGGTGAAATCTAAAAAATCGTCAGAGTCTCCAATGGGCAACAATTCCATCTCGCATTAAATAAATTTCTGTCAAACAGTAAAGAAAAACTCAAATTCAGTAGAAACAGAGTGTTATCGGCAGTTCCTGAAATTGCAAAAGGCAATGACCCTTTAAAGAAGTAACATATTTATTTACTTATTTAATTAGCGATATAATTATCTCATGGACTGTGTTTTTATCTTTTAATATATTTAACTTTTTTCCGGCACATGTTTTTGAATTTTTCACGTATATATATATATATATATATATATATATATATATATATATATATATGCTCGGTGTACAGATACGACAAATGGACAAATTGGTTCAAAGTTTTAACATAAACGACAGTTAGTTGTGTTCTTGAAGAAGCGGGAGATAGAACCTAGGCGTTTTGGATAACTAGTTCCATGCATTACAAGTAGACAGCGAATCCGCCCTTCATTCGATTTAGCGGGAATCCCCGATTCATATTTAGCTTATCTTAAAAATACCAGAGTTTTACTTATCCCTCGCATGCAAATTTCAATTTTCAACCCGTTTTTTAGGAAATGCCTGTTAAACTTTTAAAGTGTGACATATTTCAGTCTTCAAATCAAATCATATTCCTTGCAACCCGATTTTTTCTGTCATATGTCCACCCCCGTTCATTTATTCTCCATTTATACCTCAGCCGATAAGTGTACTAACACAGGCGTGTACTTGCATTAACACAGCCATAAGTATCTGACCGCACCTTTGTGTCCTCGTATTCACATGAACTCAGTCCTCTAATATTAATGCAGCCTTGTTAACACCGTTTCTATAGGTATCATCACATCCCTGAGGACTCAGCCCCGTGTCCTGCTCTTATAATTATACACGTCTTTGGGTCACCCTGGCTGGCACTTTACTCAGTACCTAACCGCCGTTCCTGGGGAAAATAGTACTGTACCCCTATCCTCCCTAAGAATCTGGCAACTCTTTCACATGAAGAGCCATGGTTGGAAGCAGGGCTCGAACCTATGAGTCTCAATTTCTGATAGGTTACAGCGGTTTTAAGACAGTGACTAGTAGACCACGGATGCAGACCTAATTATAAGTATACGGGAAACTTAAGAGGTGGTTGTGATAACTGATGACACGTGGTTGATACGGCCAGAAGTAATATTAATTGGGGCTGTGGTGCATACTTTAGGAAGCTGTGCTACCAGGGCTACATGGCAACTGAAGGACGCGGGACTGGGCCCGTTAGGTGTACCAGATGTAACCAGGGCTGCATTGATTGTAAACGGTACGGTGTTGAGGTCATTTGGCTGCGGGGCCATACATGGAATCTGTGGAAGGATTGTGTTTATACAAATGAAATTTATCAGACTTCGAAGATACGTAACAATGAGTGACCAGGGGCGCCGGGATATTTTGGGGGAGAGACTTCGTCCACAAGGCGCCAGGGGTACACGGTTAGCGAGGTAACCAGGGCCTTTGTTGATATGTGGAAACCTGGGGCTAAGTTCTTGGAGCTCTGAGGATACTTTGTTAAGCGGTGTAAACAGCCGATACACTTTAGGTCACATACCTATGAACTATGGCTTGTTGCTTTTCTAGGTAAGATAAGGATGTAACAAGGGGTCTGAAAGGCAGTTGAACGATTTCACGTGGTTTCAGGATTTCAGTGGCATAAGAACGTAGGTTCTAAATGTGCTTGAGTTGTGAAGGCGTATGTGCTTCAGGTGCTGCGTTGATACCAGTTTTACGTCAGTGGATGAGGTGATACTATTACCTATGGAAGTGGTGCTACCATGGTCCGCATTGAACACAGGGCTTCGTTCGCGGGGCTGCGAGGAAACTAAGAAACACTATCGGATACGGGGCGAACTTCATGAGGCTGCGGGGAAACTAAGAGTGCAGGTCTTACTTTACGCGGCTGCGGGGAAACTAGGTATCGCACGGCTAACTTCACGGTCTTCGCGGAATTTGATGCTACATGTGCGGGGCAAACTTCAAGGGACTGCGGGAGAACTAGGTGCTACAGGGCTAACTTCCAGGGTCGTTGGGAAACTATGTGCCATTAGGCTAACTTCACAGAGTTTCGGGGAAAATTAGGGGGTACGGGGCTAACTTCACAGGGCTGCGTGGCTAACTTCCTACTCGTAACAAGGTGGGGCATTTTTCTTTCGAATTGGGCGAAAAATGATGCAATGCAGCTGTGTCTGAAATATATGTTAGTTTTACAAACACCAAGGCCTTAAAAAGACTTCTTATTGTAGATTAATGTATATTATCATGAAAGAATAATATTGCCCAATATCTTTTACCTGTTTCTTTTCTTATACATTGGAGCGAATGATAAAATAAAATTTTATAACATATCTTAATTTATAGATTGAGGGCCATGGGTTCGAGCCCTGCTTCCGACCATGTCTCTTTATCAGAGAAAGTTGAAAGTTTCTTACGGATAACAGATGGTTATGTAAACTGCCCGCTTGTTAAAATGGCCAAAATACGGTTGGAACTGGCGAAAACTCCTACAACAACAGCAATATCTTAGTAACTCAGTTCACAGTAAGAAGTTAACTTTAAGGAAAATACAGAAAATTGCTCATATATTAAAAGGTCTAACGTCCATCGTGACCTCATTTCCTTGTCTTAATATTCAGACAGTGGTCTTAAAATGTAGTTATTAGACAGACATTCACGAACATGTATCATAAAGAAATATAGCAAAAAAATGGGGGCAAATACAGCATGAAAACATTCGATATGCGGTCATAAAATACATTTTCTAAAAAAATGTCATATGCTTAAAGGTCTTACCCCTGCATGGTTGTACATGTAGTATACAATTATCTACACGTACTTATGAATCAAATAATGTTCATATCTTATTCCAAATACTGAATTATGAACGGAAACCGTGTATCATTAGTTTTCTAAGGTGAATATGGGCGTCGCGATACGTGACAAGCATGTCAGACATAAAGGCGAAAGTATGATAAGGTGATACGAAGGGACTAACACCGGATACAGCTCCTTTCGAATACAGCTCCCCAGTTAGCTGTATTCGGTGCGCATTAACGTATACAGCTCCCCGGAGAGCTGTATTCCGTGTGCATTAACGAATACAGCTCCCCTTACGAAATGGGAGCTGTATTCAGGGTATTTGTACCTTTTTTCGAATAGAGCTCCCCATTGACCCGATGCAACATAGACGTGTATTTAAGGCGTATCATTCGTTTATAAATACCCGGCACGGAATTTATTATAGAAAAATAAGGATCCATCCCGCTATTCAGTACTTTAGCCCTGGGATATCTGTCTTTTTGTCCGTCCGTGTTGGACAGTCGGACGAACGAAACTTTGAGGTTTAATGACTTTTTGTGTTGGTATTAAAGAATTATTTTCTTTCTTGGTATTGAAGAATTATTTTCTTTCAATAAACCTACATTTTTTTTTCATATGACTGTAGCACATAAGGCGGCAGTTTAAGTGGTTTTATACTTCATTTCATAAATAAATTGTTTACGGAATGAAACACATTCACACCAGGGTATAAGGCCCGACAAACGGACTGATAAGACAAATACAGGGTAGGACAACATACAGATGGTCGGACAGATGGACCCAAGCTTTCGAACTCAGCTTGACTTAAAAGTTTTCGAAACGGCCAAGCTTCGTCCTAAATCGGAGGCATACATTCATTTTGGCCAAAAGACACACCACCAAGTACCCAGACTTCTGTCATTTAATCCGTTTTATCATGTCCGTTTGATCAAACATAGGGAGCTTTATTCGAATGTGCATATGCTTTGGTTCGAATATAGTTCCGCTATACCAAAGGAGCTGTATTCGTTAATGTGCATCGAATACAGCTCCCCGGGGAGCTGTATCCGAAAGGAGCTGTATCCGGTGTTACAAGGGACAATAACACGGTAGGACGATGCGAATTGACGATAACACGATGCGAAGAGGCGATATTATATCGTGTTTTCGCATCGTTCCATCATGTCTTCGCATCGTGTGGCACTAATATAACGGAACACCGTGTTTTGGGACAATCGCGTAAAATGCCATATCAGTCAAATTATGAAATGTTCATTAAAACAAATAATTGTATTTTTTTTTTATCGACAAGTGGTGATACATTTAGCGGGGCTGCACCCAGGTCTTAGCTTTTGATTGGTCTTTGTTTTAGAAACCAAACTCGAAGCCAAATTCAAAACCGATTTAAGATCGTCTTGATCTTTTTTGTATTGATAGTAGTCTAAATATTTCTTATATTGGGAAGTCGTTTATTGATACAAGTGACATACAAGAGCATTTGAATTGAACATGCACAATAGATAGCTAGTTTTGTGTCACACCGTGAAAGGAATGACAGGGACTCAAACCCGGGACCCTTCGCTTATAGGACGAATGCTGTACTGATTGAGCTATCCGACCGCCAACACAACTCTCCTATTTAATCAAATCCGTAACCTTGACATTCTCCCCCACCATGTTCAAATACCTCATTGAATTGCAATGTGTATCTTCAAATAAAGCAATTGCAGGCGTCGGAGACTAACCTTACAATATCGTCACGGTCCAATGTTTGGCACTAAATATGTCAAAGGGTGAAAAAGGATGTGCAGCATGACAGAGATTCGAACTCGGGACTAGTTTACATGGCACATGCTTTACCGACTGAGCACTCCGGTCGCTTACGCATCGTCTTCCCTGTTCATTCTTCCCACGTTGAAATACAGTGAGTACCACCAAGGCGTCAGATCCTGACTAACATGATAAAAATTGGCACGGCGCCAAATGTTACAGGGCGAGAAAAATGTACAACATGACCGGGACATGAACTCGGGCAAACGCTCAACCGACTGAGCTTTCCGGCCTTCTCCACATCTTCTCCCATATTTATAATCAAGATCAAGTCCGTAACCGTAGCAAGCACGAAATTTATAAAGGCATAAAGTTACGAATTCAAATGAAACGAACTAACAATACGACGTCAAGTAGACTATTTTGCGCCTTGAATTTAGGCTAGGTGTATCCCAGTTATTTGTTTTATAGTGTGCAAGCACAACAGGTTTAATCTCATAGCAACAAAACCATTATAAGTAAGATGTTCAGTCACTGTAGGCAACCCCGTATCACTATCTCCCTGGACTCATTTACAGTACATGTCTATGTCTATGTTTTACTGCTCACAGTCGTTAACGACACGTTGTTTGTGACATTTGTTAAAATATTTTTATATGCATGATTATTATAGATAAAAGTTAAAAAGATCGATAAAGACTATGTTAAAAACATATTAAAACTCAAAAAAAAAGATATTGAAAAGAAATGTATTTTTAGTAACAGTGACCTTGACCTAAAAAAATATTTTTTTTGCTTGAAACAATTTAATGATCAAACAATAAAATTCGAAAAAAAATCTATTTTTAGTAACAGTGACCTTGACCTCCCTGCCACCCTCCCCTAATCGAAAAAAAAATGTCCTAGGCCCAAGCATTCTTAAGTTATCGTTTGCTACTGCTACTGCCAACTACTGCTACTGCCAACTTCACGTTTTTGCTACTGCTACTGCCAGCTACTGCTACTGCCAACTTCACGTTTTTGCTACTGCTACTGCCAACTACTGCTACTACCAACTTCACGTTTTTGCTACTGCTACTGCCAGCTATTGCTACTGCCAACTTCACGTTTTTGCTACTGCTACTGCCAGCTACTGCTACTGCTAACTTCACGTTTTTGCTACTGCTACTGCTACTGCCAGCTCCTGCTACTGCCAACTTCACGTTTTTGCTACTGCTACTGCCAGCTCCTGCTACTGCCAACTTCACGATTTTGCTACTGCAACTGCTACTGTCAACTTCACGTTTTTGCTACTGCTACCGCCAGCAACTGCTACTGCCAACTTCACGATTTTGCTACTGCTACTGCCAGCTACTGCCAACTTAACGTTTTTGCTACTGCTACTGCCATCTACTGCTACTGCCAACTTCACGTTCTTTCTTCTGCTACTGCCAGCTACTGCTACTGCCAACTTCACGTTTTTGCTACTGCTACTGCCAGCTACTGCTACTGCCAACTTCACGATTTTTCTACTGCTACTGCCAACTACTGCTACTGCCAACTTCACGTTTTTGCTACTGCTACTACCTACTACTGCTACTGTCAACTTCACGATTTTGCTACTGCTACTGCCAACTACTGCTACTGCCAACTTCACGTTTTTGCTACTGCTACTGCTACTGCTAACTACTGCTACTGCCAACTTCACGATTTTGCTCCTCCTACTGCTAACTACTGCTACTGCCAACTTCACGATTTTGCTACTGCTACTGCTAACTACTGCTACTGCCAACTTCACGTTTTTGCTACTGCTACTGCCAGCTACTGCTACTGCCAACTTCACGACTTTGCTACTGCTACTGCTAACTACTGCTACTGCCAACTTCACGATTTTGCTACTGCTACTGCCAACTACTGCTACTGCCAACTTCACGATTTTGCTACTGCTACTGCTAACTACTGCTACTGCCAACTTCACGATTTTGCTACTGCTACTGCCAGCTACTGCTACTGCCAACTTCACGTACATGTTTTTTGTGGTGATACTATTGTCATTTATTGTCCAGAATAATCAAATATCAATAATGCGATCAAATAATGGTTATTAAATATAATAATTTAATAATTTAATAACAATTTAATAATCTGTTATGAATAAATCGCGAGAGTATCAAGTTATCTGCAATGTCTTTGTATCCATAGTAAAACACCGTGCATATGTGCTAGCATCAGGTGAACGATTCAAGACAATCTACATCTATTTAGTATCGTTAATACCTGGAATTTAATACAACCATGAGAATACATGCTTGAAGCATCAGAAAACTTTCATTAGCTTTTTCAGGTTAGAGACTTATCGCCATCTATAGTCCTGATCTGTCCACTGGTAATGTCATAGATTACTTTTTGAGTCACGAGAGTCTATAGATACTGTGAGTGGATGATTGCATCCCAAGCGAAGTGAATTGGAAAATATTGAAACCTGCGATGCAAGTTTGGGATGAAGTCTAACGTCCAATTCTGACTGCTCAATTTTGTTGTTGAAATAGGCTTAGAGTGCACAGCACCAGCACGGGCAATATGTTGTTCTCGTAGATATCTTATACAAACAAGTGCAAACTCAAAATACAACTTGTAGAGACTTAATTATAGTCAATGCGTTGTATACTGTAGAATTGTCTACATACAAACACATTTAAATACAGCAGAACTGCAGAAATGTTGGTGCATATAAATAACAGAAACGATCATATATGGTTACGAAGGTGATGAAGGCCGTACGAAAACAAAGATAAGTTCTGATTTACTTTGTAATTGTTAATATGTCTCATATGTTACTTTCACAAAATAACTTATTATCATTATTTTCATTACTATTACTATTAACATTTTTTTTATTATTATCATTATTATTATTATTATTATTATTATTATAAGAGTTGGTAAAACATTTTTCGCAATCGAGCTAAACAAAGAAGTATAACACTTATTTGTTCACCGACAGTTTAACAGTAAATACTATCGGGAACATATACAAAATGATTCTAAATAGACACAACAAGTCGGAGTGGACGGCAGGACTACCACCAAAGCATTTAAAGACAAAGTAACCGTATGCTTGCGTTTAGTAATTTAGATTTTAACCAAAAGAACTTACAAGGAATCATTAACAACTTAATTGGGTTTAAATGTCGCGAAGGATTAAACAGCATATTACAGTTCTACCTGTAGTGGCACGGTTTCTAATGGCAACGTAGACATTGAAGTTGTGTATAAATATATAATATATACCACTATTTGATTTAGAGTTTTACTAAACATGGTAAATGTTTCGCAATATATAACTGTGTGAACATTATCATGTCGCAATAGAGTGACTGTAAGGTGCGATCTGTAGACTCCATATCTCATTCGTTAAGGATAATCTTTATCCAAGAATAGACAATTTCCTGTGATCTTATTTATAATATTGTTGATGTTACGAATTATATATTTTGTATATTGCGCATATCGGGCCCGTTTCATCAATGTTCTTACGATCAAACGTTATTATCGTAAGATTCTTGCGTAAGACAATTCTTAAGAAAATTCTTACGACCGTTTCATCAACTCTTATGAAAATCTTACGCAAACTTTGATCGTAAGAACATTGATGAAACGGGCCCATCATCACTATCTTTGGCTGTTAAGTCAAGTGAAGAACAAAACACAAGCAAGTTCTGAGTATTGTATTACATCATAAACAACACATACATGTTTATACAAACAAACTAAAATGCAAGGCATACATTATTTGCAGTATAATTATGTTGTTGGTTTCATTTGGAAAAGCGTAAGTGTCGCTCTCCAGCTTTAAGTCAGAAACACATGAGAAAATTGCGATATTACTGTGGAAGTCACAAATTTAATTGAAATAGCATTTTTATCAAAATGTTGCAATTACTTCAGAAGGTAACTTTCAAGTGTGTTTTCTGCATTTCTTTCTGGATACAATTTGTACCTACAAATAGAATTGGTGTAATTATGAAGTATTTTCTAACACAAACGGTACATGATATCAAGATAAATGATATATTCTTAATTATACGTTAACGTATTCATTCTTGCTAAAAGACAATCCTGATACAAGATGTTCCCTATACACGAACGCTTTAACTTGTAGACTAAATAAAAAAATCATACATTTAAAAGTAGGTAAAATGATAAACAATTTCATGTATTTAAACCTTTAATACTCAATGAAAATAAGGGAAAAAATGTTACTGTAACTGATTTCTCAGCTGTCTAATATTTCATTAAATATACAAACAATGTATTCACCACTTTCATAGAAGGAAAGAAACAAAAACATTCAAAGGGTTGCGACGTAAGTTATTAAAATATTATCCAGGGCCGTGTGTAGATAGCCGGACTCGAAATAATGTTACAAAAGTTCGACCATCCGTGTGTAAGATTGATTCGGAACGACAAACCCGTAACCGGAGCAATGGGTTAATTTCTGGTTAATTGTGCTACACGCTAATGAATTGATCCGCATATTATAGACTAATTAAAGCAGGAGTCCAAAGTGAAAATCGACCTGTATTTAGGAGAAGACCGGAAAGTGAGACATACAGTTATGGCAATATCACTGGTGCTGTTTCAACTAAGCAAATATATGTTCCCTCAATGCGACTATAGTAAGTAAAGTTATGACTGTAGTTCATGTACATGATGATTGTTCAAGTCAGAGTTTTCGTTTTATTAGGACCATAAACTTAAGCGACTTAACAGCTAATATGATTATACGGAAAATTACCATTTGTCGGCAAAGCAGTAATAAACACGTCGCGGCTCTTCCATACCATTGAATTTTGTTGCTAATGAGAGTGTGTAAGCGCCCATGTTTCGGAAGTAAAGCCACTCTCCAACTTCATGTGAAGGCAACTTTGTAGAATCAACAATGATATCATAACTGTCACAAGTCGGACCCCAAATACAGCTTTCATAGACATCAGCATTCGCAGCAGACTGTAGTTAATAATATATATTTACAAGTCGGTACATATAACTGTCAACATAAGCTCTGGTGAGCATTTGAAACCTACTACTTGCTAGGAGAAGTCATGGGTAGCTACGGAACTAAATTGTTGCTTAGGAAGTCAATGATTGCTAAGGATGCCACCTTTTGCTATGGAAAGTCACTGGTTGCTAAGGAAGTTACTGGTTGTTAAGGAAGTTGCTTGTTGCTAGGGGACGTCACTGTTTGCTAAGAAAGTCAATTGATCCAAGGTGTAGTTACTAGTTTCTATGGGTAGTCACTGATTACTAAGGAAGTCACTGGTTGCTCAGGAAGTCAGTGGTTGATCGGTAGGTCGCTGGTTGCTGTAGGAACTCACTTGAAGCCAGGTTTTCCCTATAACTCTATACACAGACAAGGCCCCCCACTCAAAAGCTGTGGTCAATTTTGACCCCAGGGGCATAATTTCAACAAGCTTTGTAGATGTCCACTGGACGACGCTACATACCAAGTATCTAGCTCTAGAGCTCTAGGACATGTGCTTTTGGTAAAAAAAATCAAAGCGTTTCCTATAGCAAGTGACCCCCAATTCAGGGTAAAGTTTGAAGCAACAGGCATTAGTTGAACAAACGTGGTAGAGGTCTTCACAATGACACATACTAAAGCTAATCTAAGCTCTAGGCCTTGTGGTTTCTTTTTAATGTTCCTATAGAAACATATGTAAAATCAAGTAAACCCAACCTAGCAAACACGCGCGTTTGATCAATGTTGGATTTTGGTCACGACGTCGGCGACCAAAACCGACGTTTGTCCTACGTCAAAACTCCGACGTCCGATGTTGAAACGACGTCGGATTGAGGTCATAAGTCTATAAGAGAGTAATCCCCGGAAAATATTTTATAAGATTGTATGATCTAATTGATAACTGCAACTGCGTTGAGGTTTTTGTGATTTTTTATTTATCAAATTACTCCCCTTTTGCCCCTTTAAATATTTTCAATAGGTGGCGCTGCAACATGCTTCAATTATATTTGT
This sequence comes from Saxidomus purpurata, assembly GCA_022818135.1. Taxonomy (NCBI): domain Eukaryota; kingdom Metazoa; phylum Mollusca; class Bivalvia; order Venerida; family Veneridae; genus Saxidomus; species Saxidomus purpurata. Next base: position 45,548,408 of record JAFMSR010000005.1, read on the forward strand.
AGGTGGCGCATTTTCAACAGATGTATGCATTTTACTTTAAAAAGACTCCACCTGGCATTAAGTCACTAACGCATTACGGAACTTTATATTTGCTATCACATCTCTTCAATTGCTAGGAAAATATAAAATTCTAATTTCGAATATGTGAAATACACATGCAACACCTATCGCTTTTCATTCAAAATTTTGGATTATGCGACAAAGAACAACCTAAGAGAAATGATATTAAAGTATAATGAAAAAAAATTGATTAATGCCTTCAAGATAATAATGACCTTCGGCGAGCGAAAATGTACCTTCGGACATTTGTTACATTATTCGACAATAATTGATAAAAAAACCCATAAAATTTACATTTTGTCACCCTCTTTAAATGCAAAACCAATGATAAAAACTGATAGCTACTATATTTTACTCAACAGAAACATACAATTTGCTTCAAAATCCTTCAAGACCATTACTATGGCAACAGCGATTTGAAATTATTCTTTTTTTAAATCTTGGCTATACACTATGAAAAAGGCAGATCATGGAAAGAAGACATGAAATAGTTCACCGGATATGATATATATTGAAAGAGTATATAATGTTGCAACCAAAAATAAATGAAGCTGTTAGGAAATGATTACCGTACTAGTTTACTGCCCATGTAAATTGAAGTGAGTTTTGACGTCAAATTGTGGTATGTGACGTCATTTTTAGAGTGAACAATGACGCCTTAGGTATACTTTTTCAAAATGTTGTAGTTTTGTCTGTACTGAACGTAGGTAACTGAAATTTTCCAATATTGATATTGAAATATTGTTTGTTCAAATATGCAAGAAAGCTAGTTTCCAAGTATTTTGTCCGAATGCCCATTTTCCCGTGTCGCTGGTCATATGTGTTACCATATATGTTTCTTATCCCCTATAATTTTTATTTAAGCCAGTAAAAACTAAAGTGGTGGAAGGGCTGGCGGAACATGACATTACATCTTAAATCCAAATTTAGTGGGACGCCTTGTGAACTTCCTGTTACGTCACTGTATGAATGTTAGCCAGCTAATACCAGCCACATATTAGATTTTGATAACTCATTTTTACAAAAGTGCTTTTTGTTGTGTCTCTTTCCATCAATTTAATTATTTCTTCCTGAACTGTGTGTAATTGACCAACGTCTATGCATCGTCATTGGTTTGCTGAGTGGTTTGATATTCGTCGTGAATGGTCATATGGTCGGATTCTGACGTCTAACCAGTTTGCGAAACCAACCAAAATCAAACGTTAATCCAACGTAGGGATCTAACGTCTATACAACGTTAAGTTGACGTCTATTGTTTACTGGGAAGGATGTAGTCAATTTTGACCCAGGGATAATGATTTGAACACTCTTGATAGAGGTTTACTAGGCGATGCCACATGCTAAATATCTAAGCTCTAGGCCGTGTAGTTTGAGAGAAGAAGAGTTTTAACCTTTTTCCTATATAAGCGTATGTAAAATCAAGTGAACTCAAGGGTGTGGTCAATTTTGACTCAGGGATAATTATTTGAACAATCTTGGTAGAGGTTCACTTGGCAATGCTACATGCTAAATATCTAAATATCTCTTATTTGTCATCGTAATCAGAGAACTGCTGTAATCACAAATTTTACAATGTTCATACCTTCAAAGAGTGTGCTTCATACTTTATGTCTTCAGAATATTTACTTGCAAAAGATCCATACACACCGTCGCTCACGTAATACATAACGCTTTCACCGGCATCTGTACATTTTGCTATCCCTTTCTCTACATAAAAATACAGGTGTTACAAAAGAATATATTTTGACTGAACGTCTGAAAGTTTACGGTTCTATGAACCGTGGTAAAAAGCTGACTAGCCTTATTCCGATAGATGGATGGATGGATGGATGGATGGATACATGTGAAATGTATGCGAAAGGTTTCACATTTTATAACTATTGTTTTCATTCATTTCTTCAGCTTGTGTTAGTCGGATGTATAATGGAACTGAGTAAAGTGCAAAAAGATGTATTCTCATATAAAACAAAAACATGTCTTAGGCTAACATTGCTCTTTTTTCAGTCAATGCAATTTTAGTTAAATACTTTTTAAAAAATCTTAAGTTCAGTAAAATATAACAGGCACTTTACCTTTATTTTCTCCTGTCAGTTGGGAAGACACCATGCGCTTAGCAATTATATTAACTGCAATGACACCAGCAGAAGACACCATATACCGTCCAGGCTCTGCAATAATCTCAACTTCGTTTTCAAGAGGAAAGTATTCCTGTAAGGTCTGGTTCACGACAACTGCCATCTGATGTAAACATATATTAGGAAGACTATTTAGTTGGAAATTTTAACGAACAAATATATGAGAACATTTCAAACGGTGTTATCATCTCATTTATCTGCAACATTTAAAATGAGATAGGAAGATGCCTTAAACGTAGAAAGTCAATTCAATTCAATTCAATAGTTTATTGTATAATAAGGCCTCCGGCCCATACACAAGTATAATATTATACAAAAGATTTTCATAGAGTGCATTAACATATAGGAACGTAAATACAACAAAGTTGACTATCATACAGAGATTCATGTATCGACATAGTACTTATTTTGTAAATCTCAGTATTGATCAGATTATTGAAAAACTGATAAGTACTCTTCCCTTTTTTGTAATGCATAATATATATACATGGCAACATTGCGTATGATATGTTCATTTTCAGATGACATTAAGTTATTTAACTTGTAAATTGACGTATTCTCAATATATGTATTAGGAATATATTTACAGCGAATGCTGCTATATAACGGACACAAAAATATAAAATGGTATTCGTCTTCAACATAACATTCACAGTAGGGACAGTCTCTTAACTCCCTTTCAATACCAAAATGTCTACCCTTTTCAATCATGAGTGAATGACAAGAACTTCTAAATGCTGCAATACACTTTCTGAATTTGTTGATATCAACAACATTTACATACTTTTCAACTTTATATACTGTTTTGTACTTTGCATAATAAAAAAGTTTTGCGTTATGATAACATCTATCCCTCCATTCCTGGATATACTGGTCCTTTAATCGCTGTACATATTGCAATAGAAACAGATTGGGATTGTCAACATTCTGTGCTTCCCAAACATATCCGTAGCCATTTACATACAAGTGAGTTCGTAAATCAGTTACCCAGTTATTATAACCAATACTATCATAATACATTTGCATATTGTAACACATTCGTACGTATCTGTCTTCAGGTAAGTTCAACAAACGTATCCAATATTTAACTGTACGCTTAGCAGCAAAAATATACAATGGGAATCTGCCTAAGTCACCTAAAATTGCATCATTACATGCACCTTTGTTCACTTTCATAAACCTTTTACAAGCAAAAATGTGCACATTTTCAAGACATTTTGGTTGCTTAAGACCCCAAATTTCAGAACCGTACAATGCAATAGATGCAACCTTTGAATCAAATATTTTAAAAAACGTTGTATATGGAAGACATGGATAATTGTACAATGAACTAAACAAATGCATTAGTACTTTCTTTGCCTTAAGCGACATGGCCTCTGCCATTTTGTACATAGAAAGCTTATTTGAAAAATATATTCCAACGTAAGTAAAACCATTAACTACTTCTATGTCCAATTCATTGTAATTCCATCGTTCCCTTACACTTAATCTACCTCCTCGTTTAAAAACAAGAACTTTTGATTTAGCTGTATTTACAACAAGTTTACTATCTATACAAAAATGTTTCAATATATTCAATTGCTTTTGCAGTCCGACAACCGTGTCGGATATAAAGGCTATGTCATCTGCAAACATAAGCAAAAATATTTCTACAATATGAGGAAATAATTGTATACCTCTTATTCTATTTTTACATAACAGTGAGTACAGTTCATCGATAAACAATGCAAACAGAATTGGACTCAAATTGCAGCAAAGTTACACAGCATTTACACAAAGAGCAACATACACGAGTGAGTAAAATGTGTTAGAACGCTAATAGCATATTCCCCGAACAACAGTTATGAAATATTGAAAAAAATGAAGCTTCGTGGGTTCGAACCCCACCGGAAGCTGGACTCTCCACTTCATTTCATTTCTCATCATTTCTCATCATCTTTCGACAAAAATTGCCTTGTCAAATTTCAAAGTTTCGAGTACCGAGTACGTCTCAGCTAACTTGTAACAAAGTCCGAAAGTAGGAACGCTGGTAAACGGAAATTCTAAGGGCATAAACTTGCGTGTCCGGAGTATGCAGTGACATAATAGCTAAGTTATAGCCCAGTAATAGCTAAGTAAATTGTGAAAGATTACCATAGAGTACCATGGGAAAAATCTATCCCATGACAATAAGCGCACAAAAGGGAAAAACGAGAAAGTAACAATTTTAAATGCAGGTGAAAAGCAGGTGAAAAGTGAAAAATCACAGTAGAAAAGGAATATGCAGCAATAGTACGTGAGAACGGATAGCCGATGACTAGGGCGGGTGGAGGTTACAGAGAGAGGAAGGGAAAAGTAAGAGGACAGAGAAAGGAGATTAGGTGGACCAAAAAAAGAAGAAGAAAAAACATGAAGCTTCAAATTGGAAAAAAATACATGCCTTCTTAAAAGTTTCATCTGTGTTAGAGTCTCCAGGGAACCCACCTCCAATATCAAGCAGCCGCATGTTAAATCCCAGTCCAACTCCAATATCAAATGCGTGACGTGCTTGTTGTATACCAGCTGAAAATGCTCTAGGGTCTCCACAATTGCTTCCGACATGAAAGCTGAAATATGCTTGTTTATGTATATTAACCTTTGAAAACCAGAAGCATTCGAGATTTGTTTTGTAGAGTGCACAATATTTCTTTTAAACATCTCAACTATTTTGTAAGAAACGAAAATACACTTGACCGGAGAAAATGAAGAACACAACAGAGCAGTACATAAGATATTGCGTTTATAGTATCACTTCTAGTTACCTTGTTGATACGACAGCAGCAACATTGTAATCTTACACATCATGTGTAATTATAAACGATACAAAGTCGTTTCTATGTTAAAACGAAAGTGCTATTATTCATGATATTCTCACAGGTATGAATAAGCATGTAAACATGGAAAATGGGACCCTTCATATTTCGACAAATGCATTGGTTCATTCCAACTAAATGATTAGTTGTTGAATGTTCCAAGGATTCTGTATATTCAGCCAGCTAATGGGAATAAAAGCTGAAGTTACAAATGAGATCGGTACAAACTCTTAGCAAGCTGGTTTAGGACAAATATTCAGATCTCACTTGCAAATAAAATAAAAGTATTTCAGACAAGGCATAAGTTGCTAAGCATTACCTGATACCAATGACCTTTAATTCTAGCTCTTTTGCACTCTGAAGAAGACTTGGGACAACAGAGGGGTGACATCCAAACTTGCGGTCTAAGTCATAACTACTTTTGTTGAAATTTATTATAATAATTCTCAAGACTAACCTGCAATTGAAAACAAAGTAAATATGTTGAACAATTTATTCAGTACAGAATCTAGTCAACAGCTCGGTCACAAAACTACAAGTTGATATGGTACAAAAAATTGAAAATAAGTTTTACTTCAATGAATAGGCGAATAAAAGTTCTGTTGTTTGTGTTTTAGATAAAACAAAAGAGAGATACACAGTACTTACATAGCGTTAGGATGAATTTGTTTCACTTTATAAAGCTCTGCCACATTGTCAAAGGTAACTAACTTAACATCTTTATGTTCTGCAAATCTAAGCATGGATGGCTGCTTACATGTGTGGGCATATATAATCCGAGCAGGAGATACGCCAAGATCTAACACTTTCTTGATTTCACTCTGTATAAGAAATTCATTTTAATACACTGATACATAGCAAACGTTGTAGGCCCCCAACTATTCATCTGTCCATGTGATATCGAGGCTCATTGCAACAACCAGCGCTGAATACTACCCAACTGTGCATAAACCCATCCTACATGTCTGTGTACAAATCATCAGTCTTTCAGAACTACTGTTGCGAGAAATAATACACATCATTAACCCCACAAATGCATTTAAAACACTTATTGTTTCAAACGATGGGGTCTTTTTGTGTTGGCTTTACTCTGAAGGGAGATTTAGCCTGTGGTAATTGTACCGCTACGTACTAAATCATTCGTAATAAGCGTATACCATAGCCGAGACAAATTAACCTTAAAGTCCTCAAGTCAATTTAATCTGTTCAAAGCAATATTTGTAGACAGAAGACTACGAATATACGTTTTATGCCCTAGATTGGGTGAGGAACGATTGTAAGAACCAGTGTAAACAGTTCTTATATGTACAGTGATGCCTATATACATGTACCTCCAATAAACAAGTTCAAAAGTAATCAAAGCAAAACAACATTTTGGACTCAAATGCATAATCTTTCTGAAAAAAGTGCATTAAAACAGTAAGCCACCCATTATTTTCTTCCCTTCAGTGCAACAGGGTTGTAACTGACATTTTATACAAAAGTGACATTTTTGTTTATAATGATTTAAAATGTATAAATACACAGGATATTAAAATTTGGAAATTGAATTCTAATGTTAACCCTTTAAAAATAATATTTGTCCAATGGTTGTACAATGTATCTGAAATTGATACAACTTGTTTTGTGCAACATGGTTGTTACTCAAGATACAACCTTGTTGCACACACTTAACTGAATCTTGTTGCAGACTTCTTGCATGGTTGTATGTGATTAACTGTTACAATTTTCTAACATAATATAAAAAGAATTTATCAAAAATAGCATAGTCGTGCTACATAAATATGGTCTGGTAAAGACTAAGCGAGGCAACATAGAATTATACTCAGTGATAAGCAGAGTGCAAAAAGTAACCAAGACAAAGCATTATCTGGTTCAGTGTTTGATTTGCTCATGATTCCAAATGCTTTTGCTTCACCAATCTATTACAAATGTAGTCCTGAGTTAACCATATATGCCATGGGAACAGGGAATTGTTACTGTTATATATAGCATGAGTGTATTGCTGGTAGAAGGGGGCCTGTTTCATCAAAACATTAAGCCAGAAAGGTAAAGATGTTTTATCTTTCAGAGTAATATCTGTACTGCGCAAAGCAAAAAGAGAATGCATGTGACCATGCTATCTTATGCCCTTCAGATATTCAATATAAATTCAATCACAAATACATACCTTGAAAAGGGACATGCCCAGAGTAAACAGGGTTATTTTAACTCATTAAATGAGCATGCTACAAAAGATACCTAAGAACAAGAGGCCCTTCGGGGCCAGTATCGCTCTACTGGATTGAGTGGACTTTTCATAGAAAGTTTTGTGAAAAGATTTTGAAAAGTATGACCTGTAGTGTTATCAAGGTTTTAGAATGATTGGCTGTAGCACATTTGGTTTTCCCAAAGTGTGACTTAATTTCTATAAAGGTCAGTCTCCAGGTTGGAGGGAACCTTCTGAGCAAGCTTTATGAAAATTTATTGGAAAATGTGACCTGTAGAGTGTTATCAAGGTTTTTTCAACGATCTGCTGCAAGGAAAAGTTTATAGACAGACTGAAAGAGCATCATGACACAAATCCAATATAGAGCTAAACGAGAGGGCGAAGATGGCCTTCAAATTTTACCTGGGGTCATAATTTGAACAATCTTGGCAGAGGTTTACTAGGCAATGCAACATGCTAAATATCTTAGCTCTAGACCTAGTGGTTTCAGAGAAGAAGATTTTTTAAGTTTTTCCTATAATGAAGCTTATGTAAAATCAAGAGACCCCCACGGTTGGGGTAATTTTGAGCCCAGGGTCATAATTTGAACAATCTTGGTAGAGGTCCACTCGACAATTCTGCATGCCAATTAATATCTAATCCCTGGGCCTTACAGTTTTTGAGAGGATTTTGAGTAGTCAAGAAGTTTTTCCTTTCTGTTGCAGTGGCAACCAGCGTTCTGCATGGAATTAAATTATTTGAACAACTTTGATAGATCTTCATGCAAGGAATATCCCTGCCAAGTTTCATGAACTTTGGCCCTGTGGTTTCAGAGGTGTTCTTTTAAGGAAAGAGTGCAGATCATGATCAGACATCTGAACATTCTCAGCACTGCTTGCTATCAGAGCCTCGTTCCCGCCAAAACAGTAACCCTTGGTGACGGATATTTCAATCTGAACCGCATGCTCATGACAGAAATTATTAATCCCAATTTATCATGTGCTTCTACACCATGATAAACCATAATAGTGTAATGTACAGGCAGTTAGCCTCTAGTACTGAAATGTTTTTTTTTAATATTATTTTTTCAATGTTGGTCTCTCACTTGTATTTTTTTTCAATTTTCAATAGTTTATTCAGCATAAAGCATAATACAACGCTTATAGCCTATAACAATGAACAAAATATTGTGGTACAGATAAAATGAAAAACAGTTTACAGAAGAGCAACAGTTTAAATACGTGAACGTGTTAATACAGGTTCACATCGGATGCTACTGGTTATCACACAAAAAATAACGCATTTGTTAGGAGATAAAAGATATATAATAGAATATAGATCGTATCGATACCGTCGCTTTGTTATACTTATGCTATCCAGTCCAAGGGAGACAACTCTTTTGCAAGTTAAAATCGTTATTTTCAAAAGAAGTCTTCCCTAAAAGTTAATAATGGTTTGTGATATTGTAATATTTACAAAAAGATATGCGTGCTTTTTGTATGTAATTATTTCATATAGAAACAGTTTCTATGTCTGAAAATGACATAATATATCTTATATGAAATGAAATATTAGCAGAATTATCACCATGTACACCTGTAAACTTGCAAATGTATAATACAAAATCGAACATCAGCAAATTATTTGAACTATGAAATTCGTATTTTCATAGCATAATATATGTATTTTGACAAACTAAAAATAACACTTTTGGACTTTGAAGACATAAGTTTTTCGAACTTCTTTAAGTTCGGCCAGTGACAGTAATAACGTTTAAAGTATTTGTTTCTTATATCACGGTATTTAGGACAGACTAATAGAAAGTGATATTCACTTTCTAATATTTTCATACTGCACGATAAACATATTCTATCTTCTCTTGGGATATTGGAGTATCGTCCAGCTTCTATTTGTAGATTATGTGATGAGGTTCTGAATCTCGCTAGGGCACTTCTATGTTTGCTATTACTTAATACTTCTAGATATTTTTCCATTTCAAATTCGTATTTAAAAATACAGTAAGATTGTAAACGACTAGAATTATTAATATTTGAGTACCATTTCTGTAAAAATACATCAATAATTCTCTGTTTTATTAATTCAAAAGGAATAATGTCCAATTCAAATTGTTGATCCCACAGATAATTGAATCCGTGTTCCTGTAAAATATTTTTTATCTGGAAAGCCCAATTTGTGCCTCTATATGTTTGGGTAAGATCTGTATCAGTTTTTAACATCAAAAATATTTTCTTTACCAGAGATGATTCACTGTGCTTTAATAATTTAATCCAGTACTTAATCATGTTTATTTTACGGTAGATAGCCAATGGTAGTCTTCCTAACTCTCCGTAAAGTGCTTCGAGATTTGTTGACTTTTTAACGCCTAAAACACGTCTGAGAAATTTTTTATGAACAAGCTCCACATCTGTCGCTTCATGCATTCCCCACACCTCTGATCCGAAATTTAAAATTGACGAGACCAATGTATCGAATAATTTGCATTTTTGAGCAACCGGTAGCTCTATGTTGTTGAGAATACTAAACAGATTATAAAGTGCAATTGAAGCATGCTGGGCAATACATTTTTGTGTACGGTACCAATTCCGTTTTTGAAAAACGTCATTCCTAAATACTTAAATGAGCTTACCGTTTCAATTAACTCGTTGTATAGGCGAAAATTATAACATGAATGTCTACCCTTTTCGAAGATCATTGCTTTGGTTTTTGATACATTAATTTTTAAACCCCATAAGTTACAATAATTCTCGATATCATTTAGCATAAGTTGTAATGTTTCAGGCGATTTGGCGAAAATGACTTGATCGTCTGCATACGAATAGCATGAAGAGTAATGGTGAGCTCGGGCATCCTTGTTTCAAACCCATCTCGGAATCGAAAAAGTCAGATAGTGAAGAATGTAAGGAATGTCACATGTCTTATATATCAGGGGACAACACTTTATTTTCTTGTACAGATAGCCTTGTTCTTGTAAATACAATAATATTCATGTGTAAAAATATAGCAGAGCAGGCTTTTGTTTTATAAAATTTCAGTTCTAGATTTCTGGTCATCGTTAGAAAAGGTTTAATAGACTAAAGACATTTATTGGAAAGTATATGGTAATTATGGTAAAATAATTATGATCATGTGTTGTAATAATAACAATATGTACAAATACTGGAAATCAGTATATATTTATTTCATGTGTTTCGGTGGTTTATCGAAATATAACGGTGAATTATATCCCGATAAACTCACTGGCCACTCAGTGAAAATTATCAAAATCTGTGACCGGGATTAACGTCAATTCTAGCATAAAATGTGCTGTTTTTGCCCATTTTGCCGGTGTTTTAACAGGAGAAAAAACGTGTGTTAACGGGGAGATATGTTATAACCCGTTTTCATTTATGCGCAGTACAGGGCCGTTGTAAACAATGGACCTGTCTCCCAAGTCTTACATCATGTACGGCGTCAACAGTGCCGGGCTTAAAAACCACTGGTGACGTCATAAATCTGACGTAAACAACACGGACGTTGTCCCGCACATTATTGAACGTCGTACCAGTAAGAGCGTTTCATCTTTATTTTAATTATTTTTATGTTATTTATGCTAGAATAGCGTTAACGCACGTTTTTTCGTGTAATAACACCTGCAGAAACCCTCGGGATATGTTGGTGCCCTCGCCCTAACGGGCTCGGGCACCAACCATCCCTCGGGATTCTGCAGATGTTATAACACGAAAAAACGTGCGTTAACCCTACAAAAGTAAACCGAGCGTACTGAACGCCGGAAACTGTATGACGATGACGTCGTTAAAATGACGTCATCTTTGCGATGCTTTCTGATGACGTTTGTCGCAATTTTCGACATTTTATTGAAATAAACCCAACAAAAGTAGAGTTTTAGACATAAAATAAACAGAAAAATTGTTGCGCCACACGTGAAAATATCACTTTTGGTGCCCACTCGGTGAAATTATATAGAGGATAATTATTGGTTTCGGTGTAAGATCACGTAATAATTTCACCGAGTGGGCACCAAAGGATTATTTTCACGAGTGGCGCAGCCACGAGTGAAAATAACTACTTTTGGTGTTCACGAGTGAAATTAACGTGAAATTACACCGATACCAACAATTTTTCTGTTTATTTTATGGTTAAAACTCTATTTTTATTGAGTTTTTTCTATAAAACATCGAAAATCGCGGGAAACGTCATCAGAAAACATAGAACAAATGACGTCATTTAAACGACGTCATCGTCGCATGGTCTCCAGCATTAATAACGCTCGGTATACTTTTTGACGTAAATCCGGGCTAAAGATTGCAAAAACAGTGAAAAATAAAAATGGTAATCCACTGTTTCAAAACTGTGGATTATCACTTTTATTTCACTGAGAAAACTCTATAATTCACTGGAAAACATAAAATAAAACGTGATATTACACCGAAACCAACAGTTATCCTCTATATGTTATGCACATAATTCAATATTTGATAATAATGTAAAGAGTTACAACCTTGTTGCACCAAAGAAATATCTAGATTTGTGTTCTTTTCAACGCAACATGGTTGTAACTCATGAAATTCACAAAATCTCTTTTGTGATAAATGATTGTATAAAATTTGATCAACCAGTTGATTTCTTGTTCATTCAAGAAATAAATATCAGTAACAAGATCATTTTTGGTATTGCTTGACAAAAAGGGGAAGTTTTTTACTTCTTAAAATAAAAATAAAAATGGAGTTACAACCTTGTTGCACTGAAGGGACGATTTATCAACTTTTTATTAAATTTTAGCCTAAGTCGATAACCTCAAATTGAATATGAAAAAGAATTTAAGCGAAGAATACATAAAGAACATCAAAATTAGAAACCGATGCTGAAGTCCGAATAAGTCTGAGCTGAAATAATATTTACATTTAATTAGAACAACAGACGTAATAACATACTTTGCTGGCACAGTCGAATGATGCTCCAAGGTCTGAGAGAACTTTCAACACTGGAATCTCATCATTGCATTTTGTGGCTAAAATAAAATCACAATACATACCACGTGCAGTAACTAATGTATTTTTGTAAATCTGAGATACATTATATTAAGATAACAAGATGTATTAAGTATAGTGTGTACGCAAAAGTGTAAATATATTTGAAAGCGTTGTTCAAGTAAACAAGATTCATTAACACAAGTTACGCTATGAGGAACGCCATTACTCTGTATGCATACAATAGAATGGTTTGACTCTTGGCATTAGCTGTATCCACTGTTGATACTTGTCGATAATGTCTCCAAGATCACACAAGTAGAAAGATCTGTCAATTCCCTACAAAAGACATAGAAAGATTAAAATTGATGATAGAAAAAGTACACGAAATTAATGTACGAGTGTTTCTATATTTTGTATCCTTTTTATCAATTTGATCAGATGTAACTGATTGAGAACTTCATAAACATGGTATTCATTTAAGAAATTTGACAGTTTTTTACGGAGGATCTAATGGTTCGTCCCAGGTAAACATGGTAGGTAAACTGTCCGTCCGTAAAAATGACCGAGATCAGGTTGTAGCGGGCGTAAAACAACAATAACAAGTATTTTGCATACATGTAGATAACATATCTACAACTTTTATCAACTTTGTTCGATCGATAGCTGCTCGAGGGAAGTGACTGTTCTGTACTGTTACCGACGACAGTCAGCTACCGCTGCTACCGTGATTACCCCCAACCTCCGACTATGGAGTCCGAAATCCACACAGTAATCTTTTAACATGTTACAAATACAATACTACTGTGTGATATTTATGTTATCTGCTCTTAAACGTAATATAACAAACACATGCAACACCTTTTTGTTAAGATTTTTGGCTTCCTCGTGGACCAATTCTCGAATAGATGTTTTCTGACTATACAATGCCACATAGCATTCTCTTCCAATAGTAGTGTTCATTGTCACTCAACTATGATAAAGAATCAAAGACATTTGTTTAAAATATTAATTCCATGATGACTCTTGTCCATATATCGAATAGATGTTTCTGACGATACAATGCCACATAGCAATCTCTTCCAATAGTTTTGTTCATTGCCACTTAACTGTGATAAATAATCAAACGACTTGGTATAAAAATATTTATTTAATTATGACAAATGGTGTATGAATGGCAATATGGTTCATAATATATTTACAGTATATAATTTAGTTATAAATTTAGTTAGAATGAAAGTTGTTTATTAACTTCGTATTGCTCATACCTTATGTACATGGTTTCTAGTCAATCTAATGAATCTATGCTTAGTACATTTAAAACGCAACATTTTTTAAGTCAAATATTTTAATTTAACAAATTATGGGGAAAAACAGTTGCATAGATTCTAATTGTCCTTTCCATTGACTATTGTCTTATGGTGTAATTTTCTTAAAAACGACACGAAAAAATTGTAAAAGTGCAAAAATAAAAACAATCAATATTTGCAATTAAATTTCTATTCTGTTATTTTTTCGAAAACGTTAACAAATCAGTATGTTTAGAATTTAGACAACCTAAGAAAAATCACTTAACAGTGATAATGTTTGTCATAACCAAAATGAAAACTGGTTTTTAAAATCGCAGAAAATCTGGTATGTCTATTAATTTTGTAATTTTGTTAAAACTTGGCTACATTCCCCTTTTTGTTAATGAGGCCACTATTTTAAGCATCAAATTTGTGAAATGAGCCCATTTTTCTCACAAATTTTGAATGTCTTAAGCGATATTTCATAAATATGGCATTTTTTTTCATTTTACCATATACCCCACAAAAACATTTATGACTGATGCAAAACCTATCGCAACATGTTATTTCAGACTTAAACAATACTTTGATGTTCACATTGTTCACGACTTATTCACCATTTTCTTTAATTGAAACAATCAATATTGATAACAAATTGCCAGCCGGCGCTCTTTTTTGCACAGTATACATCTGAAAATGAATTCTCCGTTAATGTGAATACATAAAAGTTAAACTTTCAAAAAGAATTGTCTAGTACTGGTTCTTCCCAGGAACGATTGTTTAATAAATTGCCCGCCTGTTAAAATGACCCAAACACGGTTGGTACGGGCGTTTAACTCCTACAAATCAACATTGTGTTTTTAAATGTACTGAGTATATAATGTTTTATTATGGTTGACAATGGTTAAAAATTTTGGAAACTATCAGTCACTGTTTCAAAACTGCATGAAATTGAAACATTCACGCAGTAATCATTTCCCAGCTCACTTGATAACGTTTTCTAAAATATTAGACAGTTAATCACTTGTAAAACATAGAAAGTAAACAAGGTATGAGACACTAGGAACCAAGTCAAAAAAGAAATCAAGATAATTATATCAACATAATTCAAAGTTGTTATCTAAACACTAACTTTTTATGTCTTATTTGCCAAACCTGAATTATGTCCAACAACTGAATTCCTATGTCCCTTTGAAAGATTGACTGTATTTAAAAAACATCGTGTAACCTCCTCAGCATAGATATAAGTTAACTACTTTATTCAAGTGATGATAGGACATGGTCTCTAATGACTGTGGGTCAGTAAAACGTGTTGCGTATTTAAGAAAGCTTATTTAACATGTACCTGTATATGTGTGAATTAATGCAAACATCGACCCACATTTACGTATACCCTATATGCTTAACAATATACAAACAAATTATTGCTTATTTCGATTTACAGCAATTATTAGAAATATACTAGTTTTCTGGCAAAAAAACTATGATGTACTTGATAGTAGACATTCATGTGTTAAATAAACAAAAAGAGGGAATACTAGTTTATGTAATGCTTTTTAATTGAGGCATTTTATCCATATTTAGATGTCTGTATCTTGTTTCATTTTCAGAACATTAAAGATATTAGAACAGAAAAGGTTTTTTATTGACATGAAATAGTAATATATCAGTTTACTTATTAGGCCTTTATCACAAAACAAAATTATTCCGAAAATAGTTACGATTTCACATTCCTTCTTAATGGCAATGGTCGTTGTTAACTGGAATAACCGTTGACTCAAGAATCATCTTTTGAATTGATATTCAACGTGTACTGGTTTTACGAGAATGGAGGTTGTGACAAAATATGGGGGTAATTTAAGTTTTTTTCTAGAGAAAGACATCGACTGTGACGTAATGTTACTCAGCTTGCTTTTGACGAATACTGTATTTGACTTGACTCAAGTTTTATGAAGAAATACGAAATTCGTATCGAACAAAGTCGAAAAAGGATACTTTAAGAAATATATGACAAATAATAATGTTCTCTGGGCTATGCACTTGCAATATTTCTTACATTGAGTGTACGATTGTTATTTTTGTTTCATGTGATAGATTAAAAAACCTGACAGGATGCATATGAAGTATGTTAGATTTTCATGAATAGAAATGCTCGATACGTTCCAGTGATGGTATCATTGTTTACGATTTTCTACAAAATAATCATAATTACATTTAAAGCATCTGAAATGTAAAGTGATCAATAACACTGAAAGATAAGCACGCGTACTCTGCATATAAACCACGCTGTATGGTAACAAACTTAAGGATATTGCGACCAACGTGTGTGCTTATTAGCCCGAGGGTTCGAGCAGCCTTCGAGCAGCCTTTTTGGAACAACATGTTGCGTGAGAAGTAAGTAATGGTCATATGGGATTATCTATAGTTTTCTTCCAGAATTATAGCCCTTCTTTTTCTCTTTTTGTTATAACAAGAAACACAATGGTTTGTTATCTCGAGTAAGCTCTCATATATAATCTAAAGACAGACCACAAGTACAATATGTATATATGTGTTCCTTATCTTTTTACTTTCATCATGTATTCCATACACAACTAATTCATTCGAACTTTAAAACAAATCATAGGCATGAGGGTTTTAGTGTCAGTAATATTCGGTTTCAGCACATGCACAGCTAAAACACGTCAAATCAACAAACGAACACAAATATTCGATAACTATTCAAAGGCGATTGAAAGTGAAAGAAAAAGCATTTAGTCAACAAAAAATGAAAAATCCGCCGTAGCATCGAACCCATTTTGAGTAAAGGTACGATATACGACATGATTTATAGTCTAAACATATATATTGCATGTTTTAATTGTTTCCTGTCGCAGTACAGCAATAATATTGAAGAATTTAGTGAAAAACAACGTCTGGAAAATGTGTAACATTTTTCTAGGTTGAGTTTAAATCGCTCTACAGCGTTGGCATTTTCGCTGGTAGAACGAAAACGGCTTGGAATTTTCCATCGAAGTAAAGTTGTTCTATAGAAATAGCTTCAAATATTTTTATTATTTATTCTGGTATCAATTTTAAAATGTTATAAAAGGTTATACAGTATTGCTCCTATGCCCACATTACGCTCATATTTTAATACTATAATATGATTTAATCTACATATAAACAGCTTTTCTGAAGAGGCATAATATAATAATAGTATATTTTTTATCAAATATGTTGTAGCACTAAATTGTAAAGCTACAGCTCTTAAAACAAGAAACATTATCTAGTACCTTCATTAAAATCACTTATATGGACAGATATATGCTTTAGTACATATCATGAAAAATATATTTTTTCACAGTAAAAACATGCAGCTTCATACGGAGTTAATAATCTACATGTTTGCTTGTATCTAATTTTGCAGGAAGGATAAGCTTCTATAACAATGGTATCATTGTATAAAATAGCGCAGCTGTCCAGTGCTTTAATTTACAAGAATTCATCACGTCTTGTGCTATCACAATATAGAATGTCACTATAACTAAATTTTCAGCACAAATTCCTATGGATATTTTGTTAACAAACTTCGTAATATGCTAAAGATTAATTTAAGATTAATTCAGTTGGACAGTCTGTTCTTTAGACAATCGGATTTGTCCAAAATGAGTAAAGATAAACAAAATCATGTTTAACACTACGTGATGTGATTTTCCTTTTTATCCCACACCGAGTTTTCAAGTAGTCTGACTTCAAAAATGAAAGATTTTTTAGTAATCCTATTTAACTGCGATACTACACACCGTAAATAAAGGATCTATAACTTAAAGTTTACACTTTGCAAGAGGAGCACGTTTCCATAATTTACATATCTGTTATCCAAACGACCGAAGCGGGATATTTACATCAAAGGTTCTGGAACATAAAAAGAATATGCTCGAAGTATATGCTTTGGCCTGTTAGATTTTCAGAAGAAGTTTTATCTATAAATGTCTTTCTAAAATAAGAGACCGCCATGGTCCGACCAATTGTAATCTAAGAAGCATGATATGTACAAGACCTATGACAATGCTTCATACCAAATATTTGACATCTTGAATTTCTGGAATTGAACAATTTACATTTCGATTACAAGTGCAACTAGAGTTCTAGATAGAATACAGTTGTTTCGACATACATAGCAGTCGAACGGAAATAGTGAATACTGTGCAACTGGGTTGAGAGCAGTCCCATGCTTCTGGAGAAATGCCGTCCACGACTAACGGATGGATGCGGCAAACTTCTTTCTCAGGTAGGTTAAAACTGTTTGTGAAGCAAAATAGATAAGTAAACATTTTAGTAACCATTTGAAGTTATCTAGATATATATTTGAACTCGTATAAACGTTTCATGATACGTGTATTAGCTAGCTTGACAATCGACTATCTGTTCTTCGGGTGACTTTGGATAGAGCTTGTACCTGAAATTGAACAGACACTTTTATATTCTTCTCTAAAAATGTCATTGTAAATACCAGAAGGAGCATTTTTAATCTAACAGACTGAGTGCAGCTACTGTTTATTTTTCAATATCGATAAGTATTTTATGCAATGTCCATTTACAAGCTGTTCCTAATAATCATCCGACTCCGCATTATTTATTTCCGAAAGCATTAAAAAAAGAATTTGAGAATCTTTTTTAAACTACACCGCTGGAAATGTATACATTTGTATAAGTAAATATGATTACCATGTATTAACAAGACTGTAATAAACACGCCTTGGCCCTTCCATTCCATTGAACTGCGATGCCAATGGGAGGGAGTAGGCACCCATGTCTCGAAAGTAAAGCCACTCGCCTACTTCATGTAAAGGCAGGTCCATAGATTCGACGATACAATCAATACTATCTAATGCCGGTCCCCATATGCAACTCTCATAGCAAACTGCAAGTTCGGTAACCTGTTATACAAATCATATATATAACTTAACGAAGCTAAGATGGAAGTTATGGAAATCTCAAATGACCTTCTCAAAATCAAACTGACATTTTACAGAAAGTAATTAAGGTATTAGACCCAAAATAAGCAGTACTCTTCAGTTGCAATAGGTATACCAATCAATGGTAACACTTTTCGCAGCGCAGCAGTTTTATATAAAGCATGACCCTTTTTGGTGCAGGTTTCAAGTCTCACCAGAACCACTACTTTTGTTGTTGTGCTTTCTTATTCAACTTGATAACATAAATTGAACATCATTTTGCAAAAAGGTCATAATTTGTTTTACTCTTTAAGACATTGTTATAAAGGATAACAAACGATTTAAAAATAAGACTAGAGTTTGGAAAATGGTAATGACTGATTTCAAATATGAGTTTTTGAAAATCTACACGATAAACCTTCTTGATAGTGTCATTATGTTCAGAATAGTATTATGGAAAAAAATTAAAGCATAAGTGATGTCAATTTGCACTTTGCATTGATATTGTGCCCCCTTATAATAATATACATAACATATTTTACGCTATAATTATATTAATCATGATAATTGAAAAGGGGCAATAACTGGTGGAATTTAAAAGCCGATTGTGCTATTAATATAACTCTTCACTGTAAACTGCATACTTCTATAACAAAACTAGGATAATTTATGTGTACGGTTACTGATAATTTGCATAATTCCGTTTCTGGTACCGGTATAACATCAGGTTTGTCAGAACTTTCAGAACTGGGGTAGGCTGTAAATTCTCAAATATCTTTTTCACTTAGTATTTAACTGTAAATGTCCTGAAAAATTTGTATTTGAAACAGTGAAAGGATATAGCTAGTGAAAATGACAACTCTCTGAGCATTTGAAACATTGGTTATAATGGGTCTAATACCTTAAATGTATAATTGATTAAAATAAAACAGTTGTCTGTCTCAACGTGAGTGCATTATAAATGAGACTTTTTTAAATACTAGTACCCAAAACTAAAAGTTACGCATTGAAGAAAATTTTTTTCAAACATCTCAAATATGTAATGAGAATAAAATTATAGAGTAATCCGTATAATTGATTCGCATACCTTTAAGTGTTGTGCTTCGTACTTCTGCTCTTCCACAAGTTTACACAAAAAGGAACCATAAACACCGTCATTGACATAATACATAATTATTTCCTTGCTTGCAGAGTTTGTTGCTCCTTCATCTACAAGATAGTGATGAAGAAAGTATAAATCAGGATCACTGAATTCAATTTAGACTGTTCAAACTCGGGTTTTTACTAGGATAGAACCAATATAAACTCACTTCAAATTTGCAATTACCAATTCATGTAACATACTACTGATTTAAATATTGACATGTTTAACAATTTGGCCAACACATCGTCAAGTAACATTGACTTAACGGTATTTTTTATCAAGTGAAATGGCTTTTTTACGGACTACCTTTGTTACTGAATTCTGTTATCAAAATACTTGCAAAATATTAAATACAAAATTGAATGTAAGAGAAATAAGTTGTTTTTTTCTTAAAGTTTTCTTCTAAGAATTTATTCCAACTACGCGTAGAAAATGTTAGAACACACGGCAATATAGGTACAGTTAAGCTCACTTAAACTTAAACTTTAAGTCAACAATTAAAAGAATACGACATAACATAATAACTTTACTCAGTTTTTGATTTATTACCATGGACCGGAATGGCAAGCAAAAGATAAGTTACCTTCGTAGTTTGTATTCAATTTGCTTGGAATCACCCTTTTGGCAATAATGTTAACTCCAATTGTAGAGGCAGAAGCGACCATATACCGCCCTGGTTCAGCAATAATCTCTATATCCTCTTCAGGGGGGAAACATTTTTGTAGACCCATCTTTACAACAATGGCAATCTACCTTAACATAACTACACGGTGAATATTTAACATATAAATAATATCATGATCGTTTGCAACTAAAATAAAAGCCCTTTACTCCTTTTCCCTAGGATTATCGCTTCTTAAAATGATACACGTCATTTACAGATATACAATTTAACTAACTTTCAATCCTGGAAAGAATCAGTACTAGACTACAAACATCCTCAATAAGCTGTCAACTTTCTCAAACATTGGCACAGCTCGATAACGGGACTGAAACATATAATCCTCACTTGGTTGAAAGTCTAGTAATTTCATTATTTCAAGTCAGTGACCTTACCCACTCGGCCATTGTTTCTTTAAAACCAGTATACAAAAAAAGAAGGAAAGTAGTTATTTAACCCGAGCTTATACCGCTGATGTTCCTGTAAAGGTTTATTTCACTTACTGATACTGCGATTTGTCTTCAAAGTAATGAATGCAATGATCATGTTTGTTAGGTTTACTATAGCTTTTGATGCATAATAAAGATAATGCATTTTTATTATTTCTAAAACTGTTTGTCTCACAGTCTCCTCTAAAACGAACCTCGTTAAATGTTTCGGTTGTATTGATTTGTCCTGGAAATCCACCACCAATATCGAGCAGTTTCAAACGAAATCCAAGTTCAAGACCAATATCGAACACCTGGCGTGCTTGTTCTATTGCAACAGAAAATGCCTTACTTTCGTGACAATCACTACCTACATGGAAACTGAAATGTTAAAAAGTCATTTTCATTATTTAACGTTTGCCCTTTTTTAGTTTTCAAACTAGTATAATGAACTTCATGTTAGTCAATTAAAGTGAGATTTATTCATTTTGTTAAATATTTCCTTTTTTGAGCAGGATGGAAATTATTATCAATCGGTTGATTTGTCATTATTGTTATACATGTAAAAAGTTGAAGCTCAAAGAAGAGAGATCTTAGGTAATAAAACTACTTCAGACCGGCCGGGTGATTTTTAAACTCCCCGAAAAGCTAAATCCATTTTCCGAGTCAATAAAAAGCGGACTTACCTTATGCCAATGACTTTAAGTCCAAGTTCCTTTGCAACTTGAAGAACTTCCAAAGCTTCAGACGGATGACAACCAAATTTGCTGCTGAAGTCTAGTTTGCCTTTGAACTGGCTCACTATCTTTATTCTTAGGACCAGCCTACAGATTGGGAATATCTTTACATATAACTTCATTTTAGTTATCATCCATACTTATTGAACGGGATATATCATAGGCACATATGCCCATACAAAAATCATTGCCATGCTAAAACTATCGACAACATCGGTGATTTAATTATTCGATTGAGCCTTCAACCGAAGGAATGTATAGTTTTTGTATTTGTAAGATACTGCATGCACCGTTTCTGTCACACCGTTATTTTATTGACTTGCATATTTTAAAAATACATGGTCGATTATTTATTTCATTCATATGTTCATTTACTTACTTTGCGTGAGGATGAATTCGTTTGACTTTGTAAAGCTCGGCTACATTGTCAAATGTAAGTAAGTCCACACCTTTCTGTTGTGCTAGCATAAGCATCGACTCTAGTTTACAAGGATGAGCATATATAATGCGTGTTGGGGACACACCGAGGTCCAGTATCTTCTCTATCTCTATCTAAAATATAATATCATTTTTTCAAAACATGACTTATTCCAATGCAGTAAAAATATGGATCACAAAAAAGTGCTAAAGTTATAAAATATTTCATTTTATTTGAAAATTTTAAAAAAGAGAATTTCAAAATTTTGTTTTGCTAATGTTAGAAATTTGCTTTTGTGCATATGAAAGTGGCCAGGCTGCAGACCGGCAAGAATCACACCAACTTCAGGATAAATGGCAAAACCAATGATATTACCCTGAGGAAGATCTTCTATTTTTTCTGGTCTAATAATTATTGGATGTGTTCTGATTTCTCATATCTTTTTATTCATTTTACTCGTTTGACACATTGAACAAACGATTTAAAACATATATCATCGCAGGTTTATTGACTCATTGGTCTTACATCCTAGGAAAAATGAAAATGTCCAGGTTATAACTGCAACATCTATTTTTATTGGGTATATTTGAATAAAGTTAAATTCATTTTTAATATCCTAGTTAAAAATTGATCAACCTTATGTTTGTTTCCATTTCTGTCTGCTAACAAGAGATATATCAGAAAAGTTCCAGGAGCAAAATACACGGGTTTATAGTTTCGATGCCATACCAGGTAGATATCCGAAGCGTATCGAGTGAACTTAAGAGTTGCCTACCTTGCATTGTTTTCTCGTTATATAATTACAATACATACATTATTAGAAAACTTATGATCTAAGTTTCTTAACGTATGCAATTTGATAAATTTTATCTAACCACAAACATTTAATCAGTTGTTAAAGCTGACCAAATAACCGGTATTGTACGTAAAAGTTATATTAAGTGAAAAACATTCAGTAACATTTACTCGATAAAAATCGAAGAAAGATGTTTTACATGTACCGGTGACAGTGACCATGATAATTATATTTTTGTACCAAATACATTCCTAACATCGCTTTTTTAATCGATAAGTACATTTTAGATTATAGCGTAGTATTTTTTTCAATGGATAGCAAACTATAAGAATTGCTTTCTGGCAACTCTTTTTAATTTATGAAAAACTACTTGAATTCGAAAGAAAGACACCGTGTCAACATTGTTTTAAAGAGAACAAAACATGGTTCTATCACTATCCTATTTTTTATGTTTTCCGGTGGTTTATCGAAATATAAAGGTGAATTATAACCCAATAAAATCACTGCTCACTCAGTGAAAATTATAGAAATCTGTTACCCGGATTAACGTCAAAAAGAATACCAAGCGTACTGCATGCCGGAAACTATTTGACGATGACGTCGTTAAAATTACGTCATCTTTGCGATATTTTCTAAAGATGTTTCCCGCAATTTTCGACATTTCATTGAAATAAAACCCAACTAAAGTAGAGTTTTAAACATAGAATTAATAGAAAAATTGTTGGTATCGATGTGATATCACGTGAACACTAATGTCATGTTATTTTCACTCGTGCCTATGCCACTCGTGAAAAACTGATTTTTGGTGCCCACTGGGTGAAATTTTGAAGTGATATTACATTGAAACGAACAACTATCCTCTATGTAAATTCATTTTCCTATATCGGTTAATTCAAAGTGTTCCTTATGACTGTGGGTAACATTGTAAAACATATTAGCTCTAAAAGCTTACTCTGCTGGCACAGTCGAACGAAGCTCCAAGGTCTGATAGTACCTTCAACACTGGAAAATCATCATTGCACGTACCGCTTAAAAAAAAAGAAAAATAAAAAACATTGAAGAATATGATATGTGTTGCATAATACACTACTTGATTCATTTACAAACAGGATGTAGCAGATATTTTTAACATACATATGAGCATTTCTTCACATATATTGTATCAATTAAGCTGTACATTATATCGGTAGAGTTATTGATCTACACACATACCGTAGAATGGTTTAACTCTAGGCATTTGTTGTACCCATTTTTGATACTTGTCAATGACGTCGCCAAGATCGCACATGTAGAAGTGGCTGTCATTTCTCTAGAAGCAAAACATAAACATAATTTAGATAAAAAAGAAAATAAACTACTTCTATGGACAAAGATAATTTAAATAAAGCTAGACTTGATTAGCATAAATACTAACAAGAGGGCCATATTGGACTTATATCGCTCACCTGAGTACCATTGCTTTTCACGCCAAGGTCACAAACACACCAAACAATAATAATCCAGATGTGAACGCACACGTTGCTATGTACTGTTTCAAAATATGTCCATCAAAGTTTTTGACAATAAACAATTTTTCATTATATTGATTCTATTTTTTAAGACAGTGATCTTGATCCAAGATTTGTAAAATACTTTGAAAAACAGGGTCAATCATTTCCAACAATTTTCTATACAGGTTTTCGAATATTGTAAAAGTAAAACATATTTTACCAAGGGTGTGGTCCATTTTGACCCCAGAGGCATAATCGGAACAAACTTGAGGGGGGGGCGGCCACTAGACAATGCTACATACACAATATCTAAGATCTGGGCATCGCGGTTTTGACAAGAAGATTTAGGATGGGACCAATTTAGACCCCAGAGGCATCATTTGAACAAACGTTGCAAAGAATTTGCTTAAAAATTCTAATTAATATAGTAAAATGTAATAATCCCATTAAGTACCGCTTTGTTAGCTATTTCTGCTTGCTCGTTGACTAAATCTCGAATAGCCGTGTTCTGGCGATGTAATGTCACATAGCATCCTCTTCCAAGGTTCACGTCCATTGTCACTCAGCAAAACTAAAATAATTGCCGAGTTATACATTTTAGAGAATGTGGTAGATTATTCCATAATTTACATCCTGTATAAGAGTCACATGAATGCATTTTATAAAGCAATTTCATAACTAAGTAAATCTGAAAAATAGAGTCATGGGTGTTTTTTTTCTTGAAACCACTATCAAATTATATAAGTACATTTTTTGACCATTCCAGTTAAATCCCGTGGTCTCTTCCCATAATCACATATGCCCCGGTCCATGTTCTAACATTACTTCAATTTACCGTTATTTCTAACTAACACGTTTTAACTAACCTTTGACCCGTGGCTATGCAATGTGACGTGGGTGACAAATGCAAAGGATCGTTGCATTTGCCATCTACACCACACGACGTATAGTACTTGTATTTCTATCATGAAATAAATATAAATATCTTCGATATTTGTTACAGGTTAGTCAATAACTTTCATCTTTTACTTTATTTTACATAAGTAAAGTAACATTTATATCATAAAGATTTTATTTAAGTAGTTATTAGAAAACGTTATTTTCAATAAGTGAATACATGTGTCAGACCTTGAGACATGTAAGCATTTTAGTAAGTAGCTAGAATCATGAATGTTTATATAGTTTGAATACATCGTTGTATTTGCCGTCTACACCACACGGTGTATAGTACTTGTATTTCTGTGAAGAAATAAATATAAATATCTTTGATATTTGTTAAAGCCCTTGTCCAAGATGGTCGGACTTGCGACCTTTCAATTTGTTGCCACGCCGCTACATACAGCAGCTGAGGATATTTAATGTTTAGCATCTACCGACTAAGCCAGGCCGTGACATAAGCGAAGGATTTTACACCAGCAGAGTCAACTTTAGGAAAAGCAAAACATCCATCATTACTAAATCTGGTGCTATAAGAATGTACAGAATCTTGCCGTACAAAATGTTCATTCATGTAACTAGGACTGCGACCATGTTTATTTTTAAATACATTACATAAAATGATTTAGTCTACGCCATTTATTGACTGGCAACCAGTTTAATTTATACTTCAAGATGTCCAGAAGAAATATATGCTCAATGCTCAAGGTTCAATATAACCTGCCAGGCCCGTTGATATCAATTTACTATTAACATATGACAAAAAGAAATGGACCCTGGATTTATTTTACTGAGTGTAGATGGTATTTGCGTTCGGCGAACTTACTCCTTTCCTTTATTCATGGAAAGCAATTTTACTATGCATTTAATTAAGCTATTAAGATCGACCAGAGACTTTCTATTTACTTATAGACCCGGTAGGGACGAACACTAATTCATTTAGTTGGAGGCTGTATTTCACATCCAATGAAAACGCTGTATTTCTATAAGCTTATCGATCACACACTCTGGCACTAACATAATAAAGTATCGTGATCTTATTTCAACATAATTCAGATTAATAGACTTTCTATGGAATTTAAAACGAAGGATAAAACGGAATATGGCGTCTTCATTTAATGACAAATAATTGAATGATCATTTGATGATACAGCTGCCCACTAAGGAGTGTCGACTAATTCCTATTTATTAATAAGATAAATTAAATGTTGAACAATATTGTATATTTAAGTCCGAATGTACACGATGCGTAACACGTCATGAAACTAAAAGGAAACCGCCAAGGGATTCTTTCAAAGTGCAATCCATATTGATTACTGAATACGGATTTGAATTGGGGTGGTCAAAATATATGAAATTATTTGTGCCTCTAAATAGTTTGTATGTGTAGTTGTGTTGTATAAGAAACTGGTTTGTAGGATTTGGTTAGAGCGGGGAAATTTTCTCGTGAATGATGTGTAAGAAGAATGCGGGGCGTGATTCGCCATTCGAGATTTTATTGGTAGCCTTTACACGTCTATGTGATTTTAGTAAACAAAATGTCTGGCAATGAATCTGATTTAAAGATTTTTTTCAAGAGGACTCAGAATGGACTGCAGAAAACGTATGTAAAAAGTTTAGAACTGTCAGTGCCGTTTCGTTAAAATCAATTGCGAATAGGAAACAATTTGTTAGACAATACTGCTAAAGCCATTTCTTTAAGAAACGTTGTAAGGGTAGAAAAGTGTATGGACGCGGCTCAGCAAAAGTGCATTAGAATCGCTGACTCTTCTCCTGCGGGAGGACCATTCAGCTTTATGAGCAAAACGAGGTGGCCAATGAAGCAGATTGCGACAAGCGTATTCGTCGGGCGGAAGACCGCGCATAGACACGCATGGAGAAGTTCAAAAGGTCTGAGACGCCATCTAACCCTTTTATAAGTGCTCCAGCTGGTAACACTACTGAGAGTTTTACGCAGCAGTTTTCGGAAAGAAGAACGGTACATGATGGGACAGCAGGTCAGACGACAAGTGATGTGTTATAATTATGGCGGCGCGGGACACTTCGCCATTGGCTGTGCGGTCTTTTTTGCAGCAACAAAGAGCCAGCGTCAGGAGAAAGCAAAGCCTCTAATATCGACGGCAAAACGAAACAATCAGTCTTGGCAACCAAGCAGTTAACAGGATATCCAATGTGAGGAATTTGATAAGTACTGGATTTTTCAGACTCTCCTAAAGGGGGGGGGTCACTACTGAAATTCAAAATAATAAGAAATTTTATTGACCCTGTTTTTTATGGAGACTAACATATTGCTAGTTAATTTCCGAAAAAATAATGATGGGTCAATGACTTTACTTTTTCGCAATATTAATCTTTAGTGATACACTATCAGATAAGGTGCTTAATGCAGAATTAGCTAGAATTTTCGTATTGTAAACGTTTATGTATGTGGTGTATGTTTCAGAATGGGTATCAATTTTTAATCTCTTCTAATGTAGTATGTCATACTTTAGGATGAAAAATTAGAAATAGTGATATTTCTATCATTATCTGAATAAATTTTACGCTCTTTATTATTACCCCACCCACTTTACTAAAATTCATTTTTTCAATTTTTGATAAATGAATATTTCATGATAAAGGAATAACAAGATATTTTTCAGATATTTTGCCTACAATTTGATTAAAATCTTTGTTTTAGAATGCAAAAATAAAAAATGGGGGTCAATGTGCATATAAGAAAGAAATTCAATAAAAACTGACAAAAAATGTGTTTTTTAGATTTCGACGAGCTTTGAGATATGACGACATAGGTCTGAAACAAAGAACTGTAAAACCTAATAAAAAGTATATTCTCAGAGACAGCCAAATCTGTGAAACTACTCGCCTATTGTAGCGCCGGAATTTTCAAAGAAAATGTCTGGTCTATGTTTTAATGCTTATAAATTTGGATTACATTCTTTTCGGTCCGGTGCCGCAACAACATCAGCATAACGGCGGATGGAAATCTGTCTCTACTAAAGACGGTTGTAATCAAGATACACTAT
The DNA here is from genome assembly GCA_022818135.1 of Saxidomus purpurata. Classification (NCBI taxonomy): domain Eukaryota; kingdom Metazoa; phylum Mollusca; class Bivalvia; order Venerida; family Veneridae; genus Saxidomus; species Saxidomus purpurata. The sequence continues at coordinate 45,576,475 of JAFMSR010000005.1, forward strand.
AGGATAAATTAACTGTTTCTAAGCAATTAAACTTGTGACGATATTCGATGTTTTGCTATAATATGTGATTATGTTATAATAAAGTGAACATGATCATTAATGTCATTCTTTAAGTATAGGTTAGTGTTCATTCTGATGTATTTACGAAAATAAATTGGTCATGCGCATGCGCCGCGCCAGACCAATTTATTTTCGTAAATACATCAGAATGAACACTAACCTATACTTAGTGTTTGAAATTATTTTTTGTAAATCTGCAGTATTTCCCAATTTACTGACTCGGTATATAAATAGTTAAAGTGTAGCGAATACTGCGTTGCGATTGGGCAAAAAATAATTTCAAACACTAATGTGTTATAGATAGAAAGTTATTAGTTTTCTTTTTATATTGGAGTAATATACCGTACTTTTTGTTTGTTTGTATACGTGTTTATTAGGTCTACCACCCTCGGGCGAGGTATATATGCGGTACGACCCGTAACATACCGTACACAACATACGTAATATTAAATCGACGTTTAAATATTATCTATTTGCTTATATTAGACACAGAAATTGTTACATGCTAGAATACAGACAGAATAGTATCTAAAATATTAGATGCAGGCATAAAATTGATTGTGCTATACGAGTTTTACAGGTGGTGAAATGCCACAATTTGTGTTCGACAAGTGATGGAAGGCTACATCTTGCGCCGTTCTTCTAGTGGTATGCCACGTTATGTGCTCTACAAGTGGTATAATGCAACAATTTGTGTTCATCTAGTGGCGGAATTTCACGTCTTGTTTTTCGAAAGTGGTGGAACGCCACGTACTGTGCTATGCAAGTGGTGTAATGCCACGTTTTGTGCTCGGCAAGTGGTGGAAAGCCACGTATGGTGTTATGTAAGTAGAAGAATGCCATGTATTGTGCTCTGCAAGTGATGGAACGCCACGATAAAGTGTTCTTCTGGTTCTAAATGGTCATGATGTGCTCCACAATGATGTACGTGAAGTTGGCAGTAGCAGTAGCTGGCAGTAGCAGTAGCAAAATCGTGAAGTTGGCAGTAGCAGTAGTTAGCAGTAGCAGTAGCAAAAACGTGAAGTTGGCAGAAGCAGTAGTTAACAGTAGCAGTAGCAAAAACGTTAACTTGGCAGTAGCAGTAACTGTCAGTAGTTCGAAATACACCTTACTCCTAGTTTTGTGGGTTTTTTTCTTTGATCTTCTGCAACAATTTTGATAGGTTAATAATTATTTTACTCGCGACAACAACGCGTGTCTGAAATTATTCGCGCTTCAGAATTGTTTCTGTATGTGTCGTAAGAAACTAGTTTGCAGTGTCGTGTCTGGCATGAGCGGGAAATGATCTCGTGAATGGTGTGTAGGCTCAGTATATAAGAAGTATGCGGGGCGTGATTCGCCATTCCAGGTTTTATAGGCTGCGTTTACACGTCTATGTCCCGTCCGCCCACCCAATTTTCTTATATCTCTGACATATATTCAGGAATATTTTCTGTGAGCATTTATTCACGGTTTTTGGTTATGAAGGTGTAACATTTCACAATTGACTATTTTATTAAGAGTTTAATTTAATATCGTTTCAGTACTCAGGTAACCCCAATCGGATTCAGAAGGGGTCAAATGCTACAAGTGCTCATATCCTTATTATGCTTTTATGTTATGAGAACCGCCAATTTTAAACACACAAGACGCCAATAGGACACCACTTTTACCTGAATTGATATGAAATTGGTGTGATCTGTCGTCTTAAGAAGTTTTGTTTCTGCTATATGCGGCTGCAAACGATTAATAAGAAAGATAGATATTTATCATTACATTGTTGTGTATTACCCATCCTTGAAATTTCCAACCTTTTGACTGGTCATTGATCCGTGATCAGAACATGTCCATAACGGGCCAGACAGGTACATGTAATATCATTTGAAATTCTACATCCTTGTACATCCCTGTACCCTACAATTCTGCTTTATTCCAAGATTTGTGTTGTCTGAAACATTGTGGATAACAATTTTACTCACGACAACAACGTGAGTAAGGCGTTTTTCAGACGGTCTTAAATTGACGCGGACTGAAATTTGCGCATCGTCAAAATTAAACATTTTTTTGCGCCAATTTTAAACACACAAGACGCCTGTAGGTCACCATTTGTGTCAGAATTGCAATGAAATTGGTGTGATTTGTCGTCTTAAGAAATGTTTTTATTGCTATATGCAGTTGCATACCACCAATATGAAAGGCGAGATAAACAAAATTGAAACGAAGTTTAGGCATACTAATTGCGACTGTCTAAACATGTTGTAGCAATAAGAGCAAAACAAAACTTTTGACAATATTCAACAGCTTTGTTAAAAGGGACTGTCCTCCAGATTTTCACTTAAGGTAGTGGATGTGTAATGAGTACTTCCTGTTTAAGGATCATTTGGAATACTTTGGATTTTATAGCTGTACCTATTTTGTACTGTGGCGCAGTGGTTAGAGCGTCTGCTTTGAGATCAAGAGGTCCTGAGTTCAATCCCCGAAGCAGCCAAAACTTTTTTTCGTTATTTTTTCTTTTTTAGTTATCAAATTGAATAACATGAAAAATAAAGCCATTTTACAAGATTTGAAAACTGTATCTTAATTTTCCTTGATTTTATCAAGCTGTACAGATACTTGAAAATACAAAAATTGACCGTGCTCATTTTTAAAAGTTGAATATCTCAAAAAGTAGACGGTAAAACATTTAAATTTTTTCTTATATTTCAATTCATATACTACTTATAAAAGTGTTATAATCAATAGTGATGGCCCTACTCCGAATCTTTTGCTACAGTCGTCTATATATACATGTGTGATATGTCTCATGGCAAAATTAGGCAAATTGTATACCCAAGTGTTTGGCATTATTGTACATTTTTTGTTACACATGTTAAGCTTGTAGAATTATAATTCATGTTTTGTAATTCTACATTGCTTGCAGTACTTTTTGAACCTGGAATTTTTTAAAAATGTAAATAGATACTTGCAAACACACCTATTTTAACTTTTATGGTACTTTTTAATATGGTCAGTATTTCTCAAGTGGGGGTAGGGTAACAAAAAATGGAATTAATTTTTAATTAAACGGTGAAATGTCTTTAAATTTTGCACACTAGTCGGTTAACAGATGTAGATCATATAAATATTAAATTTAATGTGTTTTGGAATAGTGTCCATTAGACCCCCACTACCTTAAATAAATCTGTAAAATTATTGTTTGATTATATTCTAGATATAAAACCAAGCTTGCATATAATTTTAATCAGCCCAAACAAGAACAAATTCATGTCGATGATGGACATTGATCCTTAGTAGCTGCAGCGTGATTTTACCGGATGCAAACGGTTCGTATATGTTTCTTTCTATAAACCCGCCGTATCAGTCTGATCTATATCTTTATTATAAACCTTACGCTGTTTTTCATCACTCGGACGTTGGCGTCATTTTTAACGGACGTGGCGTCTTTTTGTTTTGTATACTGTATGTTGTATATTTTCTGACGATGACATAAAGTCGAAACATATGAATTGAAAACTTCGTGTTGTCTTGATTTTATTTATACTAGACCTTTCGTATTAATACGTCCCTTATAAATTAAAGAATCCCGTTTCTGGTATCACAAATTAATATGAGTACACATACTAAATTCAAAAGAAGGTAATCGTGAAAATATGAACATAATAAATTAAATACGTATACAGTTATCGTATACTCTTCAATCTTTTTGTATGTCGTAATATGGAGAACAAAGGCAATATTGAATAGCTTCAGACGAAAACAAACATGATCTGCCACCTACATTACAGATAATTCAAAGTCTTAAAGAAATTAAAACATTGTATACTTACAAGTATATTCGCCTTCAATGTTTATATGTCCTTAAAGAATGTTGTATTTTAATAGTACGTATATTCATTTACTAGTACGCGTGTACCAAAGAACTTACACAGCCTTGGTAAACTGATGAAACAAAAAAGAGTCAAAATAATCTGCGTGCTTGTAAGTAAAACTTTCCTGTAAAATATAGAAGGATATAAACACCGAATGTCACCCAAACTAATATCAATTGTTATAGATCATTTACCAAATGAAAACATCGTTAAATGGTGTGGTTATTCATTTGGTACTTTACAGCCTCGGGTAATATGTTTTCATAACATATTTGTTCACATCAAAGAGTGTTAAACTATTCGTAATTTGAAGCCTGAATAAGCATACTATATAAGTATTTCAAGTTATGATTGCGATGGGAAGTAGCCATGATATCGAATGAATCTTATGACCTGATTTTTAGCAATCACAGCTGTTTTATTTTCCGTGTGAGACTATCATAGAAATATGACTATGTTTAAATAAGATAATCTCATTTGAATATTAAAACCATCACAGGCTCTATAGATAAAGCTTCCCCGGTATGCAGTCTAAACGTTTTACAATTTAAAATATTTGACATTATTTTACATTTTCAAAAACGAAAACAACTTGCGGTTTGTAGAGAACAATTATCTTTGAAGTTGCCTATAACTTGACCTGACAAACAAAGAAATACATAATACGCCTTTTATAAAATTATAAAGTTTACCAAGTCTTATGGAGCTTACTTCTGTCTACAACCTGTACTTTTTCCAAAACCCTGATGATTCTATATCTAAAATGCGCTTTAGTATATTTTGTTGTTAGTTAAAATGTTGCGTGATTGTGTCAATGTAAGGTTTTCTTTACGAAAGAAAAAAACGTTGGAAAGAGACACTGGCGTGTATAAACAAACCATTTTGTAACCTTGCGTTCTATGGTGATAATATGAAACATACAGCATGTTTCTGACACTAGTTGCCTACAGTACGACTTTGGTGATAAATGTAAGTACTTAGAGATGGAGCTTTGTAATGTATATTGCACAATTTGTTAAGTATGGCGCCCGAATAGCTTTGCACCAGGGTTTTCATACCATTTGGAGTAGTATTTTGTTCTTTTTAAAACTGTAGTGAGGCTAGATATAACTTATTATAAGTAGGACCGAGATATGTTTAGTTGTAAAAATGATGGATTTGATTCGTAAATTTCAATTCTCGTGTTTATTAAAGGAAATATACATCGACAACAAAGGGGGTCCTTGAAAATACTAGGTTGGATTTATTTTAGGGATGGGAACGAATACTAAAATCAATATTCGAATATTCGGTTTGGCATATTCGAATATATTCGAATATTCGTTTTGTGGTGTCCGTGTATATTTTCTTAATACGACGGATACGCCACAACTGTATGTTTATTGTGGAAGTGTTTACTTTAAAACGATATATAAAGAAACAAATTATTACTTTTCCACAAGGAGAAGTTTGGCTAACATTTCACGATTTTATCTTTGTATTACGTAAAATATTTGTATGTATAAAGATTTAAAACAAAACAAATTTGTATTCCTTCAGAATAGCCGTTAAAATGGAATTAAGGTAAAAGAGATTACCTCCCTTTTCTATAAACTATAAGTGTCTAACTGTATATATATGGAAAGAAAAATAATTTTCGCAAGTAAAATTTGGATAATATTTCAATCGGTTTTTATATTTTTCTTGTGTATACTATTAATAATTTTTTTTTCTCTCGCTGATGGAGGGCTGTGGGTTCGTGGAGTTTGTGGCAGAAAACTACTAAATACGCCTGGCATAACTGAAATACTGTTGAAACTGGCGTTATTAATTTTGCCAGGGAAGATACGGGAAAACAAAAAATAAATAAACATTGATAACTTTTATTTACATGCGTAAAGATCAACATGTACATAGTACATAAAATATAGCACACGTCAATTTATCAAAGCATCAACACAACACACAATCATGTGGACACAGTTAAGTCTCTAAACGATGGTACATCAAATAAATACCCACGGATGCAATTTTGTCTCTTAATCTAATACATCAATCTGCGTCTGTAATGTTCACCTCATTTTTATTTATTTCAAATACTAACTGACTTATTGCAGTCGAATATCTGTTCTTTGTGCTTCATTTTGATAAAGCAGACAGTATCATTTTTATGTTTATATTACACATTGTTCATACAAAGAAAGAAATATTTCTTAAAGAATATATGTGCTTTATAAGAGCAGAATGTGAATTTGTAAAATAACTTATGTATCGTCCCTTGGAAATCAGTAACACTAATTTTCTACCGCTGTTGCGAACTGCCCTTTTAAAAGAAGTAAATCTTGATTACCATGTATTTGCATAACTGTGATAAACACGCCTTGGCCATTCCATTCCATTGATTTGCGTTGTCTCGAAAGTAAAGCCACTCTCCAACATCGTGTGAAGGTAAGTTTGTGGATTCAACGTTGCAGTCAATTCTGTCACAAGAAGGTCCCCATATACAGCTCTTATAGTAAGCATCAGCTTTAATGGCCTGTTATGTGATACATTGTAATAAATAACTATATAAATTAACACATGTAGTCGATAAAACTTGAATGAATTAGATACAGGCAATTTTGTAATCTAATACACGGATGCTATTAAAGAAAAGGACACACTGACTTAAGGAAAGTATTATATTTTTGAATATCTAGTTATCTATACATTATTTGTTCGGCAATAGTATTAAATCTTCGAAATTAATGCCAGTACGGCAAAGCCGTCTATACGACAGACACATAATTTTCTGATCGTTGAGCTGTGAAGTCGCCGAAGACGTATTTATTTAGTTTAAACATATTTTATTGCCAATATTGTATTTACATAGTATTCACAATATATAACACAATACATATATAGAAATAATAGATATATGGCAAAAGAGTTGAGGGTATTTATTTATTTGATAACATCAAATGTTTTATAGGCAAATACGGGAATGAAACCCACCAACATGGTATATATTGACACACACATGGCATTCTGTATACATGCCAGTTTATAAGATCAAAAAAATATTTTAACATAATGTTAAATAATCTATTGTAACAGTTATTTCAATATCTTATGATCTGTTTTGCACACATTTTTACACCCATCTTGATATGTGTACACAAGTACGCAGGCCATTCTTTAGACTATTCTTCATTAGATATATTGCTTTCAAAACAATACTTTTTTAAATAAAAATATTACAAACATTGGTTAACATGCCACTCGATGAAATATTTTAGATTTTAGTTTGTCGCCAGATATCAATGGCATCTGTTGACTTTTATTTGATACCGGTATATAAATGACAGCACCATCCACTTACCTTTAAATGAAGTACTACATACTTCTGCTCTTCCATAATTTTACACAAAAATGAGCCATATACACCATCATTCACAAAAATGAGCCATATACACCATCATTCACAAAAATGAGCCATATACACCATCATTCACAAAATACATTATCTTATCTGCGTGTGCGTAATTTAGCGCATTTTCATCTACAGGATCGAAAAAGGCATTGTTGAATTGTAAATTTAATACTTGTCATTATTACCCTTCCTTGAAATTTCCAGCCTTTTGGTTTGTCATCGGTCCTTGATAAGATATTGATATTAACAATATCGGCTTGTGAAGTTGTGAGGCATTGCATATGATGTGATATTCACCATGTCGCACGAGTCCATAAATGCTATATTATATATATATCATGCTTATTTCATGCTCAAAAAATAATTTTTGCATATTTCATTTATATAATTAGGTATATGATACAATGCTTAAAATAGCGCGGAACGACATCCGTGTTTCTACGTCATATTAGTGATGTCGCCTGCGTTATGATTCCTAAATTAACGTTCTATTCAATGCAAGACGTAAAGACGAGTAAAATTCAAAACAATGCGAGTTGTAAATACAGAAATAATATTTACTGGGGTGGGGGGGGTCCAAAATTATAAAATATGTATTATATTTTGCTTGATCGATCGTGCTCTGGACCGTTGAGATATTGTGTCTTTTTATAGATCATATAATAAACATTTATAATTCCCCTTCCTTGTACCCTGCGTCAAACATGTTGGATGCGTGTGCAGTTCTCCAATGCACAAAGAAAATGTTAACCCTACTGACACTGTAATTCATCTACAAATCACGAAAAAAGAATAAGTCACGTTTCTCGATATAATCCAAGTCATCGTGTTTACGTACTTGAATTTAATGTAAAAAATCCTTTGATTGGATTGTTTACGTTCCTTACGTGCTGATTTCCGACGTCATTTAGTTACGTCATTTCAATGAAATAGGGCACCTTGTTAATATTTAAATGCATGTGTACGGCCATTAGATGAATAAACTAAAAAGAAATTGAAGGAAGGATAATAAAACAATGTTTTGGTTTTTGACGTGGTGTATGTGGCTATATTATCCTCTTCAACATTATACCACTCTCGCCTAACGGCTCGGGTAATATTAAGCTAGGCGGGTAATATTCCACATATTCCACGTAAAAACGTCATATATCATATATTAATAGTTATAATTATTTACCTGTAAGTCAAGTAAATGATTTGCATTATTCCTAACTCCAGCTATGGATTTCAAATACTGAAAACATGAATATTAAAGTCTATTCAAGTATCGTGACCCTCCCCTTAATTTTAGAGAAATGTAAAAACAAATTCATAAATTACTATTTTTTAACCAGGAACAAGAAACACATTAGAAACATTACCTTTATCTTTTATGTTCACTGTGTTGGATCTCACTCTCTTTCCAATAATGTTAACTCCAAATGTTGCTGCGGATGCTACCATATACCGTCCGGGTTCTGCAATAATCTCTACACCATCTTCAGGCGGGAAGTATTTCTGTAGACTATTGTTCACAGCTGCAGCAATCTGCTTTGATATATAACGTGTATCTGTAAGTAGTATATACAGTATATAGTTTAATGTAAAGAACAGAAATGTGTTCCCATATCTAAAGGATAAAATTTGTACTAATAATGTGTCATTAGTTTAGAAATACTTTAAATCACTGTACACTCACGTTATTGCAATTTTCATTTAATTACACTCGATGATTGATTCGTTGTTTTGACCAGTACTCTCATCAAGAGAATGAAATTGTGCATTTTGATTCTACTTGCTCCCTTCACTACCATTAACTACCTTCACTTGTATTATGAAAGGGACAAACTGATCATGAATTCGAAAATGCTTGTTTAATATACTTACCTAAAACGTTTTTTCAAGCCTTTTTCCATGACAAAGTCCTACAACAGCTCATAAAGGTACTTAACAAATTATCTCTTTCCTAAGATTTCATTTTTTTCTGTAACACGACTGCCTGTGATAAAAAAGTACAATGAACTGTTTCCAAGAAACTCAAAAGGGGTTTTGCTTGCAATACGAACCTTTTAAAAAATTTTGCCAGTATCGAGTTGCCCTGGAAATCCGCCACCAATATCGAGCAGTTTCATACAGAAGCCAAGTAACTTACCAATATTGAATGGCGTGCTTGTTCTATCGCAACAGATAATGCTGCTATAATGGTCACTTTCGTGACAACATTGCCTAAAAGTGAGTTCACCGCTAGGGAGATCTGCGCATGTGCTGGGTGCAGGATACATTTCGGCTAAGTCGTAAAACAATTAAAAGTTCTTACTCTAAAGACGTAAATCAACCCTACATTATACTATGTACTATACGTACATTAACCCAAGCTATAGCCGTTATTAAAATCTGGTTAGTTACAAACGCAGCGGAATACAAACATACGACATTTTGATACGTTCCTATCCGTACAGTTTCATAATTTGAACTTCGAGATTGAAATAAACATCAACACAGGTAAATTTCTTCAAGGCTTTTAAACATCTACATTTTATGAGTAAGCATGCTCAGCTAGTGATTGTGTACCATCTGTGCTCGTGCGTAGCATGGCTTTTAAACTGAATTTAAAATATTCTGAGTAACAATAAATTCACCAAACTAAACTCTAGCTGATTATAAATACATTTTGAGCGTTGTATTATTGCTCACATTTCAACGTCTGGGATTTGAACAGATCAGTGTATTGGAGTTGAGCATTTCAAATCTCACTTAGTAGTTGAACAGAATTTTAAAAAATAATGAGTTTCACTACATCATTTGATGTTTCAGATCTCAGTATTTCACTAAGACTTGAACATTCCTGTGCTGCTTGTCTGAATTTAATTCACACATGCTAGCCCAACCGTCCAAACAGTACTTTCAGTACTTTGATGAACATTTTGTGGAACTAGTTTTAGTACAGCTGTAAAAGCAAGGGGTGCAGTCTGGCAAAATCTTCTCCGATTTCAAACAGTCAGTCGGTAATTATTGACGGTGCCTAGAGCTGAGATCGCAATGCGTAATGCTCTCATTGCAAAAAATACTCACCCGTGATTGTTGTATTAGCAACTATCGCGACATTGTTTCCATTTTTGAAAGCACATTTCGTTACTTAACGTGTGACAAAAAGGTCCGCATCTTCTGCAGCGAACCTTTCATTTTCACAATTTATTCACAGGAAGTTCTAGACACATGCAATATTTTAAAGATTGTCTGAAGTATCCATGATAAATTAAATAGGGTAAGTACACGAAACGAAGTGAGGCTATAGTTTGATCACGAATAAGTTTATCACCGGTAATATGAAATTTAAGGGCCATGAGTCTCCACCAAAAAGAGTAAGTAAATATTAATAAAATTTGTTAATATTTTATACAACTACAAAAAAGAATCATAAAAAGATCCTATATTAAATCACATTATACATTTCACGTTTTTAATATTCCATTGTTCTAAACATATACATGTACTGAATTCAATACAATTCAAAGCCACGGAAATACGGATTTCAGGAAGTTCATTGATTTGCTACGTCGGCGATATCTTGAAGAGCATGTCAAAGGAGACCGTTTCGAATGTCGTCTGACAACAACGTGCGATTTCCATTTTGCCTCTTTGGATAAACTTGACACCTGTTATTAAGAAACACGAAATATTTTAATATAAATTTAGCATTATCCATTATGCCTATTTCTACATAAATCTAATAATGTGACTAGTAGCACGCGAGCTAGAATTCAAAATTATTTTCTCACACTTCGTTTTAAACTCAAAGCATCCAACGCACATACTGTTAAGTTTCTAAAATGGCTCAGTCCAGTATGGTTTAATATTCATTGGTTGCTGAATGACATAGCTTAAAAGGCTCATGAAACAAATAATAATACTTTCTGATATTACCATTTATCCTCAAGGCAAAAGTAAACCCTGTGTGGTGCAGACATTCCATTAAAACCACTAGTAAAGACAATAGTGTATGCACCCATGTCCCGGAAGTATAGCCAGTCGCCTACTTCCAACTTTGGTAGTTGTACTGATTTCACGATGCAGTCAAAACTGCAACAAGTCGGGCCCCAAATAGTACTCTCATAACATAGTTCATCTTTACTGCTCTGAAACGAGTCAAAAGAATGCTTTTTAAAACATGTTCAAACATTGCTGAAATAATTGCCTTTCAACATATAGTTTGTGAAATACATAACCACTCATATGGTATGTCCGACCCACATTTAAAGTGCAAAAATACAAAAAGTTGCCGTCAGTGTTTGAGCATTACTGAAACTTTTTAAACATGTTTTACGATGAAATAGATGCATTTTAAGCTATAGTTAATCAAATATGATCATGCTATATGGCCACTGATATGATATATCTAAGCCCACTTCAAACAAAATTCCTGAAGAACAAATGATTAAATAACAAAATATTACCCTTAGTGTTTGGGCATTCATGTTAAGATTTTCTGGAACCACCAATAAATCTTGAAAGGACCCGTATACACCGTCATTCACGTAATACATTACAGTTGAGGTATTTGCATTGGCTTTATCTGTCATGATTTCATCTTCTGCAATTAAATTGAAGTATACTAATGTGCCATGAAGGAAACAATGAACGCGCCTTATCAACTAAGGCCGCATAAATATGTCTGCAATATAAGTGCAATTGCATTGCCTTTTCGTCGTTTGCTACGCATTTAAACACCTTCACCAATACTAGAAATGCTACGATTATATGCAACACAAAACCAATACTGTACATGACAAGAAGATATATATGAATTACTAACGATCGCTCATGATACAACTGATATAAGATTTGCAACAACTTGTAGAAGCAGTTTCATAGATGGGTTATGTATTACTTGAACATATTGCAATATACCAGAAATACATCGTCAGACACATTGCATAAAATGCCATTAATGTATAATTTACTGGGTAACTGATAAGCCTATAGGCTGTGGATGTCAGTTTTGATATGTATTATTTCAATCTCTTGTTTATCAACATATGTAGTTCATAGGTAATGCACATTTAATTCCAACTGACTATTAGACCTGACCAGCGCACTCGCACTCGCACACGTAAATGTAAATGTACAACGTACAACTGACATTTTGTGGGTGATCTCAAACGATTGTAGTAGGTTACGTTCATTATTAAAAAGTCTTCATCATTATATAATACTATTCACTATTATCCTAATAATAATCATTACTATCGTGTACTGTAGAACTAATACAAGATTGAACATATACACCATCATCATAATCATCATGAAGAGATTCATCCTTGCAATTAAATAAATCAATAATCAGTTTCATCAAAATCGTCGTTTTCATGAGAGTCATTGTCCCGTCAACATCAGTTGTACCATTATCAAAATAAAAAAAAACAAATAATGTCCCCAACACAGGTTTTCAATGGTACCGGGAGAAAATCTAGAATTGAAAAAAAAATTTCAAGTGACCTTGACCTAAAAACAACAGTGATATGAAAAAAAAGAGAATTTAAAAAAATGTTGACATTGACATTGAAAACACACCCCCTAAAAGAAAATGTTTTATTAATATTGAAAAAAAAATACAGGTACCTTGAATCTCCCACCCCGAAAATATTCTTTTATTTTATTTTTTTCAGAACAATTTTAGAATTTATAAAAAATCTTTTTCAGTAACAATTACCTGTAAATATTTTAAGAACAATTTTAGATTTTAAAAACAATATACTTTTATCAATAGCAGTGACCTTGACCTAGACCCTACTTACCTAAATGAAATCCAAATCTCCACATCGGCTACCTACACACTGATTTGCATTGTAATTCGTCATTCCTTGTATAGCCTGAGTAATTGATCGGATCTATTTTTCTATTTCAATAACAGTGACATTGACTTTGATTTAAGCGACCCAAAATGCAATTCGAAGCATCCTCTCCACACAATCTACCCACACACCAAGTTTGATAGCAACTGGTCACTCCTACCTCGAGTTATTGAGCGGAAACCATTTTTCTATTTTTAGTAACAGTGACCTTGGCGATAGAGCTCTTAATGCAATCGCAAACTTCCTCTGTACGCAAGCTACATACACACCAAAATTCATTGCCATTGGTCACTCTTAACTAAAGTTGAGCGTAAGTCAAATGTTTGACGACCACCCGCCCGTCCGACATACGACAACGCCATTGTAATGACCAGGTTTCAAGAAAAAAACCTGGTTAATAATAATCATCATTATCATTATTATCATCGTCGTCGTCAGCTATATCATCATTGTCACTCAATCAACATTCATTACAATAACGATCATCACCACCACCATCCTCAACGGTACGAGATTAACCTCATGACAAAAATTGGAGACCAAGAACTTCCACTTAATGATGAATGCGTTTCGCTTGGTGACAGAATATACACTAACCGACATTCACTAATGACTCCATATACGGACTGTCAAATAAATCAGACAGCCTTTAGATGAATGAATGATGTGCTAAAAACTTAATGAACGCACTAATAACTGCAAATGAATAATTGTTAAACATGCAATTGCACGGTCCGGACACACCCGCGTGATAAATTACCATAATTGTCTACATTTGCATTGGTATGATTGTCTATCAAAGTTTCAATTTTATCGTAAACAACTTAATTTGAGACAATACTGTAGTGTTGTTCTAACTTGAGATGGTCCCTCAATACAGTGTTCAAATACAGAGTACGTTTACATGTACATGTACGTTTACAGTTACGCTGGTCAGGTCTAATAGAAGAGAGATGTAGATGAAAATGAGGGTGTGACTGGGCCTAAGAATAACTAAACAGGTGCTGTCTTGATTTCATATTTCAGCATTTAATCTGATAGTTCATTGTGACAGTCGACTCTTAAATGAGTTCAAACAGTTTATACTTAATTCTTTTACGAATGGCGTATTACACATTTTTTTTCAAATTTTGAAGTTATAGTTACCAAGCACCAGCAAAACGATAAATGAATGTAAACATTTGAAAATTAGAGACGTGTTGGTATCATAACAATAGATTTCCGTCTTTTAAACCTAAGGCACCGTAAATCACGCATCATTGTTAATAGACTTAGATAGTCCCGGCTTATGAATGCCTTGAAACTATTAAGTCATATAACAAATCATACTACTTACCATTAAAAAGATCTTGATTGGAAAACATCCGCTTGCCAATTATGTTTACTACAAGGATGGACGATGAAGCAACCATATAGGTCCCGGGTTCTCCTATTATATCTACATTTGCTTCTGCTGGGAAATCTATATCTAACTGTTCATTCACAGCTCTGGCAATCTATGAACACAAAAGTTCATTTGCATTTCACATGTTTTGGAATTTTACTTTACAACTCACATGATGACGTGTAGAATCTGTAGCATTACGACGTAAAATATTGTCATAAAAACATATTCTAAAAGTATGCAAGTTTATGTTACAATCTAATTTATAAATATATGAATATGGCCTACTTTCATAAACGTCTCTCCTGAACTTGACTCTCCTGGATATCCGCCGCCAATATCTAAAAGTTTCAGTTTGAAACCCAATTCATTCGCAATATCAAACACACCACGTGACTGACGTATAGAATCCACATAAGCGTTTGCCACGTGACAGCCACTCCCGACGTGAAAACTGATAACATTTGATGAAAACAAAAACATGTAAACAATCTGGTGAAAAGTGAAAGAAATGTTGCTTAGTTATATTTTCGGTTTACATGTGATACATTTCCATGCTGGTCAGTTTTTATGAATACATTTCTGTTGTGTAATATGTGTTACGGTACATTTATACATATTCTTCTTTTGTCTTTGTGCGGAATCTGCTAATGTAAATGTGTATTTTGTGAACCTAGCACAAGAAATCGATCGCTATCATCAGTTTATTACACAAATACAAAGCAATATCAAAACTCAAACAGTCAAAAGCAGTTGGTTACAAGTTTTTTAATTGACAGGACCTTAAGTAGTAGTTGTTTTTATATTTTCACTCCCTATGTATAAGTTAGTGTTTATTAAGTAAAATTTTAACAATTAAGAAACCCTAAGGGAGCAAGCGGAAGCGAGCGACCGGGGTTTCTTAATTGTTAAAATTTGACTGAATAAACTCTAACTTACTTAGTGTTTAACCTCATTTGACCTTTTGCATAGCCACCGACATGTATTGTGGCACGGAGCTAAAGTGCTTCCTATTTAGAGCGAACTCTTAATAAATTAAGCGATTTCAGTAGGTAATTTAATAAAAAAAGAAAGACGTTTATTTGAAAATCTGAGCGATTCGATTGGTGGGCAAATGGGGTCAAACAATAAAAACCTTTTTGAATAATTGTAGATATTTAAGAACGCCGACAAAATGCACTAAATACATTTATACTCAACTCTTTACCTTACTCCTATTACGTTAAGATCAAGATCTTTCGCCATTTGAAGCAAAGGTCGAACTTTAGACAGCGGGCATCCGAACTTATATCGAAGATCTATTTTACTTTTGAAGACGCCAGCAGGAATGGTTCTCAAAAGAAGTCTATAAACAAATGAATATCTTGTTGTCATTAATTTTAGTGTTTACAGAATATCGTTTTAAAATAATCATTGTACATTTGTACTTCAAATTAAACTTCATATACAGTTTTAAATAGCTTTAAAACAGAATGAATTATCAAAGGGATACAGTATTTTATACATCTCTATGCAAGCTTAAATGTTCAATTTATTTAATAATTTCAGATACATAAATCATATAATGTTAAAATACATATACAAACTTTGCTTCGGGATAAAGCGTTTTTATCTTTATAAGTTCTTCTTCGTTGTCGAATGTCATTAAAGCAACATTACGTTCAGCTGCGTATTTCAACATAGATGGCTGTTTACATGTATGTGCATAAATGATTCTGGATGGCGCAACACCGAGGCTTAGGACCTTCTGAATCTCATCCTATTTGTTGACAGATGTTGTAAATATGTCATAATGGAGAAGAATAATTTGATGTAGACTAAAATAGAAGGTACATCCCTAAATGATATGCCTTTTGTATCAATCATTTCAAAATCCTAAATATAAATCTGATTAAAATGACGTATTATGCATATACATGTAGTAACCGAATAAAACAACAATATTCAGGACAGAGAGTAGTTCTTTTTAATCTTGAATGCAAGAAAGTTCGATATTGCCGACTGATTTACTCACACTTATCGTGTATTTTTCTATCTTATTCGATCTACTAATATTTCGGAAATTTACCAACAGATGAGTCCAGGAATGTTTATTCCTGGACCTTTTGCAAACCAAACTTTCGTTCACTAAGACACATAGGATACACTCGAACATTTCTGAGTGTCATTTCTCATAGACAAAATTGGCAATTTAATAAAATCTAATTATACTTATATTATCATGTAAAAAGAAAATCAAGTAAGTTAGCCATTATTACACTGGTCTGTATGAAGACCGTCGTAACCATACATACATACAGACCGACATACACGTTTATTTGATTCCAGTTAGGCTAGCAAGCCCATGTGGCCATATAATAGCATAACATTTACCTTACTTGCACAGTCAAAAGATGCTCCACAATCGACCAAAACTTGCAATACAGCTATATCATCACTGCTCTTGACAGCTGAAAAAATATCAAGCATTTTCGGTGAAAATCTCGATTTAATATTAGAAAATATAATACACAAATAGATCTAGAAGTTCGTGAATGTATTATAGTGTAAATGGATGATCTAGTTTCACTCAGTTTCATACAATAGGAGTATTAGTATAGTAATGTGATCCAGAGTGCCGGATTTGCCTGAGCAGTGCGTTGGATCGTACGAGTGCGTAGCACGAGTATGATCCGACCGCGACGACAGCCAATCCGGCTTATGGATCACATAACTATAGTAATAACCCTTTTATTATATACCCTTTGACACTTGTATGCGCGAATAAACTGAATTAAAATGACATTTTAAGCATAAAATTGAAGAAAAACTCTTTTTTCTCGAAATATGCGTTGTGTGCGACGTTATTTTATTGACGTCAAAGTATAAACAAGTTGTAACGACCCAATCGAAAGCGACGTTATTAACGTCATGTGTATTTTGGGCCAATTGAATGCTATCTTACAAATAATGGCACAGTGCGTATTGCACGTACATACAATACGGATTTTTTTTCTGTCAGACCGTATTTGATGATTGAATGAAGACTGTATATTTGACAGAATATTTATATGTACACAAGAAACATAATAAAATGAAATATAGGCATGGATCCTAAATACTAGAAATCATAACACGCATCTCATGAAGATACAGTTACGACAGAGCAATGTAAGATAATGACATCCCTTTAAGTAAAAAAAGGCATAAATAACACTATAGAATCTGTTATGTTACAATATAGTAGGAAGGAAAAAAGGTCAGCACTTAACGTAACTAACAAACAACATATAAAAGAGGACATTGAAAACATGTAAAACATTACAGAATAAAAAGAAATTAAGCAATATGCTGAGTTTAGTGTTATCGCCTTTGAAACAGTCAGTTACCTGAAGTGCATGTTAACAGAACAGAACATGCTTAAGATAGAATATAAATTGGATGAATTGAAAATGAGAGATATGACTTTTATTTCAATTCACTAAAATCTTTTTGGATATAATTACCAATACATACAGATAACAAAGAAGATTTGAAAATAGATAAAGCATATCCCGCTCTGTTAGTCCGAAGTTTGGAGATGGTAGTAGGGGTATAAACTTGAGTACATGTATATCATTTGAATTTGATGGTAAACGTCTTTTTTAATTTGAATATGAATCATTGAAAGGATATTGCTAATGAAAATACCAATTCTCAGAGTCTTTGAAATATTGAACATTATGGGTTGAATACCGTAATACATACCAAAGAATGGTTTGACCCTCGGCATCAGTTTTACCCATTGTCTGTACTTGTCAATAATGTCACCGAGATTACATATCATGATCTGATCGTCACAGTCCTTCAAATAAAGAAGATTGTTTACAGTAATCTCTAGCAATACTGTCGTAAAAGTACTTTGACAAGTCCATCAACTGGCCATGAACTACAAATACAAGCTAGCAAGATCAAAATACCCAACAGCTGTGATAAAGGTGAAGAATAATAAATACACATGCGAGTAAGGGAATTGCAAAGGCTGCTCTGCTCTAATAGAATTAATCCATAATGCGATGACAGATATACTGCAGTTACCTTTCTGATTTGCTCAATCAAACTTCCTGGATACACACAGATATATAAGTAATGGAACAGCTGTCAACGAATAGTATGACCAAAAATTGTTGAAAATATTTCTTAATTTCAGAAATGGTGTAAAACTATTATTTTATTATTATTATTATTATTATTATTATTATTATTATTATTATCATTATTATTATTGACGTACCATTTTCTTAGCAGCTGCCACGTACCGTTGAACTATTTCACGTTCTGACTTCCGACATTGAAATAAATCCACATGAATATCATTCCATGCGCAAGTAGCCATTTAACACGTTTCTGATGTCTGTAAAATTATCTGCGGAACAGAATACCTAAATGTCAGAAATGAAATTGCGATTTTAATCATTACAGACATTGTTCGAATGACCAAATAAGCAGACCTTTACAATCTGAAGATGACAGATGCACCACGACAAGAAAGGTGTGACATAACAACTACATGTAGACCTACAGTAGTTTTTCTTGGAGACAAGATAGGCAATAGACGGTACTACCACAGAACACATGGAAACTATATGGTTAACCTTCAGTCTGTTACTTTTTTGTGTCCACTAACAATACTGAGCCACCTTTATCACAGTACTCAGCTAATTCTACGCCAGAAGTCCAACTTTGGACATTACTCAGCCAACTTTACGCTCGCATTGAGCAAATTTGCACAGTACCAAGTCAGCTTTACGCCAGTACCGACTGAGCTTTACGCCCGCACTAACCAAACTGTAATACCGAGCGAATTCGGGCCAGTACTAGGCGAGCTGTAAGTCAGTATCTAACCAGCCTGGAAATTTACAGAGACAGCTTAACATCAGTACCGATTATTGCTGCATTGACCCTTCTGTTTAAACATCAACGTCCACATTTTCCGCCAGTACCGAGTATGCTTTACGTCGTAACCAACTCAGCTTTTATCCCATTACATTGCGCAAGTTCCTTGCATGCTTTTCGCCAACATTTGGACAGTGCCGAGGCAACTTTACGTCAGTACTGAGCCAACCTCACGCAATTACCTAGCCAAGTTTGGGACAGTACCGAGCAAATGTGCCAAAGTAATTTGATAGTTCTATGCATGTACCGAGACAACATACAACTTGTACAAAACCAGGTTTTCGACAGTTCTGAGCAAATGTTGGAACTGCCCAGAAAGAGGATGTCATCCTACATTCTAACATGATTCACAATTTTGTCTATATATACAAATAGTAGAGGAAAAATTAGGTTTTATTGTGCCATAAACAGAGTTTGACGCATGGGCCGATATGAAGTCAATATTACGTCTTATTGTGCCGCATGATGTTAAATAAATATCCGTGTATAAAACAACCCTTTGCATTTATTTTGTAATATCTGGTCATGTTAGAATCTAAATAACATCCTTTTCAGCGTTGTTATCGTCTAATAAACAACTCGTTATAACAAATTATGGCTACAAACGGGTGAACTAAAGCATCTGCTCTTGATAACAAAATGCACTTTCACATAAATACTTATTATAGGTATTCTAAATACCTCAAGATAGTAAAAAAATGTAACGTGGTCAAATCAGCCGTGCAAACTATGGGCACGGATGGTAAACAAACACTAAATGAGTATGCTAACTCATAAAAAGTAAATTCTAAAAATACTTAGGATAGACATTTACCTGTGCTTATGTTAATTTCAAACCGGAAGTGGTCAATGCATACTAAAGGTGATTCAGTTCGTATAATGAAACATTTTACATGTGCTAATGTTTAGTTCAATTCTAAAGCGAACATGACTTCAGTTCGGTTAATAAAACTGTACTGACAGGTATGTGTCAGAATGTCATACTTTTGGTCTCTGTTTCGCCTGGTTCTAATCAGCAACCAATAACTGTTACAGCTTGGGCTGATGTACGCATAAAGGTTTGTTTTAAAGTCTTTAGAATAAGAACCATTAATTTTTTTACGACTTAGATGAAAATCGTATATTGTGCCCAGCGTATGCACAGATCTCCGGAGTAGTGCACTTACTTTTAGGAAAAACAGGTTGTAAGCATATTTCCAAAAAAAATCAGCTTCTAAAAACAAAATTAAAATCTGCTACAGCAGTCTAAACGCAGCCTAGCAAATCAAATTTGGATAATGTATCTGCATCTAATTATGACATAAACAATATAAATTATTTTACAAAATGCGGTCCGTAACAGTAGCTAATGTCTCAAATTGCTTTCAAGTGATTTTGTCACGCTAGTCTGACAAATACAGTATTGATACTATTGAATACATAAACAGCTAGTTAATTCTAGAATGTAACAAAACTGGGTATGTATACGAACTGCAAGACTGCCAAATGCAACTAATTATATGAGCTTTAACTCCATACAGTGTTGTATTTACGCACTTTTTGTGTATCGCATGTCAACAAGAAGAAAATAGCCTACTTGTTTCATACATTATCGTCATCCAGAGAATTCATTATATAATTCAATGTTTGTTGAAAGTTCGGCAAACCACTGATGTATGAGGATTGTCTCATACAACCACTACAGTAGTAGTGTTTACTTCCGTGATTCAACTCTGTATATTCAAGTCAACTCACGAGTACTTTAAAATTATTTCACTTATTTATTTTTTTCTTGACTTTGTACAATCACTAACACTTAACAGTAATCATTTAAATGTTGTCATCCTTTATGATAAGCCGTATTTTTTCACAACTGCTGCGAGTGTAAATGCCAAATGGAGAATAAACATTGACCAAATACGGATATCTTTCAATCTAAGTGTACAGTGACGACTATTTTAAATTCAGATTACGTTTGGATCACAATACGCTATCAAAGAAACATAACGATAGTCCAAGTTTTTGGTTCCTTTAAGTAAACGTTTGCTCGGAAAAAAGCACGAACAAAACAAAACAAACACCAAAACAGACAAATACGAAGCACGCTACTACACATAGCTATTTAACAGCAGTAAATGCGCGCGCGCGTACACTATTCTATACCGTTCTAGAATGTTTACCAGTGTAGTACATTTTTCCGATAATGGATAAAGGTTAAAAACTGCCGGTATGCTAATTTATGTAAAATAAACGCAGTCTGAAGCAGAAAATTGAATACTTTTGTGGCATGTAGATTTTTGTCGGTAAGTTATTGCATTTCTGCGAACATGCAATTTAATTAGGGATTTCAGAGGCAAATATACTGTAGATATTACTCCGCTTCGAACTATTTCTTTCAATGGAGTTGCCTGTGTTTTTAGGAACGTAGTAACGCCAAATCCGTTTACATATTGTTCTGTTCTATTTTGTTCTGTTCTGTTCTGTTCCGTCTGGAACGGCTGTCTTTCGACAATCGTCTCAAAAACGAGACAATTTGGCGGGAATTCGATCACCAGAGACACTTATCGGCAGATTTTCACAAAGTAGTGCCGGGTTGTCTCTTTACTTTCGTGATGATCAGCACAATAAGCACGACAGTGCAGTTTGCCGTTTCATGACAAAAAAAACACTTTGATATAACCATTTCTCCTACGCATCCGAATTAAACATCGCGGAGAGATAGGCATTGTTTACCGGAGTAGCTGAAATTCGCAAATAGCTATTTTTGTAGATTATAGGCCAAAAATGACTGGATTAAGTATTTTAAAATTAAAAAGCCGGCCTTGTATTACGCCTGGGATTATGATTCCGCTATACAAAGAGTTTCTCTTTAAAGTCCAGGCAATCAACTTTAACTTGAAAAGTTTGCCCACACGACTGCCTTTTAGTACTTTAGTACTTTGATTTTATGTTTGTATTTCAATCATCGATATAACCTTGTTAAAAGTATAACAACTTCTAATCCTTTGTGTACGTTTCGATTATGTATGTCTTTACCGAAAAGAAATACGAGGGATAAAGTAGGTTCAGGTTTATGGCACGCTACTTTTAAATCACCTCTTATTGGTTATAATAATGGAGTATGCAATAATGCCTGAAGGTGTCTTTCCTTTACCACTTTGGGTAATTATTGGCTTACATAATTTCAATTTTTAATAAAGTTTCTTCTACATAAAATAAGCAAACAATTCTTGAATTCGTCACAATTTACAAAATAACTGAAAAAATTAAATATGACATTAGTATAAAGCACCTAAACTTTAAGCTTAGCCAAAAAATAAATTTCACAGTTACATAAAAAAACTTTATTCCTGCTATGGACTTTGGAATCATTTGTTTACAAAAACAGAATTAGTTTTTACGAGAATTTCTTTAACATGAGGAAAGCATTATAATATTTAAGATAAGAATTGAAGCAGCGATATGCTATATTTAACTTACAGATCACTTCATCAATTGATATCCTTTCTAACTATTTCGTTCACTATCACTATATGGAATAAAGGTTGATAATGACAACATATGGAGACATTCTCGTCAGCAGTAAATATGACCCAATTCTGATAGTGGTCACCGGGTTTAAAATTGAGCAGTGGAAGATAAAGGCCGGGCATCAGCGAAAATGATAGTTTATTTTCATAATTAGTGCCAAAACTTAGTAGGCATCATTGAAAATAAATTCTTGTTTTACAATTCTAATCTAAATTAGACACGTATTAACTGCTTTAAAAGTTATATTTGACGCCAAGATATTAGCTTTATAACTATGTTTCAGTAATATCAACTAAACGTATCATTGTGTTAATACAGGTTTTGTTTTCAGAAAGCACGCGTACAATTCTTACAATTATTTTATTTTATTTAATATCTATTAGAAAAACATACCTACAATACTTAGCTGTTTTGTGCTCCAATTTATCTCTGGGGCTTCCAACTGGTATTCCCCGGAACCCCGGAATGAACAAGAGCTGTCAGTAGGACAGCGCGCTCGACTTTTTTAGTGCTTGCCAATAAAACAAAACTTTGACAGTTAAGGGTACACAAAACTTTAACTAGAAATTTCTAAGTACAAATCAAGAAACTTTTTCACAGAGTTATCTTCTCTTGCTTACAGATAGGTGTCATGATGGTACATAAGTACTCCAACTTTCAAAGTAATATCTCAAATGGTTAAGTCAACAAGTGGACAAGAATGAAAATTTTAACTGAGTTTCTAAGTCAAAAAGGGCCATAATTCAAATGAAATCCTTGACAGAATTACCTTCTCCTGCCTATGTTTGGGGATCAAGATGGTAAACAAGTATTCCAACTTTCAAAGTAATATCTCAAACAGTTTAGTCAAAAAGTTGACTGGTACGAAAAACTTAACCAAGATTCTAAGTCAATAAGGGCCTTAATTTTTAAAACAAATAAAAACAAGAGTTACCTTCTCTTGCCTACAGATGGGGGTAATGATGTAAACAAGCATTCAAAGTTTCAAAGCAATATCTCTTAGGGTTAAGTCAATAAGTGGATTTTACCCATATTCAATGTATTTTCTAAGTCAAAAAGGGGCATAATTCTGTCAAAAACCTTGACAGAGTTATGTAGTCTTGTCTGTTGAGGTAATGATGATAAATAAGTATGGTAAGTTTCAAAGCAATACCTCTAATGGTTTTGAAATAAAGTGGGGTGGTACGAAAAACTTAACCAAGCTCAATACACTTTCTAAGTAAAAGAAGGGCCATAATTATGTCAAAAACCTTGACAGAGTTATGTACTCTTGTCTGTAGATGGAGGTTATGATGGTAAACAAGTATGGTAAGTTTCAAAGCCATACCTCTAATAGTTTTGAAATAAAGTGGGATGGTACGAAAAACTTAACCAAGGTGTGACACCAACGCGGACGCGGACGCCGACGCCAAGGCGAGTAGGATAGCTACCCTTTTCTTCGAAAAGTCGAGCTAAAAATGACCACCATCACTGTATAGTTCATCAACGTTTAAGGATACAATAAGTTTAGGCTTCCATTTTAGAACATGACACAGAATTAAGGAGATGGTAAAGTATTACCATGCAATACAAACCTCTCTAACGGTTTCTTTTCACAATACAAGACCGTAGATGCATATGTTCAAAGACGCTGCAACATGGTTTTCTTTGAACTATAGCAAAACGGGCTGAAAAACTTAACGGACATAAATGTTTGCCGACAAGAAATAAATACTTATGACAGGAAACTTACATTTGAGTTTTCATTATTTGAACTGACATGTTGGTGTGGTTCTTATTTCATGAATAATGATATAAGCATCAAAAAGACCATTGGAAAACAAAAACAAATTACAGGAAAGTTAAACATGTCTAAATACGAAACGTTATGTCGGAGAATCAGTGGAAAGTTCACCATTTTCATTTCATAGAAATACTGGTTAAATTTCGATGTTTGGGGAAATAAAAATTGAAAAAAGCATGCACCCCACCCACTAAAGACAATAGCGCTCTACCTTAAACCATAACTCAAGCATGTGGACTTCACAATTTAGTGATGTGTTATAAACTGTTGATGTGTAAGATTGAAAGAACAGCTCAACTATTTCTATGGTCGAGCATCTGGAGGAGACATTGAACTAGTAAATAAGTGCCAGTTTGAATAATTTCATCATTTGACTTTGTCAGGAAACTTGCACAAAAATTGGATATTTTTCATGTAAGTAACCCAAGAACTGAAATGACATGTTTTAACAATATTTGCAACAAAACACACTAATACAGGTTCTAAAAGCTTATATAACAGTAATTTGATTGTGTATTATGTCAAAAGACCACCAGACTACATTTTAGTGATATCATCATGTTTTCACTGGTGGCCATTTTGTTCCGGGGCAAGTTACCTTAAGCTCCGCCCACCTGGATGTAAACAAATGCTACCCTGTGCCGAACAAGTGTCAAACTGATCAAAACATAGAAATTAGACAGAGAGTTATTGATTTTTAAACTCATTATAGAAAATTCATCATATTTTGTTATTTCCAAAATGTCTGTATCTATGATACTAAATAAAATCTTTTTTTTCATGTAAAAATTGAGAACAAAATGTACGTACGTCTGCTTCATTCATAACTTCCGGTATGGGTCACGTGATAAGTCAAAACAATACACAGGGTGTGTCTAAAAGTCCATATATACACACTAGTATCTTCTTATGATTAAGTCTGCTAAAACATCTTCTGACAAGTCCCTTTCACATTTTCATTTCAGATTAAGAGTCATGTATTTTGCAGCTCAGTTAGAGTTTTAAGGAGGAATTACACCTTTTTGTGCCCCTCCTGTTCTAATGAACAATAGACAATTAACAAGTGAGATTTGTTCTTTTCATAGAAAAATGAAAAAGTTTAAAAAAACTTTATTTAATCCTGTTATTTCAAGTTTACAATTAAAGAAATGACAATGAACAGAAACTTTTATGGTAATTTTTTCCAGAAACATTCATTGAAGTTGACTTTTGAAATATGAGAGCGTATAAAGACTTTTAAGCCACCCTATACCATTATTTTAACCAACCAATGAAATCGTCGAATTCATAAAACGTCATTGTGTGAGAAATGAAAAATGGCTGCCTCCTTGAATCTGACATAGAAAGGTAAATATTGAAGATTTTGGCTTTAAAGGTTATTGTTTTTATTCAAAAATAATTGTTTTAGAAGATAGTAGTCTCAAAAATGACATACATATTACTTCAGCTAAGTTTTATGTCGTAATATGCTTACACCGTCGAAAACATAAGAAGCCAGGATAGAGTAAGTAAATATTGATAAAATCTGTTAATATTAGATACAACTTCAAAAAGAGTATCATAAAAAGGTTATAATATAATATTAAATTACACTATACATTTCATGGTATAAATATTCCAATGTTCTTAGTATATTCTGAATTCAATACAACCATGTGCAAGTAGCAAAATGTGGCGATATCATTTGTGCCTAATACATAAAGTAAAACATTTTTTTTTCTTATTATACACAGCAACCTTTTTAATTGCTTTATTCTAAAAGCAACAGAAATACTGATTTTAAAGAGTTCATTGATTTGCTCGGCGATTTCTTACAGAACAAGTCAAAGTTGACCGCTTGAAATGCTGTCCGACAACGTGCAATCTCCATTTTGCCTCTCTGGATAAACTTGACACCTGTTATAAAGAAACACGAAATATTTAGTATAAATGTAGCATTATTCATTATGCTTATTTCTACTTATCTAATAATGAGACTTGTTGTACGAGGGATAGAATTCAAAATTTTGTCACACTTCATTTTTAAATCAAAGCATCAAACCGTTATACACATGTACTGTTAAATTTCCAAAATGGCTCAGTCCAAAGTATCATTTATTATTCATTGGTTGCTGAATGACATAGCTTAAAAGGCTCATGAAACAAATAATAATACTTTCTGATATTACCATTTATCCTCAAGGCAAAAGTAAACCCTGTGTGGTGCAGACATTCCATTAAAACCACTAGTAAAGACAATAGTGTATGCACCCATGTCCCGGAAGTATAGCCAGTCGCCTACTTCCAACTTTGGTAGTTGTATTGATTTCACGATGCAGTCAAAACTGCAACAAGTCGGGCCCCAAATAGTACTCTCATAACATATTTCATCTTTAGTGCGCTGAAAAGTGTTAAAAGAAATCCCTTTAAAACATGTTTTACGCTGAAATAGATGCATTCCCAGCTATAGTTCATGAAATATGATCATAGTATATGATCACTGATACGTTATGTCTAAGCCAACTTCAAACAAAATTCCTAATGTACACATAATTGAATTACAAAATATTACCGTTAGTGTTTGAGCATTCATATTAAGATTTTCTGGAACCACCAATATATCTTGGAAGGACCCATATACACCGTCATTCACGTAATACATTACAGTGGAGGTATTTCCCTTTGCTTTATCTGTCATGATCTCATCTTCTGCAAGTATATTCAATATATTATGTGCTACGAAGGAAACAATGGACGCACGTAATTAACTAAGACCGCATTAATAGGTCTGCAATATAAGATTTGCAACAACTTGTAGAAGCAGTTTCATAGATAGGTTATGTATTACTTGAACATATTGCAATATACCAGAAATACATCGTCAGACAGATTACATAAAATGACATCAATACATAATTTACTTGATAACTGATAAGCATATAGGCTGTGGATGTCAGTTTTGATATGTATTATTTCAATCTCTTGTGTTTCAAAATGTGTAGTTCATGGGTAATGTACATTTAATTCCATTCGACCAATAGAAGATAAGTGTAGATGAAATTGAGGATCTGACTAGGCCTATGAGTAATTTGGAGTAATTTTCTTTGAAAGAGAGCAAAAGTTACCCGAAAAAATCTTTACGTCATCTGCTTTCTTGATTTCACATTTCAGCATTTAATCTGATTAATCATGACACTCACATGAGAGTCAAGTCTGCTGATCCTTTGCAAATTAGATGTAGTGTGTATATGCACACGGCACAAAAATAGCAAATCAATACAACATTTTTCAATTATGCCGTAGTTCAATATGACGATAGACTCTTCAAATGGTTCAAATGGTTTATACTTAATTCCTCTACGAATGGCGTATTACCCAATTTATTTTCATATTTTGAAGTTAGTTACCAAGTACCAGCAAAATGATTAATAAAGGTAACATTTGAAAGTCAGAGACGTGTCGGTATCATAAGACTAGGTTTCTGTTTCCGTAAAACTTAAGGCAAATTTAATCACACTTAATCGTGAATAGACTTAGATAATCCCAGCGTATTAATGCCTTGACACTTAATCATATGACAAATCATACTACTTACCGTTACAAAGATCTTGATTGGATAACATCCGCTTGCCAATTATGTTCACTACAATGATGGACGATGAAGCAACCATATAGGTCCCGGGTTCTCCTATTATATCTACATTTTCCTCCGCTGGGAAATCTATATCTAACTGTTCATTCACAGCTTTTGCAATCTGTGAAAACAATAGTTCTTTTGCACTTCACATGACTTAAAAACCTGTAGCATTAGGAGGTGAAATGTTATCGTAAAAAGAATATTCTAAACGTACGGTATGTAAATATTTATGTTACAATCTAGTTCGGAAAAATATGAATATGACTTACTTTTATAAACGTCTCTGCAGTGTTTGACTCTCCTGGATATCCACCGCCAATATCTAAAAGTTTTAGTTTGAAACCCAATTCAGTCGCAATATTGAACACACCACGTGACTGACGTATAGAATCCGCATAGGCGTTTGCCACGTGACAGCCACTCCCGACGTGAAAACTGAAAAATAAACATTCGTAGAAAACAAAAACAGTTATCGATAACTTTTTATAATCTAATGAATGGTAAAAGAACTGTTGCTGAGATTCCTTTCCGGTTCACAAGTGATACAATTCCATATTTGTCAGTTTTTATGAAGTCATACATTTCTTTCATATTAAATGTGTTACCGTTCTTTTGTCTTTGTGTGGACTCTGCTGTAAACGTGTATTTGTGAACCTAGCACAAGAAAGCAATCGCTATCATCAGTTTATTACACAAATACAAAGCAATATCAAAACCCAAACAAACACTATTAGTTGGTTACAAGTTTCTTAAATGACAAGACCTAAGTTGTTGTAGTCTTATTTCTGCCATCGATATACAACTTTTTGAACAATTGTAGGTGTTTAAGTATGCCGACAAAAAGCACTAAACACATTTATACTCGACTCATTACCTTACTCCTATTACATTAAGATCAAGATCTTTTGCCATTAGAAGCAAAGGTCGAACTTTAGACAGTGGGCATCCGAACTTATATCGAAGATCTATTTTTGTTTTGAAGACGCCAGCAGGAATGGTTCTCAAAAGAAGTCTACAAACAAATAAATAACATGTTGTCATTTAGTTTATACAGAATATCCTGTTAAAATAATCATTTTACATTTTTACTGCAAATTAAACTTCATGTACCGTTTTAAATAGCTTTTAAACAGATCGAATTAACAAAGAAATACAGTGTTTTACACATCTCTATGCACGGTGAACTGTTAAATTTATTTAATAATTTCAGATGCATAAATTATATAATGTTAAGATACATATACAAACTTTGCTTCGGGATAAAGCGTTTTTATCTTTATAAGTTCTTCTTCGTTGTCGAATGTCATTAAAGCAACATTACGTTCAGCTGCGTATTTCAGCATAGAAGGCTGTTTACATGTATGTGCATAAATGATTCTGGATGGCGCCACACCGAGGCTTAGGACTTTCTGAATCTCATCCTATTTATTCACAAATGTATTGTGCATGTCACAATGGAAAAGAATAAATATGTATATCCCTAAATGTCATATCGATTGTATCAAATCATTTTAAAAACCTATGATAACATAAAATGAAAATGACGAATTATGCATTATAGTAGCCGAATAAAACAACAATATTCAAGACAGAGAGTAGTTCTTTTTAATCTTGAATGCACGAAAATTCGATATTGTCGACTGATTTACTCACACTGATCATGTTTTTTTCTATCCTATTCGATCTAATAGGATTTATGAAATATCACCAACACACCAGAAATGCCGTTATCTTCGCTAATGCAGACGTAACTATCAATCAGTAAAACACATAAAATATACCCGATCATGTCTTTTTGTCATTTCATATAGATATCTACAGATACTTATATAATCGTGTAAAACAACAATAAACAAGTTTTCCTTTATCACACTGGTTGGTATGAAATACTTTAACCATACATACATACAGACGACATATGTGTTTATTTGGTTCCAGTTAGGCTAACAAGAACTTGTGGTCATACAATAGTATAACATTTACCTTACTTGCACAGTCAAAAGATGCTCCACAATCGACCAATACTTGCAATACAGCTAAATCATCATTACACTTGACAGCTGTAAAACATATCAAACATTTTCCGGGAAAAAATTTATTTAATATTAGAAAATATGATGCACAAATAAATCTAGACATGGGTGAATGTATTCTACTGAAAATGTATGATCTATTTCAATTCATTTGCATACACGTGAAAACAAAATATAGATCTGGATCCTAAATGCTCGTTAACAATACAGTTACGACAGAGCAACCTCCTATTCAGCAAAATAACAAGATGTCAAATAATGAAACCCCTTTAAAGTGAAAAGTGCAAGTAAAACATTATTGATTCTGTGAGGTTTAAAATACAGAAAGAAGAAACAAAAAGTCAGCACTTTATGTAACAGCAAACAACATGCAAAAGAGGACAAGGGAAACACGAAAAAATGTAAAACATCACAGAATAAATCTCTGAAAGAAATTAAGCAATAGGCTGAGTTCGGTGATATCGCTTTTGAAACAAGGCATTACATGCTAACATTAGAATATGAAATAGGTGGATTGAAAATGATAGATATTAATACACTCAAATCTTTGATATAAAGACCAATTCGCACAAAATACAAAGGAGATTATGAAATATATAATTATTTTGAGTGCAATCTTGCTGGAAAACGTACCAAGTAAATAAGTTCTTCTCTGACAAATTAAAATCAAAGTAAATAATAAGTGCGCTTGAGCTTAATGAAACATAAAAGCAAAAAGGAAATAACAATAATATGTAATAATACTAGTACAAGAAATAGAAAAATAAACAGTGAAAATGTGTAAAACTGTAGGAACAATTTTTCTACATAAAAGAAAACTTTGCGCTGATGTTTCAATTCTTATACAGTAAACCAAATCAGGGGTTTCTTATACCATACACTTATTAGTAATACACCAAGGCCGATTAAAGATAATGATCCATAAATAAGCAAAAAGGAAACTGATAATTCCCAGGTTTCAATGCCAAATGTAAGTCTACAATTCAGTACGCCTCTGCCATACGATTTCTTTAATCACATAATAATACACAATAATAGTAATAGTTAGTATATGAAACGTTCTGATTGCCCTCCAGCTTGACATTTCTACATATAATTTATCACGAAATACTACATATACATGTGTGAAAATGACAATAACCTTGTATTTGGATATACCGGTATCTGTTTAATACATACCATAGAACGGTTTGACCCTCGGCATCAGTTTTACCCATTGTCTGTACTTGTCAATAATGTCACCAAGATTACATATCATGATCTGATCGTCACAGTCCTTTAAATAAAGAAGATTGTTTACAGTAAAACCAGTTTGTAACCTGATATGATTTAGAGATTGTCATTTCCAAATAGGGAATGACCTGTAATCTGTAGCAATACTGTCGCCAATCGTCATTTGACCAGTCCATCACAATGCCATTTTCTGACTGGCCCTGAACTACAATTTAACAAGAGCAATTACCCAGCAGTAGCGATAAAACTGAAGAGTAATAAGAAGGAATTACAAAGACTACTTTATAGTCCAGGCTGTTGAACTTTTGACCCGGACAAAATTCATACAGAAATGATTGTTTGCATGCTGGCTGGAAATGGCTTGCTTTGGCACGAATCATAAAGTTCCCGAAGATTTCAGGTTAGGAAAATGATTTTGGGGGCATTTCCTGCATTTTTTGATAATTTCATTGAGAATTTCTGGAATACTCGCATAACTCTTTAACCATTCAATCGATTTTAAAATTATTTTACAGGTATGTCAATCACTGTTTGATGAGCTAATTCGCACAGGAATCTGGTCATTAAATCCCAGGTCAATGTCAAATGAAGAGGTCAAAGGTAAAAAGCGAGAACATTTCTACCATGAATTCATCATCTTTTATTTGCTATGTGCGCTCTTCCAAAGAATGTGTCTTTAAGTATTTCACATTTTCTTTGCCCATCAAAACTGGATTGCCATGTCTGTTAAGTAATGGGAATACATTTCTTCCATATGACCGTCTATATGATGTAAGCCTGCGAAGTGCTAACCACTTTGCACCCATCTATAGGGTCACACGATATATCAACCAACACAAATTTAGCTATTTCACAAACATTCTCATACGTTGTTTCTTTTTCCTTTAATTTCTGCAGCATGTCTGCTGTTCTCCGTCTCTTAAAATGCTTTTTTGCACTATTTAGTCCTGTTTTAGCCTCTTTTACATCTTCAGTTACCCATTGTAGTTTCTTTTATTTGTTTTTATTCACTGCTTGTATTTACTGGGATGGATCATGGGGGGATCCAAACTTCAGGTGACTGTTGGTGAAATAAGTTTATTCACACTATATTGTCATTATTTATACCTCTAGGACCTTTCATAACTTTCTGTGAAAATACCAAGTCATTCATATTCGCGATTTATCGTAATTTTGACTTCTCATCACTTAACAATAGTATATGATTTGTTTGTCTATGTCATAAAATACAATCTGTATGACAACAAATACAACTGACGTAACGTCAAAAGTTGCGACTCACAACTGTAACATTTAAACGACGTTAAAATTGTAACGTTTTTGGGAGATAAGTGTTCGGTTACCATTTGTACTGTTGTATTTAAAAAAAATGGAAACATAATAATGTTTATGACACGAGTCAACGTAAGTTCAGTTCGATTAAGACGAAAGCTTCAGTAGCTCATTGTATCGCACTCGAACATGAAAATGTATTAGCACAATCGCGAAAGTGAAGCAGTGAGTTTTTTGTCGCTATAAGGTGGACAGAGGCACGCGCGGCATCAGTGTTATTTACCAAGAATACACTTGTGCTCCGACAGGGATTTGAACACAGTACCTTCCGCATCCTAATCACCGAGTTATTGATGCACATATTAAAATATGTTTCCAGAATGAAAGCTGACGGCAAATCATTATCAATACATTATTTTCACGAGATAACAGTCATTTTATGGTTTTAAATTCATCGGTGTCTTATGGTACCTTGAACAACGTTTTAATTATACTAGAATTATAGTTTCCCTTTGCATAGTGAGACTGATTAACATATGCGACAATTTGTTCTCTATATTCGCTAGCAAAGATAAGCATGGTCAGAAAATCGATGAACACGTAGTGGCGGCCGGACAGTTCGCTTGCGGTCGTAAATTTACAGAAGCAGACCGGAAAACCGCTGATTGTTTCGGTCATTCAATCAGTAAAAATCGATATTTGCCTGCGTAATATTAGCCCGGGGATATTATGATGTACATGTACCATGTAAAATATTAGGCTAAAATAGAAATCTTTAATTTTTTGCATTCATGCTAGCTATCTTTTTGTGCTATTTTGTTTAAACGGCAACATGATAACAGTGAAATGAAGCAACGCTTATTTGAGCTATGGAGCTATTATAGATTTATCAGTTTAAGGGGGCGGGGGGGGGGTATTTTCATTTCATGAATATACCCTAGCATTTTATTAACTTTTGTAAAATATACCCAATGCAGTGCTATTCATGTAATAAATTGTTGACAGGATCATGCCGACAAACCACATGAGATAATAAGCTATTAATCTATAAATGGTTCAATTAATTTTATTACATTGAAACATATATTAAAGCATCCGTATTTTATGTCTATAAATGAAGTTTCACAACATAAATCATACGCGGTACCACCAGCTTGTAATACAATGACAGTCACACTTTCACATTTTCTTTTTTTCGCGCGATTAAAAGACTTTCGGTGTTTTGTATCCTTAAAGCAATAAATTCTCTTAAAATGTAGTACATATCTATTATTTAAATGTGAAACATTGAAATAAAAAAGTTTTCATTATGCATATACAAAATCGATGTCATTGATTTCATATTCCTGTTCGCCGTGAAAAAAACAAACATCACGATAGACACTCAGAATGTGTGCGTCATCTTTGAATAATTTTTTGTGATTTACATGATGAATGTCTCAACTTACAAGGTGGATAGTACTATCGTTTAATTAGTCACAGTACTGTTTTCCGTGCGCCTGACGCCAACGTTACACGTGAGTAAAATCTACAGGGCAGAGATAAATGCGCTACATTTTCACATGCGTAGAAGCTACAACGAAACACTTAAGTGTCGGGGATTATTTTGATATATGCAGGAAAAACTTTAAAAATCTTCTCTGAAACCACAAGGCCTAATAGCTTAGATAGTTAGCATGTGGCATTGCCTAATTGATCTCTACTAAGATTGTTCAAATTATGAACCCCGAGTAAAAGTTCACTTGTTTTTACAGAGGCTTATATATGGTTTTTTTAATCTTCTACTCTGAAGCCACAAGGCCTAGAGCTTAGATATCTATCATGTGGCATTGCCTAGTGAACGTCTGCCAAGATTGTTCAAATCATGAAACCCGGGTCAAAATTGACCCCACTCGGGGGTCTCTTGATTTTACATAGGCTTATATAGGAAAATCATTAAAAATCTTAATCTCTGAAACCACCTCTACCAAGAATGCTCAAATCATGACCCCCAGGTCAAAATTGACCATTTCTGCTATTGATGACCTTGTATAATAGCCAATGGTAGCCAGGTGAGCAATATAGGGCCCTCTTGTTTGTTTGTTTCATCTGATATGGCACTTGCCAAGACACAAAGTGAATAAAGTTAAACTGTTACAAGATTAAATGACTACCTGTGACATAATGGAGTAAATGTAAATAATCATAAGAGTCGTTGACAGAAGTATACTTTAGTCTTTTCAAATTGTTTGTCAATGTGTTAAAGTATTAGGTAAGCTCATGAGAAGTGAATAAAAAGTAAGATAAGATATTGCATGTACTCGTATTTACTAGTATTTAGAGCGGACAAAACTGCTTTTGATTCAACTGTGCTACTAAAGTGTCGAGTTGCCTTTTTCCCGGAGCAATAATTCGTCCCAGCTTTTTCTTTGTAAGAACATCAAATTGAAATTTTATCACCATGCACAAATAAATATTGTGATAGATTTTAAACTTTCATAAATTTAAAGTTTAGTCAAGTTTATTTCATATTAGCGAACGGCGGCTTCTTCATATTAAATACAGTAATTTAATCCTGATGTTTGTTTGAGGTTTTATATTCATGCAGATAAATACTAAAACCATCCCAACCTTTTGAAACCCTCATTGTGCATACTGCATATTAGATTACAATGTAATGTCTGCAAAACCGACTAAAAGCAAAAAGGCTCATAAAGCAAACATTTATTGTCGGCAATTGTCAAAATGTGCACAAATAGCAAAAAATACCAACACTACATTTATGACAGCTGAGATCTACCCGGACGTAAGGACTCTGAAAACAAATTATTTGTATAAAATAAGTGTCACAATTTGAAAGTGACATACAATGTACGCATGTGTATTTGTGTGACATTACCCCACTATATTATTTACAATGTAAGACTATTTCCCTTGAAAATCTGCACAAATTATTTTCTTTTTCACAGGTGTTACATCTGCCTGTTTACGTTGAGTTAAAACAAGTGTCTAAATAAGTCAATTTGCCACAATACATATCTAACTTTAACCAAATGCAGTCCTTTTAATTTACTTAGTACTCAATTTACACACGTCAAGGATAAAGGGTACCGAGACTCGTTAAATCGGTACAATCATTGTTCACTTATTTCCTCTTTATATTATTATGCCGTCCTGGTTTAAAGCACCAATCACCAATCACCACGATTTAAATACGACATAATTCGACAACTTCCGTGAAAACTACGGACGCACCCGATCTGTATTACGATTACATTTTTAAGTGACCGTGCTTATCAAAAATATTGTAAAGGTAAGCGAAATCCTACAAATATTTTATTTATTTTACACCAATTTGTAGTTGATATAATTTCCTTGCCGATATCACTGAAGCAAAAACGATCTTTTAAATGATGTTCTTTATATGGGTCAAACTATTGAGACCCAACAAATCGACTAAAAGTTATGCAAGCCTTCACATTTCATACGGAAAATGCGGTGGTACTTTTTTAATTAAAAAAGGTAGGCGAAAGACCAAACTAATCTTTTTAAAATTTACACAGTTATCAAGAGAAAAAATAATATTTATTTGTTTGACCGAAGCAGAAACGATTAATTAAACGTGTTTTGATTTATAAGGATTAAACCGATATTTCCCTTCTTTGTTTAATGTGTAAAGCGTCCAATCGATTATGAAATGTTCCATATGTGGCTTTCTTTTTTATTTTTACCGCGGAACAAAACAAATGATCTAGACGAAATAGAATCTTTGTCAATGAAACGTAATGTTGACGTCATTTTCGTCAACTGGACATTTTTAAGAACTCGTTCACGAGTTAGCACTGGACATGTTTGTATGCGCATTTTAAAAAAGAAGTCAGTATTTTGAAGCTTAATCAATGCGAAATACATCCATACTACTTAACAAATAAAATTATACCCTTGTTTGAAGAAATCGAATGAAATTCAGAACAAGGGTACATTTGCGGTAGGAATTTTCAGAAACTGGACAATTTTAAGAACTCGTTTAAGCGATATTTTGGTCAGTAAAATAACGGGGTATCTTCTCTAAACAACGGTTACTGGTGCTCTAGCTAAGGCGAACCTCGTAAATGAAACTATATTAGAATTATATGCAGTAGCTTTTATTGCAACTGCATTTGAACATAAAGTCCCCTGAAAAAAATACAAATTTTAACGAAGGTTACATAGTTTACCCGTTGCTGAAAACGCTTGTTTCTTTTTCATTGTATCACCTTTAACTGTCAAATTAAGAGGAATAAGATATGCATACCAAAGGACATTTATGCCGAGTTTTCATGCTGTTTGGACACAAAATATTTATTTTATAGACAATACAGGTTTCACCGTCAATTCTTTTTGTTACAGGTTACATACCACGTTCAGCACTTTCATGGTGTTTTAACCCTTATTATTGTTTCGATATGGCTTATTTAGCATTTTAGTTTTAATATCATTTGATAGCGAATTCAAAATACTACATTTTAGTATGTATCACACGAAAATCCGTACATTCAATCTGTACTTATTCATAAAAATAACGTGATGATTTGTACAAATTTTACGTGGGTCGCAACTTTTGACGTTACGTCACTGCTTTCAGTTTTTAAGAAGACGAAAGTAAAGTACGAAATAAAGTACGGGGATCAGTTATTATGTATTTGTTGCTTTGAAAGATATCTCTCACAAATAATTTTTGAAATATATCTCTTGTCTTTTAAGAGATATCTCTCTCAATTCCAGAATTATCTCTATTGTGTAACAAGATATCTTTCAAGAAGTGATATCTCTTCTACTTATAGAGATATCTCTGTCTCTGTATAGGAGATATCTGTCTGTGATACAAAGACATCTCTCAACGTGAAAAAGATACGGCTATTAAAACGTAAGATATCTTTTTCAAATAAGAGAGATATCTCTTTTCGGAATAAATAGTAAAATGGCGATAAGAAAAACGTCTACGTCTAGTAGGAATGCAAAAATTGATTTTTTTTACATGCACGTGAAAAACGAATAGTAAACAAAATTTATTTTGAAATGAATACAGACCGATAATAGAATTAAATTATTAGCGAACAGCACGAATTGTGTTCAGAAACATAAAAATCATCGGATACTGAATGTTATTTTATATAAACGTGAAAAGAGTGAGGAAAGGGAATTGACACTGATGATTCTAGTGCCTGGAGGTTGCTTTCCATTGATGTATACTTTGGGGGCCCTAAGTCGATAACAACAACATTCTTACACGTGTATTTTAAGTCGGGTGGAACCATACACTTCTGTATTCGTGCATCAATGAATTTCAAAGTCTGCCAACTTGTAGTCGGCTTTAAATAAATGAATTGAATTGAATGTTGCCTTGATTAAATCTTGACTGACTGTTCAAAAGCTATTTATTAAGCCACGGATGATATCTTGAAGTTCGTAATTTTTATAAAATTAACCAAAAACCATACCTGAAGTCGCGATACAACCTAATCGAAAATGTTTGGCAAGTTATTCATTTGACAAAGAACCTCGGTGAATCATGCAAGTATTATGTTCACTGTGTATTTCACAAACTATAACATAAAGGCTTGTTTCACTAATCTTTTCACCGTGTTTGCCATAAAATAATCAAGCGAATAAACTTGAGCGGTTTTCAAAAGAAGTGCAGACTATGAAATTACAAAACGATGTTGGCAATGACATGCGGAAAAAGAATTGTTGCCGGCCAACTTTCTCACATAGTCATAGTTGGTGAGAACTTTACACTAAAAGAAATTATTCGAGCTAATAAGTTTCAAATTTGCGTACCAGGATATCTTATTGATATATATATATATTCTATTAAAGTCTCTTCACTGCATATCAACTACATTGCATAAAAAACATAACATAAAATACCATGCACAATGACATTCATATATGAATTATAATTCAGAGACTGTTGAAATACACTTGTAGTCTCAATAAAAGTCCATTTGATTCATTTACCCGTATCTGACTAATATAACAATCATGTGTATCACAGTAAAATAATCTTGTTTTCTATTGTTTACATATGTACACATAAAAGACACAATTGATACAATATCATGCATTTGCAAATAAAAAATTTGCCACATTGAA
Organism: Saxidomus purpurata; assembly: GCA_022818135.1. Classification (NCBI taxonomy): domain Eukaryota; kingdom Metazoa; phylum Mollusca; class Bivalvia; order Venerida; family Veneridae; genus Saxidomus; species Saxidomus purpurata. The sequence goes on from JAFMSR010000005.1 coordinate 45,615,464, forward strand.
GACGAATGTGGTTATCATTATTAATCCGGATATGATAAGTTTTGAGAAATTCATTTTCAAATAGTCCTGTAGGCCATATGGCCCATGAGGATTTGCAATCATGAAAATGGCGAGACAAATATAACAGTGAAACGGAGAAGGTTCTATAAGTAAAATAACTTTATTAGTTTTAAAGTATGCGATAGTTACTTTTTCGATATGCTCAATCAAAAGTGCTAAACACACACAAAAACACAAAGTTATAGTATTATCAGATATTATGAGAATTTTTATTAATATTTACTCTCGTTTTACTTACGTACCATTACCTTAGCAGCTGCCACGTACTGTTGAACTACTTCACGTTCTGACTTCTGACATTGTAGTAAATCCACATGCATATTATTCCATGCGCAAGCAGCCATTTAAACAGGTTCCTTGTGTCTGTAATATTATCTGCGGAACAGAAAACCTAAATGTCAGAAATGAAATGGCAATTTTGATCATTACAGACATTGTTCGAATGACCAAATAAGCAGACCCTTATATTCTGCAGATGACACATGCACCACAAGAAAGGTGTGACATAAAAAGCTACAAATATTGTCGTTTGTTTCATGTAGGCCTACACTAGAAAAGATGAAAGATAAGCAATAAAACAGCACTGCCACAGAACATTTGAAACTTTTATGGTTTACATTCAGTCTTTTGCTTTTGTTTCCATTGACAATGCTCAGCCAACTTTACGCCCGCAGTGAGCTAATTTTGGACAGAACCAAGTTAGCTTTACGCCAGTACCGAGCTAACTGTACGCACGCATTGGGCTAACTTTGGATAGAAAAGATCCAACCCTGCGCCCGTTTTGAGAGTATCTTGTACGCCAGTACCGAGCCAATTTTACGCCTGCATTAAACTTGGGACAGTTCCGAGGCAACTTCAGGACTGCATGTAACTCTTCTCGAGTACTGAAACGACCTTTCGCCTATACTAAGAAAACTTCGCACAAGTACCAAGCCATCTTTTGGAAAGTTCCGATGCAACTTTACACCAGTACTGGGTCAACTTCACGCCATTACCTGGCCAACTTTTGGACTACGAGCAAATTTGCCAAAGTATTTTGGTAGTTTTGCGCAAGTACCGAGCCAACTTTTAGACTGTACTGAACAAACTTTGGGACTTCACAGAACCAGTTTTGCCAGTACTGAGCAAACCCAGTTTATGTCATTACCTTCCCAACTGCGGTACAGTCCCGAGCCAGACTATCTGTATTCGGGACTAAAATTGCATTTGGAAAGGACAAATGCTGGTAAAATATTTCTATCCATTTTTTTCGTGCCCGGGCTGTAACTTGGCCATGCATGAAGGGATTTTCATATAGCATGTCCTAAATGTTCAACACATAAAAACAAGACGATGTGTCGCGTACAAGACCCACGTCCCTACCTAAAAGGTTAAGGTCACACTTAGTGTGTAAAGGTTCTTACATTGAAGGCCAATGTCACACTTAGGCGTAGAAAAATATGTTTGTTTCCGGTTTCCCGACCTACCCTATTTTTTTGCCCCGACCCTAGAACAATTTTTGCGTGTTAACATTCTTTTCTTTTTGGTAAAATTTCTTTGTGTTAAATTTCTTTGTGTTATATTTTCTTAAGGTTCTTATTTCTTCCCAGTTATTAGACGCTGCTTTAGAGCGTTGTATTAACCTTGATTAACAAAATGTCAGTGTCCGTTCTTGGCGTGCAAGTTATAAAATGCAAGCACATGGACGAAATGAAGACTTTAAAAGCATACGATAACAGATTGAATAATATAACCATAGGTGCTACCTATCAACGGTATAAGCCAAATACATTAATTATTTTGTAATTGGAAGACGTAGCTGATATAAGGCACAGCAGGAATGTTTGGAAAATGAAAAATTTGAAAACGTTAAAAATGCAATAAAACTGATGAGGGAGTTGTGTGCAGGAAAATCATCTGCTATGAATATAATCTTGTGTTTTATCATGGTAGATGTGTGATAAAAATGAAAACCTTTCAGGGGCAGGTAAGTCATATCCCTTGATTTAGATTTTGAACACGGGACACGATCGATGGAATTCCTTCTCCGGATAGTCTGTATTATTCATGATGATACAGCTCAATGTGTTCTGATTGTTCAAACTCTTGTTATCTGGTCTGTCCAAGAGGTTTCCTTCCTGTATGCCCGACCTTTGCGTATTTCGGTGTCAATAGTTTCAATGTTTTTGGCCTTGCGATCTTTATGTTTTAAATCTCACTCACATTGTACCTAAATCTATCTGTAATGTTATCTTTTCGGTGTACGTTTTTCATATTTGTATCTTCGTTCTACGTTGAAATTCAACTCACTTTGAAAAAGCTATAAATTACTTGGGTTTAGATATTGAACACGTTACTGATATTGCTAGTTTGAGGAAACCAACATAATAATATACCTCAATAGTAAATTACACGTCCACCTAAAGCTATCCTAAAGATGATTAACAGTTTTGCTAAGTTATATATTCACAGTTCATTTTGAGACTGCGATTTTTAATTATTGTTAAGATTTTTATGAACAAGTGCATGTAAATAAAACCATTTTGCCGTGAAAAAAACTACAATAATTATGGTCTTTAATCATCGTCAAAATATGTATATATAATAATTCTTTAGGGGGAGCATGCCCCCGGACCCCCTAGAAACTATGTGCCTACTAACTGTATTTGCCAAGCTACGCCCTTGGAAGTCATAATCAGTAAACACCTCATTTACTACAGTCTGACAAAAACACGAATCATAAAACAACCTTCCGTATAATGGTACGATGACGTCCATTAAACAATGCTACAGATCGTGGTCAATAGACGCCTTTTTAAAACTGCGCCTATTCAGCGTTCCTGACAAAATTGGGGGAATAGTTTTACTGCTGATGCATTTCTTTTAAAAAGTTTTAAGAAAGTATTTCAACCTGTGATCAACCGAGTTTTTGAAAAATTAAAAAGATGTTTTCGGAAATGTTTTAGTCACTACTGGAAGTCATGTTTAGTCACTACCGGAAGTCAAAATCCAACATGGTTCCTGTAACGGTGAACCAAAATTCAACTTCGACCGTATATTAAGATTAATGTAAATTCATTTGACATTCAATTCAGAATTTACTTATTATTTACACGTAACCTATAGGCGGGAAAGGCCTGCAAAAGCGCCCGAAGGTGTTTGGCTTTTCCCGTATAAAGGATATATTTTTTGAAAACCATTTAAATTGTAATAATAATAACCCTGCGTTGGAAAACAAAAAATCATATGTACACACTACATATGCTTTGGGGGCATTCGTCACATATGAGGGACAACTATTTTTTTTCATGAAATATTGTAAATCTCTCAAACAGCGGAGAAAACTATTCATACATTTGATTTTTACATTGGTTGGTGTGAACATGACAAATTATAGCGATTAAAGTGAACATATTTGTCAAAATTAGTGGTCTGTAACGATGTCGCTTACCGTTTTATAAACTACTTACATTTTAAAAGGTTTGTACAAATTCGTCAGTTCAGCTCGATTACGAAACCAGCTCTCTCAACTTATATCGATCGCTCTCAAGACACCAGTCATCATTGTATCAATTGCTTATCCGAGAGGGATAGAGGAGAGTGGGAGAGAGCAAGAGACATAGAAGGAGGACGATGAAACGAACCATGCTCCTCTTGGTAATTCCGTTAACGCCATAATCACACAACTATCGAGGCTGCTTTTTTTGTGAAACTTTGTAAAATAATAAAAATAATCCACAAATACCTGCCACACAGAAGAATAAATCCTCAAACAATAAGAAAAATATCAACGCAAAAATGGCGTTTTTTCTTAAATGCAATGACTTCATTGACTTTGATGAAGGCTATCAAAGATCACTTTTAAACTTTAATATATACATGATGTTTGAGTGGAATGCATGACGTTTAAAACGGTTTGAATTCTGTGAAAAGCTTTAGAATTTTAAAGCAACACTAACTGTTTTGAAAAGAAATATAGCTATGTTTTCATTTTAAAATCATACTCACGGTCTGTATCGTAAAATCCTTGTTAACAAGTTAAAGTATATGATACGCTGTCGGTATTAAGTTATTTTTTATTCTTAAAATTGTAAATGCTGAGTTATATTTTGAGTTGTATACCTCTAAATGAATTCGTTCAATTCAATAGTCATCTGGGTTAAAGTACAGCCGCACTATTTTCATGAAAAATTTTACATAATGGCTTTAGGTAACTTGAGTATAACATAAATGCACTTTATACCAACATACTGTCACGATTCTCTTTATATTAATAACTCTTAAGACCGGGGACATTATCCTTTAAGGTTTCACCTTTGAAGTGTGGCCATAGTGAAATGTTCACAACTCAATAAACTTGTACCCATGTATCCGTGAATGTTTCTACTACATCACATGTATATAGGACTCCAAGTATAAAAGTTATACACGATGATCTTAATACTAAACAAGTAATATCTTTAAAAAAAAGATGGTCGACGTAGGTGACGTAATAAACACATTTTGTGTTTCAGAAGGCTCCCGGGCAGTACACTGCTTATTCCGGTACCGAAACGCTAGCCAATAATCAATGACGCTAGATGTCCGGCCCCGGACAACACCTCGTTGAATACAAAAGTTGATCTTCGTACTGTCCAGAAACCTTGACATAACGTGTTCTGTTTTTTCTTTTTTTGCAACATGATTTATTATAAATAACTATAATATAAAAAATATACACATTTTGTGTTTCAGAAGGCTCCCGGGCAGTACACTGCTTATTCCGGTACCGAAACGCTAGCCAATAATTTGCAGATTCTGATTGGTCACATTATAACGAAGTTGGTTAGCAACGCGTCCATACCAACGGAAGTTCAAATCAAAAGTATACGACTACGTCGAAAAAGAATACATTACACTGTACTTGCAATAAAAAACGTTTTTATCTTTAAAGAAAAAGGTACAAGTATGTAACTAGTACAAACGTGTCAGTGTCAATGTAAATGTTTCATTTAATTTGATGGTCTTTCGGATGAAACATAAAACCGAGGTCCGATGTATCTGTACACTGGGCATGTTGAAGAACCAGGGGGTGTCACTGGAACGGGACGCGTTCTGTAGCTTGCACTTTCTCACCTATGGGATACATATTTCCGCGCATTTACCCATGTGAGATAAGGAAATCCCACCCTCGGGTTGAGATACGTCCAAAAAACTCGACACAGCCTCGTTTTTGGACGTATCTCAACCATCGGGTGGGATTTCCTTATCCACAACACATGAACACGTTAGATTCACTTTGCCCGACGAAACCTAAAAACCTAAACTCTTCTTGGGGCTTTGGTAATATGGATTATCTGGTAGCAACGATGAAACTACAAATTACACAATAAAAATACATGCAAATTTTATGCTTTTGCCGTCGGGGTAATAAAAGATTTCTATCTGTAATACAGCTCTCTTTTCAATGTATATTATTGTATACGTCTACATACAACTGCACATAACTTGTGGACTTAACTAAATACAGTATCTTCACGTGAGTGCTATATAAAACGCTTCGCTGAACATATCGCCAGCATGTTATTCTTGGATATTTTTTGCTGGAATTTCTTGAAAATCTTGCATGTACATATCCTCTGAAAAGCAATAAATTGTGAGATTTATTATACTGTTAAGTAATTATAACTTACACTGGAAGAGATATCAGTATTTTGAATGTCATTGATCACAAAAAAACCTTCATGTTCTATATCACCAAGTAATAAAGATTTAGAAAGGATTATAGCAATTTATTGTGCATACCTAGACTACTCATAACTGCATAATACACAGCCATCTTTATATACAAAACAGAGCTTCTAACGCAACCTGCCCTTTTCCTGCTTTATCTAATTATCAGCCCTTCCAATATCTGCCAGATTATCTTTTTACTATCGATACACGAAAGCTATCATGTCTTGCATTTATGAAGACATTGGGTAGATTCTTCTGTTACTTTCGAGTTGTACAAATCATACGGAAGAGAATTTAAACGTTTAAACCTCCATAGACTTCTCTTCTTTGGGAAACTCACTTTTAAAATGTTCTTCTAAATGTAATACATTTCGTGCATCGATAGCTAAATATTGGAAGGGTTGATAATTAAAGAATGAAACAGGCAGGTGTTTGCGTTAGAAGTTTTGATTAGTATAAATAAATTAATGATTACCATTTGTTTGTACAATGTAAATGTATATCAAATGCATTTCACGTGTACGTCATGAAAAGGGAACCTAACAAAATGTGGTAATTTAAGTTAACAAGAGAAATCTTTAGAACAAGGAATTTACAACCTTTTACGTGTATGTGTGTTTGCTATCCACAATAAAATAAAATGCAACGGTTTTGTGTATGTGTGTTTATCACCCACTTTGCTGTGCATGTGTTGTTGACGCCGCGTGGAAACGCGGCGCCAGTGTTGAAACGTTTTCAACTTTGTACCATGGGGTTGCATAATCGAATAAGGAGCAGCCAACAGTATTATTGTAAATAAAAACTATGTGTTATGCTTGACAAAAACTGTTATGAATCAATAAATTGTATCAACTGATTAAAAAACAATACGATATAATATACATATGTTTTCTACCATTATTTCAAAACTTTGGACACATTTCATGGGTATTTCATAACTTTCCCCCAAACTCATAAGCTACAGGTTTCTATAGCTTCGTTAACGGACCTTACGACCCGATTCATCAAAGCTCAGAAAAAAAAGTTTCGGAAGATGTTTTGCTAACTTAAAACATTCAGAACTTTAAATACAATTGTGTCCACGTGAAAATAATGAAAATCCATTTTAATTACTACATATTAAAGTATAATGTAGAAATTGTAAAAAAACATTCACCCAACTAAGCAATATGCAGGGCCGTAACTTGATTCTTTCCATTATTTCAATTTATTTGTAAAGAAATACAATAAATCGGCCAATGAAAGTTATGTAACATGTATACGTCATATAGCATGTATCAACCGACCAATGGAAAAGACAGATCTAATCACCTAGATTTTGTCTGCTTGAGTGCCCGCAGAAAACAACAAACGCATAATGGTAAGAGGTATTTTAGGAAACTTTCATCGATGCTGTCCAAACTTTGCATCTTATAATAGTATGCAGTATATTCTTTTCCACAATATTTAGACCCTGTGTGTAAATTTTATTTGCACAGGTTTTTAATATAATCTGAAATGCCTCTGCTTCCTTTAAGTCAAGCTTCAAAAACATGCTCGGCGTCTTTAATGCTTTGCATTAAACTTCGTCTTGTCGTTTACTTATGCACTCAAGAAATACGCTGCCACAGGTATGGACGTCTACAAATGTTACAACTCTTTTCAAGAAAGGAAATGAAGAAGATCCCGCCAATAATAGACCTATATCTCTAACATGTATCCTTTGCAAAGTCTTAGAACAAATTGCATCAGAAAACGACGTGCATGCGGGACACAGCTTCTGCAACTTACTGACCAACTAGCGAACTGGACAACATACAGATCTGGTTTCGTTAGATTTCAGCAAAGCATTAGATAAAGTGAGTCTACTTAAATCATTAAATGAATAGCAGGAACATAGTGTGATCAACTCAACTATTTTATGCATAAAATCTTTGCTAATAGGAAGAACACAAAAAGTCGTTTTGGGGGATGAACGTTCATCAGAGGTCCCGGTTATGTCAGGGGTCCCTTACTTATTTCTTTTATATATACATTTGTAAATGCCCTCCCAGCAAGTTTTACTTGTTTGCATATGATACCGCCGTTTATTTAGCAGTCAACAACATGCTAGACTGTAAACGATTTAGATAAGTAAGTTCATTGGGAGAATAAACGGGAAATGAAGTTTAGTCCCAGTAAATTTGCTGTCATAAATATAACTAAAAGAAAGCAAAACAATTCTTTCAATTACTGATTACATACAACCCTTAGAAACTGCTGTTGACAGTGCAAAACATGTTGTTGTATACTATCAGAAGATATTCCCATGAACAAACACAAGTTGAGCAAATAATATATACTGCTAATAAAAATCTAGACAAAGAACTATAAATCTCAGAGAAGTTGCCTACAAAACTTTAGTAAGACCATAGGTAGAATATGCTTCATCCGTCTGGAGTCCTCATACCCAGACAAATATAGATTAATTGGAAAAAGTTCAGCGAAGAGCAGTCCGTGGGGTAAAAAAATGAAACGAACGACAACTCAATTACAAAAGACAACTCTTGCTTTTCCAAAAAAATAGACTGTGTCCACAGTTTTCATCTCAGAAGTACGTCAATTTTTCAATGAAGAGAGACGCATTATTCGATCTAGTGTTTAAGCCTCCATGCATCTTTTACTCACCACGTATTAAATATAGCGGGCCGCTGCTGCGGCCCGCAATAAAATAAGATAACTGCAAGATAGTTTTCCTGTTAGGAGAATCAAGATTGTTAAAACTGTTAAAAAGAGTAAAAAAAATAAGGTTTAAAATCAACTGTTGTATGATTAATAACTGGGCTGGGCCACTGCCTGCTTGAATTATTCAAGAGTAGGCAGGGTCGCAATACGCGAGGGTAACCTATTCCACAAGACTGTGGTATGGGGGGCAATTAGTACTTAAAGAAATCCAAGTTTGCATGGGCTAGGCGGAGACCAAGGTGGTACATGTGTCTTGTTAACCCGTTTGGGACTTCTAGATAACTGGGTAGGGAGATTGCTACAAGATTGTAGTATATTTTGTAAAACATAACCAGTTTGGAGGCTTGACACCTGTTCTCAAGGGTGCTCCAGCCATGGGTGTTCTGCAGGTCTGTCACAATGGTATCTCTAGAGTACTCATTTTTGACCCATCTGATTGTGCGTCGCTGGACCATTTTCAGCTTATGAATAATAACCTGGGTGTGTGGCGACTATACAGATGGTGCGTACACTAATTGTGGTCTTGTTATCCCCGTGGCTATTTACTAATAAGCCATGATAATGTGGGATTCCATGACTAACTCAGTCTCACTTTTATTTCACGGTGTCATTATAATCATTATATCAGCTTTAATTTATAAACTGCTTGGGTATCGTATACTAATGTTTTTAAGGATATTAATAGCTCAAGTCTATCAGATCTAGATAAACAGATCATCTATATCCATGGATCGATGTATGCAGATGAAGAATAATCGAATCTGAAAAAATAATATTAAATTGTCTTAAGCATAAATCCTCAACTGTTTAACAGATCATGCAATAATCATAACATACAAAATGTGACATAATAATACTTATCGAACATGATAATAAATATATTAGATGCACCTTTCTTTTTTAAATATACCTCTGTGTGTTGTGGGTTTAATTACTCAAAAATGCTAAAATTGCAACAGTTGCAAAAATTACACAAGTATAAAGACATGTACAATGTGCTATACAATTGGCTTCCTACTTACAAGTTTGTGGAACTGTATTCTGTCCTCATCACACACCAATCTAACCAGTGGAGTTAATCTGATAACTGTGCTGAAAAACCAAAACACCAGATATTCATGCAATTGTTAACAGAAATAAATGCAAGTTATTCGATAAGTATTAAAATGTTTCTTTAGATACATCTAAATTGTTCTATTTCTTAATGTATTTCCCGCAATGTTTAACTTGTCTCTTATTTCATTAGATACGCATGTGTTAGTTTCCCATATAATGTTTTATGTGATAATTAATACCTTTTACTTCTCTCCTTAGATTATTTGTTTGTATGTTATTTGATAATCTGTGTTATGTCGGAAAATAGCTTTTAGCTAGTATTATTTTGTTTATCGACACCGACTATAAATAAAGATTATCTTATCTTATCTTATCTTATCTTTCTGTTGAACACTCAAATCAACGCAACAGCCATTTCGCGAAACACAACCGGGAAACAATCATCAGAAATGCAACCTGTGAAAACATTTCAAATCATTTCAAATGTCTAACTAATGTTTTGTAAGAGAGTGATTTGATATTTTCATGTTTTGTTTTGATGTTACGTTTAAGGAAGCCTAATGTTCTGTTTGCGTTGAGAGGTGTGTATTCCAGCTAAGATCTTAACTAATGTCTACACCAAGGTATAGAGTGTTTGACCATGAAGCTTATAAAGGAATTGGATGGAAACAGTGTGACGTCATAGCGTCGGGGCAGTCACGAAACTTTCCAAGCTCACTTTTTTTCTCGATAGGAGTCTAAATTCACATCCTTAGACTATTTTATCACCTAAAATATGTTGGGTAACACGTAGAATTAGTATTCCTGAACGTAACAGGCAGTTCTGTTCAGTTTCTTGAGAGAAAACTGAAGTTTTCTGTGTGTCCGAATACTAGTCCATCCGAGTATTTGTACACCGAGTACTCTTCAATTACCTCCGTTGTTTCCAAAATGTAAACTACGTGATTCTTACCAACCATTGGTTGAAGTTCCAACAAATTTTTGGTATATTATCAAATGCATACCTTTTTGCACCCTTTCTTTTTCATATTACTAATATCGCTCATTTGTTTGTGTACCATTTAGTCTCAGTGGGCAGAGGCACTGAGTGAAGATAACATCAATCATCTGTGTCTAACAAATTAACTTGTCCGTGTGATTTGTTTTTGTGTATTTCCAAAGCATGCATCTCTACTTATTCCCCCTTTTCTTATATTTAACCTACATTAAGACAACAGATGTAAACTCAAACTTTGACCAAAATAAAACACAAGTAGGAACAATCTTCACGTCCGATGACACCAGGACCGAAACATCAGCCTGCATCACCTCTCTCAGTAAAGTTATGAGAAACAGACACATGCTTGACAAACATCACAAGAGCAAAACTACACTAATTTATATATTCGCTCTCCTGATAAATCAATCCTCAAATGTGGAGTCAAACCCAGGCCCCCAGTCATCCATGTCTGAAACCCAGGACTTACTGTGTGGTTATTGTAATGAAGAAGTCACCTGGACCCAGAGCGGGATCTATTTTGAAAATTGCTACCAATGGTATCATGCGTCATATCAGGGGATGGGTGACAGCACATATGAGAAACTCTCTGATTTTCGGCTCGTCTGGTTGTGCCTGCGATGTGGCCTCCCTAACTATTCCGGTCGTCTGATGGATTCACTGAATACCTTAGCAGATACCAACAACTTCTCTACCATAGAACAGTATTCCTTTAATACCACACCTGACCATCACATATCAGACCTCAATAGCATCTCGGAACAAACTAACTCACCAAACAGATCATACCATCATCTGAAACCTAATTTTACATCAACACCTAAAAATACTAAAATCACAGCAGAATCTCCTGAAAAAGTTCCAAAAAATGTAAACACTATCCCATATAAAGCAACCACAAGAAAATTCAATGATGAACGTGTAACCATCTTGAATATAAATTGCAGATCAATAAGAAATAAAATTCCAGAATTTCACCAACTATTGGATCAAATAAAACCTGATATAATAGCGTTCACTGAAACATGGTTGAAACCAAATATTTGTTCATCTGAAATATATCCCGAAAATAACCAATTTCAAGTTTTCAGAGATGATAGAACCAGTGGTAAAGGCGGTGATGTAATGTTAGCTGTTTCTAATAGATTTGTTTGTGAAGAACAACCTGAATTAAAGTATGGACAAAATTAAGCATTCCGGGGATCAAAACTATTTACTTATCAGCATTTTATCAACCTCATGAGAATGATCAAAATAGCCTGTCGTCCTTGTGGAACTCTCTACAGAATATACCTAGAAACAGTATAGTTTGGATACTGGGCGATTTAAACATGCCTGATATAGATTGGACATCTGGTACAGTTAGGGATTCTTGTAAATTTAGATCATTATATGAGCAATTCTAGGAAAATCTCACAAATCACAACCTAGATCAAGTAGTAAAAGAACCCACAAGAGAAAACAATGTTCTTGACATATTCTTGACAAACCAGCCTTCGCAAGTTCATTCTACCAAAATATTTCCTAGTCTTGGATCGTCAGATCATAATATTGTCTTTCATGAAATGAACATCAAAATTGGTAGACCTCTGCAAGTAAAACGTGAAATCAAACAATTTAAAAAAGCCAACTGGAATTCATTCAAGTCTGATCTCTATGAATACTTTGAAGAGGTTTTTGATAAACTCTCATCTAACGACCCAAACATACTATGGGAAAAAATTAAAAATAAAATGAATGAGCTATCTAAAAAACACATACCAACTAAAATGACTAAACCCAGAAGCGATCTTCCCTGGGTAAAAAAAAGATCACTAAAATAATACATAAAAGAGATAAATTACACACTAAATGTAAAAAGGCTAAAGGAAAAAAACACTATAGTAAAATGAGACAACGACTTACTATTCTTAAAGCCACCATTCAAAAAGAAATACGCAAATCATACTGGGAGTATTTAGAATCAGTAATCTTTTCTAATGACTCAGAGACTGGTAAAAACAAAAAGTTCTATTTTTTGTAAAACATAAAAAAACAGACAATCATGATGTTGCACCCTTAAAATCTGAAGGTAAAACTCATACCAAACCATCTGATAAAGCAACAATCTCAAACAAACAATTTGAATCCGTGTGTGTGTTGGTGGTGTGCACTTCTGGGTGCTGTGGGGCTCGTTTTGGGGAGGCTGCGTTTTTGGTACGTGGCATTCCCTGTTTGATATTATTTTTGTTTTTTTGTTCTCAAAACCTAAACCAGTCAGTCTTAAACAACTTTGTGAATTAAATCTCTTCAAAAATAACAAAATTCAGCAACAAAATCAAATGAATGACATAGACATAACTGTAGAAGTTGTTTTGAAAATACTCAGGGATCTAAATCGTAACAAGGCGTCTGGACCGGATCAGCTGTCGCCAAGACTACTTAAAGAACTTTCTTTCGAAACAGCTCCTTTTCTTACTAAAGTCTTTCAGAACTCACTGCGAACTGGTATAGTTCCAGATGACTGGAAAACTGCTATTGTTGCACCTGTATACAAAAAGGGCCCCAAACATAAAGCTAGCAACTATCGACGATCTCTTTGACTTGTATAGCCTCCAAACTAATGGAGCATATCATGGTCTCAAACATCATGCGCCATCTTGATAGCAACAATCTTCTCACACCTTTTCAACATGGCTTTCGATCCAAACACAGCTGTGAGACTCAACTATTATCCTTTACACAAGAAATATTTGACAATCTCCAATCTGGAAAACAAACAGATCTCATTGTAATGGATTTCTCGAAAGCTTTTGACAAGGTCGATCATCAACTTCTTCTCTATAAACTCATGAAACTTAGTATCAACTAAACATCTCTATCTTGGATTCAAAGTTTCCTTAGTAAGCGCTCTCAATCAGTAGTAGTTGAAGGCTCACATTCTGATTCTTTACCAGTTCTGTCAGGAGTACCCCAGGGTTCTGTCTTGGGCCCGTGTCTCTTCCTTTGTTACATCAATGACCTTCCCGACTCTGTTAAAAGTAGGATACGCTTATTTGCTGATGACACAATCATATATCTCACCATCGACTCATCAGTAGACTCTAACAAACTTCAAGATGATTTAACAAAATTAGAAGAATGGGAGCGTAAATGGTCTATGAAGTTCAATCCTGATAAATCCGAAATCATAAGAATCTCAAAAAAAAGAAAAAACATCATCTTTCCATATAAATTACACAATCAAGAACTAAACTCTTAAATGACACACATTAGAACAGAGAAGAATACACGCATCCTTAATAATGTTGTATAAAATATCACACAACCTCGTCATTGTAGATCATAACCACCTGACAGTCTCTAGAAATCTTAACTATAACATACCATTTTCAAGAACACAGTATCATATGAACTCCTTTTTCCCTCGCACGATCAGATACTGGAACGCCTTGCCTTATAACATCAAGGACAGTGTGAATCTTCAGTGCTTCACATCTGGCCTAGACTCATATATGGACTAATGTCATCGTCCTGTTTTTATTTTTAACAAAGTTGTATATAGTACTACTTTTACTCTCTTAACACATGCATATCATGTATCATGTAATTTAGCATATTCTTTTAACAACTGCCCCGACCTCCCAGTTATGATCAGAAATTGATTGTTGGGAGTATCCCCGTAGATGTAGATGTAGATGTAGATATATGGGCTTTCTACTACGTGTAATATTGAGGATCTGGCATTTACTAGGGTTAAACTCTATGTCCCACAATTTTTCCCAAGTTTCTAGTTTAGAGAGGTCATTTTGTAATATATGACAATCGGAAAGGGAAGTAACTGCAATATAAACGGCAATATCATCAGCGAATAGCCGCACCTGGGAGGTGACCGTATCAGGGAGATCATTTATGTAGAGTAGGAACAGTAGATGTCCTTGGACAAAGCCCTAGGAGACCCCAGACGTAACAGGGACTTGATCCGACGTGCGATCGTTAACCACTACTGACTGGGATCTACCTAGCTATTAAAAAGAATCGGATCCAAGACGCAGTTTGACTGGGGACATCTTAAGCAGATTTTATAAAGGTCCGTCCATGAGAGCAGTTATGTTAGCTTGTAGTCGTGGATGAGACCTCGGCATGTCTCCTACCATGCCATGTCCCCTAGGGCTTTGTCCTAGGACACCATGTTCTTGGAGTTTAAATAGTAATTTAAGGTGATTGACTTCGTCGAAGGCTTTACTAAAATCAAGTTAGACAAGGTCGGTCTGGTTTACTGAGGAGAGGTTTTTCGATATTTCATCAACTAGCTCAATGAGCTAGATCTCTAAACAGGACCGTCTTTCATGGAACCCATGTATGTAATATACGGACCCTGATTGAGACATTTTTTTTAAACTGAGCAAAGTTTGTGCAGCTTCTAAAATGATCTAACAATGAATTTCATATTACAGACGCTGCGTACCTGAACTGATCTGCATAAGCGGTACTGACCTGAGGAACCTGTAATACAGGAAATAACACGAAATTAATAATTATATAAATAAACAAGAAAATAATGACATGTCATGACAGCAAACGATACCCATTTGCTACAGTGTACGGATACGATACGGCCATTACATTTATTGCTTTTACAAGAGTTGCTTCCCTTTGTTATATATCCTCCACTTGTAAGGCATTACCTCTATGCAAGGTACTAAAATTTGATATATATAATTGGCAATAATAAAACATTTTAGCCAATAGCGATGCATTGCTGATGTTGCTTACATCTGACCTGTTTAAAAAAACACCGACTTTCAGTTGTAAGAAATCGTGAACAGGCACAGCAATAAG
Source organism: Saxidomus purpurata (assembly GCA_022818135.1). Taxonomy (NCBI): domain Eukaryota; kingdom Metazoa; phylum Mollusca; class Bivalvia; order Venerida; family Veneridae; genus Saxidomus; species Saxidomus purpurata. Next base: position 45,630,795 of record JAFMSR010000005.1, read on the forward strand.
TAAATAGCCTCAGTATAGGAGTCAGGACAGCAGTACGTGTTACTGACTGCGTAATGAGAATCGTTTCATTTTCTACGGGTAAGTATTCATTTAAAAAAAAACTATACAATAACAGTACGATATTTAAAAAACATTGTGTGTAATGAAAATCAAAAGAAATACGCTAGTATGCACTAACAAAGTTTGCTCTCTATTCGTATGCTACGACCGGATGTAAACATCACGCACACACAGAGCATGCGCGGGCGTTTAACCCAACCCATATATTCAAATTAATTCGTTACGTTTTTGAATCAGTATTACGTTTTTTAATCACGTTCTCACTGTACATAATAGAAGTGCGAGTATAAATGAATATGTTCTGAGTAAATAATAAATTTTTCCTACTCCGGCGGAGTTTCGATCTCTGATCTCCCGCGTGCCAAGCGGGAATACATGACACTGCTACCGAGGCTTTGCTTGATAGAGCGTATAACTTCGTTTATCACCGATACAGACGTTTGTTTCGGAATGGCGGTACAAATTTATGTAAACAAACGAATTTAACTTCCCAGACACTTTTAATAAGAAGTGGACACATTACAAACTTGGTAGTTTCGTAAAGTATATTCAAATATCTATTGGTAAAAAATTGTCTGCATGTTCAAAAAAATTTCAAAGTTGGTTTAAAAGGCTATCTTCAGCCGCTATCCGGCAACAGAATCTCGGTCGTTCCGATGAATTCCTGAACTTTATAACGCTCGTAAACTATCAATCATCGGCCAATTTTTATCATATTTCTTTTATTTTATTTATCATTCAATATGCAATCAAAAACCATCAAGTTTTCTTACATGCAAGAAAACTGTTAACGTGGCGAGCTTTGTAAACGGACATGTGTCGATTTCCAGCGCACAATAGCGCGCTTACCGTAATTCTAATATGGCGGTTCATTTGCATAATTTATTCATAAACGCAGGAGCATAGAACTTTGTTAGTGGTATGACCAGTAGCCCAACAAATTGTGCGCCAGGGCTTTTTGTTATGTACGACGGCTGCCCTTCGTAAAGACAGACATCTATGTAATATCAGTTTGTAAAATCGGTCGGTCTTGCAGTCGAAATATTGAGGCTAGTATTACCAGTGGCAACATTCACAGATGCTTAGGGTCTGGACCTCACCCCCTTTGGCCTATCCCTCACTCCTCCCTTTCCCTGTCACTTCTTCTCACTGTGGTAGCTTTAAATGCATTATACAAATGTATGTAAGCTAATCAATGATTCAATTCCTTATTTATATATACTGAAGCGAAAAAGAAACGCAGGGTAACAAAATATGTAATAATATCAAAACGGCTATGTGTAGAAGTATGAAAATCGGTCAGATAATATTCTTGGTCACTGTGCTCATCGACCTAATATCACTCAAAACCAGTTTAAATAGTAAGTGCATGATATCACTACTTCTACACATAGCCACTTTGATATTATTACATATTTTGTTACCCTGCGTTTCTTTTTCCCTTCAGTATATGAACACATGTTTATGGTGACAGTGTATATGAAATATAAAAAATACAAGATTTGAAACAACTCTATTCCTTTCATCACATCTCAGTGATCTCTGGGGATACTGTTTACTGTATTTTACTGAATATAATACGCACAGTAAAATTCGGTAAACAGTAGTGTATAATATGCACCCACAATCTGGCCCTTAAAAATGGGGAAAAAAGCTTACAATGGTGTATAATACGCACTTCAAATATCTGAAAATTAAGCCATTTACGTATCCGAAATTATTCAATAATCGGAGCACCGTAACGATAAATACACGTAAAAATTACAATACGGCAATTATCGACTAAATTTTTATTGTGCCCATCTGAGAAAGTATGTCATGCTTATTTAATGGTACTTTGAGAACATAATTATTTTCTCAAGATTTCAACATCTTCTCAACAAACTTCTCATACCAGTAATTACGGTGCCCATCAAAGGGAGACATGTGAAAATCAATGCAGTTATACAAGCGTGTTTATTTACCAATCAACGGAATGTATTGATCAGCAAAAAATTGTTTGATAATCAAAGAGACAACAAACTTTGTGCTAACAATGTTTAATTTTTATTGAAACCTGAAAGAAAACAATCAAATCTACCGGCAATGTTTTATCGTACATACCGTACTGGGTATCGGCTTTTAGAAACACTACGTGCTCTTCATAAAAAAAGATAGTAAAAAACAGGTAATTATCAGCTTTCAGTGAAAATCCCAATATTTCGTCTAATCTATAGATACGATTTCAACATGTTTTCATTGCTGGAAAAAATTGTCAGAGATCCTACATTGTTGTATAATACGCACCCCTTCCTGGAAGCCCCAAAATCTGAATTAAAAGTGTGTATTATATTCAGTAAAATACGGTATGATATTTCTAAAAATAGCACCGATAGGTTAACTATAGGCACCCCGCTACCTTGTTCATCGATGGTGTAAAAAAAGTACCAGATGTTTTTAAATACGCACTGTAAACTTAATGGTACCCTGCACACGCTACTTGATATACAGTCAAACTTGTATTAAGCGACCGCGCAAGGGAAAGGCCAAAACCGGTCGCTTAATAAAATGGTCTCTTAATACAAAGTATCACCGGAAACTGCAACCATTATCCAGGAATATTGTTAATTTACGTGGTAATTTTCCAAAAGCAGCAAATTAGTTTGAACATGAAAGTACCGAAAATCGGTAAATACTCGACAGTTAACACGTGCGAACATAAGTATGAATGAGAATCCTTATGAGATTTGACACCTCCGTGCCTAATTTAGACGTTAAATGCAACATCAAAGCGGTCAGTTTTCATAGAAAGGATCTGTTTGCACATAAGTGGTCGCCTAATACAAATAAAAGACTGATTATGGGTCGCTAATTACTGGTCGCTGGTCGCGTTAGACAAAAGTCGCTTAATGCAATAGCAATACAGTGTAAAAAAGCTCGGGAGGATTCAGAAGTGGTTGCTTAAGACAAAGGTCGCTTAATACACGTGGTCACATGGGCAAGTTCGACTGTACTGCGATGCGGTAAATTCTTTTTTAAATCGTCATGTGTATAGAAGATATGGTTTGTGCTGAAGTTACAAAGTGTTTTTTTGTCAAAATTATCTAAATCCAACTGTATCCAATGCAGTTTGGAGTGGGATTTGATTCAGAAAGTCGTTTTGCATCGAAAAAACCAAAGAGTTACCTCTTGTTTGAACAAATGCCTTAAATATGCAAATGGGGTTTTCAGTTGTTTGAAATTTTGTATTTTTGTATATATGTCTCGTGCAACATGGGACCAGTATTCATGGTATTAGATTTGGTGGTGAGTCAATACCTCATGCATCTGTGGAAACATTGTGTGATCCGGCTTTATAGCCCAATCAAGCTTTTATTGCCCTATCGGGCTTAAATTTATCAATGGAAATTATCTTTTTTGTCAATATTTTGAAAGGTCTTTTATAGATTATTTCTGAAGTCCTAGAATATGTTACGTGCACTATTACATTATGTTAGAAGTCAACATGGCCCAACTATAATCAGCAACTTTTTGTGCCAGAATTCTAGCATATTTACTTTCACTTTCCATTCACAGGTATTAGTATATGGGGTACCAGGGTTGAAGAAGAGCCTCTGTTGGGACGGGGGTCCATACCATGTGCCGGCTACTTGTGTTTCCATTAAAGCCTAATTCATTTGGCTCATAGGTTTCACATGTTTTTTGGATCTGATATTTTATAGTTGTCAAACCTCAGAAAGCCCTCATCCAAAAACTAGCTTGTTGGCTTAACCAGCAAATTAATTAGACTAACTTTCCATGTTCTTTTAATGTAAAATTTACAAAGCTTCTTGAGCAAAAAAGTTAAAATTTTATTTGGATAAAAAGACAGTGTTTATAATAAAGGAACACTGGCACCGGAGTACTAGACTGCCCTGTAATTTTAACAAAAATTACCCAAAAATATACCTAAATAACACTTTATCATGAAAAAAGAAATGGTAAAAAGTCATTTCTGACAAACCCCCGTTTACACTGTTCTATATTATTCAATATAGAACAGTTAACGGGGATTTGTCAGAAAATGACTTTTTACCATTATTTATGGGGTTTTTTATGATGAGGTGTTATTTAGGTATATTTTTGGGTATCTTTTTTTGTTAAAATTACAGGGCAGTCTAGTACTCTGGTGCCAGTGTAAGGGAACTCCAGCTGAAGATATGTAGGACTTTCAAAGCAAATCATAAAATATTTCTTGAAATATCAATCTTAGTTTTTTTTCCATAAATTTAAGCCGGATCGGGCAATAAAAGCTTAATTGAAATCATTCACCTTTGACTTTAAAATATGACCTTTACATTGAGCTAGCACACTTCAAACATGGATTCTGTACGTCCTTTCATAAGATATATAATTATATTTGACCCAAGTTTCCTGAAAATCCTCCAAATTGTTGAGATGCAGACTATGTTCCTTGTATTTTGAAAATATCTTTCGCCAGACTTTGCGTTTCTCCGCATATTCTTGAGTGACTTCAATTGAAATTATATATTAATTAAATGCTGGTTAAATTAAACCTGTGAAACTGATCTGTTACAAGTTCTTTGAATTACCAGGATTGAATCACACAAAGCCACCGCTGCAAATCGCTGACGGAGTATCACTGTGAAAAAATCATTTTTCATTAGCTCACCTGGCTACGCCAGCTAAGATATTTGGCATGTAGCATTGTCTAGTAGACCTCTACCAAGATTGTTCAAATTATGACCCCCGGGTCAAAATTGACCCCGCACCGGGGGTCACTTAGTTTTGCATAGGAATATATAGGAAAAACTTAAAAAATCTTCTTCTCTGAAACCACAAGGCCTAGAGCTTAGATATTTGGCATGTATCATTGGCTAGTGGACCTCTACCAATATTGTTCAAATTATGAGCCCCGGGTCAAAATTGACCCCGCCCCGGGGGTCACTTAGTTTTGCATGGGAATATATAGGAAAAACTTTAAAAATCTTCTTCTCTGAAACCACAAGGCCTAGAGCTTAGATATTTGGCATGTAGCATTGGCTAGTGGACCTCTACCAAGATTGTTCAAATTATGAGCCCCAGATCAAAATTGACCCCGCACCGGGGGTCACTTAGTTTTACATAGGCTTATATAGTAAAAACTTTAAAAATCTTCTTCTCTGAAACCACAAGGCCTAGAGCTTAGATATTTGGCATGTAGCATTGGCTAGTGGACCTCTACCAATGTTGTTCAAATTATGACCCCCGGGTCAAAATTGACCCCGCACCGGGGGTCACTTAGTTTTGCATAGGAATATATAGTAAAAACTTAAAAAATCTTCTTCTCTGAAACCACAAGGCCTAGAGCTTAGATATTTGGCATGTAGCATTGCCTAGTAGACCTCTTTAAAGTTTGTTCAAATTATGCCCCTGGGGTCAAAATTGACCTTGCCCGGGGGGGGGATCATTTGTTTTACAAAGGCGTATATAGGAAAACTTATTTGGTATATAACATTATCTAGTGATCTTCCACCAGGCAAGTGGACTTGTACCAAGGTGAGCGATATAGGGCCATCTTGGCCCTCTTGTTTTCTGTTAAACATGAAACATGGTAAATTAAAACATATTTGCCGACCGATGTAAATTTGTATCACAAACTCTTTATACCCCCGTAACGAAGTTTGGGGGGGTATATAGGAGTCACCCATGGTTGGTGTGTCAGGCGGTTGGTCGGTCAGGCGGTCTGTTGCTTTTTCCTTGTCCGGAGCATAACTTGAAAACTACTAGTTGGAATTCAATACAACTTCATACAATGGTCAAGCACATTGAGAGGAAGTGCAGTGCACAAGAACCATAACTCCATCTTGACTCATTACAGAGTTATTGCCCTTTGTTACATTTACTTGTCCGGAGCATAACTTGAAAACTACGGGTGGGAATTCAATACAACTTCATACAATGGTCTAGCACAATAAGAAGAAGTGCAGTGTACAAGAACCATAACTCTATCTTGAGTAATTACAGAGTTATTGCCCTTTGTTACTTTTCCTTGTCTGGAGCATAACTTGAAAACTACTAGTTGGAATTCAATACAACTTCATACAATGGTCAAGTACATAGAGAGGAAGTGCAGTGCATAGGAGCCATAACTCTTTCTTGACTCATTACAGAGTTATTGCCCTTTGTTACTTTTCTTTGTCCGGAGCATTACCTGAAAACTACTGGTTGGACTTCAATACAACTACATACAATGGTCAAGTACAATGAGAGGAAGTGCAGTGTGCAAGAACCATAACTCTATCTTGAGTAATTACAGAGTTATTGCCCTTTGTTACTTTTCCTTGTCCGGAGCATAACTTGAAAACTACTGGTTGGAATTCAATACAACTTCATACAATGGTCAAGTGCATTGAGAGGAAGTGCAGTGCACAAAAACCATAACTCGTTCTTGACTCATTACAGAGTTACTGCCCTTTGTTACTTTTCCTTTTCCGGAGCATTACTTGAAAACTACTGGTTGGAATTCAATTTAACTTCATACAATGGTCAAGTACATTGAGAGAAACTGCAGTGCACAGGAACCATAACTCTATCTTGACTAATTACAGAGTTATTGCCAAGAACAATATCTCTATTTTAGTTTTTTTTTGCCAGGTATTCTGTTACTACGAACTTCCTCAGTTTATAAAGCAGTCTTTCGGGGGTATTAATCACATTTAGTGATAGCTCTAGTTTGAATGGGCGTGTACAACATAAAGATTCTCAAGTCGGTGTATACCAATTTCTACTCAATGTAATGAATTTAAATGTCTCGTAAATCTGCTCATTTACCAGTGAAACCACTCAAAATTCTGTGATTGTACTCATGTGCAGTGCCGCAATATTTTTCCGTACTGGAAGTCACTTAAGTGACTCCACCATCACTCAAAGTCACGCTACATGTATTTGACTCTGAGTTACTTCCACGATTGGATGTGATTTTGTGGAAAATTCCAGCTATTTCAGGTCAAATGTTTACTTTCTCAGGCTGGCATGATCATTGCCCGATCGTTTCATATCTTTATTGCATGGCAATACTCAATTCGCTTGTTTTGTATGAAATAAAAAGTTTCACAATCTTGTAAATGAAGCCCAATGTCAATAGGAAATGTCTTATAAAAGTCACAAAGAAGCAAGAGTAACATCATTGAGTTATAATCTCTGTTTTACATTTATTCTTTTCAGTAAAATTGCTACTATATCAACAATCTCGGGGATTTCGAATGGCTGTACAGGACCTTGCTAGAGCAGATGACTCTGTGGGAAGGTACAGCAGTGATAGGAACTTGCCTGAAGTACTGCACAGAAGTGATAATTTCTTATGTATAAACAAAGGTTATGACATTAAAATCAACTTTGATGATCCCAAAGAGTTTACTGTAGAACATCAGCTCAGAACCATGTTTCCCAAGCTAGTTGATTCTAAAGTAGCACATGGTTTCAGGTAAGTAGTTTACATTTATATCTAAATGTTTACAAATGGATCGTCCGACATCCGATTAGGGCAAGTCTGTCTCTTTGAATACAGGTGCTTGAAGAATTGTGATCCAAAAGGTATAAACTTAAATCCTGATCAGATGACGTTGATTTTATCGTCTGCTTCGCAGTGTATCTGTTTGAACATTGTTGAAAAGGAATACATGTATTTTAATACATTAAGTGTACTAGGCTTAAATGGGTTTAATTCATTTATGTAACATCAGTTGTTCAAGGCTTCTTGAATTTTGTTTTCTTGTATACTAACCATGCTAACCAATATATGCATTGACAGAATAGATTGTTGAAATGGCATTTGGATTCTCCCACTGATTATATAATATAAACCAGCGAACTCTATGTAAAGTGTCGGAACTGTACCTCCCTAACAAACTTTCAGTTGCTGTAAAAGTTTTTATATTTACGAGTTGTTTATTTCTCGATTCTCAAATTTTCTATTTATTGGAGAGTTTGTTTCATTTGTGAGCAAGCACTATTTCATATATAATCATTGCTATTTTAGCATCTTCATTCGCGAAAATTGGCAAAAATAAAAACCTATCATGAAAAAAGAAACTTTCACGGTATAGATACTTAGGACCTCCAGTAATGTCAATACCAGTAGCGTCTTTTCATTCTGATAATTTGGCTACACTTGTCTCTGTGGATATTTATTGCTCTGAAAATAAAATTGTTTAACCTTTTTTAGCTCACCTGAGCTGGCTCAGGGTGAGCTATTAGGATCGATGAATGTCCGTCGTCCGTCCACATTAGTTCGTTAACACTCTAGTGGTCACATTTTTGCCTCAGTTGTCACGAAACTTGGTCAGGATGTTTGTCCCAGTAATTACTCTGACGAGTTCGAATATGGGTCATCTTGGATGAAAAACTAGGTCACATGACCCAAAAATAGAAAAATCTTGTTAACACTCTAGAGGCTACTGTTTCAGTCCAAATATCCTGGCAATTTGTCAGAAAGGTTGTTTGGTTGATTTCTAGCTCAAGTTCGAATATGGGTCATCTGGGGTCAAAAACTAGGTCACAGAGCCCAAATATGGAAAAACCTTGTTAACACTCTAGAGGTAACATTTTCAGCCCAAATATCCTGGAAATTTGTCAGAAAGGTTGTTTTGATGATTTCTAGCTCAAGTTCGAATATGGGTCATCTGGGGTCAAAAACTAGGTCACACAGCCTGAATATGGAAAAACCTTGTTAACACTCTAGAGGTTACATTTTCAGCCCAAATATCCTGGAAATATGTCAGAAAGGTTGTTTTGGTGATTTCTAGCCCAAAGTCGAATATGGGTCATCTGGGGTCAAAAACTAGGTCACAGAGCCCAAATATGGAAAAACCTTGTTAACACTCTAGAGGTAACATTTTCAGCCCAAATATCCTGGAAATTTGTCAGAAAGATTGTTTCGATGATTTCTAGCTCAAGTTCGAATATGGGTCATCTGGGGTCAAAAACTAGGTCACACAGCCCAAATGTGGAAAAACCTTGTTAACACTCTAGAGGTAACATTTCCAGCCCAAATATCCTGGAAATTTGTCAGAAAGGTTGTTTTGATGATTTCTAGCTCAAGCATGGGTCATCTGGGGTCAAAAACTAGGTCACACAGCCCAAATATGGAAAAACCTTGTTAACACTCTAGAGGTAACATTTTCAGCCCAAATATCCTGGAAATTTGTCAAAAAGGTTATTTCGATGATTTCTAGCTCAAGTTCGAATATGGGTCATCTGGGGTCAAAAACTAGGTCACAGCCCAAATATGGAAAAACCTTGTTAACACTCTAGAGGTAACATTTTCAGCCCAAATATCCTGGAAATTTGTCGGAAAGGTTGTTTTGATGATTTCTAGCTCAAGTTCGAATATGGGTCATCTGGGGTCAAAAACTAGGTCACAGCCCAAATATGGAAAAACCTTGTTAACACTCTAGAGGTAACATTTTCAGCCCAAATATCCTGGAAATTTGTCAGAAAGATTGTTTCGATGATTTCTAGGTCGAGTTTCAATATGGGTCATCTTGGGTCAAAACTAGGTCACACAGCCCAAATATGGAAAAACCTTGTTAACACTCTAGAGGTAACATTTTCAGCCCAAATATCCTGGAAATTTGTCAGAAAGATTGTTTCGATGATTTCTAGCTCAAGTTTCAATATGGGTCATCTGGGGTCAAAAACTAGGTCACAGAGCCCAAATATGGAAAAGCCTTGTTAATTCTCTAGAGGCTACTGTTTCAGCCCAAATATCCTGGAAATTTGTCAGAAAGGTTGTTTCTATGATTTCTAGCTCAAGTTCGAATATGGGTCATCTGGGGTCAAAAACTAGGTCACAGAGCCCAAATATGGAAAAACCTTGTTAACACTCTAGAGGTAACATTTTCAGCCCAAATATCCTGGAAATTTGTCAGAAAGGTTGTTTCGATGATTTCTAGCAACTTTGTTAAAAGCAGTTGTACTCGGATGAGCAATAAAGGGCCGTCATGGCCCTCTTGTTGTAATACTAATTAATGCATGAGTGAAGCTATTGAGTACTTAATTTATATGCTTATGATCTATGTCTTCTTTATAGATATGTACATAGATTGGATTTTGCTACAAGTGGAATTCTATGCCTTGCTTTAAACAGGATAGCAGCCAAGCACCTGTCACACGAGTTCAAGCACAAACTGGTTGAGAAGTATTACCTAGCTCTTGTAAGTATAGAATACTGGCAGCATTCTGTAAGATGAATAATTTTACTCAGTATGATAAGTACATGAAAGATAACAGTGCTAACCACAGTTATATGATTATCTCATGTGAAGAATTTGTAGAGTATAGGATCTGGTATGACTAAATCATTATAATGGCTGTTAGACTACATGTAGTAACCTAAGACAGTAGGTTGATTAACTGGAATAATAGCTGAATAAGCTGTTGAAAGGAAGATATACAATAATACTACCTCACTAGGTAGTGTCCTTGGGCAAAGCAACATATGGCTCTGTCCACCCAGCTGTAAATAGGGGGGTAGCAGCGTTGAAAAACTTGCCTTTCTTGTACGAGTGTGATGACATCTGGAATGTGTGTTTGAGAATGATTCAATAAGCTATGGAGCTTTTTTCGTAATAGAATTAAAATAAATATGTATAAACTGTTATAATTGATAATTGTAAGACAGACCATTCTGACTCCAGTAATCCTTCTGATTACCCGAGTTATACAGTTTATATGTTCTATTGAAGGTGAGAGGGCATGTCAATGATGAATGCATGTTTATAGATGTTCCAACTGGAGATTTAAAAGATGCAGACTGGCCAGGTAGAAGATGTGTAGCCACTCATCCCTCTTGTGTAGACCCCAAAGTTACACAGACGTTGTTGATATGTTTGGAGAAGGGAATGTTTGGCGGAATGCCAGCCACAAAAGTACTCCTCAAACTATTGACAGGTAGCCACTTCAAGTCCAAAGGCAAAGTGATTTTTAACTTAAGATCATTTACAGCTTTGTAAGCCAATTTACATGATGAATGTTAAAGGAAACAGCATCACTTGACAACAGATTGCGATTTACATAATAATAATAATAATAATTATGACAGTTTTTCACCATGTAAGGCAATATGTAGTTTATGTACATTTTTAGTCCCAAACCAGCTAAAGGCCTATTTGGGGACTGTATGTTTGCTTGGTTCTATCCATCAGTCTGCCAGTTAGCACTTTATGTCTGGGCTGTAATTTGTGTATGCATGAACCGACTTCACACAGTTGTTTCCCATAACTCAAGGGTGTGTCCTGCACAACACACACAGATCTGTCTTGAAGGTCAAGGTAATACTTAGGGCTGAAACCTGTGATATAGTGTAATGTATATAGAGAAATACTCTTCTGTGTGCAACTCCTACATTTCTCAAGGGATTTCAACCAAACTTTCACAGAACTATAATTGTGAACTAAAGAATTTTGAATATATAATGTTATGCCCCAGGTCGTCCGTCTGTCCATTAGCAATTTTGTGTCTCCTTATCTAAGTATATATAAAAGGGAGAATACTCTGTTATTATAGAAGGGAGAATACTCTGTTATTACTGTCTACTTTTAGAATAGATTACCAGTCCTGTATACTTTGGAGTATTCTGTTACAGTAAGATGACAAAATTTCTCATGAGACCAGCGGTTCAAACCCCACACAGAGCAATGTTGTTTTTTTTTCTTTTTTTTTTCTTTTCTTTTTTTTTTTTTTTATAATTTTTGACTGAATTATGGCCCTTTGCTTTTTTTCCACATATGTTATATATAGAAGAATACTGTCACGTGCCCACTTCACAGTTTTTTCACATTTGGTTCCCAGTCAGTACATTGAATGATTTCAACAAATGCAACGTCAAAGACATCCAGGCGTTTATGACATTGTGACGTCGTATTCCATATTACACAGAAGCAAACAATTATCCTCTATATTTCCTTGATATGGAAAAAAATACTTACTAACCAGGTTTTCTGAAAACAAAATCCTGGTGATTAGATTGAGGTATGTCGGTGGTGGGCCGGTGTAAACAATTACTTCTGTGCACAACTCCTCTTACATTTCTCAAGGGATTTCAACCAAACTCTCACAGAAGTATTGTTATCAAGTGCCCTTGGGCATATTGTCTGGGTTTTGTGTTTGGATCAATTTTGCCTGAATTATGGCCCTTTGCTTTTTTTACACATGTAATATATAGAAAAAGACCTTTGTTTCTTTTTCACATTATGTATATCTACTGACTTTAAAAACACATTTGCGCTCGGCCAGCAGACTGGAAAATGAAAACCTGGTTTTGTGACAATTTTCTGTCACTTGTTTTTTCATAAAACAAGCTATGTGGCTGCTATAGCAACAGCAAAAGTAAAAGTACAACTTATATTGTGTACCCTGTAACAACTCAAATAATGATGATAGAGGTAGGTCTGCTGAATTTGATCTGTAGATGAGAAACTTACGCTGATCTTGGGCTCATAACTGTGAGGGAAAGGTCAGGGTAACTAACATTTGTTCATGGTCAGGGACTTGCACGGGAAATTGAAAATTGTCAGAGAAGTTTGATGTTATTTGTTAATTGCTGGCTGTCTCAAGTATTTGTGTCGCCCTTTTGGAGAAAAGGTGATACATAGGGACCACTTTGTCTGTCACAAAAGCTTAACGTTGGCTATAACATTGCCATTTCTTAAGATTTCTTCATTAAACTTTCAAATTGTATTGCTTATGACAAAAGGGTCCTGATGCCGCCAAACTTTGTAGGTCAAGGTCATATTTTACAGAGTTATGCCCCTTTTTGTATTTAGATTTTGGCTACAACTTTGCCATTTCTTAAGATTTCTTCATTAAACTTTCAAATTGTATTGTTTATAACAAAAGGGTCGTGATGCCACCAAATGTTGTAGGTCAAGGTCATATTTGACAGAGTTATGCCCCTTTTTGTACTTAGATTTTGTCACAAATAATTGGTTATTCTGACAAAGTGTAAGAGGGTGACACAAGTGTTCTACTGAACACCCATCTAGTCTGAAGAATTCAGGCTTTTCAGTGATTAAGTTTTTGTTAATGCTTAAATTTTGCATTTGAAAAGGAGGAATGATGAGAATTGTACTTGGTGTCTTAACCAACTTCTTATATTTCAGGGAAGCAGCATCAGCTGAGAGTACATTGTGATTTTATAGGACATACTATTGTTGGTGACTACACTTACAGCTTGAGACAAGATACAGACCCTGATAGAATGATGCTGCATTCTCATAGGCTTGTTGCAAGTATGGAAATAGAAGATTTAGACTTGATCACCACCGATCCATTCACTCCAGACTTGATAAAGGACTGGACCTCTGAAGAAGTTATATATACATATCGGGAAGCGGAAAAACTTGGAAATCAATTTGATCAATTATCATCGGATATTAAACTTGTGCAAATAAATGAAAATGGAACTTAAATGTAGTTAAACAGTGCTTTTTGTTTTCCGCCTGTTTTACCCTTATTACAGTGGTTCTTGGCCAATATTTGGCTTTTTACCTCACTTGAGAATGAAGTGTTCAAGGGTGAGCTATTGTGATTATCATTGGTCTGGAATCCATTAAACTTACTGACAATGTTTACCTTTATAAAATCTCACATGTTTGATACTGGGTAATCAAGGGTAAAAACACAGTGTCACACTAGAAGTCACAGTTTCTACCTGAAGTATATGAAACACAATCAGAATGTGTTCTGTATAAAAACTAGGTCTAGTTTGAGACTTGGGTCATACATGGTCAAAAACTTACTAGGTCACCAGAAAAATTCATAGAACAATCTTATAGACTCTCTGGAAGTCACATTTTCTACCTGATCTACATGAAACCTAATCAGAATGGCTGTCTAAAGGGTCTACCTCAAGTTAGAAATTGGATCACTAGCTAAAATAATAGAAAAAACCTGTAAATTCTCCAGAAGACCCCATTTCTATCTGATCTACATGAATAATGATCAGAAATTTTGACATAAAATCTAGGTCAAGTTTGAAAATGAGTCACATCAGGTCAAAAACTAGGTTTCGTCCTTTAAAAGCCCTTTTAATCACTCTAAAAGGTTGCACTGTCTACTTGATCTAGATGTATCATTAAAATGTTTGGGTTTATTTTTACTGGAATGAAAGTCAAAATGAGGTCATTCGGTCAAATACGGAACACTGTTGAGGTCTGATTTTATGCCTGAATGTTTCTCATAAAAATGTTAAGTCAAGTTTTAAATTGAATCTAAATGGACAGATGAAAAGATTGCCTTTTGAACACTTCCAAGGCCACATTTGAAGGACTGACACAGTAGTTTTATAACATTCACACATAAATGCTTGACTATGCCAATATTGGAGGTCTGATCATGTGTTGCACTTGTTCTCTGTTGACTCCAGTGATCGATATTGGGCCCCCATCCTGACCCTCTCAGACATACATATTTCAATAACTATAGATTGGCTGAAAGCAAACATCTCTCCACTGTCTAAAAAGTGGTATGTTTAAGCAAAAGTAGTCAAACATTTACCCCTAATAACACAACTTTGTTGATGACAACCAACATTTTGAACTTTTAAAATAGTAAAACAAACTACAAGATCTTCATAAACCATTGTGCATGAAAATATCTTCAAACATCCCTAGTATGTAGAAGGAACGTTAACTGTTGCAGTTAAAGCGGGTTTAAAACTAAAAGAAACTTGAAAACATTTAATTAGATTAAGGGGTTTAACTGTTTGTGATTAGCTGGCTCACATTTTTTATCCCCCCGCCGAAGGCGAAGGGGATATTAGAAATGCTCTTCGTCCGTCCGTCCGTCCGTGCGTCCGTCCCAATTTTGTCCGGAGCATAACTCCAAAAGTACTTGAGTGATTTTCTTCAAACTTCATACACTGACAGAGCACATTGAGAGGAAGTGCAGTGTGTAAGAACAATAACTCTACCTTGCCTACTTTTAGAGTTATTCCCCTTTTATCAGATTTACTTGAAAAACTTTGTCCGGAGCATAACTCCAAAAGTACTTGAGGGATTTACTTCAAACTTAATACACTGACATAGCACATTGGTAGGAAGTGCAGTGTGCAAGAACAATAACTCTACCTTGCCTACTTTTTGAGTTATTCCCCTTTATCAGATTTACTCTTAAAGTTTTGTCCGGAGCATAACTCCAAAAGTACTTGAGGGATTTACTTCAAACTTAATACACTGACAAAGCACATTGGTAGGAAGTGCAGTGTGCAAGAACAATAACTCTACCTTGCCTACTTTTAGAGTTATTCCCCTTTATCAGATTTACTTGTCCGAAGCATAACTCCAAAAGTACTTGAGGGATTTTCTTCAAACTTAATACACTGACATAGCACATTGGTAGGAAGTGCAGTGTGCAAGAACAATAACTCTACCTTGCCTACTTTTAGAGTTATTCCCCTTTATCAGATTTACTTGAAAAGTATTGTCCAGAGCATAACTCCAAAAGCACTTGAGGGATTTACTTCAAACTTAATACACTGACATAGCACATTGGTAGGAAGTGCAGTGTGTAAGAACAATAACTCTATCTTGCCTACTTTTAGAGTTATTCCCCTTTATCAGATTTACTTGTCCGAAGCATAACTCCAAAAGTACTTGAGGGATTTTCTTCAAACTTAATACACTGACATAGCACATTGGTAGGAAGTGCAGTGTGCAAGAACAATAACTCTACCTTGCCTACTTTTAGAGTTATTCCCTTTATCAGATTTACTTGAAAAACTTTGTCCGAGCATAACTCCAAAAGTACTTGAGAGATTTTCTTCAAACTTAATACACTGACATAGCACATTGGTAGGAAGTGCAGTGTGCAAGAACAATAACTCTACCTTGTCTACTTTTAGTCAAATAGAAAAATATCATACCTATACTGATAATGAACATTAATATAATTTTGCAAACCTTCTCTTCATTGCCTTATTCTTTTTCCACTTACTTGAAAACTGTACTCAGCATGACCATAACTATACGGCTTTTTAAGGATTTCCTCTCACCAAGTAAAATGTACGAAAGTACAACCTTCAGGTAACTTTTTCCTGGCGGGGGGATTAACCATGTGTAACATGGCTCTTGTTTTAAATGACAGTTTGAGGATTCTTGTGGCCTGCCTTTTCAGTGATGTTTACCAACCTTGCAAAACATTTCTCGAGATTTTCACCAAAAGCATTCCAATGAAATGGATTCAAATTATGGCAACAGAATACAGAAACAATTTTTGTATCAAATGCCACATAAAACTTGGAGGCTTGTATGTACATTGTATTAAGTTTATCTTTTCCATAGCTACGTCCAAAGTCCAGAAAACTAGTGTTTAGACAATCTTACACTAATGGAGGATTTGCTTTAAACGGTAACAGAATGAACAACATTTATATGAAAATGGAAAAATGAAACAAGGAATTTCATTTGAGACTTTTTTTAAACAAAATTATTACCCTTTGTTGTTTTCCGTTAATTCTGTGAAAAAAATCCTGTGTCCAGTTCATCATACATCATTACAGTATATGATTATGAAGACTAATTTCAAAGTTTCACAAATGAAAAACAACTCTAGTTCAATATCTATAGACGTTACAAACATTATTATACCCCCTTCAAATAAGAGGGGTATGTTGGTTTGCAGATGTTGGTACCAAGTGGTTTCCGGATGATAACCCAAGAACACTTGGGCCTAGCGTCTTTAAACTTGATGTGGAGGTTAGTCATGACCAGCAGATGACCCCTATTGATTTTGAGGTCATTAGGTCAAAGGTCAAGGTCACGGTGATCCAGAATTGTAGAATGGTTTCTGGAATAACTAGAAAGTGTGGGCTTAGCATCTTGAAACTTGATGTGGAGGTTGGTCATGACCAGCAGATGACCCCTATTGATTTTGAGGTCAAAGGACACCTGTGTTTTTCCTAATTTTTTTTTTAAGGCCAAATTTATGTATTTTTTGTTAAGGCCAACAATTTATTTTTTTCTAAGCCAAAAATTGGCCATTTGAAAAAATTACATACAATTTTTTTTCTTTGTTTTTTCTATTACGGCCATCTGAAAAAAACAAATTATCAGAATAGTTTTTCTTATTATTTGATTAACCACGTGACTCCTAATTTGTCAGGAAATTTAATACAAGAAACTTGAGCTACTATTGAAAGTCATTTTAACCCAGCATGAAATCCTGTATTTAAGATACCAATGGCTAGGCAAATGAAGAACATGCATACTTTACAACCTACATTTGGTATAAAGTACTATAAACAGACAGATTTTAAGTCTCATTTTTGTACAAATTTCAGGTATTTACACTGAAGTATATAACCTAACTGTTACCATAGATATAAAAATAACTTAGAAAAAGATATCACTTACTTTGGAACCATTGGCCATTATACAAGGTCAACAACAGAGTGAGGGAAACAAAGTAAAGCAAGCTTTTTCTAGTGTATTTAAAGGCTACCTGTTGTTTTAATGGAGGCAAACACATAAAATTCAAGATTAACTAGAATTGTGTCCAAAGGACACGGATGCCCCCACTGTGCAGATGTGCTCATAAACAAGAGCAAGCATATCTGTATGTAAGATTTTTATGTGGAACTTTTTCATTCCACTGTTTCATTTCTGTACATATACCTAAAATGATCTACAGGTAACCTTATGTACATGTTAAATTAAATTAC
The DNA here is from genome assembly GCA_022818135.1 of Saxidomus purpurata. NCBI lineage: Eukaryota > Metazoa > Mollusca > Bivalvia > Venerida > Veneridae > Saxidomus > Saxidomus purpurata. The sequence continues at coordinate 45,648,535 of JAFMSR010000005.1, forward strand.
AAATGTAAAATTTATATGTTCAATTATTTATATGGTATATAGTGAAAAAATCAACAAAGGGCCATAATTCTGTTAAATTTGGTCGCAACAAATTTATATGGTATATAGTGAAAAAATCAACAAAGGGCCATAATTCTGTTAAATTTGGTCGCAACAAAAATTTCTTCCTTTACTACCATCTACACATTAAAGCTGTTCATCCCTGGAAGTTTAAGCAAAATCTGCCATCCGGTTTAAGAGGAGTTGCGTTCACAATATTTCTATATGGTATATAGTGAAAAACTTAACAAAGGGCCATAATTCTGTTAAATTTGGTCGCAACAAAAATTCCTTCCTTCACTACCATCTACACATTAAGGTTGTTCATCCCTGGAAGTTTAAGCAAAATCTGCCAACCAGTTTAAGAGGAGTTGCGTTCACAAAATTTCTATATGGTATATAGTGAAAAAATCAACAAAGGGCCATAATTCTGTTAAATTTGGCCGCAGCAAAAATTCCTTCCTTTACTGCCATCTACACATTAAGGTTGTTCATCCCTGGAAGTTTAAGCAAAATCTGCCATCCGGTTTAAGAGGAGTTGCGTTCACAAAATTTCTACATAGTATATAGTGAAAAAATCAACAAAGGGCCATAATTCTGTTAAATTTGGTCGCAGCAAAAATTCCTTTCTTTACTACCATCTACACATTAAGGTTGTTCATCCCTGGAAGTTTAAGCAAAATCTGCCATCCGGTTTAAGAGGAGTTGCGTTCACAAGATATATAGTGAAAAAATCAACAAAGGGCCATAATTCTGTTAAATTTGGTCGCCGCGAAAATTCCTTCCTTTACTACCATCTACACATTAAGGTTGTTCATCCCTGGAAGTTTAAGCAAAATCTGCCATCCGGTTTAAGAGGAGTTGCGTTCACAAGATTTCGGGACGTACGGACGGACGGACGGACGGACGGACTGACGGACTGACGGACTGACGGACTGACGGACGGACGGACAAGTGCAACGCTATATGCACCCCACTTTGTGGGGGGCATAACAATGCAAAAATGCCCAAAAAATAATATTGAAACTCTTTTACAGAACTGTACTGGCTAGAGTCCTACAACCGGACACTTCTCAAACATATTTTTCGATAACTCTGACAATTTTTGTATCTAGCAATCAAAATTTTACCAGTAGAAAGTTAGGTTCGCTAACTTGTTAACCCATCAGATTAAATCAATCACATTTTTGAGGCCCGGCTGTGGGGTTACCAAATTGCTATATTTTATTGATCAGCTGTACCATGTTTCCGGACAGGTAGTTTAAATAGATTTCTTTAATTGTGATGTTAGCTTTTAAATTATGTTAACTGTATCAATCATTTGACACATTAATGAAGTATCAAGATGAAAGGTTTAACTTGTGATTATTTTTTTTTGCTGGGCCTCAGAAATATTGCATATGCACAGTCTGTCACTTTCCACTTTTCCCCCAACAATGTAAACATGCTTTCAGTGACTGACAAAATAAATAGTGAGATTTCTGGTCAAATAGTTACATTAAACTGTTGTTGTTGCACTTTGTGGATGGAAATCAAGTGTCTGTTTGATCAACACCATATGATTGTAAATATCAACAAAATATTCACGCGTTTTAACAAGTGTCCGGTTTGATGGTCGTCCGGGTTTGGTGGTCCCCAACCAGTACAGTGGTCCAAATTTCATGACACTTCACAAAAAAGAAAGTAGGCCAAAAGGTCATCAGGATTAGCTTGCAAACTGTACACATGGTCTTATTTTGGTTGCTGCAGCTTCAAAAACAAAACAGTTGGTCAACAGGTCAAAGTCATCATAGGTAAGCGTTGAAATCTATTTGCAAAACTTAGCACATAGTCCAAATTTCATCACAGCGACTGTAACTTCAGAAACAAAAAAGTAGGTCAAAAGGAGGGTACCAGTTTTGACTCTAGGGGCATTATTAGAACAGTCATGGGAGAGGACCACTAGACAATGCTATATACCAAATATCTAAGCTCAAGACCTTGCAATTATGGAGAAGGTGCAAAGTTTGAACAATGGCTGTAAAAGACAACAAGGCAATGCTTCACATAAACAATATCTAAAGTCTATGAATTGTTTTGGACAAGATTTTCAAAGTTCCTTATCTAGGTATTTATATTCGAACTGCATACTACAAAGTAACTGACAAAACACCAAGGAAAGTCTAAGTAATTTATTTTTGGCAAACAACTGGCTTGATACACCGTGACTTGAATAACATGTACTATTAAACATGATTTCATAGAAACAATCACTATACTAAATGATTACAAGTGACATAAATTGAGTAATACAAATATCAAGTCTGGTGTAACCGAGTCAGTCTGCTCTCCCCTTCTTAGGGACAAGGCTATTATTAGACAGCCAAATGCCCTGTCATAGGGAAAGGTACAGACCAACTCGAGTAAACCAGTTAGGCATTGCTCAACAAGGAAAGGTGGCGGGGAAGGATGGCGGTTATAAGGTAATGGAGATGTGTAAGCTCCGACTAGCTCTAGCGCTTTGTTGATTAATTGATAAGCATACCGCTTCTAATGAAACTGAATCTGGAAGACGCGTTACCCCGACCTACGGTTCATTTACGGTACATGTCTGTATGAATCACTGCCAGAAAAAGAAGGATACTATTCCGTTTTCGTATAAACTATGTTTATAACATAAACAACAGTAAAAACAAGTAATCCCTGGGGCATGCTTTGGTAGGAGAACACCACACAATGCTAAACATCAAATATTTAAGCTCTAGGGCCTAGGTTTCTGACAAAAAGATTTTTATAGTTTTACTATATATATCTATGTAAAACATGATCCCTGACCCAGGTGGGCCAATTTTGACCCCAGGGGCAAAATTTGATGCTACACATCAATTATTTAAGCCCTAGGCCCAATGGTTTTAATTGAAGATTTTAATAGCATTTCCTATATAAAGCAAGTGAACCCTGGGGTGTTTAAGTTTTGACCATAGGGGTATAAATTGAACAACAGAGGACCATTAGCTGATGCAACATACAAAATGTCTAAGCTCAAGGCCTCATAGTATTAAACAAGAATATTTTTAAAGTATTTCCTTAAACAAGTCTTTATAAAAAGGGGCATGCTGTCTACAAACTTAATTAAGGATCACAACACAATGCTACACATCCAGGCATTAGAGTTTCTGACAATAGGAATTCTCCCGACATTGTATATGTCTTTGTAAAACATATGACCCCCTTCGCAGGGCTAATTTTGACTCCAGTACCACAAACCAAATGTCTATAAGCTCTGTCTTCTTGTTTTGGAAAAGGATATTTTTTTTAAATCCAATTTGTTGTCATAGCAACCAGAGTTTGGCATCGAATGGAATTCTTTGAACAACTTTGGTAGAGCTTCATGCAAGGAACTTTCCTGTCAAGTTTCATCAACATTAGCCAAGCAGTTCCAGAGGGGACATGATTTGAAGGAAATGGTGGACGGTGAATTAATAATACCGAGTTATTAACTTCTGCTGAACAGACGATTATATATAGTTCTTTATTGTGCATTCTATATCCTGTATGAATTTTGTAAGTTTACAAAGGACATATTCAAGCAAGATATGGGCTAATCTAGCAAAACCACCGATGCCAATATTAAGTAATACAGCCAAGATGGCAACAAACGTTTATTGGAACACCAGGTCGTCATATATCCATTGCTATTATCATCAAGGCTATATTAGATAATTTAGCGGTATCCAAATTGTTTTACTGTCCTGGTGTTTCTGTCCCGCCCTGTGCTGGATACACCGAGTACCTGCAAAGTTTTATAAAATGTAGTTTACATGTTATAATTCATGTGTAGGTACTGTATTAAAGCTGATCGCTCTCAGATTTTAGTAAAAAACAGTTCTTCAAACTGTATGAAAATAACATGTTTTAGAACATATAGTCGTATAAAAAGGTTCCAGTATAAATTCCTGTCACGCATATCTGTAGATTTGAAATAATACGCTACCAAATAATAAAGCGTTGCAAACGCTTTGAAATTCCGATGTAAATATATAGTGTAGCGGTGCCATAAAACCAATATTTTTAATCGATTTTTGCAAATTCCTACCTAGATTTTTAATTCTATTGTTGTTTTTAGCCTTTAGTTTTATATTTATGTATTAGTGTGCCATTTTTGAAAAAAGTATTTTTTCAACGGCAACTGAGAGCGAGCAGCTTTAAATTAGTTACAACTGTTTACTAGACACAGGAAGTTATGTCCACATCTTAGGTTTGATCGTTACAATCGAAATTGTAGTTGTACTACTGTGCATCTTAATTGGCATCGTTCAAAAATTGTTACTGTAGTGCCTTATTGTAAACAAGATTATAGTTAAAGGTACCTGTGTAATCGGACAGTTAAAGGTTGGACCCGATGTGAAAAATAGTACCAGAATTTTTATTGAAATCAATGCAAAATATTTTGCTTGTAAGTACCACGTGTTTGCAAGACAATAATATACTCTTCGTGGTTCTTCCATTCCATTGAATTTCGTTATAGATGGCAGTGTGTACGCCCCCATGTCTGGGAAGTAAAGCCACTCCCCCACATCATGTAGAGGTAGACTTGTAGACTCAACAAGAAGGTCTACACTATCACAAGATGGCCCCCATATAGAACTGTCATAGTAAACAGCTGATTCTACGACCTGCAAAATAACGTTTACAATTTCATTCAAAATATCAAATAATAAATACACGGTTAATACAAAATATGTATTTGTTTATGCGTATACTTACAGAAAAGTATATATTTCTTGACTATTATATAAATAGTAAGAAATGGACAATATTATTCCAATGACAAATCACTTGAGAACCTGATAGAAACTGTTGACATTTTATTTGGGCTTAATGGCTAAAAATATTGAACTCAAGCGAGATTATGTAATATGCAATGAAACTTTAGAAATAAGAGTTTATCTTAACTCTTTTTTTGTGTGTTGTCCTTAACGTTATAATGTTGATTGACATGGCTATATTAATTCATACATGTTGTTTATTGTTAATTGTATGTTTCAATTATAAAATGCCATGTAACTTTACATTTTATTTTGAAATTAATATATCTATTTATTCCAAACTGTGTGCAAGACTCATAAGTGTGAAATTGCAGCCGCTGATGGTCCAAACGTGTAAATTGTTATTTAACAATATTTTATTGTTCTATGTACAAGATACTCATATGACAATAGACAAATAACTAGATATGCATAGGGGTCCGACACATATTCAGTGCAGTGAGAGTGGACGAATCCGTGCTAATGAAACACTTTTACGTGCATTTTTGGTGAAACAATTACCCACTGCTGGACCGCCACGTTAGAAAGATGTTGAAACATACGTTTTTCATGAATGATATGATAATAGCTACCATCACGTTCGAAGTATTAAATGTTAAATTAAACGGTGCTCAAATTGCAGGACATTTATTGGCGATTATAAGAATCTTTCACTGGTTGCACGTGCAGATGGGAATATCTGGCTTGAGGGTAACTGTTTTTGGCGGTATTGAGGCTCTGCCGAGTTACCGCCAAAACAGTCACCCGAGAGCCGGATATTCTCATCTGCACGTGCAGTCAGTGATAGATTCTTTTTCTTGCATACCATTTCTACTAAAAGTAGCAGAAATAAAATTTAATTAATGACTTATATTTACGCGCTATTTCCTTGTAGTAATGTACGAATTTACACATTCATTCATAAAAGTAGTTCGTTCTGACGTAATTAAGTCGTCTTACACCTGGGTTTCAGCACTGGTAAAAACTGCAGATATCCCAATCTGGTATGCAAGAAATATACTATATTGGTTTGTTATACGTTAGTATACATTGTCTGACCAAGGAACATAGATAAGTTTCGAACCCCTGTGCTCTTCACTAGGTGTATTTAATGTCATTCTGCTTTGTGCATTACTATATTACATAAATAACATGTTAGGTCAAAAGATGCGTCTTTTCATTACACTGTTATCTTTCACGTGACCCTACCTGTACCTTTAATGACTTTGCCTCGTATTTCCTTCCGACTGATAGTTTGCTCAGGAAGGACCCATACACTCCATCATTCACGTAATACATAACTTTTTCATCTTCGCTTGTACAATATGAAGTTCCTATAAAAGGCAATTTTTGGAACATTTTACAAATATAGACAATTCAAGTTAACAAACTGATATACAAAAATTAAGTAATAAAGAATAAAACTTATAATCCCTTTGATAGTATAAGACACATGCTGATGTTGGTAAAGGGTCACCTTTATTTGACATATCAGATGAATTTGACATCCGTCGTTTAGCAATAATGGACACTACTATTGTAAATGCTGAAGCGACCATATATCGTCCTGGTTCTGCGATGATCTCAACCCCCTGATCCTCTGGAAAGTGTGACAATAAACTCTCATTCACGACTCCAGTTATCTGTAATTAAATAAAGAGTTACAAATCCAATATTCAGTGGATTTTAGCATAATTCAACATTATGTCCGATATACATAATTTTATGTTATACTAGACTTTAGTCGTTTTCCATTTTATCATGTTGATATGTTTTGTATTATAGAAATGCATTTTGCTGATATTTTGCTGATTTTGCCCGCTTTTTGCGGGACTCATGCATGTTTGTAAAATAAACTTTGAAACTTCGATTTTTTCTTGTCTAACATTAGTTTGAATTTATTTTGTTCTTGAGCTATGGTCATGTGACTGGACTGGTTTTTATCTTTGTATGCTTTGTCGTGAAAGGTTCCTGATGCAAAGTGAGTATCCCATAACATAACAATTCAGTAGTGAAAAAACGCAAGGACAACGTTAACTTTTACGTTCAGGTAAAGTTCTATTAATTAAGTGCTACATAAGTCAAACTTCATTTTTCGGAGCGATGACACTACTGCATGAGCCTTAGATGTATGAAGCTCCCAAAGCAGGAGCTAAAAATGTCAAAACACTAACCTCTTGAAATTTTTCTTGTGTATTAAGATTGCCCGGGAATCCACCACCAATGTCGAGCAGTTTCATGCTAAATCCGAGCTCACTGCCTATATCAAACACGTGACGAGCCTGCTGTATGGCAGCTGAAAATGCCCGGCTGTCATAACAATTACTACCAACATGAAAGCTGAAAAAAAACACGCGACATCGAATAAATAGACATTGTATTCTAAGAAATGACTTGCATGATATAGTTATATTCTACAGCTTTATTCAACTTGAAATGTTCTATAACAGTATTGAATGTGCACCACTATCAACGCCCTGAACATATACAATTTTCAAAATCCATACAAGTTTTAGAGCTGCCTAAAAACATTTGATATTCGTGTTGATCAACAGTTTGGAAAAAAGGTCCTTTTCTTACTTGTGAGTCAAAATATTAATTCGTATTCAACAAGATCACCAGCAACGCACATACTAGATAAGTCAATTGGCACCTAGTTAAGAAATTAAAGTAGAAGTAACTTCCTTTTAAATTAAACAAGAGTGATTATATATGGTAGAAGCCAGAAAGATATACCTAACACCGATTACATCTAGTTCAAGTGTCCTCGCGGTCTGTAGAAGACCGGATGCTTCATTCGGATGACATCCATACTTTATACTGAAATCTTGCTGTCCTTTATATTCACCCATTATCATAATTCTTAAAACTAATCTGAAAGTGCAACCAATTTAACAACTAAAGCAAGTTACATTTTTATTTCATACGTCTGGTTAGTGGTATCAATGTTTTAAGGGAGAACGCTCCCAGGAATCACAAAGCAAATATACGGAAATACTGCAGTCAAACTAGAATCTAATAGATATAGGTTTTGAATAAAACGCATGGTTATGACAGGCGTACATGAAGTTGTTCAATAGAATCAGTTAAACTATTTAAAGAGACATTTGTAATTTAAAATGTCTACACATTACTCTATTTTGCAATAACTTAAAAAAGGCTGCATGTAAAAGGCGACGATATTTGAACATACTTTGCTGTAGGATGAATTTTCTTAACTTTGTAAAGTTCTGATTCGTTATCAAATGTCATCTTGTCGACGCCTTTCTGTGCAGCATAACTCAGCATGGACGGTTGTTTACATGGTTGAGCGTATATAATCCGGTCTGGAGATACACCAAGGCCGAGCACCTTGTCAATCTCGTCCTGCAAACAACAACCATCGTGATTGTAATTAGGTAATTCACCTATCCTCGTTCTTCCTACTTGAGTTAAGTTTTTAAAGACTAAAACTAATGTTATTCGTTGGACGGAGCTGAAGGTAAGACTACCAATTCTTCTTACATGACATGGGTTTACATTAAAATTGCAAAGGGCAATTTAACTGTGACAGGGTGAAATCAAAACATCTCAGATTACCTTACTCGCACAGTCAAACGATGCCCCGAGGTCAGAGAGTACTTTCAACACCGCAAACTCATCATTACACTTCACAGCTGAAACAAATCGGAGATACACACGTCACATTTGGCCTTTCTTAAAACTATGCATACATGTAGCCACACATTACTGTATTGATTTATATAGTAACAGCCATGTTTTAAGATGTAGTGGCATTCTTATTTAAACAGTTTTAATTTTACCAAAACAGGTCAGCATTTGTAAAAGTGGTACGAATTGTACAGAAGTGTGCAATATACCTACCGTAAAAGGGCTTGACCCTTGGCATAAGCCGGTTCCATTGCTGGTACTTGTTGACAACATCTCCCAGGTCACATAGACAGAAGTGCCTGTCCGATTTCTGTTAGGTAAGTCATACAAAAATATACTCATTTACATATCATACGGGTAATAATATAACATCATATTTTTTAATTACTATGTATAGAGAGTAGCAAAGTTTAGTTGATTTGCATGTTCAACATACAGTATACATGTACTTTGTCTTTCGTTCTGGATTAAGTATATGACGTTTGTGCTCATTGTTACTAATACCTCTACCCACACTGACGTAGACGAGCCATATAAAACTATTTGATTCTGTTTCTTTATTTCTGACTTTCCTTTCTGAAAACCGTATATTATATATTAAAAACATGACTCAACTAGCAGATTCATTACAGATGAGATATGACATTAATACGCAATTAAGAGTTTTTTCATAACTGATATAAGAAATGTTATATGTCTCACTATGTCGTATTTTCATGTAAGTTGATTTAGATGATATATTATACACGTATAAACAGAATGGACTCCGTGTCTCAGGAGATACATAGATAGGCTAAAGATTGTGAGCCAGTGTAGAACCCCCAGATGTGAAAATAGTACCAAAAAGTTCGAACAACTGTGAAATAACTTTACCCTATATATGTAAAAGCTTTCTACAAATGTGAACAACATGTCGTGGTATGACCGCTCTCTGTCTCCTTCCACGAAGAACGAATTGTTTTCCTCCTTTTTTACTATTTCTAGTCCCGGCCGACCCTAGGATTTCTCCTCAAGTGAAACTGCCAAGACCTCTGGTATAAGTTGAAGAGACAGGTGCAGATACAAGAGAAACCGGGTACCAGACCCTAGACCCTCTTGGTTCTTTTTCGTGATCGGTGTATAGCACCGATACACGCGAGATGACATCTGTGTTTCTAACCAGTTCATCTGTAGATGGATGGAAACACTAAAAACTGTTTCTGAAATTCCCAGTACCCCGTTCGGGATTCGAACCAGGGTCTCCAAACTGGTAGTCCATAGCGTTAAGCACTCGACCACCTTGCCCCTCTTCTGGTTACTATAACGAAATTGAAACAGGTTCCAAAACCAAGAAAGTGTATGGTTAGGCTATCTTACAATCTGTACGAAACTGAAATCAACCACTGAAAACGGACACGAAAATGTAATTTTCATCATAAAAATGTATAAATTACCTCTGCGTCAGCATTTTCCACTTGCTGTTTAAGTAGTTCGTGGATGGAAACACTTTGGCAATGTAACGTCACATTGCACCCATTCCCCATACAAATGTCCATTGTAAAATGTAACTGGATGTCAAATTAGATCTGCTTTCATCGCTAAAAGTTAAAGTTTCTATAATAAGATGATACCACGTACAAGCTGAATCGACGAAATCAAAGATAACTTTTTTGTAAGGAATCGAGCGAATATGCGACCGAACGTTTTCACTACGTTCACCGATCGTTACACTACTGCCCCCGCCGAGAAGACTCGTCCCGAGTCTTGGCCTGGGAACTTCGTGGGTAAGGCAACTCCTGTCTGGCAGTTGTCTTCATCCCACCGCTGCCACCATTTGTAACGAGCCGAGGGCCTAAGACGCAGCAGATCCATTCAGTGAAAAGTATACTCAACCCTGAATGGGTCTCTGTGCCTTATATATACTACCCTAATCCCCATCACATGTACATGGGTTTTAAATTTGCATATTATCATCATATGCGACCGAACGTTTTCACTACGTTCACCGATCGTTACAATATTAATAGTGCACGGTGATCTCCCTGCTGGTCTTTATTGGCAGGGTGGTCTCTTTTCGGAGGTGGTCTTTAAGACAGGTTTGACTGTACATACAAAAAATATCATTAAAGGAATAATTTTGTTGCATTTTCAGGCAAGTTTTACCGAACAAAACAGTTGAATCATTTGGGAAGGTAAGAAATTTACTCTTATCGACTTTGCAACGACCATCGTAATATGCATTACACGTAATTGATAGGTATTTATAGTATGATTGTTAAGGGTGTATTTTTTTATGTTTGCCCTATTTTACGTTGACTAATATAATTGTTAGATGATGACATAGCATTTTAACACAGTAAAGTTCGGAAAATCTTGTAAAATCTTCACCGAAATTCAAAGGCAACTGATCAGCGTTTACTTAATTCTATATTCTACTACATTTTGTATTTATTATTCTCTGCAAACATACTACATACTTAGAGTGTACATTCTTCAAATCGAAAGTAGGCAAATAAATTATTGACAAGGATTATTGTACTATTTACAGAACAATATGTAACTTAGCTAATGTTTTACCATTTTACAAATATATATATACAAATATATCAATATTTTACTTACAACAGTCCTTATTCACTTTGTCGACAATGTAGTATAGTTTAGAACAATTGTAACCGGTGAAAAATTAAAAGAAGCACTGTCATCGCACAAAGAATAAACTCTCGTTTTCTCACAATTTACAGTGAAAAATAGTTCCCGCTAACTTTGAGTGAAGTAGTTATGAAACAACAATAGTCCTACATCAGATATCACATTAATTGACCTTACGCCAGGTTCTTGATTGACAGATAATAATCTCTTATCAGACCAACCAAACAGCTAGCTGCTACAACACGTGGCGAATATGGTTACTAGCCGCCATTTTGTCCGACAAACATTACAATTAATCCGTTGACGGACATGCAATTTCAGGTATTTTCTATGTAAGGAAGAGTACTTCTTAGAAATAGATCTTTTTTATCGTGACAGTCATATATTTTGTTACCGGGTTTAGTTTCTAAATTTTAAGAGTTTTGTCACGGACCAATTTTATTTTAGGTCCGTAGTGTTGTGACTCTTCATACATTTTAGAGTGATTTAATAAAATGTTTTGTAAAGTGTGTCTTATCAAAACGTGTCATCATGTTTGTGTGTGTGCGAATATATATTACAAAATTTTTAGTGGACTTGCACATTACAGGGGCGTAGCTAGGGACACAATTGAAGTACTCCCAGTATATTGTAAGGGGGGTGTGGGGGGCTTCGCCCCCGACGATTTTTTTTTTTGAGGCCAAATATAATGTAAATAATTAGGATGTTTAAAACTTATTTTATTGCATTTATGAAACACAAGTTTACCATTTGTGATTAAAAATAAATTGATACTGTTAGTGTACTCGAGTGGACATTAAAGGTGGTCAATTACTTTTAAGCAACATTTTATGACAATTTTTACTTTTTGTTTATTCGTTAGAGATTAATTTAATGAACAAAAAGACCCATTACATTGACTTAGATCCCTATCAGAAATTTACATTTTATTAACTTTTATGAAATTTTGTTATTACCCCCTTTAATATGAAAGTATTTAAAACGTTGAGTATTTCTTTTTTATTTCAAATAATTTCTACTTTTACATTTGAATTGGATAGATTTACCAATATCTTAACATTCTGAACCAAAAGCAAGTTTTAAACCTACGTGTAGCTTCTGAATTGATTTATTTCCAACCTATCTTGGGTGCGCACCCAAGATAGGTAAAGGGAAGTAATAATATCTTTTCAAACTTGAATTTCTAACGAATTCCATCCAAATATATAATATTTAATGCAAATATTTCACAAATATAATATAATAGGTCTTATATTTATATCTTTCTGCAGGCAAAGATGTGTATCAAATTTTTACTTATGATAAAATAACTCTATCTTGGTTGGGCAACCAGGATAGGGAAATCAAATTTTAAAAATACCTCGGGTAAAAATCTTACTTGAATTAAGCGCTAAGTGAACATAAATAAGTGTAAATGATCAGATGTTAAAGTTTCAAACAAATCTATTACATGGCCAAATTCCAATTATAAACCTTTAACCCCCCTTAGGCACAAGTTTAACATCATTTTTAGGCCATTTAAGTTTTTCATTTTTGAAATTCGAAGTACTCCCGTGAGTATGGGAGTATGCCTGGCTACGCGCCTGCATTATAAACTATAAGTGCATAATAATAGTATAAGCCACGCTGGGTCATATGACTACGGCTGGTAGCGAGGGTAAATGACTCCAATTAGTCAGTCAGTCCGATGAATCTGTTTCATTTGATTTAAAAAGCAATTTAGATAAATAAATGATTTTTCTAGCTGGACATACAATTGTTTAAAAACATCTGTCAGAAGTCGTATCAAAATGATATAAATATATATGCTTAGAAATGCTCTGCATATTATCGGGTTTGTTTTACTTATAGAAGTGTCACATTGCCTAAAACATAAGACCCCATAGCATGACCCAGCTCACAGAACCGCTTGCAAAAATTAAGTCTTCCACGAAATATAAAATTAAAAACCATGGTCACACAGTTACTTTTATTGATGACACATGTTTATAAAAATGCTTATTGATATGTTATCTTTAAGAGATTTTCAATTAACAGTATACTGTTAACGCCTCATTTAAGAGTATTTAATAATTAATGCGCAGCGGACATAATAATGCTACCGTAAATATTTGATAACGGATTCAATGATGCTTACTAAAATAACGCATATGCAAATAACCAGCTTTAATCCGCACGCGTTTCGAAAATTTTGTACCCCCTCCCCCCCATTAAAACTATATTCACACTTTTATAGATTTTTTTTTGAAATCATCAAAAGGATCATAGTACAGTTAAATATTATCGAATAAAGAAATAAAACTAATGATTTCAGACTTAGTTCACTAGAGATCTGTTTGAGCGTTTCCTGTGTTTTTCGGACTTCGCAGGAGTAGTGCCCCTTGATTTCGGTGGGCGTGGCTACATCTCTCCTGGCGTAAGGTCAATTGTGGCCGTACTTAAAATTTGGCTTATATCGGTCACTCCGCTAACTTGAAATCTTGTCCACAGTGTCTTAACGTACAGTAACCAGAAACGGAAGTTGCTGATGTGTACGCTGACGATCAGTTAGTTGTTGGCATACCGTCTCTATGTTTTATTGACAGTTGATTAAAATCGGCTTGTAGGAAGGAGATATTTTTGGGGTAAGTGTATCAGTCAGTTGTCATATTTCCTTCTGGTAAGATGTAGTATAGTTACAATCAGTCTTAGTTCACTGTCAAATTAACGAAACGTCCAGAGAAATTTTGATTTTGTTTTCACATATTTCAATGCGTATGTAGTTTCTGGTCTATCAAACAGGGAACGTAGCCCCGTTTATTCAGAGGCGGTTAAGCGACGAACCTGTATCTGCGGAGGAAAAATGGCGGACAGTGCTTGCTAAAACTGAAAGTAAAGCATCATTTTGGCGTGTAAGTAAACTACTGCATACTTTCAAAATTTAGAGTACTTTTATCAGGTGAAGAAATACATAATCTTCCATCGGCTTTTTGTTTTAGCTTCGTAGGTGCCATACTTGTTTGCAACGATCAATGTTTACAAATGCAAAACGATCGACTCCTGGTATTCTTTCGTCATTTCTAAGCAAAATACAACAGCTCTATAATTTGTATACAAGTTATCATTGCAGCTAAACCCACTGTAAATTGTTGTGCCGGTGACAATGGCTATATGGACTACATGGCCAAACAAAATGGCATCACACACGCAAAGTTTGGTATCGCTATATGTACCTGATTGATGAATATTTACGCATTATGTCCATCATACTCATGCTTTTGAAAGACACAGCCATAAGCAGATTATAGGAATATTTTGAACTGAACATATACATTTACTTCGCAAGAGTTGAGCATGATTTCGTGCTGAGCATGAGATTATGCTCCAGAAACTTTAATAAGCACGGGGCAAGTTTCTGCGTCATTTCTATTCTCTTTTCGGCACAGCTATCTATCGCTGATGTTGATCTTGATCCTCACAATGAAACAGGGAGTGGAAACACATGGCTTAAAATGAAGAAACATCTGATTTAAGCCCTTGCATAAAAACAGCCCATAAGACAATTTCGTGCTCAAATTTTTTATCAATTTTGAACTAAAGTATATGATAATTCTTTATAAAATATATCTACAAGCACTCTAAATGACAATGTCAACTATGAGTAATTTGTTTTCATGAAAAAAAAGACTTTAAATTGCGGTTTTCGTAATTTCTTTTGAATCACCTAATTTTAGTACTGTAATAAGACACCTTTCTAAAGCACTAGTGTCATGAGATAGTCATAGAGATACACAATATACAGAAACTTAACGTACAACATGCACCACATGTAGCAAGAACTCGTTTATTACATAAATTTATCAACAACAGAAAACCCTTAAATTTTCATAAAATTAATTTAATGTTTACTTTGTAACAGTATTCTTGTTTGCTAAACATCCGTTATATCCAGAAGGATTTTAAAACATGCGCAACCGAACTAATCAGTTTTTACCAGAGAATATCAACATATTATAGACAGTTTATGTAAAAGCAAATAACAGTTCATGGACGGATACAGCTCTTACAATATTATAATAAATGACATACATTTATCCTGTTTATGACTTGACACAAAATTACCCTGTTTATGAATTGACACTACCGGCTAAATCTGTTCTGTTACCGTATATCACTCGTTTGTCTTCAATCACATGGTCCGTCTTTCTCACACTGTCCGCCTTCTCGTGCAGACGAAGACATTGTTTCCTTATGATCAATCGCCTCGAAGAATGATGGTAGAATTTCCCGCCAAAACACTGTCTCCCGGATATACAAAAACTGGCCAGTCGAGTCCTCCTTGTCGATGATCAAATATTCCTGAGATTCTTTGGAGTACTGTGGCCAGATATGAGACGTTGGGACGACCTTCGGTTGGTTAGGATTTCTAAAATGACAAAATTGACTCTTACAGTCGCTAAAACAATAATATGATTTATATACATGTATCAATAAAAATTGAGATTTAAATATTTAGCAGAAAATAAATTTATACTTTAACTCTGGGTCCGCTGCACAATAAAACTTGACCAAGAGATAATGCTACCAGTGCAACCCATGCGACTATTGATCTCGTGACAAGGACTTGTTCTCTTTCTATATATATTGTAAATTTGTAATAGAATGAAGTTCTTACTCATAATAAACCTAATATTTTACTTTCTAACTTTAAATTGGACCGCTGAAGATTACCTTCCATGCTTAATAAATGCCATTTCTGAGTGGAGTATGGGTCTTAGTCTTCGTCTACTAGAAATACCGGTACATTATCACCGTTTGTCTACAATTGTACCATTTCATAATTCAGTCGAAGAACAGACACAGACCAACATGAAACAGTCAAGCATCGGATTATTTATCCGCAAAAAGAATGACTTACCCAGTTTTAGCGAAGTTTGACCAGTAAGTAATTATCTTATACGACAGTTGTAGTTCCTCTTCAGTAGGTTTGTAACTTGAAATGCCCAAGATTTTATTGTACTTAAAGTTATAACCAAACACAGGTCCAAGCTCGTCTCCATGGTTAGCTTCCTTTGCCCAGCTCGGAGTTGGATACATGTGCCCCTTAACGTTTGCGCGGAAATTATATACATAACTACCGGCATTTGTTCCATTAATATGAAGGCGACTTAACTCCGCAGCTGGGACGTTGAAGAACACATCACTGTAAAAACGAATCAACTGTTCACGTATACTCTCGGGATCGTCCGGATTTTTCCAGTCGGTGTATTCGCCTAACAGAAGCTGCTTGAGAGCATGAGTTATTGTACGGTTAAAGCTGAAAGCTAGTGCAGCGGCAGCAGGTAGCACCTCGTCGTTCATTTGTGCACGAGAAACTTTAAATTGTTCAACATTTTGTGGATCAGCGTGCATTATAACAAACACTGCCCCTTCAGCTGCATTAAGTCCGTTCATAAAAGTTATAGATCTGAAAAATTGCACTTCCTCGAGCGTTTTAGTTCTTGCTTCGATATACATATCGGTTGGACGCCGTTTAATGAATTCTCCGTCCACGCTAGGGTTCAAGGTGACCCTTACCGAACCACCACTAAAATCTTCTGTTATGGCATCAACAATAACTTTCATAATACTATCAGTTGATGCCTTTTTTAGGCAGTTAAACATTTCGGCCTTAACTTCCACGTTACAGTTCAGTTTTTCCGCAAAATAAGTGGCGGGGGTTATGTGGTTGTGTGGTACAGTGAAAGGCATTGTTATCGCTCCACTCTCTGCAATTGCACTTCTAAACAGACCTTTGTTGTTAGGGTACATAGCTTGAAGAACAACAGATGTTGAGCCAGCAGACTCTCCAAACAGCGTAACACGGTCTTTGTCACCACCGAATGCCTCGATGTTTTCGTTCACCCACTGCAAAGCAAGACGCTGGTCCCATAGACCAAAGTTTCCGGGAGCTTTTGCGTAATCAATGTCTAAGAAACCAAATAATCCAAGCCTATAGTTGACAGAAATAACAATAACGTTCCCTACCGAAGCTAAAGTTTCACCGATGTAAGTGTTCCCGGTACCGAGAGTAAATCCACCTCCGTGTATGAAGAACAGGACCGCGTGACCGCTGGTTTGATCCGGCTCCTGCCGAGGGGTATAAATATTTAAAAATAGGCAATCTTCCGATGAATCAGTTATATGTTCAAACCAACTGTACTGAAGACATGGGGCACCAAACTGGTCTGCGTCGTAAGGCTGTGTAAAACCTCCGTGTGGCACTGGCTTTTCGAAACGAAGGTCATTCACGGGAGGTTCCGCATATGGAATGCCCAAGTAGCTGTCAACTTCGTATTCGTCGCCTAGAAAGCGAACAGTCTTCCTTAGTCCAGTAATAGTACCTAACTTTGTATCGACTGAAGGCATTTCATCGGCAAAGCAAAATGTTAGCGTGTAAAACACAATTAAATGGGTTAAAACGTCGAGGGAACCCATAGTTTGCATTCGCACACCGAATTCACCATGTATTATCCAAGTATACACTGCATAGATTTAAGCGTACGCAGAAAACGGATCAATAAAAGGTTCAAAATCAAGAACGATATAAACTTTTAGAGGCCAAATAAATGTTTGTTTATCGAGGACTATACTGTTGTTACTTCAGTTTAAATTTTAAATACTATAGTCATGTTTATTTTTGACCGATAGTGGAGTTTTTCTAAACAAAGTTTCGCACGCTTCTCATGGGCATAACCTCGTATGCTAGATAAGGCTAAATAATATGTATGTTTCATAGGAGCTCGATGTCGGGATTATGCATTTTCCGGCTTTGTTTTGTCTTTTTACATTTATCTAAGAACCAAGCTAACAAAATATGATCTTATTTTCCCCGGATCTTAACTTTCATATTTTACCACTGAAGTACCCGGTAGACTGAAAAAAGAAAAGGAGTGACATACGCCATATTATCCAACACAAACTGCTAAGAGTGACGTCCCTCTAAAACTGGTTCTCCGTCTACCAATGTGACGCAACATTGAACCGAAACTACGGTGGCACAGAGGTGACATCCGCAACACTTTATTTATATTGTGGCCACAAGTTAGTAAGTTGTGGCCACAAGTTAGTAAGTTGTGGCCTCAACTAATAAGTTGTGGCCTCAACATAACTTGTGGCCACAACTTATTAACTTGTGGCCACAACTTATTAAGTTGAGGCCACAACTTACAACTTGTGGCCACAACTTATTAGTTGAGGCCACAACTTACAACTTGTGGCCACAACTTATTAACTGTGGCCACAACTTACTAACTTGTGGCCACAACTACAACGTGGCCACAACATTAAATTGAGGCCACAACAATAACTTGTGGCCACAACTATAATTGATAGCAGGGGACACGGGGCTGACTCATTCAGGCGGTGATGTTACTTCTACAAACGGTGTTTTCAGTGCCTAGGGCACAGGGCTGAGGGCTGAGTTCATGTTAATCAGGGTGTTATCAAAGAATGGTAGCACTATAAGTAGAACTGTATTGAGTGCAGGGGACACGGGACAGAGTATGTGAAGCAGGGATGATACTTATATCAACAATATCACCAGGGTTGCATTGATACTGGAGGGCACGGGACTGAGAAAATAGAACTGATGACATATGAGAAGGTACGGTACGGTTGTGACCCAAGTGGGGTTCTAACCCGAAACCTCCGGTATAAGCGGCAGACATCTTTACCCATCAACACCACTGCGTTTGTTCGTTGTCCTGTGGTGATGTATGCATATGTTAATTCAAGCGGTACTTTGAGGAAACCATAGCCACGAGGCGTGTTGAGACATGGTGGCATAGGGATAACATGGCGGGGCTGCGGGGTAACTAAGTGCTGCGGGGCTTACTTCACGGGGATGCGGTGTAACTAGGTGCTACGGGGCTGACTTCACGGGGATGCGGGGTAACTAGGTGCCACGGGGATAACTTCACGGGGATGCGGGGTAACTAGATGGTTTCCTCAAAGTCCTTGAATTAACCTATGCATACATCACCACAGGACAACGAACAAACGCAGTGGTGTTGATGGGTAAAGATGTCTGCCGCTTATACCGGAGGTTTCGGGTTAGAACCCCACTGGGGTCACAACCGTACCTTCTCATATGTCATCAGTTCTATTTTCTCAGTCCCGTGCCCTCTAGTATCAATGCAACCCTGGTGATATTGTTGATATAAGTATCATCCCCGCTTCACATACTCGTCCCTTGTCCCCTGCACTCAATACAGTTCTACTTATAGTGCTACCAATCTTTGATAACACCCTGATAACATGAACTCAGCCCTCAGCCTTGTGCCCTAAGCACTGAAAACACCGTTTGTAGAAGTAACATCCCCGCCTGAATGAGTAAGCCCCGTGTCCCCTGCTATCAATAATAAGTTGTGGCCACAAGTTATTAGTTGTGGCCTCAATTTAATAGTTGTGGCCACAAGTTAGTAGTTGTGGCCAAGGGGTTGTTTAATAGTGTGGCCACAAGTTAGTAAGTTGTGGCCACAAGTTAGTAAGTTGTGGCCTCAACTAATAAGTTGTGGCCACAAGTTAATAAGTTGTGGCCTCAACTTAATAAGTTGTGGCCACAAGTTAATAAGTTGTGGCCACAAGTTAGTAGTTGTGGCCTCAACTAATAAGTTGTGGCCACAAGTTAGTAAGTTGAGGCCACAACTTACTAACTTGTGGCCACAACTTATTAACTTGTGGCCACAACTTATTAAATTGAGGCCACAACTTACTAACTTGTGGCCACAATATAAATAAAATGTTGCGGATGTCACCTCTGTGCCACCGTACGAAACCTATACATGTGCAATTTCAAAAACTGACGGAACAGTTTAATTTTTTTTAATGAAGCAGTCATGGACTATTATATTGTCATACCAATTGAACAAATTGGGCACACTGTCCATGAGTGTTGCAAAAAAAATGAAAAAAAAGAAATGAAAGGGGACGTCACTCTTAGCAATTTGTGTTAGATAAAATGGCGTATGTCACTCCTTTTCTTTTTTCAGTCTACCGGGTACTTCAGTGGTAAAATATAAAAGTTAAGATCCGGGGAAAATAAGATAATATTTTGTTAGCTTGGTTCTTAGATAAAGCAGTAAAAAGGATGTAAAAAGACAAAACAAAGCCGGAAAAAGCATAATACCCACATCGAGCTCCTATGGTATGTTTCGGATCTCTTTGCAAAAACAATTCAGGCCGGTCGGCAGGTTTTTATTAGTCCCCCGAACACAAAGTGTAAGAAGGTTCTCTGGATCCACCTTGTCTATCTGTCAACACAATCTTGTGCGCTCTTTATGCCCCCTGATCCCGTGACGAGGACATAGAAAGTCAGAAGCAGACTGCAAACCTCTTAATCAATGTCGACCTAAATTAGTATTCGGTTACATACCATGTGCTCTTGTATAAATAATAGCAAAGGGAAGCATGGAAAGGACAAATAGCTACCAAATACCAGTACAGGAACATATTGAAAATACATCTCAATTAAATGTAAAGGATAACACAAAAATCGTTCAACAGTTTATGACATTATCGTGATACCAATACTTTTGTTAGACGGGGCCATGTTATTGTCACGTGTATCGAACGGTCTATGATTTTTTCTGATCTATGATATTCTGAAGCGTTTAACTTGCATCAAACGGATATGTAATTTTCCTTAGCTATCTGCTTTTGATTAGTCTACAAAATATAATGAGTTTTCCTCAAGCTCCTTAGCTTATGATTCGCGGTACCAATGATTGTTAAAATAATTGTTTGAAACAATAATCAACTTTAATCAAGGCTTTTGCATATACATTGATCTAAACTTAATATACATGGGATCTGTTACCTCTGCAAGTATGAGCCGAAGCTGCAAGTAGGAGAATATATTCTTTCCCAAGTAAAGTTACAATGTCCTACAGTTCCAACCCAAGTCCCTACTATGTCTCAAACCTATACTCTAACCCCCTTGTCTCAACATGGTCACAAGCCAATGTTCGAAACAATTATTCGAACCTCTTGTCTCAACCTGGTCACAAGCCAGTGTTCGAAACTATAATCTAAACCATCAGCTTACACCACGACCCGAACTTGTAGTTCAATACAGATATCAGGAAGACCCTGCAAGTATGAGCCGGAGCTGCAATTATGAGGGAACTTCGCCTGCGTTGACTATGCCAAAGTCCTTAAAGTGATTATGGCTTAATTATGTCTCAATCATCTCCATGATGTGCTCTCTTTTAGCTCTGTCACCGATCCGCTCCTTGTCTCAACCTGGCCACAAACCACGTTCGAAACTATAATCTAAACCATCAGCTTACATCACGACCCGAACTTATAGTTTAATACAGATTTCAGGAGGACCCTGCAAGTATGAGCCGAAGCTGCAAATATGAGGGGACCTCGCCTGTATTTACTATGCCAAAGTCCTGGTAATATTTATGGTTTAATTATTTCTCAATCATCTTCTCGATGTGCTCTCCCCTAGCTCTGCTACCGATCTGTCAGAATTTTTGTTTGTAATTGTGCTTTTATCTATTTATTTTAAATATTTATATGCGCTTAAGCTCCATACAGTGTTGTATTTACGAACATTTGGTGTATCACATGTCAACTAGGAGGACATACTTGTTTCATAAAACTCTGTACATTCAAGTCATTTCAGAATACAAAAAATGTACCTTTTTTACATTTATTTAATTTTTTCTTGACTTGTATATTCACTAAAACTTGACAATAATCATTTAAAATTGTATCATCCTTTATGACTAGCCATATTTTTTCACTTTTGCTGCGGGTGTCAATGCAAAGTCGAGAATAAACATTGACAAAATACGGATATAAACAGCGACAACTATTTTGAATTCAGATTACGTTTGGAAACAGTTTTTCTACTCGAGAATACGCTGTCGAAGAGACGTAACGATACTTTGTTGGTTCCTTTAAGCAAACGTTTGTTGGAAAAAGTACGAAAAAAAACAACAACACCAAAACAAACAGACACAAAGCACACTACTACACAAAGCAATTAAACAGCATTAAATGCGCGCGCGTAGTACAGGTTCTATACAGTGCTCCAATGTGTACCTATGTAGGTCAGATGATCCTATGGGGATACAGGGAAACCCGTAAGACTTAATGAGACATTACCTGATTGGTAGAAAAGGTTGTGTTTACAAATGAAAAATACTTATTTGAAAAATAAAATGCAATGTCTTCTGCACGCGAATGAATATTTTAGGACTGGTTATCGTAATAAATAACACTGAAATCGCTATATAAATAGAAGGTGTACACATGCGGTTTAGACCACTAAATCTCACCTGAATGAGTGGGGCGGTTGTCTCCCTTGCCAAACTGCAAAAAAACTGGGTTGGTTAAGCCCATATAAAAACAGCATTTTCTGGTGTCTGAGAGTCTAATCTGTTCGAAAAAAGTAATTTCATTGGTCAACACTCTATAGGTGGGTATGATACAGGGTCCTCTTTTGACTAGATTTATAATGTAAGTCAATGGGGAAAACAATAGGAGTATCTTACCTAAAGTACATTTTTTCCGATAATGGAGATAAGCAGGGCTAAAAACTGTCGGTATACTGTCGGTAAAATATATGCAACCTAAGGCAAAAAAGGGAACACTTTTGTGGCATGTTAGTTTTATGTCGGTCACTCGTTGCATTTCTTCGAACATGCGATTTCATTGGGGATAGGCAAATGTACTATGGATATTACTCCGCTTCGAACTATTTCTTTCAGCGGAGTTGCCTGTATTTCAAGGAACGTCGTAACGCCAAAATCCGTTTATTAATTTATTGATCTGTGAGTTGTGTACATGCTTGTAATTAAAAACACGAGTAGGAAGCTAGTCCCGCAGCACCGTTTATATCCACAACCCCTTGAGGTAAGCCCCATAGCACCTAGTCACCCCACAACCCCATGAAGTATGCCCCGTAGCACCTAGTTACTCCGCGCCCCGTGAAGATAGCCAAATAGCACCTAGTTACCCCGCAGCACTGTGAGGTAAAAACAAAAATAATATCAAACAGGGAATGCCACGTACCAAAAACGCAGCCTCCCCAAAACGAGCCCCACAACACCCAGAAGTGCACACCACCAACACACACACACACACACACACACACACACACACACACACACACACAACACACACACACACAATCATGTACACACACACATATACACTACCAACACACACTAGCATACAAAGCAAACACACGAGGACAAAACGAACAGTGGGGCACCGCCTTGGAACGGTCAGTGGCAAAAACACCACTGGGGAGCTTAAACCGGTTTATGGTGCGCACCCAACCTCACTCTTACCCCCACCATGTTCCAAAGTCACAGGACAGTGTAAATAAAAGTAATCCCTGCTAGGTGAATCAGCTAGGTGAATCCCTGCTAGGTGAACCTGCTAGGTAAGCCCCGTAGCACATAGTTACCCCGCAGCCCCGTGGTTTTCCCTACTGACGGACTCAGTCCAGTATCCCCTGCTATTAACACTGTACTTGTTACAGTGCTCCCTAGCTTTCAGACCACCCTCTGTGTCCATGCATAAACAAGAACTGAACCCCGTGTCCTGCAGTAGCAATGTTGATCTGGTAACACTGTTTTTTATCATCCCGCCTCACGGAATCAGCCCCGTATCCAGTACTTATTTAACTGCTCCCAAACGTACAGACCACCCGTTTGTTATATAGCACGGGTTACGGGGCTGAGTCCGTGAGACGGGAATGATGCTTATAGAAACGGTGTAACCAGAGATGCATTGATACTACAGGACACGGACTGAGTTCACACGAATGCGGGAACAGAAAGGGATGGTCTTAAAGCTAGGGAGCCGTGTAAGAAGTACTGTTTTGACAGCAGGGGACACGGGGCTGAGCCAGAACGACAAATTTGAGGCGCCAATACGCCAATTACGGGAGGCCCGAACAACAAATGTCAGTGTCGTGTTGTTGTCCTGGCGCGTATAAAACTATCGTATTGGTGCTCTTATTTTGTCGGTCTGGCGTGCTGGCGCCCCGTAAAAACGCCAGTACGCCAGAACGACAGAACGACACACAAGTGCGCCGGTACGACAAATAAGGTAATTGTCTTATTGGTGGGAGCGCCAAAACGACAAGTGTGATTTGGCGTGTTGGGGTGTCGTCGGGGAAAACAAGAAATATATCAGTTGTCGTATTGGCGCGCTTTAGTTGTCATTTTGGCGTGTCTGTGCCCTTCACGCCGAAACCAGCCTAAGTATTTATCCAACCTTGGATTCAAAATCACCATACATCGCAATCAACTTAGAGAAACTATACATCCACTTTTATTTTCTGAGACATTTTTACTTATTTGTTATATATTTCGGACAAAAAATGACAATAAATATTTGAGACCACGATCTGAAAAATAACTGACAAAATAAATAATTGAGAATGTTATTTTGTGCAATATGTGCACTTGACCTCACTTAAAGGACATAATTTTATATTCTTTATTTGTAATCATGTAACGAGATATACTTAATAAATTTTCTGTTCTGTTCTGTTCTGCATAGCGACATTAAAAACTCCTTCTGTCAGTTTAAACTAGTCGGTTGTTTAGCGACCGTGCTTTAGATGTTTGCGTTACTGTATAAACAAACGAGAATTCATTCTTGTTATCATTCAGCAAACATGACAATTTGCTACTGATTTTGGTGCAGTGTTATTTACTACGCACATGATTGCTTTAAACGTGCAAAGAACAAAAACAAGTTAATGTTATTTTCAAAAAGTTGCATTTGATTTACACCCTTGAACGCACTGGGGATACCATTGAAGTGCTAAGTGTACCGGGGATAGTCATAAACCGATCAACTGGTTTTCCTATAAAACTGCTAACTCTAAATGTATCAGTATCGGTGTTTGGATCAGAATGTGACATAAACGCCGAAATAGTCTTATAGACGGCACTCTACATACATGTACTTTAACCTAGTTATTAAAAAAATCGTAATACTACTATAAGAAAGTGTATCGTGCATAAAATGCATGTTACCAGATGAAACGTCAAGGTCACATTTCGTTGTCAACCCTTGGTGTTTATGCTATCTTCATGCCCATCTAACATTTGAAATATATTTACCATTAAATCATGTATTATGTAAAACAAAATTGTGTTTGCTTTTGCTTCACACATTCACATTATACAAATGCTTCTACTGTTCCGAGAACAGAAAAACATGGCGCTAAATTCACAACTATTTGATCTGAAATAGTTCGACTAGCTGCTTTTATAAAAGGCTGACGTTCGAGTGTTTTATCTATTCAACTGCGAACTTCCATGGAATCAATGTGCTTTAAAACTCGTGGTTTTGAAATAATTTAGAGCTACTTTACTCAACAAACAACTCAAACACATACAATTAAAAGACGTATCGGTGAAGCAACTAGTTTGTGACAAAGTAAGCACAGTAGAAAATAATGTACCTACATTTTAAATCGCACAACATTGTACGGGCACCTGGGATAGTAAATAGTCTTTGAATAGGTACGCGGACAAATTCCTGAACCTACCATCCTCTACATTAAAGCAGTGCGTCGTCCAACGTGTTCGTAGCCATATCTATACCTGCTAATATAAGTTACAAATTTCTTACAAACTTCAATCTATGAATTTGTTGATAATTATATATTAAAACAGAAAAAAAATACGCTTAGATTGTAAATAAACTGATTTTAATGAGTTTGTATTTTGGTGATTATACGCTCAATGATTCAATCATTTTAGACAATCTGGTTTTCGACCAAACTCTATTGATATTTTGAAATTAAATCAACCACATTAGTTTTGTTTATGGTTGTCGAACCATGATGAATAATTTCTTCATAGTGTAGATGGCGATGAAGATTATAAACACATATATTAATGCTAATAAAAATTTGACTTGACTTGCATCCAAACGTTTAATTTGTAATACTAACCACTACGGTGAAAATGCATGACTTATCAATGTCCTAGTTTTCCGGCCGTGAAAGTGAATGAAAGACGTTGTATTGCTTATAACTGAATCCTTGTTAAAATCGGCCATGAATTGGATAGCGCTTACTTGTTTATTGTGTTCTTTTGGATTTATAAAAGAGATGCGCCCTTCAGAGGCGTTTCTAACTTTATACCTGACGGGAGAGTGGAAAAATCTTACAATTGAACAGGTTTCGAATGAAATATACCCGTGGTGGACGTATTCTTATTTAATATGGTTAGTGCCAGTGTTCCTCTTAACTGACTTTCTTCGATACAAACCGATTCTAATTGTAGATGCTGCGGCTGCTATAGGAACATGGGCTCTTCTATTGTGGGCAAAAGGTGTTGTCGCAATGAAGTTCGTGGAAGTGTTGTATGGACTTTTCACAGCTGGTGAGGTGGCGTATTATTCTTATTTGTATGTAGAAGTACCAAAAGAACATTTCAAGAAAGTATCAAGTTTTACAAGAGCTGCTACACTGGTGGGTAAATTTGTTTCTTTTCTTCTCGCCCAGATTCTATACTCCTTTGGGTTGATGGACTACTACGAATTGCATGAGTTTTCTTTCGTGAGCGTTTGTGTGGCGTTTACAATACCTCTTATTCTACCCTGGCCAGATCATTCAGAAATATTTCACAGAGTAAAACATGAAGATAGCAGTCAAACGGTTGAGACTACCGAGGTTGCAAATACTGATTCTCAGAACAAGACCCATATCAAAAGTGGGGCAGCAGGTTTAAAGTATGAGCCTGACAAGACAGAGACCACAGCAAGGAACGAACCCGGTAGTTTTGAGAACACAGGTGTTCCAGTTTTGTTGAAAATAATACAAATTGAAACAACCGGTGCCGTTGCACGGAAGGACATGAAACCTCAGGATTATGACGCACAAGAAGGCCAAATTAGCCACAAACATGTTCCAGATACAGACCGGTCTTCTGACGATAAATTACAAATGTCGTATAAAAGAATTGGCTGTCGTGAAGGATTTTCGTTCATTTGGACAGAAATTAAAATAGTATACACGTCTAGAGTCGTACTAATATGGTCTGTTTGGTGGGCTATTGCTTCTTGTGGCAACTTTCAAGTTCTTAACTACGTACAAAATTTGTGGGCCATAATCTCAGCAACTGACAGCCCAGGACAGAATGAAGACGTGTACAATGGTGCAGTGGAGGCAGCTTCAACACTGCTTGGTAAAACTAAAAATGATAATAACTAAAATGTGTTGCCTTGCTGCTTAAGTTGTCTGCAGTCCTTTTTTCTGCTTACTTGGAAAATTAAAACGTCAAAAGCATAGACAACTACAGTAAACTCCACATATAACGAACTCTATATGTTCGTTATATCCGGAGTATGTTATATCCAATGGCATTTTCATATTAAAGAATGAAGGAATAAAATCGGGCTCAGAACAGTTATTCCTTATATCCGAAATTGTGCTTTATCCGGAGTCGTTCTATACGGAGATCTCGCTGTATATTGTTTAATACATTTACATGTAGTTTAATTAAAACAGTGTAACACCTTGTTAAAATTCCAATTGAAGAAAACTTTATCTGGCTGCAAAAATAACTACACCATAGCTTTTATCTGAACTTAAGGTAACGCACCTTTTTCCTTAGTAGGTGCGGTGCATGCTTTTTCATTTTCATATCAAACTTTTTTCTCTTGGTTAGGATGCCATAACATTGTAGTATGAAATAAAGAAAAATATGAATTAGTGAACTATGATGAAAATCAGATACATTTTGAAATATTTTTTAAATATTATCCCTAGCAAAGACTGTGTGACAGGGTCAGTGGAAACAAAGGAACTAAAACACAGTTTACACTGTTATCAACAAACTCTTGTATCGTGAAAATGCATCAAATACATATTTTAAAAATATCTGTAAAAATAGGAGGGGTGTCTTGCAATAAATCTCCGACATTTTTATTTCTTTTCAATGGCTTTGTAAACAAACACTTTTACCACAAGAGAATGTTGATAGGCACTTAGACTGCATATTTCTCATTCGTTACCAGATGATATTGATATTTACAACTGTTTTTAAAAAAAACACATTTTACCCTTACCCAGCTTGTGGCAAATGATAAAACCTTTGCGACAAGTGCAGATACATGATAAGCCTGCACGTTCCTGGTCCGCTGTTCAGTCAGTAAATTTTCACTGACTCTTTTTTCAATAAATAACTATGTCAAATTTGAAAAAGGACAAGTCCATTTTTAACCAGGTTTTCAATTTTGAAAATCCTGGTTATTAGATTGGGGTATGGCGGGCGGATGGGCGGATGGGCGGATGGGCGGATGGGCGGGCGTCAAACGAAATTGTGTCCGCTCTGTAACTCTTCAACCCTTTGAAGAATTTTGATGAAACTTCAGACAAATGTTTACCACATCAAGATGACGTGCAGAACGCATGTTCCGCATGGCTGGCTCCAAGGTCAAAGGTCACAGTGACATTAACATTGAAAATCCTGTCCGCTCTGTAACTCTTCAACCCTTTGAAGAATTTTGATGAAACTTCAGACAAATGTTTACCACATCAAGATGACGTGCAGAACGCATGTTCCGCATGGCTGGCTCCAAGGTCAAAGGTCACAGTGACATTAACATTGAAAATCCTGTTTACATGATTTTAACTTGATTTGGCAGTCAAAGGTCATATCATCTTTGGAGGTAATTTAAAAAAGATATGATATATTATTTCATGTCTACTTTGTAACTTGTTTTTCACATGTAATTCTTCTGTGCGCAACTCCTCCTACATTTCTCAATGGATTTCAACCAAACTTTCACAGAAGTATTGTCATGAAGTGCCCTGGCGCATATTTTCCGGGTTTTGTGATTTGGTCATTTCTGACGGAATTATGGCCCTTTGTTTTTTTCACATGTAATTCTTCTGTGCGCAACTCCTTCTACACTTCTCAAGGGATTTCAACCAAACTTTCACAGAATTGTTGTCACCAAGTGCCCTGGCGCATATTGTCGGGGTTTTGTGATTTGATCATTTTTGACAGAATTATGGGCCTTTGTTTTTTCCACATAATGTAATATATATAGAGAAATACTCTTCTGTGTGCAACTCCTACATTTCTCAAGGGATTTCAACCAAACTTTCACAGAACTATAATTGTGAACTAAAAGAATTTTGAATATATAATGTTCTGCCCCTGGTCGTCCGTCCGTCCGTCCGTCCGTTAGCAATTTTGTGTCTCCTTATTTAAGTATATATAAAAAGGGAGAATACTCTGTTATTATAAAAGGGAGAATACTCTGTTATTACTGTCTATTTTTAGAATAGATTACCAGTCCTGTATACTTTGGAGTATTCTGTTACAGTAAGATGACAAAATTCTCATGAGACCAGCGGTTCAAACCCCACACAGAGCAAGTTTTTTTTTTTTTCTTTTCTTTTTTTTTTAAAAATTTTTGCCTGAATTATGGCCCTTTGCTTTTTTCCACATATGTTATATATAGAAGAATACTGTCACGTGCCCACTTCCTCCTACATTTCTCAAGATATTTAAAACCAAACTCTCACACAACTGTTGTCATCAAGTGCCCTCGTGCATATTGTCTGGGTTTTGTGTTTGGATCAATTTTGCCTGAATTATGGCCCTTTGCTTTTTTTACACATGTAATATATAGAAGAAGACCTTTGTTTCTTTTTCACATTATGTATATCTACTGACTTTAAAACACATTTGCGCTCGGCCAGCAGACTGGAAAATGAAAACCTGGTTTTGTGACAATTTCCTGTCACTTGTTTGTAGTTAAGCTGGGTAGGGTAAAAGCACGTGCTCTAGATAATTGCATTAACAAGATAATATGTACACATGCACCTGCTTTCATTTTTGTACTGGTGCCGAAATAGCGACAACTGCTGTAAATCTATATTGCCGGCACTGATCCAAGTCCAACAGGCCTTAACGGGCGCGGGCTCCAACCCTTCTCGGGATTCTGCAGATGTTAAAACACGGAAAAACGTTTGTTTACCCTTTGGTTTTGTCATTGTTTTCATAACATTCACATTTAACTTTTGACACAACCTTTAAAATACCATTTGGACCAACACTAGTACAAAAACTTGATGTTTTACTTTTGGCGGCTATCTTGGAGGCGATCTTGAACAACCCACTTACACCAATTTGGCGGCTATCTTGGAGGCGATCTTGAACCCACTTACACCAATTTATGCCGCTTAAGCTGCTGGTTTCATGAACTACTAATCTTTATGAACATTTGGTATAATAGCATTGCTTTAAACTTCGTGCAGAATCCTACGGAAGTCTGAACATATCGCAGAATATCTTTAGAATGTCGATATATTAACGACTGATACATCACGAGTTTACGAGAAATATTTCGATAGAAATATTATAATAATTGGCACGTCGTTGTAAATTTCATAACGCTTATTGTCGTATCATAGGAGTTAGTAAGTAAATAATTCCTTAACATACTTGTTGGGACAAAACATACCGACACACTGATACAATTTTAGTAGAGCGTTGAAAAATCTCATGGACATTTTTTGTTAGTACAAAGTGATTCAATATTTGAGTATACTTCTTATGTATGCAGTTATTATTTTATGTTTGAGTATACAGTTATTAATCTATGTTTCTTTTTAGGCAGTATTACAGTTCTGCTTGTCGGATTCCTACCAGTTGATTGGTCGAAAAGGGCAGAATTTTTTATGTCCGTCGTTTGTGCAGGGAATGCAGCTTTTCTTGTTGTGATGTCACATACTTCAAGCATTTGGGTTGCATACGCTATGTACGTTCTCTTCAGAACGTCATATGTCACTGTTATTACCATAGCAACGTAAGTAATTTAACTATATCTTTGCTGAACAATTTTAGACAATAGTTTTAGCCAGAAACCGAATTGCTAAAATGTACCACTATATTATACGACGCTGATACTCTATCAACAAATGCAAGGAGTTTTTACGTTCATTCTACCTTTGCAGTTATAGCTATTTGGTCTCTCTTCATTATGTTAAAGAAAAAGCTGTTAATTGCGCACATAATGTACACTACTATATTATCCTGGTAACGGTGATGAAGCAAGAAGTCGTCCTTGTTGCACTATGTCAGCGTACGAGACAAAAATGTTACAGTGGCTTTTATAAATGTTAAGTAAAGAATTACATTTGGTATGGTATATTCTCAAGTCCAGTGCATCTTATCTCTAGATAAAGTTCTATGTTAAACATGCATGTCTCTTTTCTAAATAGTAAATAGTGACGTTCCTGGATTTTTACAATCAATACAGTTCTATGACATTCCTCTGTATTTAGAGAAAATATATAGAGATATTATGAGAACATTTGATATTTCAGAGCTCAGATTGCTCAGCATCTTATCAAACAGAGGTACGGTTTGGTTTTCGGATGTAACATGTTTGTGTCCCTTGTCATTGAAACTCTGCTTACCCTTATCGTTGTGGACAAGGCAGGTCTAGGCCTGGCAGTCGTAGATCAGGTCAGAACAACATTCCAATCTCTTAGTATGGTTTTAGATTCAATGTAAAAGAAAATGACAACATTAGTATCGCAGATAATTGTTCTATCAATGCAACTCTTGGAATTAGAGTTGTGTATATTAGAATAACATTTGAAAATTTTACGTAATCAGTTATTTGGTTCAATAGGGAACGCATTGCTGCGGTATAGCGTCTATTTGCTTTGAAACTATCCCAGACATTTATGCTTACCTCACCACGGAGTTATTTCAGTAAAGTTTGTCTGCCACACACTGGTTCGAAACTTCCGAAACTGAAGACCGTAAAACACGGTCGAACAGCTCCGTGTTTGTTTTATTTATATTGCTTACATTTTTATGTTGGTGGCGTTGGTCTAAATTTGCTTTACTTACAAATCAACGTTTATGCCACATTTTATATATTGAACAATGTCATAGTATCTTTTAAATTTTGTTTAAAGGTCTTCCCTGTTCTTTTACTCATTAGCTGTAAATATAAAGCAAATGCACTGGTTTTTTTCTGTTATATAGTTCACAGTATACGGTGGTTATTTCGGCGTCATCTCCGTGGTCTTCTTCGGCGCTGCTGTATATCGATGCTGTAGACATTGACAATGTATTGACAATCTAGATTAACATGGCAGTACGTAGGCTAAGTATAACATTTTGGATAATGCGTTGTTTTGCTGTTGATGTTTTCATTCCTGCACTTTATGGATGACTGTTTTTTTGTTTGTTTTGTCTTTCTTTTTTTTTTCCTTTCAGTAATATAAATTCAAATAATTTGACAACAATTCACATCAAATCTTTAATATACACATACTATATGGTAATTATTCAATATTCTCAATTCAAATACCTGACATATAAGTATACATACCTCAAGGCTTTTTTTAAAACGATGAATAAAATGAGAAATAACAAAGAAAACATATCTTAATGGAAGTAACGAGTTCAAAAGCAACAACATGTTCTGTTTTTGATAAAGCCACTTATAGTGACAGTATCCAATGACTGTTTAATGTATGATGAGTCATCTTAAGCCATGACTTTCAGACATTATCTCAATGTAATCTCTTCTCTGTGCAGATCTAGGGGAAGGATATTGGCATGTACCTCACAATCAATACAGCTGGCTTTACTAGTACTGCCAAGGCAGAGATACAAACATATTCTTTGGATTTTTCAAGGATATGTAAAGCATTTCAGGTGCAATATACTCTAAATGTGGTAGCAAAATACTTTTGTACAACTATACTATCTGGAGTCATTTAAGTCCAATATGCAAAACCACAATCCTCATAGCGATTTATAAGGGGAAGTTATCAGAACCTGAGAGGAGTGTTGGGGTTACAATATGTTCAATAAGTATTCCAATGCAGTGACGTAGAATGACGACTTTTCGATCTTTTCTTTGTATGAGATGCTATGTCGGAATATGCTATGATTTGTAACTTTTCCAATATAATATTAGTTGAGAAGCAGAGTCTTTTTTGAGGAAAATTTGCTTATAAAGGACTAAAAACTGGAGTTTTAGTTTTATTCAAAAGCGTATTTTGAATCAAGGATCAGATTTCTTCAAGGGATAAATCATGATACAAAATGTACGTCTTTCCAGGTTTGGCGTTGAACAGGTGTGCTCCAACAAGCTTACCATTTTAAAATCCGATGATGACTTTGGACATAAATTTAAAAACTTGTACTGTAGCCCTAATTTTACCGGCGAAACTTTGACCATTATTACTACGACGTTGCATTTTTTTCTATATATAGTAGTGTTATTTTTTTTTCACTGATATTGCAAACAAATGGGTTACACTTTCTGAAAACGCTTTTTCTGAAACAGAAGAAAGATAAACATAAACAATAGAACACAGTTCTACCAATACTCTATCTGTAAATCCATTATGGTCAGACTGGCTCTGTATATGTACCCTGTTTGCACCCTATAAATGGTCTGTTATCTAACCAGAGTAATGTCTGGAATATATGCTTCACAGTTTGAACATTGTGGTTTCATAATACACTTATAAGTTTGTGATAATAAGATTTGTTATCTGTTAATAAATCTGGCTAGAGTATATATTGATGTTTGTGATTTTTGCATCTTTACAATTGCATACATAAAAGAGCTCATGAAAGTTATAAGTAGTCGATATGAACCTTAGTTCTAGTATAGTTTCTGTCAACCACTGGCATATTTATATTGATATGCAGATCTACAGCTGTATATTTACTATAGTTGTTCACCATTAGTAACGGAGTATGAAGAGTTCCTCTCCTTATGTTACATATCTGTATAGATGCGCATGTCTAATTTGTTTGAGACATGTGTACCCGTGTTTCCAATATATGAAAATAAAATCACGTATCATAATGAAAGACCCAGCTCTACCATTCTACGTTTCACATTTCTGTTTCTCCTTGAACAAAACCATCGTTCCGTATTCCACTGTAGCTTTTAAAGCGCGTATTTTTATTCAAAAGTGCATTTTCTTCTCGCTGAAAATTGTCACCGTGGCCATGGTCTATGTTACCATGGTTACGTGTTGTGTTTGTATGTAAAACCACTGGATTAATGTCTTGTAGGCCGTCTGTCGTTTCTATTTGTGCACTATTTTCCTCGTCCATCTTTTGTAATTCAGATTTTGATAGGTGATGCACGATCCCGGCACCGAAAGCGTCACCTAAAACATTGATAGCCGTCCTGAATCTGTCCCTGAAATAAAGAGAGGTAGATTCTAAATTTGACAGATTCTACCTGATTATTTCCATTCTTTATGAATAGTGAGTAGTTAGTGCCTGAAGGCTTTTGATAAAACAATCTACATCTACGTTTGAGGAACCATAGGTGCATTGGTAAAATGAACTGTTGAAGTCTACCGCGTGAACATAGTAGACAGAATGCCACAGATTCTTCATGGATCAAAAGTTCAAGGTCAGAAAAAATATGGTTAAACGTTTCACAAATAAATGCCAAAAACCGCAGTG
>JAFMSR010000005.1:45688128-45760269 GCA_022818135.1 Saxidomus purpurata
TGTTTCGACGTTTTTTTAACAGTATGCAGATGTTAGAAGCAGTAATCTGTTAAAATTCCCTGCATATACGTACAGTTTGGTTCATGTATTACATGTAGTTTCAAAGCCCATTAGAAGTGAACTACTTTTGTGAGTGAGTACCTTTCTTGATAGTGTTCGTTGTGAACGATCTATCTAACAATATCAAGACTAGTTGCATAAAGAGATATGAAGCTTTATCCCTCTGAAAGTGTTTTCTTGAAACTCTTCTACACTATATATAAGCATATATTACAGTGTGGATCAAAGGTCTGGGGAGTGTTAAAACCTGCTCCCGTGTGACACCTTTAAGTGTAACAGCTGTATGTTGCTTTACCTGGTTGTCGCTACGTGTTCTGAAACATTTGGGCAGCTAAGGTAATATTTACTGGACAGCGCACGTTAAAACCTACTGAATCAAAAACATGAAGTGGCCCAGTATTGCAAATCTGCAGCAATATTTGAAAAATAATAACCTTGTTAATAATTCAGAATTCTTGCGTAGATCTACGTAACACCACCAATATGTGCTAAACTAGTGTGTTTCTTTACATAACACCCAAGAAATCATTAAATAGTGCAACTGACAACGTTTATATTTATACGTAAGTACGAGATATTTAAAGGTAATTAAATTGACTGTAAAGATAAATTACGGGCAAGGTAAACTTTAAAACACACTATAATTGTTACCATATAACAAGTTTGACGAGTTCCATGGTCACCTCACAGAGACAGATGAACAGGTCTATCAGTGGTCTCCCCCGAGGTCCCATCCGCCCCAGGACTGCGCCAAGGAAGATAGAAAACACGACCATACCGAGCACATTTAAGCCATCTTCCTTCACCAACACCGGCTCGTATACCTTTTCTGGCTCTGAAAATGCATAAAATATGCGATTTGTTATATACCTTGTCGAACTCAAACGGTTAATTATGGCAAACATGAATATGGAAATGAAGTAGATCTATCCGTCTAACAGTTTTAATTACATTGTATTATACAATGGTTGATATTTCATTTTGTTCAATAACATGTCATGTAATGCAAATGTAACACGCAAAAAGAAAGTAGTGTGTCATAGTTTCAATTAACTAACAGGGTGAGTAATAACAACTAGAATGTTATTGATGGTATGTTGTAATTTACTGTAAAAGCTGAACGTTAGAGATAAGGCCACAATAGTACACATGTTCCGTGTCCCTGTAAGCAGACTTGCAATAGAAACCAAAACTGTCAACATTAAAAAACCCACTGACCCCAACGTGAAGACAACTAACCTGGTCTGACGCCTTCTGCGGGAAGCTTAGGTCCTTCTAAACCTGTGGTATTGACATCGACAGCTGTCGTTGTAGCAACAGTTGTCATGGTTACAGCATCATCAGACTTGACTACATCTGTCTCTTTCAACACTTGTTCAGTCAGTGTCTAGATATAATTTTACATACAATTATATTGGCATGTGTGTCTCGTAGCACTGGTCTAGTTATCACGGCATTTACTTTACAATTAAACGGACCTGGATTCGAACCACGACCAGGTCAGGTCAGGTGTGACTTCATCCGACAAGATACATACCGCCG
Organism: Saxidomus purpurata; assembly: GCA_022818135.1. NCBI lineage: Eukaryota > Metazoa > Mollusca > Bivalvia > Venerida > Veneridae > Saxidomus > Saxidomus purpurata. Next base: position 45,689,731 of record JAFMSR010000005.1, read on the forward strand.
AGTTCAACCAGCTGTGACTGTGGACTGGTGCCGGTATTGAAAACTGCTGGCATTTTCTTTCAGAATGATTGGTTCGATCACGGATGAGGTCTCGAGAAAAATTGACATAAGTTGTTTCGGAATAGAACTTTAAACAAATCATTAAAACCTCTACATCTAACGTATAGAATAAATTCATTTTTAGTTATTTTATTTAATTCCCAATCAATGGACCTTCGTTTGAACAGTAAGTTATGGTCCGCAATTCATTTTAATTCGTATTTTACTACTTGTTTATAATTGTAACATGTAACACGTACTGTATAAAACACAAATTTATGTGTCAGGGCTTGCTCTGACAACTTTAGAGAGTGAATGTTAAATGATCTGGTATCCGAATTAGGTATGAGAGAAGACGTTGCAGACATGCTGTACTAATATGGCATAATGTCCCATTCATGTCCAAACCATTTTCTTTGGTTTTTTGTTGCAATATATAGTATTTTTAATCAGCGTTTATTCAGGCCTTTTTATTATCTAAGCTGTAACAACTATATTACCTTTCTAAAACACATTTCTACGATGTTGTCAGGAAAGCACTGTCTGAAAAGTAAAATAAAGAATGAAAAATTCACAACATACGGACGGTCAACAGAAGCTACCAATCAATAACGCTAGAATTGTTCAGATCGCACGAAAACCAGTCTTGCAGATGCAGTCGTTAAAAGTTGATTGCATTAATTTATATATTTGTGAATGGCAACTCATTGAATTTTACTCCGACTGTTATTACTCAACCCAAATATATTTAATAATTTGCCGAACATTGTACATTTAAAACCAGAGAAAGGAGGAACCAAAGTTCAAAAGCATTAAACTTTTAATTGTTCTAAAACATTAAGTATCAATTATTGAGACAGATTACAACGTCAAAAGCATGAATAAATATTATTTATCCGAACTTTACAAAATTGACATTAGCCTATATCCTCTGTCGTTGTACTTCATGTTTGTAGGACAGCAGTGTGAACACCCGGGGTGTATTTTTAAAACCTATAACAATGACGGGTAGGGTATTAAATTCTTTTATTCAGAAGATTTTATACAATGGAAGTTTTGTGTCACTGACCTAACGGATAGTGGTCAATATTAATATTCTGTGATCATTCGCGAATATGTTATCAGCTTTATAAATTTGTGTTCACATGTTTTCGGAATAAAAATGTCTTTCTTCTTGGAGTAACTTATCACGTGACTTATGATGCAATAAAAATAACGAATACTCCAATACCTCCATGCATCGATGAACTTAATATTTACCCATTCATGCATTAAATAAATGAAAGCTAAAACGTATTTTTCCAAACTATGGACATCCTTTGGTGCTTTGATAAATTGAACAAGGCAAAAGACTCGTGTCCCTACCATGCCGCCATATCTTTTTATTTTTGACTGCATAATATTAGTTTAATTGTGAGAATCACAAAAGGTTTCATGGAAAACCTATTTTGAATATGTGACATCCATTGGGCATGTGGCCTGTAATAATTGCAATTTTTCAGTTGAAAATAAGTACATGTAAGTGTAAACTTTTATTGGTTTTTAACAATAACAAAGAGTGGTGAGTCTTCATGATTGGTTATTATGTGATCCTTCATTAGAAGCCAAACTTAAAATGGCAGCAAAAGATTCGAACCCAATACCCCAAGAGTTTCATCTTTTACAATTTATTTAAGTCTTCCGTGTTTTAATTTATTGCTATAAAGACTTAGATGTTCACATACCTGATTAGATCAAGGAATGTATCCGCAGTGTTCACGACAAGTACTTCATTCTCCTGCATCGGTTCATCCGGATCAGACCCGCGTTTCCCCGGCTGTATTGCTACTGATAGCACTATACCTAGCACCACAGCGGCAAGAGTTGTAGTCAAATAATAAATCACAGCCCGAAGACCCATTTTGCCGGAAGCACGTGAATCGAGGGAAGACAGACCGGAAACGAGGCTTGAAATTATCAGAGGCACTATTAGAAATGTGAGCATGTTCATAAGTAAATCGCCTGGAAATCGTAAGTAAGTGATGTCCCTTGTAGTCATTGGTGGTTGAACAGCACGGAGACCAGCGCCGAGAGCGATACCCAGAATCAATGCAAGCACCAAGAATAGAATAAGTAAGTTGTTTAGAAGAACTCTTCGGACCCTGGCTGTAACAGTTTTCTTGTTTTCGTCAGGTGGGCTTGAATCATTCATATTTATTTCGTGAGACAGTACTGTTTTGAATAAAAAGAAAACACTAAAAAATAAATGGTTTGAGTTTCAAAGTATATCCATATAATGTTCAATAGTTATTTTTTTCAATAGTGTTCGTACTTTAGACTGTACATACGTGGGTTGTAGTTTATCCTAACACGTTTGATAATAATATTCACTATCAGCGCAGAGAAGATAAATTTATACACTTAGATCAATACAGTCGTGTAGCTAGTACGTTCACTCTTTTCTCAGATTCATTGTATAACATACCAGTTTCAATCAAATAGCATTTATATAAAATAAACTGTGTGTTGTCACCACTACATTCAGGTCAACGCATAACGTGGTCAGTGACATCTGCACGACTTAAAATTGTTGCCCTGCACATTGAAACGGGTAAATGGTCAATGTCCTTTTGCTGTGTTTACTTATTTGCCACGATTAGTCAATGCATTTGAAAGCCTCGAAATTTTTCACTATTTCATACACAAATTTTATTGTTTTTCCTTGGGATTTGACATCCGATTCAACAGTATTTCAGTTATTCTTGCTGACAGTTAACATGGTTAACCTAGCTAACATTTATGGGAAGGTCAGTACATCAGACTCCAACTCTCTAAAAGAAACTGACAAGTTTCTTACAATAAATGATGAAGTCGGTAGCAGGGCTCAAACCTGTGACGCTCAATAAATCAACAGTTTGGAGTGATTCCCTGACAAAATCTAGAATTTTATTCGCCAAAATATTCAAACAGTTTTAGCTTTTAGGGTCGTTTAATGTCCGTCCGTCCGCATTTAGTTTGTTTATACTCTAGCATAGTCGTTATAAAACTTGAACACAATGTATATTGCCACAAGACCTCGGATAAGTTCGTTTATGGGCTTGATCGGATCAGTTTTCCTGAATTATGGCCCCTGATTCAACAAAAATACAGTATTTAACTATGTTTACACTCAAGGACCTTCATTTTTTTCACTACATGTAATTCTAACCATATTTATAGAGAATGTGTTCGGAGGCTTGGTCAGATTGGCTCGTCCAGAGTTATGGTCCTGATTTAACAAATATTGCAATATTGAACTATGTTTACACTTTAGCACCTTATTTCTTCACTAATCCAAATCAATGTTGAAACCACGTGGCCTAGAACTTAGATATTTAGCATGTAGCATTGCCTAATAGACCTCTAACAAGTTTGTTCAAATCACGAACACATTTTACGAAGGCTTCTTTCAGAAAATCTTCTTCTCAAACCCACAAGAACCAGAGCTTAGCTAATTAGTATACTGCATTGTCTAGTGAACCTCTACCAAGTTTGTTCAAATCAAGCCCCCCGGTGTAAAAAATGACCACGCTCACAAGGGGTACCTTGTCTGTTAATAGAATTATAGGATAAACCTAGCTTCCATTGACTTCCTTAACAATTAATGACTTCCCATAGCAATCAGTGACTTCCCCTAGCAACCAGTGACTTTTTAAGCAACCAGTGACTTCCTTAGCAACCAGTTTTTTCCCTAGAAACAAGTCACTTCCTTCGCAACCAGACTTCCTTAGCAACAATTTAAGGGGGGCGGTAGTGTAGAGGTTTAGAGGTATAGTTTATACCAATTTATTTATTCTAGATTGCGAAACAAGTTCTTACAACTTATATCAATCGCTCTCGAGACTCATTCCAGATGGAATCAACCTCGAATAGAGAGAGAGGCAATGTGGAAATATTTGTGTCTTGCCTAAGGACACTACCGAAATGTCAATGGTAGGGATCGAACCCTGGGCCCTTCAGATCCTGAGGCAAACGCGCTACCATTGCGCCACGGCGTTTAGAGGTACACCGCTCATCCCGGACGTGTTGCGGGTTCGAGCCCAACATGGGTCACGACCGTACCTCCTCATATGACACATGTACTGGTTTTTCAAGGAAGTGGACTCGATAGTGACTCGATAAGCTACAAGCTTTCTTCAAAATCGAGCTAAAATAAATTAGTATTAACTACTTCCTTAGCAACCATTGTCGTCCTTAGCAACAAGCAACACTTGTCTTTGGCAATCACTTTATGTAGTGACCAGTTTTTTCCTATAGCAGGATGCCATGTATAATTTTTTTTTTGGGGGGGTGAGGGGGGGGGGGGCTATAAGGTTTTACACCTTGGTGTAAACCTTGTTCAAACGTTGAAGACAGGTAAGAATTTTTTTCCATATTAAGTTAGTTGTTGAACGGAAGTTGGTAGCTTTTTAACCGCCAATGAAATGATAAGTAGAATGTATAACATTTTTTTAGTTGAGAAATTTCCTCTGTAAGACAACTTTTAATTATATAATACCGAATAAAAAAGGTCAATAAAATACTCTTGCGTTTTCAGTCTTTCTTAAATGGTTTTATAATTTTAGTACGTAAATAGTTCATATCTATCAGCATAATATGTTGTTACCCCAAAAATAAATTTAATTATAAGTGGAGAGTAATTATACTTTCTCGATCAGTGAATAACGTTCAATATTTCGAGTATAACATATTTGATAAGAAAAATACGGATTAAGTTTATTTTCTTGACGCAGATTACGATCACAATTGGGGAGAAAATGTGCCAGTGGCCGGTTAGCTCAATTGGGAAATCATTCGCTCTGATAACCCTGTTACCAATGTGCCCTGATATCGCGTCCTGGTCAGGGTGTACACCTTTTCTCATCCTGTGGCATTCGGTGCATTCTGTCTGCATAAAAGTAACACATGACACAATTTTTTACTATATAATCTAGCTACCAATTGCTTTTATATGCACTGTAAAAAGTTACCCGGGGTTATCTGTCCCGTACGGCGTTTTTACGTTCTAAATATAGATGACGGAGAAATCCCGTAAAATGAAAGGATTATGGGATACGCAGGAATTGTGGTGTAACATTTTGCACCGACGCATGCCGACGTCCGTACTTGACCGTGCGTCTGCTGGCTGAAAGAACAACAGACAGGTGTTTACAGCACCGGATGTACACCATGTTTACCGCGACATGGTATGGTATATTAGGGTTTTTATCGTTGGTGCCGGTTCCCATATGACCAACGCCCCCAGAAGAGTTTAGTTATTTTGGGTTTCGGGGGAATAGTGCAAGATACAGAAAGCGTCCCAATTCCAGAGACACTTCTGGTTCTTTATCATGCCAGGTTTTCACCCATACATGGGACCTCGGTTTTTTAAGTCTCATCCGAAAGACTGTTAGTAATTTTAGTTGGTCAGCCCTGCGGATCGAACCCACAACCCCGAGATTACAAATCTCGTGCTCTACCTATTGAGCTATCCGGGCTGACTTACCGCGACATGTTCTTCCAGCATAGATTTGTACAAAAAGTTAACAATTGTAATTACTAGTATGTCATGCTAAGCAAAGCGTAAACTGGCCGTTGCCGTCAGGATATTATATATTTTCTGAGAATAAAAATACAAACACGCACCGACTCTATCTGTTGTTACTCCATCATGGCATTGCATGGGAACATACCATGTCAGTCAAAATAACTTCAGCGATATACTACAGTCCACATGCTCATTTACGTCCACTATTCCTACTTTTTAAAACTCTTGTACTGCGAATTGATGATATTCCCAGTATTGAAAGTGAAAGGTTCTATGAGGCTTACACTTAAGTGATCCAGATTTATATGAATATATTGTAACATTTTCTGCACTCTTCACTCAAACGTGCTTTATCGCAAGCTGGAATTATATGACCAAAGTTAATGTGACCATGCACATAATGTGAACCTGGAGCCATATTGTTCAAATAAGTCATGTATCCGTGATGTTCGATGTTTAATTGTACGTCGTTATTCAGTTATTTATTGGAAAATCTATTTTATTTTTGAATAGCAGATATAATGATTGAAACAGCTGTTAGCTAGTCACAAGCTTCATATAGTCGTAGTGAGAACGAATACACAGGTGGTTGATGATCAGGTGATAACCGTCTGTGTATTCGATCTGAAGCTGAAGATACCTTGCGACGAGACCCGAATAAAGCAGTAAAATTTACAGGTTGTAACGTACTAAAAGCTGTATTATTCACTTTATCCGATTTAGGGGCACACCCTTAAAAACTGCCTCTCTTTGCGCTGAAACCAAACTTGTAAGTTAAACAAACATCCTACACTGTAACTACTTGGTAGCGTTTGACATGCCATAGGATAAATAGTTGTATGGCACTTTCTGATCAAAAGTTACAATCGATTTCAAAACTTTGAAAAGGCAGTTCTTGCCCCATGCTTATAGAAGTTTCTTAAGCTCAATCTCATGCTCAGCACGAAAACATGCTCAAGTAATTTGAAGCCAAGTCAAGTTATGTTTATTTTAATATAAAGATAAATAAGGTCAAGAGCATAGTTCTGATTAATGTTATGGAACCTGACTTTGTAAAAAATATAACTTGACCGTTACTGCATATTACTTGAGCATGAGTTCTTGCTGAGCATGAAATTGTGCTGAAGAAACTTTTATAAGCAGGGGACCTATAGCCTGACAGGTATTTACTCAACGACTCCCGCTATTTCGGCATGCATGTATGTTGTTACACTGGCAATTGCAACTGCACACACTCCTTAACTAGGTTATAGCTTTAACAACTTCAGTTTTTTAATATCAATTTTATGTCTACACAACATGACAAACTATAAACATTTTATATAAAACACTTTATTTAATCAATTAATCAATGTATCCAAAAAATAGTCATATGTTCCCACATCTAGAAAATACATTTGAAGAACACAACTTCATATCATTTTCTTTTATCATCGCAAAATGTTATGTTATCACCGCATGAAACATCATATCATCCTTATATATTTTCTTCATGATGCATCATATACAACCTTTTGATAGAAACATCAAATGTGCTAAGGACATGTCATTGTGGAGTATAACAGTGTCAACGAGCAGTTACACTGACCACAAACAAAATGTCTCTACGTTTGTACTCTATGTTTGTATGTTAATACTAATCTGATTAAAGCGTTTTCATAAAATCCAGCTTGAATGGACAAATTAACATGATCAACATGATCATTAGACAACCATATGTCTCTGGAATATTTGTTTGTTCTTACAGTTTCATACAATAACGCTGTTTCAACACAAAATTTAGATAAAAAAAACATGTGCTTGTGTACTAACTGAAATTAATTTGTAATTGCATCAAAATAGTAATGTCGTTATATTTTACATAACTTTGTAAACTGATGTACTGAGGTTCGGTGCTCGATATTTCGTCTAAAGACATTTGGTCGAATTTAATGTTTTGTCTACTGAATTTTTGTCGAAGTGACACAATGTCGAAATGAAACAAAGTCGAATACGTCATTTCGTGTAAGTTATATTACATTTACCGTTCAAAATGGTCATATTTACTTATGGTCAATGATTGATGCAAAAAACATAGTAGATGCTTTAAAACATGTAGGAAATGAGTTTTATCCAGTTATTTCTCTTATTGACAGACGCAAATTAAAATATTCGTAACTGAAAGGGTGGATAGGACAGTCAAAAATCATACTCACAGATTTTCTCTCTATTCAATGGGAATATAACTGCTATACGGCCTCATATATTTTGGTTATAACTTTCGCAATGTTCGTTTTTCTAGGAGTATAAATTAAGGATTAATACCTTTCGATAAAATCTGACTAACTGTTACAGTTGACGAAAGTTTGACTCGACTAAATGTCTTTCGACCGAATGTCATCGTAGCACTGAGGTTACCTTACTGTACTACTGCACTGTCGAGAAAACAAATTTTATAAAATATACATTTAATATGAAATCAATCAATTATCAATTATATATGCAATATATATGAATCAAATAAATAAATAAATTGAAAAAGGTACATAACTGAGTTCAACTGACATGCACGGTCTGCACGTGCTCATGTTACGGTCCTGGGAGACTTTCTGCTTTTAATTTAATTAAACATACACATTAATAACTGAGCTAAAACTTTGCCATAGCACAAAGTAAATCTGAGGGCACGCATACACTTTATATAAGGGACTTCTACTTTGTAGTTTAATATAAAGTTGTTTGAACAATTTGTGAGATTATTAAAAAGTTTAAAAACTTACAAACCGAATCAACAGGTAAATTGAGCGGGCTACTAGCGCAGCTATGCAAAGAAAAATCTCCCGACTTACTTCGATTGACTAACCATTGAAAAAACTCTCAAAAAAGTCAGGTAAATTTTTTTAGTATTTACTAAATGAAATGTTTAAATGGTTCTATTTTGAATTTCAAATATCTGTCATGGTCATCCAAAATTACACTATTCCCTCGTGACTAGAAATAAATGTTTAGCACAATATAAATTAAATACAATAATAACAACAAATATAAATAATTAATCTATACTTATTAAGTATATACAAATGAATTAACCTGAGCAAAAGGGCTTAATGAGACAGTTTAATGAAAAGAGAAATAAAGGAAGTGACAAGTGGTTTAGGAACACACCCAAGTCATGGACGTAACTGTTACCATAAACTAAATAAACCCTACCAAGTGCATAAGAAAACCCCGGGTTGTCTGTGTGGAAACTGTGAAATATTTCCGTTATGACGAAATGAAATAGACCACAGATAACCACAGCAACTAAAAGACGAAAATAAAGAAAGCAAATAATGATAATAAACATCTACAAAATTTAAAGTCAAGATAATATTATATGCAATGTATGGAGAATTCCCACGCTGTCCGAGAGCAAGGACTATCAACTCCGTATTCAGGTTTATCCAAACTAGGTCGACAAATTAATAATGCAGTAGAAAACAAAATCAAATATGTGTCATCACGGAGTCCAACATGACCCGTAATAATCACTTTTTGCATCTTATTATAATATATCTATATGTTTAAAGCAAGTGAAATAGCTTCACCTACAGAATCTATACAGCGATGTCACCTACAGAATCTATACAGCGATGTCACCTACAGAAGCTATACAGCGATGTCATGCACGTTTAATCAAGTCGCATTTTAAACAGAAAGTAAATTTATATAATCAAGGCAAGCATGTGTAACAATCACATACAAGGTACATAGTATGCATCACCATGCATTTACAATAAAATATCATTTTATGAACAAATAAATATAAATATATACAGGTAAAAAATAAGTTATTAACATTAAACACAGTTATGACACCTGCACTAATCGATGCAGGACACAAATACACCAAGATATGGTACATGTATCATCCGGTCCTTGTTAAACGGTTTAGTTACAAAGTGAAGTTTTGCTTATAAGCCAACAAGATCTCCAGTGGTTTCAGAGAACACGTTTTACTATACACATACCGGCCTACCTTTACCACAGATCTCCTACAGCTAACTAGCAAGCCTGGGCTGGTTTCCAGTAACATCTCAAGTGATTTCTTAAATATTTCAACTTAAGTAAACAAATTGTTTTCAATTATTAGCCGATACATGATCACTGTAAACTATAACATATTTATTGTAGATTTGATATTCTATGCTACAATGCATTCACTTCTTTTTAAATTACCTTCTTATATCTTAGGATTTAACTTAAGATACTACTGGTATGGTACCCCTTACCTCCCTGAAATCATTGTTCAATGTTGTACATGGTTCATTTACGTTAATTAGATAAAAATATTTATACATGTATCATTTAGTAGCACTAATAACATCAATCAAGGACTTAATAATGTTCATTTTGTCAAAAGAACATGTGTAAGATCAAACACTTAATTGCGCTGACTTCAGATATAAAGTTTCCAGCTGTGACCACTGCCCTATGTAGGATTTTATCACAATCTCGGTTTTCATTCTAATATAGAACTGCTTTACTTACTGAATCACTGATGCACATTCATCTTCATGTTTTCAGATATTATTAATTTCATATTTCATGTATATTAAAAAAATGAATGAGCTAGATTAATTGCAAAAAGATCACAGAAAATATCTACAGTTTTACTGTACATACACTTACTCAAGGGTGACAAGCATTCTACACCTTGGTTAACGAAGGAATTGTGTGCTAAGCTTGTTACCCACATGTTTGCCGAAACAAGGTTCAAATATATTGATTTGATTGGTTAAATTTGAATCTGAGCTCATTTCCAGCCAACCGGAAGTCAGTGAATTGACAATGCCCTCAAATATATCTTCAAATATATTTTTCTCAGTTCTGGGAATGTGTGTTTTCTACATGCTAGTTTACTACAGTAATAAAAAATATTTTACACCCCCGGCCCATCCCCCATTTCCATATCATAATAACTGAAAAGTTTTGTGAGCATGGAGTTGGTGTTACAAATAAGTCATTATTAGGAATATTACTCTGATTATTTCAGGTGTCCAAACAGTCTATGTAAACATACATATTCATAGATCACAACAGCATACAATTCATCAATAGAAATTGGATTAATTTATCTGTTGACTGTAGTTTCAAAACATCTGTTAAGTTTTGTCATGACGAGGTTCCTTTATCAACATTACCGAACATATACTTGTAAATATAATATAAAATGGTATGTTGTTCCCCTATAAAGTCTGCGCTACGACTAGATAACAATATTGCACTTCAGCTAAAATGCCAACAGAATAGCCCCGTCTTTCTGTGACCCAAAGCCAAACTTCCTAAATAAAAATTCGGCCCCTATGAAGGCGAACAGAAGTATGTAGCTGTACAAATCAACTCCTCCAAGTGTAAAGCAGCAACTGGAAACATGACTAAATAAAAATCTCTATGTCGAGCACCTGACCCACAATGCATTGTTTACTATATCCGGTGTTACTCTTCCCTAGTTCTGCTGTAACAGTAGTTGTTCTAGTTCGTCTGCTGATCTATACAAGAAAGCTGCGGATTCTCTGTAGCCTGAAATCAGTTGTTTTATTGTTGAAATTTCGCTGGAGCTTAGCTGATTTTTTGACGAGGACTTTTTCATGCTTAAATCTGTTGGGCCTAGAAAAGAAAGAACAAGAATTAATGCATGATCTTCTACTTAAAAAAAATGATTGACCAAATAGTAAAACACCGCTACCGTTTATAGTGTTGGTCTAATTTCAAGCTACTTCAAACACAGTGAATGTTTCATTAAACACAAGGGTTTAAAAACGAATTCTCATTGTCTCCCTTTAAACGTCAGCGAACATCTGGTATATAAAAACGACTATAATACAGGCAATGTAGCCACTTGGTGAGTAAATGTTATAATATCAATTCTGCAGAGTACTACTGGAAGGACAATGCCTGTCTTTTAAACTGTAAATTCGTGTAGAGTGAAATCAATTTTCTTTTTAAATGATTTTAACAAACACGTACGCTCACCGTTCTGAAGACTTGTTGGTTGTATAGGACTATGCAATACAGGCGGGTGATGATGTGCCGGATGTTGGTAACCTGGGAAACCAGGACGGAATAACCCGTTTCCATTTGTGAAAAATGGCGGGAACTCTGGAGGAGGCCGAAACGCTGTTGGCGGCGGATGGCGGATGAAATCGGCAGTAGAAACCGTCACAGGAGTGTGGCGATCTACGTGACCTAGCGAGGGCGTGGTCGAGGTGAGCACTGACTGACTTATGTCACGTGACTGATCTTTGCTGCCGTCTTTTGCTTCCGAACGAGCTGGCGGGGATGAAGGTTGTGCGGAAGCAGACGTCTTCTGAGGTGTAGATAATGAGGCTTGGCCAGCCACTGTTGGAGGGTGATGAGTGATAGGCATTGCACTCGCCTGTAAAATACGTCAGATTATCATGACAAGTTTAACACCATTAAACTAGCATTAAACTGCTGTATGTAGTGTTGAGTAATTGTATTCGCAAGAACAATAAGGGACCATAAAAGTCATGTATTGGTACATCTAAGTTTTTAGTCATTTAGTATACACTGAACATTAAATTCTGGATAGTCTTGATTATAATCAAACTATCTATTTACAAAACTTATTATGGTTTTTGGTTTCAGCTCTATAAGAATCTTGTACAATTTATAAGTGAAGGGTTTACAAAATGTAAAATGAACAATAAAGGGGTGCCAAAACATTTTAGCTTAAATATCCGATTAGCTGGAGATTGTTATCAAAGGTAATGGATTCCTGGTCTTATTTCTGTTACTGGCTAGCAAGGAACTGTGGCAAGTTATAACAAAAGTCTCAAAATATTACAAAAATGGCAAGTTTAATTTCCGCCCAACTCCTGCATCATTTTAAAGTGTGCATACCGGTAGAGGTTCGAGGCCCATCCGCATTCTCTTAGCATTGATACTCTCGTTCTCGCATGCCTGCGCGAGGTAACTCTCAGCTGCTGCTGACGTCAGATGAGGTGGGGTAGGACGCAACTGAAAATATAAACACAAACCATGCTTAACCTTAACACACATATAGAGGCTATTGCAGATATATAACTAGGCTAGCTCGTTACAGTCAGACAAGTTCCGATAGACCACTTTATACTTGTAGTTTACCACAAAATAAGTAAAACGCAGAAGTTGGCAAAATGAGATCATTCAGGAAAGCAAACTTTGATTTTAATGCTATTGTGATCTGAAGTGTTAGTAAAAAATGTACACATGTACTGAATAATGACTGCTTTATGAAAATGAAAGTTTAACATTGAATATTTACCTTAAGTAATTTGAACAATTGACTCGCAATCAAATTAGATTATATTAAATATATGTCAGTGTTTATTCATACTACCCTATAGAAATAAATGGATCCACGGGGCCTAGAAATACGGTGGTTTTAATGGATAGCAAATAAAGCTCCCCTAAAAGACCTGATTGTAGGCGAAGAACTGATCTCACTTCTAAAAAAAACATTTCAACGTCGGTTAATCTAAGAGAAATTTTGTTTTATAAGACTGAGAGTTACCAGTCATCTCAACGTACTCATCGTGGCTGATGATATCTAGTCAAGTAGAGAGTAAACATGTTGAAATGTAATGGTGAACAAGGTGCTGACCATAATATAAGAATCATAATATATTTCAACAAAACTGTTCAGAATCAAACTTCAGAAATATACGTACCGGCTCCCAGCCATTTTCCTTTGACCTTCTCATCCGGCGGCAAGATTTGAGATATGTTCTAATTCTTTTTCGGGCTCTTTCGTGGAATTCCGGGAACTGCCGATCACAAGCATCAAGTATGGCTTGTACTTTGTCTTTTGGCTGTTTTGATATAGGAACCATTCTGTCAAGATTTTCATCGACAAACAACCGACAGAACATCTGTAATAAAGATAAATTTGTACAAGACCGCATAATATTAATTGCTGGACCACTGTACCTCGACCATCAAGTAATCACTTTTAAAATTAGTTTATGCAGCAATTGTCTCCCTTTTCTGGATATTGAACACAAATTGTCGCTACGTTTGTTATAATTACATTTATTACTCTTAACTTGATTTGACTATACAAGTCATTGAAAAACATATTAGGGAGCGTGAACATATCATGCCATATGGTACTAGAGTACAATTTTGATAAACGACATTAAAATGATTGCATTCAGTTAAGTTTGACATGTAATTTCATGTACAACTACTAATATATGCTGACATGTGTATTAACCATTTAACTTAGTGATCTACAGATTCAAAACGACACTTACATTGAACGATTTCAGCCTTTCAGGATCAATGTTGGACCCTAAAGGAACTTTATCCTCATCGTCGTCATCATTGTCCTCGTCTTCATCTTTTGCCATGGAATCATCGAGAGTTCCCGATTCGCTTGCCTTCGATGAAGTCTGTTAAAGGAAATGTGTAAGTAGACTAAAGGTACAGACATAAATGATGAAGACAGCTCTTCCACAAAACACTAATTAGTTTCAATCTCAATGTTATATGTCTACACTTACTGTGGACACCTGTACGCTATTTTAGACAAAAACGTTTTTAGTTGTTGGGTTGAAACGGCATGGTACACTTTGTTGGTATGTTAAAATTTAAAATTGATCTACCTTTCTATGCATGAGAGATTGCAAGATCACAAACCTCTAAACTGTCATCGTCACTATACTTCCTCTTCCGCTCCGGATGACCTTTGCTCTCGTCACGTGATGCCGGTGACAAGGAGTTGGGTGTATTACTCATGTTCAGCGGACAGTAATCATCTCCAAGAGGTACAGGTGTAGCAGACTTAGGGGCGGGGCTTGCAGTTCCGTTTTCTTTCACGGGTGTTGTTTCTGAAAATTATGAAAATGGAACGATTTACAACATTGTGCGCACACACAAAAAAAAACATATTACACGAGAGAAGTGCGTTTAATACGTACCTCTGAAACGAAGAAATGAAACAGTCGTGTAAGTATCTATTCGCTATTCAAAGCTTTCTTTTATCGTCTTTTTTTAAGCAGGGCATGTTGTTTCAAAATTACTTTGCAACAGTGTATTCGATTTGCTTCAAGTGGCAAAAGGAGAAAAGCGACGGCGGTTTGTTAAGGTCCCCTTTAAAAATGGAGTCGGACGTGTCCCCAGTCAAGTTTAAGTCGCATATTTACAGTATAATTACCCTCCCTACTCGATGCAAATCAAACTAGATTTTACCATTTTCGGTTTAGATACCAGAAGAAAAATCCTTGTAGGATAACCAAAGATGAACCAAATAAACTACCTTCCTGATTAGGAAAGACTCATCAGGAGCGTTATTGCATCTGAAGAAAGACTGTGAACGTTAAAGAGACAAAAATCTTCAAGGATCATGGTATCAAATTTAACAACGTTATCATATCTAATTCACAAGAGATCTTTTCATCCATTTCAACAAAACTAATTATACAAATTATCGGAATAATCTATAACAAAAATCATTTCTAACAACCTACAATCAACCATAACTGTTCACTGACAATTTAGCGAACCCTCTCCCGACATCCAGGTGCGCTGCGAACAATAAAAATGCAATCAATAAGAAAACCAAGTTTCCACAAAATCGTCTCCAGATTACAACCTGATAAAAGCCAGAATTGACTGGCAGATAAAAGGCCCTGTTCCCCAGACAAGGCAGTGTATTGATCTTCTATAAAACACTGAATTTTACCTTAAACTCTTTTACACCTTTCACGACCTTTGAACAAGGCGACAGAAACGGAAGTATAAATGAAACAAACATATTTGCGACTACTTTCTTGGAACAGTAGTCAACGCCTATTTCATTAATCAGGATTTCATTTAGTAGAAACAGCGTCTGACATACCATTTATAGACTCAAAATTACCATTAGTCTAATATCATCCCGAAAGTACAGTTTTTAGAACATACGGAAGTACATGTAAAACACTTGTTTACTTGCTTGCTAATGTTATAACATGATTGTTTCCGAAATTATGTTCAGTATTATAAGTACTGATAAGGTCCAGTGATACTCTTTTGCTTTTCCCCTTTTTGTTCTTAAAATAAACAAGATACATATATCAAATAAATAAAGACGTGATAATGTAATGAGGCATGTTTAATGTTGCCTCCAGGAAATAATGAAACCAGTAAGTCGATATTTACAGCACTCAAGGAATATTTACTTCTTTTTCTCTTTGTTAGCCGAATTTTTCATTAAAGGTTTCTTAAGTCACTAGAGAACGTTCAAAATAATCGCCATAGCAACAGGTGCTCGCGCGAGAACTCCTCGTTGTTCAGGCTCTGCGACTGATTTAAAAGCCTTCAATTTGATGCGGAGCGCGGGTCACAGTAAAAGCCGATAAGAACCGTCTTTATTGACTGCTCTCAAAGGGTGACATTGATTTTTATTCCTCCTTTTCATAAATCTGGGAGGTTCTCAATTCGTTTACCTGCTGATATTTTCCCCGAATCATAAAAGCTTCGTCATATATGACAGCGCAAAAGACAGATTTTAGGTGTCTGATTGATTTTAGCTTTAAGAAATTTGCGTTATCGCACAGAGACAAGTGGCTTTAAAATAAATCTTAGGCTCTTATAGGTTCCGGGAAATTCTAATTTTGGGAATTTGATGAAAGGTCTTAGCAGGAAATAGAGAAAACGTTTTAAGTAGCTTGAAGGAACCAAGGCATCTAACATTTTAGAAATGCAGTGACTTTTCAAAGGAATACTTTCAGGCTACCCTCATCATATGATAAGGTGGAAGTATGATTAGTATTTACTTCTAGGAAATATTATCCTGGTACATATATCATGTCACAATATAAACTTACTGAGCGCCCTTTAATATTTCTCATGATTTCCCCAAAAAAGTACATCAAAAACTGCCGATGACAAACAGGACATTTTCTTGCACTTCAATTGAAACAAATCCATTTCCAAATTAGCATCAGACGTAGAGTTTCAAAATGATATTCAAGCTGTTTTTCCGCCTGTTGTGTATGACTGATAGCTTTCCGAGAGCATTTTTCTCCAGGACTGGCTTATGTCTCCCAGAAAAGAAGGCGACAGCCAGAAAACATGAATTATGTATTTACCAAAAACGCCCTTGTTGTACCACTCTCTTGACGGGGAATGAGAGAGCAAGTTTTGATGAATCAATACTCACCAGATCCTAGTGTCTCTCCACAAATCTTCCAAATCCGTAGAAAATTTTCCCAAAAATTACTGACAGGCGCTTACATAGGAAACAGAAGCCTGTTGTGTAGTCAGATTTACTTGACAAGGATGTATCGGTGAAACCATACACCGACAGTTTGCACAGAGAGTTTATTGACATTGAACTAATATAAAATTATAAAAGACAAGGGCATATAAAGTCAGTAGCCGGTTACCGTCCCCATATTGTATGCACATTTTTGTACACAGTTTTCCGTTACTATTAAAGGGTATTCCTGACATCATACCATCAAATAAAATAACTCTTCTTTAAAAGTGAAGTACAGAAGTCTGTCAATCGAACTAACAGAGTGGTTAAGAAGTCGGTTCAGACTCGGGATATAAGAGTTGGACATTTTCAACAGACAGGAAAACAACTAAGGATGATACAGACATTTACCAGGGCCTCCAGGATAACAGCTGAGATTGAAACAGACATTTACCAGGGCCACCAGGATAACAGCTAAGATTGAAACAGACATTTACCAGGGCCACCAGGATACAGCTAAGATTGAGACATATATTTACACCAAACCCACAAGGATAACAGCTTAGGTTGATACATACATTTACCATGACCACCAGGATAACAGCTTAGGTTTATACATACATTTACCAGGCCCACCAGGATAACAGCTTAGGTTGATACATACATTTACCAGGGCCACCAGGATAAAAGCTAAGATTGTAACAGACATTTACCATGACCACCAGGATAACAGCTTAGGTTGATACATACATTTACCAGGCCCACCAGGATAACAGCTTAGGTTGATACATACATTTACCAGGCCCACCAGGATAACAGCTTAGATTGATACATACATTTACCAGGCCCACCAGGATAACAGCTAAGATTGAGACATACATTTACCAGGCCCACCAGGATAACAGCTTAGGTTGATACATACATTTACCAGGCCCACCAGGATAACAGCTTAGGTTGATACATACATTTACCAGGCCCACCAGGATAACAGCTTAGGTTGATACATACATTTACCAGGCCCACCAGGATAACAGCTAAGATTGATATATGCATTTACCATGACCACCAGGATAACAGCTTAGGTTGATACATACATTTACCAGGCCCACCAGGATAACAGCTTAGGTTGATACATACATTTACCAGGCCCACCAGGATAACAGCTTAGGTTGATACATACATTCACCAGGCCCACCAGGATAACAGCTTAGGTTGATACATACATTTACCAGGCCCACCACGATAACAGCTTAGGTTGATAAATACATTTACCAGGTCCACCAGGATAACAGCTAAGATTGATATATACATTTACCATGACCACCAGGATAACAGCTTAGGTTGATACATACATTTACCAGGCCCACCAGGATAACAGCTAAGATTGATATATACATTTACCATGACCACCAGAATAACAGCTTAGGTTGATACATACATTTACCAGGCCCACCAGGATAACAGCTAAGATTGATATATACATTTACCATGACCACCAGGATAACAGCTTAGGTTGATACATACATTTACCATGACCACCAGGATAACAGCTAAGATTGATACATACATTTAACAGGCCCACCAGGATAACAGCTTAGGTTGATACATACATTTACCAGGCCCACCAGGATAACAGCTTAGGATGATACATACATTTACCATGACCACCAGGATAACAGCTTAGGATGATACAGACATTTACCAGGCCCACCAGGATAACAGCTTAGGATGATACAGACATTTACCAGGACCACCAGGATAACAGCTTAGGATGATACATACATTTACCAGGCCCACCAAGATAACAGCTTAGGATGATACAGACATTTACCAGGACCACCAGGATAACAGCTAAGGATGATACATACATTTACCAGGCCCACCAGGATAACAGCTAAGATTGTAACATACATTTACCAGGACCACCAGGATAACAGCTAAGACTGATACATACATTTACCAGGACCACCAGGATAACAGCTTAGGATGATACATAGAATCACCAGTCCCACCAGGATAACAGCTCAGATTGATACATACATTTACCAGGCCCACCAGGATAACAGCTCAGATTGATACATACATTTACCAGGACCATGAGGATAACAGCTAAATTTGATACATTTACAAGGGCCTCCAGATAACAGCTCAGATTGATACATACATTTACCAGGACCACGAGGATAACAGCTAAATTTGATACATTTACCAGGCCCACCAGGATAACAGCTCAGATTGATACATACATTTACCAGGGCCACCAGGATAACAGTTAAGGTTGATACATACATTTACCAGGCCCACCAGGATAACATCTCAGATTGATACATGCATTTACCAGGCCCACCAGGATAACAGTTAATGTTGATACATACATTTACCAGGACCACCAGGATAACAGCTAAGATTAATACATACATTTACTAGGGACATCAGGATAACAGGTAAGATTGATACAAACATTTACCAGGGTAACCAGGATAACAGCTCAGATTGATACAGACATTTACCAGGACCACCAGGATAACAGATAAGATTGATATATACATTTACCAGGGCGACCAGGATACCAGCTTAGGTTGATACAGACATTTACCAGTGCCACCAGGATAACAGCTAAGGTTGATACAGACATTTACCAGAGCCACCAGGATAACAGCTAAGGATGATACATACATTTACCAGGGCCACCAGGATAACAGCCAAGATTGATACATAAGATAAGATAAGATAAGATAAGATAAGATAAGATAAGATAAGATAAGATCATCTTTATTTATAGTCGGTTTTGATACATTTACCAAATGCACAATGATAACCTTATAGGTTGAAAAAAAGCTAAGATTGATACATACATTTACCAGGACCACCAGGATAACAGTTAAATTTGATACATTTACAAGGGCCTCCAGATAACAGCTCAGATCGATAAATACATTTACCAGGCCCACCAGGATAACAGTTTAGGTTTATAAAGACATTTACCAGGACTACCAGGATAACAGCTTAAATGGTTACAGCCGTTTACCAGGGCTACCAGGATAAACGCTTAGATTGATACATACATTTACCAGGCCCACCAGGATAACAGTTTAGGTTTATAAAGACATTTACCAGGACTACCAGGATAACAGCTTAAATGGTTACAGCCGTTTACCAGGGCTGCCAGGATAAACGCTTAGATTGATACATACATTTACCTGGCCCACCAGGATAACAGCTTAGATTGACATATACATGTACCAGGGCAACCAGGATACCAGCTTAGTTTGATACAGACATTTTACCAGGGCTACCAGGATAACAGCTAAAATTTATACAGACATTTACCAGAGCCACCAGGATAACAGCTAAGGTTGATACATACATTTACCAGGGCTACCAGGATAAATGCTTCGATTAATATAGACATTTACCAGGACCACCAGAATAGCAGCTTAGGATGTAACAGACATTTATCAAACCCGAAATGATAACCTTATAGGTTGATACAGACATTTACCAGGGCCACTAGGATAACAGTTTAGGTTTATACAGACATTTACCAGGGCCACCAGGATAACAGCTTAGGACGATACAGACATTTACCAAACCCACAATGATAACCTTATAGGTTGATACAGACATTTACCAGGGCTTCCAGATAACAGCTAAGATTGATATATACATTTACCAGGGCCACCAAGATAACAGCTTAGGTTGATACAGACAAATAACAGGACCACCAGGATAACAGCTTAGGTTGATACAGACATTTACCAGGGCCACTAGGATAACAGCTTAGGACGATACAGACATTTACCAAACCCACAATGATAACCTTATAGGTTGATACAGACATTTACCAAGGCCTCCAGATAACAGCTAAGATTGATATATACATTTACCAGGGCCACCAAGATAACAGCTTAGGTTGATACAGACATTTAACAGGACCACCAAGATAACAGCTTAGGTTGATACAGACATTTAACAGGACCACCAGGATAACAGCTTAGGTTGATACAGACATTTACCAAAACCACCAGGATAACAGTAATAATAATAATAAAAACGACTTCATTTATATAGTGGATAATAACATTTGGCTAAACCAATTTATAATGTGGTCCACAGTTTAGGTTTATAAAGACATTTACCAGGACTACCAGGATAACAGCTTAAATGGTTACAGACGTTTACCAGGGCTACCAGGACAAACGCTTAGATTGATACATACATATACCTGGCCCATCGGGATAACAGCTTAAATTGTTTCAGACGTTTACCAGGGCTACCAGGACAATAGCTCAGATTGATACATACATTTACCAGAGCCACCAGGATAAACGCTTGGATTAATATAGACATTTACCAGGACCACCAGGATAACAGCTTAAGATGTTACAGACATTTACAAAACCCACAATGATAACCTTATAGGTTGATACAGACATTTACCAAACCTACCAGGATAACAATTAGGTTTATAAAGACATTTACCAGGATCACCAGGATAACAGCTAAGATTGATACATACATTTACCAAGGCTACCAGGATAAACGCTTCGATTGATACAGACATTTATCTGGCCCACCAGGATAACAGCTTAAATTGTTTCAGACATCTACCAGGGCCACCAAGATAACAGCTAAGATTGATACATACATTTACCAGGGCCACCAGGATAACCAATTAAATTGTTAGACATTCACCAGGGCAACCACTTGTGATGACTATTCGTATCTTTGTTACACCCCTTAACAGTGGTTAATGTAAATGAGATGTATATTCAAAGTAAAGGTTCTTCACATTCATAAAACTTATCCTTTTTTCTAAATGTTTTAAGTACCGTAGTTACTCAAAGCCTACAAAGAATTATACTTCCCTGATAGGAAACGCTTCTACAAACGCTTAGTTACTCATTCTCTGCAAAAAAGAGCTACTGGTGGCATAAAGAACGTTTAATTTATCCTGGTAATGTCCTATAAATGCCTACCTGTTTTCGTTTCCGGTTTTGGACTCGTCGTTCCCTCCCGCAAAGGAGAAGAGCTGGTTTCCGTACTCATCTCACTGTTTATGCTGGACATGCTCTCCTGGAAAGAAATTAAAAGAAATATTCTATTAGCAGAAAAGACATTTTGCATGCACAGTTGCTCTTTCTTAGGGTACACTTTAAATTCTGTGTTTGGCAGTAACATTTGGTAAAACAATACACACACCTGTAGGCAACCACATAGAACAAGAGGACCAATACGGTCATATACCGCATGACTGTGTAGCCACATTTATAATGGGCTATTTTAGGCTTTAAAATCTGCAGTAAACGGTCAGATCTGACCTGCACCTTTCAATACAAGATGACCTAGCCTCTATCCCAGACAATCGAACCAACGTCAGGTATATTAATACACTATAGCACACGCGTTATGTAGACCTTTTATTCATCCTGACAAACTTTCATGAAGACTTGGTTATGAAAAGATGCTATCATGTGAAGAGGAACAGGCTTTTTTCCTTTATGATCATATGACACAGTAACATCCAATTACTACCCAAACCAAGATTTCATCAAAGCCAATATACTGACAAGGTTTCTTGAAGATTTGAGGACAACAAGAGCTGCAACAGGCTTATTTTTAGTCCACATTCTGCAACTGGTATACGCTTTGACAAAAACGAAACCATATTCCAGAGGCCCTATATACTGAGGCTATATTTCTGCTCGATACAAGGTCAATGTACTCGAGGAATGGTTTGAACGTTTTCCCTGTCTAAAGTTTGCGAAACGGAAATACGTCTTTGATGTTATGTCTATTAAGAGTACTAGTATTATTTTACATGATCGTCGTTATTCCTAAAATAATTTAAAGTCTCATTAGCACTTTTGGATAAAAATACTTGCAGCTCTTATATTACCAAGATAGATATCACACTGACGGAATTGATCGTTATTTGTTCGAAAAACTTTCATAATGTCGCTTTTCAGTACGTGCTATAAATAATATCTTTATTTCAATTCCAGTGAGTCAGTCATGACCCATAAGGTATAACAGGACATATTGACAAGGACTACATCACACATATAAATATAGCACAGTGTTTATTTCAATGATATATTGCAGAAAATAAGAAACGCTGACAGACAACGCTTTTTCACTGAGAAGTGACAAAAATGTGAAAGAAATGTAGATCTATACGCCAACCTTGTTTTAGACTACACTGATCATAATTCTATCATTATTCTACCCGTATATTTATCGTCTATTTATGAGTATCTAAAGTGCTAATGAGACTTTAAACCTTTACAGGAATTGTTTATGCCGAACCTAATCTAATTGGAAATCTCGAGTGAATAACTGCGTGTATCTTATTACAAATTTATTATCATGTTTTAAAGCTCACTTTTCCTATCCCTCGATGATATAGTCCCAGATACATTATGGTATCATTTGCAATGCTGACATCCCTTTTCCCAAGTTTGCTAACAAGCTGTGTTGGATAAAAAGCAAATACTTCATCCAAATAATGTTTTCAAATAAATGATTCACACCCTGAGTTCTATACTCGCCAGGATTCACACATTGAATTCTATACTCGCCAGGATTCACACCCTGAGATCTATACTCGCCAGGATTCACACCCTGAGTTCTATACTCGCCAGGATTCACACCCTGAGTTCTATACTCGCCAGGATTCACACCCTGAGATCTATACTCGCCAGGATTCACACCCTGAGTTCTATACTCGCCAGGATTCACACCCTGAGTTCTATACTCGCCAGGATTCACACCCTGAGTTCTATACTCGCCAGGATTCACACCCTGAGTTCTATACTCGCCAGGATTCACACCCTGAGTTCTATACTCGCCAGGATTCACACATTGAGTTCTATACTCGCCAGGATTCACACCCTGAGTTCTATACTCGCCAGGATTCACCTTCTATAACCATTACAGGTTCAATTTCACACTATACAGGCATTCACACCCGAGTTCTAATCGCCCGAATTCATCCACCTTGAGATATACATTGGGTCACACCCTTCTATAACCCACGTTCAATTACACACACGATTCAACTAAGCAAATATCTCATTTTGAGATATACATTTCACCTTCTCAAACCACTATATGCTACAAAAGATAGGATTTTGCAACTTTCATACATGTCTTTGTAGCAAATTATTCTTTTTTCACAAGTAATTTTACCGTATAAATGAATAGTCTAGTGTATTATTTTCTCCATTCTAGTCTCTATTACCAGGGTGGCCGTGTTTAAGTATAAGTTAGTATTTATTAAGACAAATTTCAACAATTACAACTACAGTATTATATTTTAACGGTATCGATAAATACCGAGTACAGTCAAACTGCAAGTAGGCGGTGTCATGACGCATGGGTAACGAGTACATTCAAACTGCAAGTAGACGATGTCATGACGCATGGGTAACGAGTACATTCAAACTGCAAGTAGACGGTGTCATGACGCATGAGTAACGAGTATAGTCAAACTGCAAGTAGACGGTGTCATGACGCATGGGTAACGAGTACAGTCAAACTGCAAGTAGGCGGTGTCATGACGCATGGGTAACGAGTAAAACTGCAAGTAGGCGGTGTCATGACGCATGGGTAACGAGTAAAATCAAACTGCAGTCAAACTGCAAGTAGGCGGTGTCATGACGCATGGGTAACGAGTACAGTCAAACTGCAGTCAAACTGCAAGTAGGCGGTGTCATGACGCATGGGTAACGAGTACAGTCAAACTGCAAGTAGACGGTGTCATGACCATAGGTAGGCTATTCAAAGTGTCAATGTTGAAAATATACACAACCTGGTCATTCCCATGCGACATGGGGTTGAAACACTAACGTCAATGGGACACATCACTTTAAAAAGTCAGTTTGCACAAACACTCACAATCACACCAAATTTCTACTAGTTTCCAAAGGATCACACAAACCTTATACCCAGCTCCGGATAGGAAACCGGCGCTTAAATGAATAACAAATTGGTTTCTACAGACATTTTAGTAAAAATATAAACAAAGAAAACCTATGTCACGTCATTTACCACGATCTAGAAAACTTAATCAATACCGCGGTATTCATATACAAGCTATCAAAAACAGAATTTCTCATTTTAATAAACACTACCTTATCAATATTTGAAGGTTTTGTTTAACAATGAAATTCGCTAAACAACCTGGTACACTGTGTAGATAGACCGCGCAGCTGTCACCTCGTATAGTGTGCCAAGGGGGGAATCAATTTTTGACTGTTTTCCACAATTTAAGGTAAGCGACAGAACGCATCACAAAGGAATCAATACTGTACAGGTACAACGAGCTATAGCATTTACTTTCATCACAAGATCTCATTCTGTAATATCAAAATAATCATACACGTTTCCTGAACGTACAAAATATAGTCTAACAGCAGTTCGTGTGGAAGTTGCGGACGGGGCAGCTTATAATTCTTCAAATTTATATGAATTTAATATCACATCTCAATCTATGTGCTTTAACAATTAGAATTGATATGTCTCCCATAGAAATGAAATGTCGTTCAATAATAAAAGATGATACTGGTATCGCATTTTGTTGGATGTAATGGCGTGGTGGCAAAGTGAAGCGGTCTCATGTTCGAATAGTTTAAAAGTAAAACTGTGAGTTTAACGCCCGTTTCAATCATATTTCGACCATTTACAGGCGGGCATTTTATTTAACCATCAGAACCCGTGTTAGATCACTACCCTCCGTAGGAAACTACCAACTTTCTCACATAAAGAGAGATAGTCGGTAGCAGGGCTCGAACACATAACCATCAATCTAAGAGAATACAGAGACTCCAACCACTCGACCAAGGAGGCAGACCGGAACTGACCTCAGGCACGGAAACCGTTTGTGTCAGCCCAGGCGCCCCAAAATAGATTGGGCATCATGCGTGTCTTCCAGGCTGTAGATCGACTGAATACGATGATATATAACTTTAGTTTTCGCTGATTTTGGAATACACGATGTTATGCGTTAAAAGCAGGTGGTTACGGGTGGTCACGGGTAATGCTTTACCTCGCAGATTCTTGTTGATTTAATTTATACATTACTGCACTCAGTCATAATATACTCTTATGAATAAGTATAATTATGACTACAAAACCGAACTATATTCTTACACTATACCTCTATGACAGGCAAGTCAAACTACTTATTTGAAGCGTGTATGCCCCACTATAACCATGAGATGACCACAACACACCTGAACGTTAGACTACAGCAAGCACCTGTAAACCAGTTGTCCAAAAGATCATAAAATTAATCTGGGGGTGGGATAAAACTATTTGTAAATTTTAATGTCAGAAGTTACTGGATCAAACTTAAATAAAGAAATGGCGAGTATGTCTTCCAGAAATGTTTCTAAATACATGTAGTTGCATTTAACACGACGGTTGCTGCCTAGAACATGCCATGAAAAAAGCAGTGTTCCTGTCACCTCTCCTATGACCAACTTCGGTTAGATCTGAAGTGATTGACATGATTATGTTTGACATTGTAACAGCGTGATGTAGCACACCTTCTATTGCTGGTTCTTATTTCCAATTCAACTAACCATAGTAACACTTCAAACGGCCAGGGTCGTGGTAGTTGATGAAGCTGGCAGTTACACACGCACATACTTAGGTAGCACCAAATGGTCTACTTGTTAAACAGTCGTTAAACAATCGAAGCCAGCCTATAGGGGCCATTCGTGAAGTGTGTAGTTGTTGTGATCAAACATTCATTGTTAACCTTTGACGTCTGTGACAAGCAGTGGTTACACTTCAGTGGTTGCTATACTCTTAGTGCTGAAACTGACCATGATTAAGTAAGCTTCAGATCCAGTTCACACTTCTACAATGAGCTATATAATGGTCATATTCCAATAATGCAGATGTCCGAAATATTGACAAATAATGTATAATGTATATGAACCGAAAATTATATTAACGGAGCGAGCTACGGAAACTCTACTCTCAGTGCCCCCGCCTCCCACCCGTCACCCAAGCACACCTCAAACTACGCCCCTGTACAGTCTCTTCGTTATCGTGCAAACCAAACTCTCGGCCTTAAAACACCAACTCTAAACCAAGTTACAGTATTGCCAATTAACGGCGGTTTCCGTTTATTTCACCGTAAATCCCCTTCCACTACATACGCGTCGTGCCTGGGTCGGCACAAAAGCTTCTCGGCTGCAGTGGGTTGACTCCCGAGCTGTTGATCACTAGATCACATATAGTGGGGTTTTTTCACAGTTTTCTAGTAAGGTCATCAGTAGGCACGGGATCAGTTCTACGCGTTCTTAAAAAACATTTATTTTCCACACAAAAACACTGTTAAAAAAAGTCGAAGATCGAAAATTCTATCACAGTTTTACAACAGGACACGAGTCCCTTCAAAAGCTCGCATGGGTTTATATTTGTTTATTATTGTATCTGTCATTATCATTATTATTATTATTTATTTATTTTGTTGTTATTGTAAATGTTATGTTACCATTGTTACTCTCTTTATTGTTATTACTTTATAATCTTCATTAATATCATCATCATCATCATCATCATTATCATCATTATCATCATCACAATATCTAGAAGAAAGTATTGGCCAGTATTTGTCATTAACCCAAAATGCGTCCCTTCAACAAACAGTATAATATGGATGCAATATCACATTTTATTTACATTGTCATCCTTTGAAAATAAATGATCACATATTTACCAAAAGTACCATCACTTTAACATGTGACAACATCATAAGAAACCAACAGTTGTGTTTATTTTTACATGTACATGTGTCTGATGATGAATTTGGTGCAGCGTGATTAACATTTCGTGGTTGGAGGAATAGAAACAAATTGTAAAACGCGGAAAATTACTTAATCCTCATTTCGTAAAGGTCAAGTGTTGTAGTGTCTCTGTCTCTATTGTTTATACATTTTGGTACATTGTTATATATTATATTCTTCCTCAATCCGTATATACGTAATATTTGGAAATTTTGACTAACTGAGAGTGAATTCTTCTATTCATAAATATAGCAGCGGAAGAAATTTAACTTAGTGTATAACTGTTTAAATTTTTCGGTACAGATATTTCTGAGTCAAAATATTCAGACTTTATAATAGTCCCTTATTGTGTCATAAGAAATTTAGCTCTACAAATTAAATAAAAAGTAGTGAGTGAGTGAGTGAATGAGTGGATGGATGGGTGAGTGAGTGAGAGAGTGACTGAGTGAGCTCGTTCTCGTTAGTTCATTAACTTGGTCGTTTAAGTCAGTCGATCGGTCAGTCAGCGAGTCAGTCATTAAGTCAGTCAGTCACGTTACTAGCATAGTCTAGTTAGTAAGTCTATATATAATTACATGTAGCTAGTGAGTTAGTGCATTAGTGAGTGAGTGAGTGAGTGAGTGAGTGAGTGAGTGAGTGAGTGAGTGAGTTTGTCAAGTGCTCGACTATAAATATTCACACCGTCTCTACTCTCTAGAGCTGAGAGATCCCTAGTCTCGAGGACGATCTCTAAAACATGTGTCTTACTTTTTACCTGTTTCTTCTACGTACTCCTAATACAAGTAAACATGTAACGACGTCATTATCATCATAATCTCCATCTTCTTTTATTATCATTAACGTTGTTTTAGTTATGACTAAGGCATTACGGCCTGTTTCAACAGCAGCAACAAGAACGGCGATACTGACTATATGATGATGATAATATATTTTATCATTCAATGCCATTGTTGCTTTTAGTACTTACTTTTATCATCAACCTTATGGTTTTCATTGGTTTTATCATAATCTCAGTTATCATCATCATCAGCAGAAGTAGCAGCATCATCATTATCAACCATAACAACAATACAGACGAGAAATGACGTGTTATTTATTGTTATATATAAGCCTTGTCATATTACGCTTAGTTGAAACAAACTGTGGTAGCCTTTTTCAATGTCGTTTTGGATACAATATTCTACTAAAATCTTATCATACCACTATATAGTACAGATAATATGCATAACCAACCACTGACATAATAATACATATAATATACATTTTCTACACAGTCATTAACCAGATCTCCAAATTCTGGTGACATTTCACAGGATTTCTGTGTGCATAATTAATGCCAAAATAGGCAGTGCCTTACTTTATGTCTAATTACTCACCAATATTACACTGAGTAATGTCGGTGCCGTGTGCACCACGCTCACTTCAGAGACCTGTTGCTCATAGGACTTTTCCTGCTGAATATTGGTCTTCATTTTAAAGTTAAGTTAAGTTTGGGTTCACTGGTATAATGTTAGCTGCGCTTTGTGTTCAGCCATAAGTTACAATCATAGCAACTTGATCATCTTAATTCCATCAAGAAGACGGAGGTATATGTGCGCACTATAGTTTGCCTGTAAGATGTTTCAATACGACCATTTGCTATTCATTGACAAAATATGTTTGTCTGGTTACAAAAATATATGGTAGATGCTAAGAATATTAAATCTCACCTGCTTAACTCATTAAAATTCCTTTCCACAAAAACTAATTTTGTTCTGATTTTTTAACAGAGCGAACATGTATAATATCGAAAAAGCTGTCAACTTAAAGACATTTTTAACATATTTTTTTTCCCTTTTTTTTTTTTGCAGGCGAGAACCGGGGCGCGTGCCTGGTTCCAAATGACAATCCTATCTAATGGCGGTACACGTTTTGTACCAATACTGTAATAAACCGGTAAAAGTCGATAAAGAGAAAGAAGGCATACAGGGATGTCAAACATGATGTCGCACTGGTGTAAGTGATCAATTACGGTAACATTACACATAATATAACAATATAAATATAACACTACTAAAAATAAATACCATAGTTTAAAAGCGGTTACCTGAGTCACTGACGTATCCGTCTGTCCGTTCACTTTCTTTGACATTGCTAACTTAGATGATTTCTTATCGTTCAACAATATATAATAATAGAAAGTTCACTAGTAAGAGTGTCCTCTTTCCAAATTAACTAAAATGATTTGCCTCCAGCGAATAGACGAAATATTGACCGTTTTTAGTCTGTGTTCAACAGAGTAACAAAAAGCTAGCTATTTACCCAATATTCATTAACTTTAAACATGTTTCCCGTTTTAACACCTGTTCGCTTAATCATGCCATCTATAAGATATCCATAAAGGTGAAAAATGTTTAACTTTCTCCAATTTGTTTAAATTTTGTAGAATATTAATAAACTAAGTAGCGTACACGTACTGCTAGCTATCCACACGTCTACTGACAGACAATGAAATCGTTAACGGTCATAAAAATGCCGAATATGGGTGCGAGCAAGCTGTTGTTCGCAACATTGATAGTGTCACGTGACCTCTCAAGCTCCGCATCCAAAAGTAAGTGAGGGCAAGCCGAAAAAATCGACATACGGAGCATGCGTGAAATAATTTAGTAATAAGCCTATTTGCTATGACGGTTTTCAACAATTTAAAGCTGCGACAGTTATAGGGGATACTTAAAGTATTGGACTTATTTTACAAAAATGACATACAATAAATGGTGATTTAGCAAATGCTAAATGCTCGGGGGGATTTAGAAAATTAGTTTGTCTATTGATTCTTACATGAACAACTGATTTTCCGCGGTACGACAACTTTAACACTGATGTCAACTTACATTTAGTATTGGGTTTGGTTTTACTGCCTACTTTTAATTAATTTATTGCGGATTGTCGTATTTGCTCTGTCGTTTTTGTAGGTATTATTTCTGTACCCGGAGTATATAGCACTGATAAAAAAAAGTCTAAAACCTTCTCATTTTAATTTGAAAATTATTTGATTTTTCGTCTATTTTTCTGCGGTCAAATCCTCCACAGTCGGCCAGTCTTCTACATTCCAAATACTTATACTAACACCTGCAGTAACAATTGTCAAAAACTTTGTGACGTTCTGTTACCTTTCGTGGTATACCCGCCTAAGAAAGCATTCGTTCGAGAACTCCCATTTGTCTACTTGAAATTAAAACTAAGATGAGCAGTCGCTTTAAAACCAAGAGAAGAGATACTTTCTCAGTTTTTTTCTATCCCTACTTGTTGCAGAGATGTAATTAAACTGATCAGAACTGTTTTTATTGCAGAAACGAAGTGTAAAATAGCTCGTGCCTCATGACAAGACAAGATACAGAGGGCCTAGAATATCAAATGACGTAACTGTTTGCTCCAGGAAATAAAAACACAGCACGCTGTTCCGTCATATTTCTTCCAGCATCCAAACTATGAATAATAATTAGAAGGAATAATTTGACTGTTGTTACAATAGCCGATTTCTGATAGGATTATGTTCACTTGTTGAATATTTTACGGCTAATACTAAAGAGCGACATTATCAATCTGTCATTTCCATTTATAAGAACAGGAAGATAGTGTGCTGGATACGAGAGTATGAATGACCAGACGACACTTCATAAACTCTCAAAAATCAGATACAGGGGTTCTCTCGTCATTCCAAATCACGTGGACGTCTCCGTTGCTAAGCAACTGCAGTGACAAGCGGCAAATCTCTGGACCAACAGGCTAAATTTAGTCTATTTGAAGTTAAGCAACTATCGATCAGATGAATTACTAGAGCCTGAGATTAGTTTCTCCCCCCGAATAATAAACACACCTTCCCAGAATTCGCTATTCTTCCGCGATAGGAAAACTTCAAAAGCACCAAAGCGTCATGCCGGGATGCGTTGATAAAAAAACAAATGTTGCCCTCTGGGAGAAATTATTCCATAAACGTATGTCAATACGGGTAGAACAGCTAAAAGCTTTCTATTCTACAGAGGTGAGTAGGGAGCAAGCAAGGAAAATTATAAAAAGGTGTAGCCGTGTGCCTCTGCATGCGCATTGGCACTGCATTGTTACATTTCCTTTAATCACTGCTTCTTTATATGAAGTAAACAAAGAAATTGAAAATGACAATTCTTTGCCTATCAAACAACTTCATGAGATTTTTTTTTTTGTTATTGTGCGCACTTGATTTTTTTTCTTCCTGGTGTTACGTATTTATAGAGGGTTGGAAAGTTAAACGACCCTGACAAATATGAGATCTTTTTCTCTTTTTAGTTTTTACTTCAGGGACACTTTCATTTCCAATCTTTTCCTCGTGAGATCTTTAATTCCTCTATTATTTTGTGATTCTTGACTGTAAACCGAGATGAAAGGTGTCGTGCTACCTTAGCCGCTAAAACATTTATGTCGTCACGCCAAAAGTAAAGACAATTTTGCCATACACCCATCATCATATATATCAAAGGGTACTATCGATCTCGTTGAGAAATAAGAGCATTAAGTCACCCCTGTCGCAGGTACGATGTTTTCAAATGCGAGATAATGACATCGATCAATATGAAGGCATTCCGCTTGGAGAGCAGCCACCGAAATTTTCGTTATTGATTTTTGCCCAGGTACGCGCACAAAACAGAATGCTGTGCTACTGATGTATCAAATGATTTCAAAAATGGATCGCTGTCACCAAAATTTATGTACGTATCGATTTTTATAAAGGTAAAAGGAGGGAACCGGCAAATTATTCTCCGCAGCCAAAATTTGTGTATCGATTTTCGCGCAGGTATTGTAGCGGCGCGGGAGTCTGGTTACCACGTAGGCATTTTATTTCTAGAGGTCGCAGCATTCAAATTAGCGCTCGCAGCCGAATTTTGCGCTATTGATTATTAGTCCAGGTAAATTTAAAGAGACTATACTGTTTCTCAAAATGGGGGTATCAGTGAGCAAACTGTATCGATTTTCGTCTTACATCTAGGCAATGAAAGGAAATTACCGAGGGAGTTTGACAAAACCGCGCTTCTAATAAAATGAAACGTCAGGTAACGACTGTGACTTTACCACACCTTTGACACGGAAGGTAATAAACAAAGATCTGTCTGAAACTTGGATAATTTTCTGCTCTAAGAATATCATTATATATTTATAATAGCAAGACAGATGAAATGTTCTAACTTTTCTGATACATTACGTCAGTCCATTTTTGTTGGATTTGACCATTGTCACATTTTAGGACTTGAAGCATTATTGTATAAATTATACTGAGTGTATTCTTGAGAAAAAAGTGTGTCATTTTGTAACTATCAAAATCCTTTATATGCTAACTACAACAAACAATGAACTTAACTGTTACAACAAACGCATCATCTACAACAACAACACATGATAGAAAAGTAATGCTACTAGAAGTGAACTACTGCAGCTTTATGTCGGTCAAATTACAACAACAACAGTAATAGTATAATATAGTTATTATGATAATGAAAAAGACAAATGTTTAAAGAATCATTAGCAATAGAAGCGACTGGTATTTATGTCACACTGTTCACCTCACCGCTTTCAACAATAACAATTTCTTGTCCCATATTACAACGACGATTTAAGAGGTAACCATAAAACACAAAAATACAGCTTTCACCATCGATCCGTTGCTACGGTAATGAATATGTCATTTTACAATGATTGTTTTGCCGATATCATATTGTACATGTCAAATTTTAAATTCCGACTTTGAAACATATGTTACATGAACCATGATGAAACAAGGTCAAATTAAGAGAGTTTTACAGTACTTCTTAGTTAGAAGTATGTGTGTTCGTTTTTGTTTTGCATTAGTATTATGTTTCAACATGACAGGCGAAACATCTTGAAACATGTCTACAACTACATTGAATTTCAGTTCATATTACATACAGACTTAAGGTAATAAGCAACACGACTGGCAATGTGCAACTATTAAATCTTTTAATTGATTCAGTACTGTGAGCAATAAATAATGGATACTAAAACCTACATCACTGACAAAAGTCCCTGAGTCGATGTTGCTGGTTACTATTTATGATTATCTTCTTCCTATCATATGTTTTTAAAGTAGTATAGCTTGCATTTTTGGGCGGGGGGGAGGGGGGCGCTTATTTCAGGTAAGTGGCCAGCAAGGATATAAAGCACCAAGTACCTAGTCACGAGCTGTGATTTTACCCTTCAGAATCAAATGCCATTAGAAAAGCAAATTAATCTGAAGACTATTTAAGTTTCTATGAACATTATACAAAGTAAAACATGGAAAGTGTCATGTCCGTTACTCCGCATATACTCTCGTTAGGACAAGGTAGAAAATTGAAAAAACTTAGTTTTACATTGATAAATAATTAAAGAGTTACATGATAATGGGTTATTCTAGACGGACACGACTGGGGTTTTGTGGGAAGGCAGTAACTGTTCGGAATAGTTGAGTAACATATTTGATACAGTGATATCTTTTAACTCTAGCTACAATACGACAATACGGCTTTCTGTCTTTCCACAACAAATTATGGACAAAATATGCATATGCCATCATGTCCGTGGAGTAAGCTGTTGCCTGTTGTAATATGTCTGTTGTAATATGCCTGTTGTAATATGTCTGTTGTAATATGTCTGTTGTAATATGCCTGTTGTAAGAAGTCTGTTGTAATATGTCTGTTGTAATATGGATGTTGTAAGTTGTCTGTTGTAATATGTCTGTTGTAATACGTCTGTTGTAATATGCCTGTTGTAAGAAGTCTGTTGTAATATGTCTGTTGTAATATGGATGTTGTAAGTTGTCTGTTGTAATATGTCTGTTGTAAGTTGCCTATTCAGTTGGCAACTGGAAGCAAACATCACAGTCCAGCTGATAATACTTCCGATCGTCAACTGATGCCAACTTGTCAGACATCGCGAATCGTCAACTGGCAACTGGCAGCAAGATGCCAATTTGACTTGTGTCACGAATTGTGAATGAATTGTGAATGATAAGTGCATTGGGAACTGGTAAATGGCAGTTCATCAAACTTCGCGCATTAACTCTATGGACATCATATTTTTAGAATATTTTGTCTCTTACAGTGTATTCTTATGTCTATAAGGCCATGAAGTGAATGCTGTAGGTGCTTGATGTGAAGTGCGCGAGGGTTTCAGAACAAAGAAACAGAGAACTTTTAGTTACTCATTTTGCGATTGTAAATTTCACTTCTGTTCATGCATGTAAGAGTGCATTAAATTTTATGAAAAGGTTCCAGCATGCTATGCAATCTTAATAATTTTTTGCAGTTCCCATTTATGTAATATCGCTGATGAAAATATGTGTCACACTAATGCTTGTCCCACAATCTCGCACTGACACACGTCTCACGGTCTCACAGAAACGTCTGTCCCACTATCTCGCACTGACATACGTCTCACGGTCTCACAGTAACGTCTGTCCCACGATCTCGGACTGACACACGTCTCACGGTCTCACAGAAACGTCTGTCCCACGATCTCGCACTGACACACGTCTCACAGTCTCACAGTAACGTCTGTCCCACGATCACAAACTAATACCTGTCCACCGGTACAGTACTTACGCCCGTCCCACGGTCTCACATTAACACCTGTTCCTAGGTATCACACTTACGCCCGTCCTACGTTCTCAAACTAACACATGCCCCACGATATCACAATAACGCCCGTCCCGCTGTCTCACAATAACGGATGTCCTAAGGTATACACTAACGCCTGTCCCATGGTCTCACACTAATGCCTGTCCAACGGTCTTAAATCAACACATGTCCGACGATCTTACAATAACGCACGTACCACGGTCTCCCACTTACGCCCTATCCCACTGTCTCACACATACGCTGTCCCACGGTCTCAAATTAACAAATGTCAGACGATCTCACAATAACGCACGTACCACGGTCTCCCACTTACGCCTATCCCACGATCTCACACATACGCTGTCCCACGGTCTCAAATTAACAAATGTCAGACGATCTCACAATAACGCACGTACCACGGTCTCCCACTTACACCTATCCCACTGTCTCACACATACGCTGTCACATCCTTAAACATGTCCCATGGTCTCATACTAAACGCAACGCCTGTCCTACGGTCTTGCATAAACGCTCGATGATGGTCTTTAACTTACACAACCACGGTCTCGCACTATCGTCTGCCCCACGGTCTAACACAAACACACATCACACAATCCAACACTTACGTATGTTCCGCGGTCTCACACTAACGCCTGTCCCATGGTCTCATACTAACGCCTGTCCCACGGTCTCACACTAACGCCTGCCCCACGGTCTAACACTAACACACATCACACAATCCAGCACTTACGCATGTTCCGCGGTCTCACACTAACGCCTGTCCGACGGTCTCATACTAATGCCCGTCAAACAGTCTCACATGAACGCCCGTCCTACGGTCTCACAAAAACGCTTGCCTACGGTCTCACACTAACGCCCTCAGACGGTCTCAAAATAACACATGTCCTAAAGCCTCACACCAACACCTGGCCAGCTCTTGTCCATCCCACGGTGTCACAAAAACGCATACGGATACACTAGCATCTGTCTAACGGTCATACACTAACGCCCGTCCCACGGCTCACATCGTTATGCTTTTTTCTGTGTGATATTTCACTTCTATATCGTCTTAGTATGCTTAAGGGTCCAAAGCTTACTTGTTATTTCAAATTTTATACTATAATATCAGAATATAGAGAAACATTCGTTACATGGTACAACAACGAACAAGCCATACAACATCGAGGGGAGAGAATCATAACACTATACCTCATCATCCATGAACTCGTGTGAGGGGAGGTAACCATTGTTTCGCATGTGATTCAGATATGTTTGAGTTATAGGCACGCTGAAAGCAATTGTCAAGCAATATGAGCATACATGATTCGTATTGTTTTAACTTTTTAAATGATTTTTTTCTACTATGACAGCCTTTTTGTAGAAAAATTTTAAGTCACTCGGAAGGTACGTACGGTCTTAGAATTGTCCTTGGCCTCCGGAATTGGTCTGTGTCAGGTTTTTGAAGTTTTCACAGATGATAGTTTTACAAATTAAGATCAAACTAATGTGCGCAATCTATATTTTGTTAAAAACTTTGGTAGGTTCTATTGTCTCTTTGGTAAATATATCAATTTAGGATACAAGAAGGTAATCTATGAATAGAAAGGAAAGACATGTATACATAATACGTTATCGCTAGTAAGTTTTCGTTAAACATTTATTAAAATAAGACACGACAGGTAAGTATATAGCATGAGAGTGTTTTGATGTGTACTAATATTTCGGTTCCGACACACATACTTTTATGATAGTAATTGAACAATAAATGTTCTGATTAAGAACATATATACCTGAAGTCTATGATATGTGGATGCTGTCCCGTCAGACCCTTTGGACGAGGAACCGGTGGGGACTTATCGTTGTTGTTGTTGTTATGTTTGTGCGCAACATCAGTTCCAATATGCATTCGCTTCTGACAGTCGGCACACGCCATGAGGAATCTTGTCACTGCCTCTCTCGGTAAGAAAGAGTATGTCTCCGCTATCTAAAAGTTAGCAAAATAGTTCTGTCTGTCATTGATTTACTGTACAGTATATCCATTCATTCTCGTCCCAGACAAAACTCAGGCACGTACGTAATAAGTTAAACAAATCTGAAACCTTGCATCTCGACATAAGAACTGCAACTCTTACTTTAGGCTGAAAACCTCCTATGCAGTATCATTTCCCTTTTCCAAGACACTAACTCTATTAACAATCACCGGTAAGTATGTTTGAATTACTTCCCTGTAGATGTAAAATTTGTTTTATAGTAACTTACAGCTCGGTACGTCCTTTTCTGTCCGGCATGTTTCCCTCCTCTTCCGTCCATCTCAACGTGCACACCGTAAATGATGTCAAAGAAGTCTTCAACGATCGCAACCCGCTTGTATTCCTTGACATGTTCCGGAGCAGCCTGATCAGACTGTGAATAAACCAAGGTACAAGTTTTAAAATGTAAATATATCAGGGGAAATACTTCAATTTAAAACAACATAGTCAACACAACATCGTGTGCTCAGTCCACACAATATCGTTTGCTCAGTCGACACAAAATCGTGTGGTCAGTCAACACAATATCGTTTGTTCAGTCAACATAATATCGTGTGCTCAGTCAATACAACACCGTGTGTTCAGTCAACGCAACATCATTTAGTCAGTCAACACAACACCATGTTCTCAGTCAAAACAGCATCCTGGGGTCTGTCAGAAAAACATCGTGTGCTCAGTCCACACAATATCGTTTGCTCAGTCAACACAAAATTGTGTGGTCAGTCAACACAATATCGTTTGTTCAGTCAACACAATATCGTGTGCTCAGTCAATACAACACCGTGTGCTCTGTCAACGCAACATCATTTAGTCAGTCAACACAACACCATGTTCTCAGTCAACACAACATCGTGTGGTCTGTCAACAAAACACATTATGCTCAGTCAACACAATATCGTTTGCTCAGTCAACACAATATCGTTTACTCAGTCAACACAATATCGTTTGCTCAGTCAACACAATATCGTTTGCTCCGTCAACACAATGTCGTTTGCTCAGTCAACACAACACCATGTGCTCAGTCAACACAACATCGTGTTGTAAGTCAACACAACATCGTGTGGTCTGTCAACACAATACCGTGTGCTCAGTGCCTTTTGAAAGCGTCACGCAGCCCTAAAGTTCTTGCCAGTGCGCCAATGTACGTTCGGCGGACGACAGTAAAGTCGGCTTCTTAGAAATGTCTTATAAATCTGAATCAGCGCGCTGTAGATTTCATAGTGGTTGATCATTCGTTTGATATTAATAGTGTCAAGAGCAAAATGAAATAAGGGAAATTAAAATGCCAGTGGCTATATTAGAGTTATTAATTGAACGAGCACGCGCTCTGAACGGGCTGATATTAGAGATTAAAGGATGCGTTTAATTATCATTAATGTTATTATTTTGTCGATATGGAAGACCTATAGACAATGAAAATATATCAAATATCATTTTGTGGGATACACGTAGTTTGTGTTGGCTTGATACAAGAATACCTTTACTTTCTACACAATAATACAAACTGTCACTGACAGCCAGGAGCTCGCGGTCGGGATAGTGCTTTTATGGCTTTGTGTTTTTTTTAGATTCATATAAGAAGCCAACTGACGAGACATGACCTTAATTTCAATCATATCTTACACTCTACTACTTTAGACTGAAACTAAAAGGAGTGACAGAACAGCCCGACATAGGGTTACGTCCCTTTGTGGGGAACGTTTGTTTAGGAAGTCATTTCAAGTGATAAAGAAATTGGTTCTCAACAAAATTTACTGATGCATTTTTCATATCGATTAAAGTCGTCGCTTAATTAAAAGATTCACATGAATAATATGTTTTTTGGTAAAAGAAAACAAAAAAAGAATTATCATATTGAGACAACAAGTCAAATGGAATATTCAAATCATTTCAGACTAAAAACTTTAAAAATATTGCTTAACCATTTACTTATTACATGAGTACATTTGTACTAGGCTGGTATCCTATCATCTAAAATCTCTCTCTAGAATTCCCAGCCATTTAATGAGCGGAAATATTTGGTATCCTAATGAACCCAAGTATTTCATTCTTCCCATAGCTTCCATAGGACAAGAAAAAACGCGGAAAACGTTCCAGGAACAGATTTAAATTCTGATCACCGCCCGTATAACGTGCGACGGTCGCTAATTTTGTATCATAATTCGATTTGGGATGGGATCGGAGTCTAGGGACATCCGAGACTGGTTTACGGAAAATTTACATTGATCCGGCATTTAATACTAAACTTGTTATTTTTGTCCTTCTGAAGCTCTTGTAAATACTTGACAAGTGTACTGACAGGGACTGGGCAGGGAAAACTGCATGGTTCAGATGCAAGAAACAAAGGCATGAACTAGTTGCACACTTCACCATTTTGTAAGTTACTTACCTATTTTTTCTTACTGATCACATCATGTCAATTTTAAAACTTAAATATAAACGTACATGCATTTGAAAGCTTCAAAGAGGCATGCCCTGAAACTTGAAGCAATTTAAAAAGTTATCTGAATAATTTGGGAAAAGTGCAACCAGACCACAAAGTTTCACCTAAAGATTCGAGCAAATACCTGTAAAATTATAATCATACGTGTTGTATATAGTACAGGGGAACATAACACTTGTGTCATGATGTTTGATTGGATAGTGATTTATTATAAAAGGTGACTGTATTGTCATATTGTGCGTAAAAGAAGCATTATTGATATATGAATATGTTCTTCTTGAGAAATGCATGTATTTATGGTTTCATGTATTTTGAGCCTGTTATAAGCATTTTTATTAAATACTAGTTGTATAGTATGCCCCTTTAAAGTTTGATGAGCAAAGAAATAATATTTCTGTAATAATATTGTTTAGGATGTTGTACTGATAAAAACAAAGATACGTTACATTAAAAACGAGTGCCATTTTTGCATGGCTATTTCTGCATGGTTTACAAGCAATAACTTTCTTTATTAAGAGTTCCCTTTGCATCCCACTTTTCTGTTAGTATATGTTCAATGTCCGCAATTAAGAAAAACATATTAACAGAAAAGCTAACGGCACTGAATGCACAGCTATTTTATATCCTCTTTTCTGAGTAAATGAATGTCAACCGTAAAACATGTCGTCTGTTTACCAGTCGGATTGCTTTGGATTTTATACGTTATCCGAAATGGAAAAAAGTCCTGTCTAGATCTCATGTAATTATTTTCGACGAAATAGGAAACGCAGAAAATATTTTATTTTATTGGGATTAAGTGACTATTTTATAGGTTTAGAATTAACCAAGGCTACAAATACGAAAATACCGTCTCGGTTTATATCTCATGTAACTCCCAGAACGAAGTACCGAAATGGTTGCTGTCTTAAGGTTTCCATTCCTGGATCAATACCTCTCTAATGTCATCTCACTCATTCCAAATCTTAACGTATCTCTATTTTATCTACAATTTTGAAAATGACTCTGCAATGTTTTTGAATCTTATTGCCTACTGTATGTTACATATATATTAAAGCACTTCCAGTCTCATTAGCGCAAGTGAGATTACTTGTAGCTCTTCTGTTTCTAAGAAAGATATCTCACCGTCAAAATTGACCGTTATTTGTTCGAAAATAATTCGTAACATTACTTTTCAAAAAGAATATACATGTACATGTTAATTTTACAGCACATTATTTTTTTCAATGATAAATTGCAAAAAAAAAAAGAAACACTGTCTGACAATGCCTTTTCCTTAAAAAACGACTAAAATATGAAAGAAATGTACATGTATATCAACATAGATTTAGACTAAAAAGAACAAAGTTGTACTCGACGTAGAATTATTACCGGTATTCTATATAATTTATATGAATGTGTAAAGTAGCAATAGGATTTTAATGTATACACAATGAAATGAAATGAAAATGAAACTGTTAATCTACGTCTGTAATTTACTGATCGAATAATGAAAATTGGCAAAACACCACAGTAAATATTAAAGCAATATGTCTTAGAGCTGTAGTGTGGAAAATACATGACGCAAACTTCATTTGAAATGATGGGTAAAATTTAGTGTCATTCCCCAAGTATAACAATTTTCAGTCATTGCACTTTGTGATAATAAGAGACCTCTGTCCCAAGCCTGTGATGTGAACATGTCGCCAGGGGCTGTAGAAGTCACTCATTTTCTATCCAAAATGACAGCCACAATTAGGCACATTTCCCCGCTCTAATCTCAGAAAATGGATGGCAGGAAAAACATAGTGATGTGTATGAGCAGCAACAAGAAAACTCAGAATTTACAGCAAGAAGAGAGAAAAGTGTTTTACAGCCAATCCTTAAAGTATCTTAAAACTATGAGAAACTATGAAACTTAAATCAAAATACCAAGCAGTACAAAAACATAGGCTTCCCCTGTTTTCTCTCCTGTAAGTTTATGCGGTTGGTGGTATATCATCAGTTTCTTGACATGTTTTACCCTATTCCCGACACTCTTGGTTATTATGAATCTCACATAAATGTAAAACGTACATGGTTAGCCTTTTTAAAAAAGCTAGAAAGCGCTCGCTTGGTTTTTCGTAAGAAAGTGTAATAATGTGTACTATTATATATAATAAGCAAGAGTTCGGTTTTTATCAATGCCCCCAATTACAATATGCAAATTCAAAGATTTAAAGATGAAGTCCAAATAAAAAGTCAAATTAGGCAACCGTAATGACCATAGGATGTTTAGCTCATGTCAAAGTATACAATCCAAAAGTTGATTTTATTCATCAAAATAAGGCAAACCAGAGTTCTTCCTCTGCCATAAAATAATGTACCACAGAAGATATGTACAAAGTTTTACTAGACCCTTACTTATAATAGGTGGAAAACTTTTTGTAATTTAGTAATTTAAATATACATGTAATATAATTAAGTGATGTCCAACTAAATTATGTACAGTTTGTTCAAGTGTTTGTTGACTGGTAACTGAAAAACACATGCTTTACCACGCAAACTATATTTTTCATATGTTTTATAAAAAAAAAAGTTCCCTTCCGTGTC
Organism: Saxidomus purpurata; assembly: GCA_022818135.1. NCBI lineage: Eukaryota > Metazoa > Mollusca > Bivalvia > Venerida > Veneridae > Saxidomus > Saxidomus purpurata. The sequence goes on from JAFMSR010000005.1 coordinate 45,731,989, forward strand.
ATTGAATACTTTATGTTATTTCGTGGTGTTCCTTTCCGTTTGCTAAACGTATGCCGGGATACGCCGGAATCGCCGGGTTTGCTTGATTGGTGAAATACGGCGCACCATCGGCAAAACAAAGAAACACACTTAAACTAGATATTTGAAAATAATCGGGTCATAGAAAACTATTTATTCAAATAATAGATATAATTTAATGGAATTTTTAAAGAGAAATTATTACTTTTTCTGTTTTCTTTATTTGCTTGGAATGTAAGCGACAGGTAACATTTCTTTCGGGTGCTGCGCAGTATCCATGTGCCCGAAAAAAATTTAGTTTGTAAGGTCCTTCATTTAGATAATGTTTATAGACTTGACTGAACCTGGGATTTCTTCCCGGGTGAACTTGCCAAAATCCCCGTATGACTCCCATGTATACAGGAAAAGTTAGGGAGTTCTGTTTTACCTGACTCGATACCCAGTCAGTTTTATCCAAATATTATGGTTATTTACAGGAACATAGAATCAACGGGATTGGTCGCCGCTGAATTTATGGATTATGAGTGTTATCAGGAACGTAGAATCATATTCTACGTTCCTGTTATTTAGCACAAAAAAAGATTAAATGACAGTAGCGTACATGCCAGACATGTGTTGCGAGCGTAGTTTGGTCTCTGAACCACTTTAGCTCGTTGTTTATAAAACATTGTTAAACTAAGTCTTACAACAAATTCTCATTTCTCTTTTTGCTTGCATTCAGTGTAACACCCGGTCTAAAGTTCGGCGTTTATTGACACAGGGTTTCCGAAAGTCGCGTCCCTTTAATATAATAACACCATTTGTACGGGCGTTCGAAAAAGTGTGGTTTGTAAGGCCTGTTTTAATTGGTGAGTTTGAATATACCAATCAGCGTTTATTTTTGGATTCCGGCTTTCGCTTTGAATGCAACGGAAACCATGTGTTTTGGGTTTTGGAGATGTTTGCAGTTTTAGGTTGTTTTTATAGTAAAATCCTATCGTAATACCGTGCTGTATGTCAGTCAGGTTATGATATTACATCTTGCTTTCCAGTCTTTACTTACTGTTTGCTTGTCTGTTAGACTGTAAAAACAAACTTATTTTTAAGCTTCATCAAGAATGAGACGTGCAAAAATGAAGTAGGCTATTCATATTTGTTACGCGCGGCTTTATAGAACAGACAATAGTTAGCTCTAGGGACGGGAATTTCCGTAGGCCAAAAGTGAAAATTCAAGAATCCTGAAAATATATTACGATTAAACGTCTTGAGTGTCACGTTCTTATGTCAACAATTCATCAGATATGAGATGTACGTGTTGAGATGAGCATTTGTTAGTTGTCACGATTTTCGAATACACGTGACTGAAATGTAGAAACTTTGACAATGTCTGTTCAACTTATTCCGTAAAAAATACTAATGCCAAGTATTCGATGCAGACAATGGTCTTATATCTCAAAATCCAATGTTATTAAACCCCAGTACAGCACCTGAGCTAATTTCCAGGTAAAATTATCAATCTAATATGGCCCCAAATTATAGCTTCATTTCTCAAGGCTTTCTAATTATCGAACTATCTTTCCTTTCACATCGCTAATTGAGCGTCCGAAAGCACTTTCCGTCTCGTGCGGACGCCGCATCGCGAACGTTTGTGCTCCTAATTGGTTGATAATGGAACTTATTTGTTGATGTAATTGCCCTGACAGAATTGTAGGATACGTACAAATAACACACGAAAGATGAAAGCAGGCGAAATCCCGGGGGTCCTGACCAAATTAGGTTAAAGTTAAAAGGACAGGTGAACGATATGTTCATCAGCGACTTGACAGCATCAAGAAGGATTAGACAGAGCCAATGATTAGGGTCATTATTTCCGCTGATTTGACCAATCCTCCGAGCGTTTGATCTTACCAGTAAGTATGTAGGAATATAACTCTGTCCAAGGAAAACATTAATGGTACGGTTTAACCAGAGACGGAAGATATTTTAGAGGAAATATCCCCTTTTAATGTGAAATTCGTCTCCTTTTTGGTATTTATATATATTCAAAATGGATTTCTCTGTTTTTCAACGGGAGTGTACCCCGTATGAAACACTGAGCAAACGCAGATTACCTATAAGTTGCGAGAACATTACAAGTCATCTAAATGCTTTATGTAAATTAAGTTAATTAACTGAAGTTTGTTGTTTCCAACAGAGAAATATATGAGTTATACAGAAGGGTGCATTTGACATCATATCAACAAAACAATGTCCTTTATTCGTAGTTGTGCTATATAGTACATATACCGGTATAATATATAGCATTACATCACATCCATTATATCTAACATAAAAATTACTGAACTCCTATCTAAACCTACAGTAATTCACACTAAATGAAATGTAACGTCAATTTATCATTAACGTCCTGCGAATGAAAACTCGTGAACGCTCGCGTGTCCCGCATTTGCTTCTCTCTTAAAACAAACAACACGGCATTCGCCTTTTCATCATATTTAACCAGGACAGTTGCTTTTTTGAACTTTATCAAAATAAAGAGCCATTTCGCGTTTTTGATGTTTATGAACTGGGATGATACATCGAAATACTTTTAATACAAATAGCGCCTCGTTTATAAGGAAGAGACAATGCGGATAGTAGTTTTATCCGTGTCCCTAGTCACCATTCCGTGTCAATGTTACCAGTTCCAGTTTATTAACAATTACTTCATTTTAACATCACAGTTGCACTGCATGTCCATTTCATATTACAGGAAATCTAGTGTTAAAAAGAAAAAAATGTGTTTGACAGGACCTATGTAGTTTACCACACTCTGTTGTGCAGACGTAATAGTGTCACAAGAGGAGGTGTTTTTGTCGTCTGCGAGGCTGTGCGAGACATGGTGAGAGAGTGAAAGATTGACACGGGACAGCTGCTAATAATACAGTGTCCAAGACAGAAATCAAAGTGACAATTCGTCAATAAGTGGCCAACTTGCGGACGGTATTAGTGGAGACGTCCCGCGGTGGATACAAATAAACGTCTGTACCGTAGTCAATCAGTGCGTAATAATCAAGTAATTAACCTTAGTTAGATGTTAACAGGGAACTATTTCATCTCACAAGTGAGCATCCCTGTTACAACCACAGATTTTATATGTAGAGTATAAAGAGATCTATTTGTTACATAGAGATACATATAACAATCTCGTAATCCGTTACAAAGAGATATAAAGTGATCTGTCTGTTACATGGAGAGATGTAACTAAGTTGTTTACGGTTAAATAGAAATATATAGGGATCTGTCTGTCATATAGAAAGATTAAGTAATCTATCTGTTAAATTAAGAGACCTTTAAATATATAGTGATCTTTCTGTTACAAAGACATATATAGTGATATATCTGTTACGTAGAAACATATAGCTATATATCCTGTCAAACGGAGATATTAAGTGATCTTTCTGTTAATTTGAGAGAAACTGTTATATATCTGTTACATAGAGATATGCATAACGATCTATCTGTCGTCTGTTCCAAGTTTCCCATCAAAAGATTAAGTACAGATTCTTGAAAGACACAGAGGTCGGCAAATTTCGAAAATTAGATAAAATCCCACAGCTAGCTTATTCTCACGTCTATTTTACTTTCCAATCCAATCCTCTGAAATCTTAGAACTGTTGTCTGGGACATTTGCTCAATATGCGAGTGTCAAAGTTAATACTGAACTATCATCGTAGTGTAGAAGTTGTAACCTAAGTGCTTTCTCACTGAGATCTCTAAATAATGTCCCGTAAGCCGCTTGCCGTCCATTAGCAAATATACACACGCATTCTCTCTGCAAACCAGACTTTGATTTTGTCTGTCGAAACAATGTATTTATATCGTCCATGCAGAGTTGTCGATTTTAGCCAGTATATGCATGTATTTGTCCAGAACAACAAAATTTAAGACACTAAAGATGGAAAAAAATAACTATTTGAAAGTACGTGCGAATTCACAGCCACGCTTCATGTCAGTTTAATATAAATGTTGAGGTTGAATGCACAGACAATACTGGTTCGGCTTGTCTTGAAACATATTTATCAAATTACCACAACGCTTGTTGTGCAATGTCTCCCCGTACTTATAACATGCCACTTCATTTCCTTTGGTGCATGACTTAACATGCACTGCATGTCCTCCGATTTCGTGAAAAAAATAATTCGGCATGAAATACATTTGGTTAAAGCGACTGCACTCCAAATTCTTAGTAAATTTTAATTTTTTGGTAAAATCAATATATATTCAATTTGTCAGCATCAAGATTATTTTCTTTGTGTAAGAGCTAAAAATAAAGGTAGAAAAAAAATATTTACCCGAGCCAGGTTTTGAACTCGGATCTTTGCGCTTACAAAAAAGTTACAGGGGCTTACCCTACTACACTACGGAGTCAGCTGATTTGATGTGAGTTAAAAATATTGATATACCAAAGAGCCCACCCCGTTAGTCACGGGGTGATATTTTCTAAAATAAAAGTAAGCAAAACAACACATTTTAATTGTTTCTTTTGTTAGAAAACTTGTCACGTTATCATAATACAATGCCCCTGATACAGTAATGACAATTGTTTTCTTTAAATTGAAAATTTGCTTTTTTTATCGTAACTTGTCCATCTGGAGTGCAGACGCTTTAAAGGTAACTATATTTCTTTCCAGGTGAAAGGTAACTATATTTTTTTCCAGGTGAAAGGTAACTATATCTTATTCCAGTTTATTTGCCTGCATTTTGAAGCGTTTTTGGTTAAAACACAAAAGAATGGTTAAATATTGGAAACAGTTTTGCCTGGATTGTATTAGTATGAATAATGTTATTACAAACAATGTACTTTAACGATGAACTTTAGCCTGCACTAGGCACTAACTGTACCATCACGACAACTTGATTTACATGTACAAGTAAATCGATCTGTATGTACACGTATCTCCCTTTGCCGCTAAAAATTATCGCAAACGGCTAATTTTAAAACAATTTTTCTAAACGAAGTTTTAATGAAATGTATCGTTATCATAAAACCTAGTTTAACTATATAATACTGACATTTGTATTTCAGATTTGTTTCTTTCTACATTCTTTAGTATGCACATTGAATATTTCGACAAGCAAAATGAAACGAAAATAAGCAAAAAGAAACCGTTAAAATTTAAAAATAATTGCAGATGCTCATATTTCCCAGGACAGCAAATGATATGTTGGAGTGACTTGTTTTTTATCTTGTGTAACATGTTCGCAGGACAGTTTGGAATGATCAAGGTTGTATCGATCCTACGGGATCATGTTCATTAACGGAGTAATAAGATTTACATTTCAATGAATGCTATCTTCCTACATCGGGATGCCGTTAATTGAAATGGTTTGTACAAATATTCCGGTCTTAAAACCTGTTTTCATGAGAAACTGCCTGTATCCCCGCTTTAAAATTACATTTCACAAACTGCGTAAAAAATCGGATACAAGATTCATATTAGCGATCAACCTTAAATATTTTCAGACTCATTTGATCATAATTATAAAGGGTAATAAAATCAACAAATAAATTTTTAATGATGATGCGGTAAAGTTAGTTTGAACTCTGTCATTTTGTTATAAATTTGTATTTATTTTGCTCCAAATGCTATATCGCAAGTTGAATATACGATGTGTTCGTGCAAACCAGGTTTTATATGAACGGTGTTCCATACACAAGGGAATAGCATCTCGCAAACTTTGCAATATTCAAGATTGTTGATTTATAGCGAAGAAAATCTAATTTATTTTTAATTATTTTTTTAAATCGTGATATAATCTTTACAATTATAAGTTCATATTTGATGGTACTGTTTTGGGAATATATCTTTACATTACGGCTGATAGCAATTCCGCATTATCATATCCTCTTGGTATTAGTCACTTCGTGATCTACAGCGACACTGCACCCCGCCCACCGCCGATTCTCCCGTTGTCGTGGAAACCAAATATTTTCTCCTGTATCCCATAATGTTCGTCTTTTCACGTGGAATTTGAGATCATTAATTTTCAATTCAATATCCCAAACCATCTTACAGAAAGCGATGGAAGCTACTGGAGATTATTAAAAAGCAAATTACACGGTGAAATGTAAGCCTGTGTCGCGGCACACCTGAGCTTCGCGTTATTTTACGTGGAATACTCAGCGATTAGTGGAAGCCGGATAACTATAACCACTCGTAAACAACGCCCGGATATAACGAGCTTTCATTATTAGGAGAAAATTGCAACAGTCAGTCCTATACCGGCATAATGACAACGCTATCCGATTTCAGAAATTAAGTTTTGCAGGGAAGAAGCTAGTGATGTCATTTTAAGAGCACGTCTCATTTCTTGTTTCAGAGAAAGAGAAAGGCCATGAAACATTCAATTTCTGATTTACAAAATACCCTGCAACAATAGCAATATTAGGCTTACAGGATATATTGTTTTAATGGGATCATTCACTTTCTACTTTATGATTTGAAACGTCACGGACACGTATCTTTGTTTCTGAATTTAATTCTCGTACATTAAAAATATCATTATAAGCAAATGGTTACTATAAAATCTTTTGAAATTACACCCTGGTGACCCTGTTATGACTCAATTTATTAATAATTCTCTTCTCGGGTAATGACACTTAATAAAAAGAACTTTCTAGATAGCTCATTGCCCGCAAACGACGTAAAATGATGAGCTTAAAGTTTCAATCGAAACCATCCTATATCGTCAATCTGGGAATCGGATTTTAAGACTTGTTTACGTTACCATGACAACGAAATATACGATATCGGAATTTCATATCTATCCGCAGAAATTTGCCCGTAGACAGCCCAGGTATTTCAGGTGTTGCGGTCTGGATATGTCAGGAAATAAGTAATTGAAAATTATACTCAGGTATCAGTACTGGCAATATGGCACAGGACAAGAGTTACACATGCAAACACGCTGCCACCGATGCTAGAGCTTTTTGCAATTGCACATTGTGACTCAGGTCCCCCGTAAATTGACCGTGACGGAAGGTTATGCATAAAATGCATTAAAAACACCAGGCTACGCACTTAACAAACAAATGAAACATAAGATTTAAAACTTGTGTATCATTACTTGAGTTTAGTCTTACTATTAGCAAAACACATATACAGAACATTTCACGAAAATTCAGTTCAATACCTCGCTATTTTGTTGTTGTTTTTTTCAATTTCAATAAAAGCGTTTTAAATTGCATATACATATATCTGTATATGAAGTTATAATATAAAGTACGGATACAGTGCTAAAATTCATTTAGTAAAATGCGTAGAGCAAAAACAATTTCCTTAAAGAACTTTTTTATTTCCTTTTGTTCCTGTCTTTTCTCGTTTCTTTTTTAAAAGCATACAATAATTCACATATATTGCAAATAATCACCTCTCTTTGAAAACAGACAAGCGAGCCATGGACAATAGTTACTAAGATGATGCCAAAAACAAGATTGGACCTCCATTTACTGAACATTGTTCCAGACCTCTTCAGAGATTACTCGACAACAACCATTTACTGAACATTGTTCCGGACCTCTTCAGAGATTACTCTACAACAACCTTTTACTGAACATTGTTCCGGGTACCTCATAGATCACTACAACAAGCTTTTACTGAACATTGTTCCGGACCTCTTCGAGATTACTCGACAACAACCTTTTACTGAACATTGTTCCGGGCATCCTCATAGATTACTCTACAGCAAGCTTTTACTGAACATTGTTCCGGACCTCTTCAGAGATTACTCTACAACAACCTTTTACTGAACATTGTTCCGGGCATCCTCATAGATTACTCTACAACAAGCTTTTACTGAACATTGTTCCGGACCTCTTCAGAGATTACTCGACAACAACAATTACTGAACATTGTTCCGGGCATCCTCATAGATTACTCTACAACAAGCTTTTACTGAACATTGTTCCGGACCTCTTCAGAGATTACTCTACAACAACCTTTTACTGAACATTGTTCCGGGCATCCTCATAGATTACTTTACAACAAGCTTTTACTGAACAATGTTCCGGACCTCTTCAGAGATTACTCTACAACAAGCTTTTACTGAACATTGTTCCGGACCTCTTCAGAGATTACTCTACAACAACCTTGTACTGAACATTGTTCCGGACATCCTCATAGATTACTCTACAACAAGCTTTTACTGAACATTGTTCCGGACCTCTTCAGAGATTACTCGACAACAACAATTTACTGAACATTGTTCCGGGCATCCTCATAGATTACTCTACAACAAGCTTTTACTGAACATTGTTCCGGACCTCTTCAGAGATTACTCTACAACAACCTTTTACTGAACATTGTTCCGGGCATCTTCATAGATTACTCTACAACAAGCTTTTACTGAACATTGTTCCGGACCTCTTCAGAGATTACTCTACAACAACCTTTTACTGAACATTTTTCCGGGCATCCTCATAGATTACTCTACAATAAGCTTTTACTGAACATTGTTCCGGGCCTCTTCAGATATTACTCGACAACAAGCTTTTACTGAACATTGTTCCGGGATCCTCTAGATTCAACAAGCTTTTACGAACATTGGACCTTCAGAGATTACTCGACAACAACAATTTACTGAACATTATTCCGGGCATCCTCATAGATTACTCTACAACAAGCTTTTACTGAACATTGTTCCGGACCTCTTCAGAGATTACTCGACAACAACCTCACATTGTTCCGGGCATCCTCATAAATTACTCTACAACAAGCTTTTACTGAACATTGTTCCGGACCTCTTCAATAGATTACTCGATAACAATTTACGAACATTGTTCCGGACATCCCAATAGATTACTCACAACAAGCTTTTACTGAACATTGTTCCGGACCTCTTCAGAGATTACTCGACAACAACCTTTTACTGAACATTGTTCCGGGCATCCTCATAGATTACTCTACAACAAGCTTTTACTGAACATTGTTCCGGACCTCTTCAGATATTACTCGACAACAACAATTTACTGAACATTGTTCCGGGCATCCTCGTAAATTACTCTACAACAACCTTTTATTGAACATTGTTCCGGACCTCTTCAGAGATTACTCGACAACAAGCTTTTACTGAACATTGTTCCGGACCTCTTCAGAAATTACTCGACAACAACCATTTACTGAACATTGTTCCGGGCACCTCTTCAGAGATTTCTTGACAACAGCCTTTTTACTGAACATTGTTCCGGACCTCTTCAGAAATTACTCTACAACAATCTCTTTACTGAACATTGTTCCGGACCTCTTCAGACTCACAATAACTAACTTGGGTTCGACAACAAGCTTTTACTGAACATTGTTCCGGCTCAGCATTTACTCGACAACAACAATTTACTGAACCTTGTTCAGATAGATTACTCTACGACAAGCTTTTACTGAACATTGTTCCGGACCTCTTCAGAGATTACTCTACAACAACCTTTTACTGAACATTGTTCCGGGCATCCTCAGAGATTACTCTACAACAACTTTTACTGAACTTTCTTCAGATTACTCGATCAACCTTGTTCTGGGCATCCTCATAGATTACTCTACAACAAGCTTTTACTGAACATTGTTCCGGACCTCTTCAGAGATTACTCCGCAACAACCGTGTACTGAACATTGTTCCGGGCATCCTCATAGATTACTCTACAACAACCATTTACTGAACATTGTTCCAGACCTCTCTAGAGAAATGTTCGACAACAACCATTTACTGAACATTGTTCCGGACTTCTTCAGAGATTACTCGACAACAACACTTTATTGAACATTGTTCCGGGCATCCTCATAGATTACTCTACAACAACCTTTTACTGAACATTGTTCCGGACCTCTTCAGAGATAACTCTACAACAACCATTTACTGAACATTGTTCCGGACCTCTTCAGAGATTACTCGACAACAACCATTTACTGAACATTGTTCCGGGACCTCTTCAATTACTCAGACACCTTTACGAACATTTTACGGGGGCTCTTTAGAGATTACTCTACAACAACCTGTGTACTGAACATTGTTCCGGGCCTCTTCAGAGATTACTCTACAACAACCTTTTACTGAACATTGTTCCGGGCATCCTCAGAGATTACTCTAACAACTGAACAGTTCCACCCTCTGATATGAATGTTCGACAACACAATTTACTGAACATTGTTCCGGACCACTTCAGAGATTACTCGACAACAACGACATTTCGGGAACCTCATAGATTACTCTACAACAACCTTTTACTGAACATTGTTCCGGACCTCTTCAGAGATTACTCGACAACAACCTTTTACTGAACATTGTTCCGGACCTCTTCAGAGATTACTCTACAACAACCATTTACTGAACATTGTTCCGGACCTCTTCAGAGATTACTCTACAACAACCTTTACTGAACATGTTGGACCTCTTCAGACATTACTCTACAACAACCTTTTACTGAACATTGTTCCGGGCATCCTCGTAGATTACTCGATAACAACCTTTTACTGAACATTGTTCCGGGCATCCTCATGAAATAACTCTACAGCAACCATTTACTGAACATTGTTCCGGACCTCTTAAGAGATTACTCTACAACAACCTTTTACTGAACATTGTTCCGGACCTCTTCAGAAATTACTCTACAACAAGCTTTTACTGAACATTGTTCTGGACCTCTTCAGAAATTACTCTACAACAACCTTTTACTGATCATTGTTCCGGGCATCCTCATAGATTACTCGAAAACAGCCTTGTACAGAACATTGTTCCGGGCATCCTCATAGATTACTCTACAACAACATTTTACTGAACATTGTTCCGGACCTCTTCAGAAATTACTCTACAACAACCATTTATTGAACATTGTTCCGGGCCTCCTCAGAGATAACTCAACAACCTTTTACTGAACATTGTTCGGACCTCCTCAGAGATTATTCGACAACAACCATATACTGAACATTGTTCCGGACCTCCTCAGAGATTATTCGACAACAACCATATACTGAACATTGTTCCGGACCTCCTCAGAGATAACTCAACAACCTTTTACTGAACATTGTTCGGACTTCCTCAGAGATAACTCGACAACAACCATATACTGAACATTGTTCCGGACCTCCTAAGAGATTACTCGACAACACCAATTTACTGAACCTTGTTCCGGACCTCTTCAAAGATTACTCGACAACAACCATATACTGAACATTGTTCCGGACCTCCTCAGAGATTACTCGACAACAACCATATACTGAACATTGTTCCGGACCTCCTCAGAGATTACTCGACAACAACCATATACTGAACATTGTTCCGGATCTCCTCAGAGATTACTCGACAACAACCATTTACTGAACATTGTTCCGGACCTTCTCAGAGATTACTCGACAACAACCATATATTGAACATTGTTCCAGACCTCCTCAGAGATTACTCGACAACAACCATTTACTTAACATTGTTCCGGACCTCCTCAGAGATAACTCAACAACAACTTTTACTGAACATTGTTCGGACCTCTTCAGAAATTACTCTGCAACAACCATATACTGAACATTGTTCCGGACCTCCTCAGAGATTACTCGACAACAACCATTTACTGAACATTGTTCCGGGCCTCCTCAGAGATAACTAAACAACAACTTTTACTAATCATTGTTCGGACCTCTTCAGAGATTACTCGACAACAACCATTTACTAAACATTGTTTCGGGCATCCTCAGAGATTACCTGACAACAACAATTTACTGAACATTGATCCTGACCTTCTCAGAGATTACTCTACAACAACCATATACTGAACATTGTTCCGGACCTCCTCAGAAATTACTCGACAACAACCTGAACATTGTTCCGGACCTCCTCAAAGATTACTCGACAACAACCTTTTACAGAACATTGTTCCGGGCATACTCAGATATTACCTGACAACAACCATATACTGAACATTGATCCTGACCTTCTCAGAGATTACTCGACAACAACCATATACTGAACATTTCTCCAGACCTCCTCAGAGATTACTCCACAACAACCGTATAGCTTACTCATCCAGTATGCTCAATCTGAGGTCATAAAAGCTATAAAGACACTGAAATAGACATGTTTACAACCCTTTGAATTCCTGTAAGCATCGCGTGTAGGTAGACAAAAATCTGTCTATCTCAGTTCCTAGGATATAACAAGTACCTATTTCCTTAAAGGTTCTATTTCCGGTCTGAACTAGGTAAAAGTTTGCATTTCGTTCAGAAAACCGACACATTGAAGAACTGAGATTGTAAGGAAATAAAACCTTGGGCCTTTTCCTTAATATTAACGCTGTTGCATAGGCAATACTTTAAGTAGATTCCGTTCTACTGCAGTAATTATATAAACTTTATGGCAAACGCACATTGTATGTACATACGGAAAATAACAGCAGAGCCTTTCAACAAATTGTGTGAATATCATTCGGAAATACGCGCATTTTCATTTCTCCTTTAAGACAAAGTCTAAAGTTTATGCAATTCTACATCCCCATATGTCTTGGTGAGGGGTTTAGACGTGTTCTTTCAACATTGTAATTCTTTCACGGGACATTTTGCTAATGGGACGTTGTCGGCTTGATTACTTCCGCCATCAACGCGCAAGCGTTTCCGGCCATTAACGAGAATTTATCAGTTCAGTATCGAAATAAAAGTTTCCATCTCGGGTTCCGTAAATTTAAAATGGATTTTTACAATGTTGAGTGTTACTTCGCTCTTGTGATATTTTGCGATTTTCAACGTGTTTCTTTATTTTTGTACAAAATTTGGAACAGAGAGTATCGGCAAATTTAGAATATGTCTCTTATATAAATACCACAGATGAGTATTTACTAGGCGCGCGGGGGAAGGGAGGGGCGGGGGGGAGTTAAAGGGAGCGGGGCAGATAGTTAGGACGCTATATGACAACACGTTTTTTAAGGGACATCTGTTTAAGAAAATATTGTAGCGCTGACTTTTAGGTAAGTTTATGAAAGTTAATACAACAAGGCATTCATGAATGTCTGACACGGCAATGCAACACACAAACATTACAAGAACGCACATAAAAAGAAGTGAGACAAACAAAATGACCATGTATCCCTTGTATTGCATGAACACTCAATTCGGGTACCTGGGTCTAACTGGGCTTTATGATAAAATAATATCTGAAACAGGTAATGAATGTGTTAATTTTATTATTTTCCACCTGCATCCTATTTTATCCGAAATTTTGATATTTTATAGTCCCGGCCGACCGTGGGAGTCTCGCCCTGGTGAACTAGCCAAGACCCAAGTATGAATCCCATGCATACTGGTACCTGACAAAATTTGAAAGTTTAAAACTTTAGGCAGTTTTGTTTTTCCCGACTGCAATACCCAGTCACTTTTGTCCATAGAGCATGAGTCTTAAGCCAAATTGTGTAAAAAGCCAAAAGCCAAAACAAGGCGTGTTGCCATCGTTCATTGATGCTTGAACCGCTTTGCCTCGTGTTTTTTTTTTTGTTTTGTTTGGTGACTTGTAAAAAGACGTCCAAGTAATTAATGAATAGTTTAACATACCAGTTGATTTACTGAAGGACTAAGTGTTAATACATCTTTGCGTTTCTTGTGACAATATTGTGAAACAAATATAGGCGGTAACAGAGCTGGGTTCCGGACTTCCCGGACGGACTTCCATATGCGTAACATTATTATATATCATTATATACATACAAGTGAGTTTTAAAAAAATGACCTTAAAATTTTGGGGGGGGGGGGGGGTAAAAAATTACTTGTAAGAAAATTACAACAGTCACAGCCTCGGTATGTGAGTTAAGCAACAGAAACCAATTCAAACCATGCTAATCATAGAGTAGTACATGAATGCTTGGAGTGGAATCCGGACAAATTCCTACTCTATTATGTAGTGAATTACTCAGACTTCTTTAAGTGTTAAGCTTGCGAGAATCCCGGAGGATGCTGTGTTATTATCGCCATCTTTTAATGGGACATTTTCTTTCCACGATCTGTGTCGGCAGAAGATTGACAGAAAATTTCTTTAATTCCAGGCCCTTAGGCTGCCGGATTGTGGAGTGATCCATGTGACTTGGTCTTACAGACTCAAGATATCGTATAGCCGGAGATATGTTTGTATTTTTCGTGCCATAATCTCTTTTCAAATTGTTACAGTATTGCAGACGTCGCGCTGTAAACAATTCCCGTGAGAGTCGACCCCACCCCTATTTTACCCAGTTGAAATAGACTGCACAAACTGAAGCGACTGGAATGTGTATGATGGAAAGTAAAACTAACCTTTAAAGTGACCATAGAAATTCTTAAAAAGACAGTCACTGTTAGCTCTGATTTATACTCTTAGAATAAGGTAAACATGTATTACTAAAGTTATGAATCAAATATGGGCATCGGTGTAACAGTTTTAGTGAAAAGTGATAGTCCGCATACCGGGGTATCGTTTAAGTCGTCTGCAGTGATAAGTTAGCTCTACGAGTACTTAAATAAGAATGGCAGTTTTGTTTCTTCATTAATTTACAAAGAAGCCAGTGTCATCAGAAACCACTGGTAATTAAAATTTTTAATTGAAATCATTTGATAAACCTGTTTCTTTAAAAAAAATCTTAGCATGCAACAGCAATGATCTCTTGGGGTCGATCGAATATAAAAGCTGCGATTTTATAACGTGTACACTTAGAATGGAAATGGATGCGAGGAAAGCATGACTCCTGTTTCTAATCTAAACTATTAGACCACACTTTGACAGAGAAAGAAGGGATAAAGATAGGCCACCTACATTTCTTATCCATTGTTTTTAGGACAGTTCTCAAAAAATAGAAAAAGAGACTACCGTGTAAATATCAGAAACCGTGAAACTTCTTGAGGTATGATATGTAATTTTCGTATGCCGGACTTCGTCGAGCGAATATTTGAACATTTCATCTTTCTAGTAATGATTAAAAAATGGCGAGTTCTTATTCATCCTGGAATTATACTTGTAATGTCGAAGCGCTGCGCCGGTAGCTAAATATTTTATTCTTGTCTTGTCTGGGACCAATATTTTGAATTATCGAAGCTCAATAAGTTTAAAGAATCTTCCCAAAATCAGGACTATGTTGAAATGAGTTCAACCAAGCATTCGGATAATATCCCCTGCGGTTCACAAATATTCCTAGATTTTGTTATTCACCGACAAATTGAATAAAACACAAGTTCACGCCACGTTGATAAGGTGCAGACACGATTTGGAAATTTTTGCCAATATTGGCGCAAAAAAATAGGTCCCAGGGCCCGCTTCGTTAGTTATATACGGGACAGAATCTTCGCGTTTATCCGATTTCGCCCGCCAGGAGAATCCAAAATCAATGCGACAACGTAATGACAGCGCGGTGGATAGGTTTCCTTAGCCCCAGTGATAAAGCAAGTACATTTGGAGTATTAGTAAAATCTCACAGGACCACTGATACTTGCATGGATAATATTAATTCTGTAAAAACAAACACGAATCACGCCCCGTTGTGATTCCAATGTGGTCACGTGGTTCCTGAACGATCACACGCATGAGTGAGACAATGAACTGATACTGTTGCTTCTGATGTTTCATTTAATCGGCCGCTTTCAAATCTCTGTCACTAACACACGAATCAGGAAATCCATCTTGTGAATTAACATAAGATTAATGGAACGCGTGTTTATTATGTTTTATTATCGGCACATCTATTTCAGAACGCCATTCAGACATCCAGAAACGCTAAAAGAGTAAATAAGTAGGAAAAGAACTTCAAGATTAGTAAGTAGATAATTTTAAATGTATCTCTGAGAGGAAAATATTTGGTTCACTGGAAAAAAAATCAGTTCACGGATCTAGTGCTTTTAGTTTACGAGTACTTTGTTCTGAATTGAAAATATATAAAGGACGACCATCTAGATATGTGATTTAATTTACTATTCATTTCACCGTAAGTCCTGTGAAACTCGTGACAATGACATGACAAAGTGGTAAATACAAAAAAAATGTTTTGGTGATTTGACTGAACAGTTTTAACCATGGTTATTTACTGGATAGTGTGTATTTAAAGGTCAAAGATCAATAATCAAGATTCTAATTTTATGTATACATGTATTTTTATTTCTTAAATCGCCCTATATTTCCAAAGCATGCAACGGATATTTCACTTTTTTATATACCTATAATATTATATAATGTAAGTTATTGAACTTGTATGCCGAAGTAGGCCCTATTACTTGGAACGAGCTGATATGGTTGCCCGTGCAGTACCGTAGAATACTGAACGAACTCTCTAAGGCATAGTCAACAGGGCAATACGAAATTAGATTCTATATAGTGATATAGGTTTCTATGTTGTATAAATTTCTCTATTTTAGCCTCTAACTGACTTAGTGTTTGCCGTACATTTAGTTTTTATTATGACGTCATGCGCAAACAGGTCTATTCTAAAATTTTAGATATTTTCATTGGACAAAAATGTAGGGCAAACACTAAGAAAGAGTTGATTTAGCAAGAACAAACGAGCTTGCGAGTTTTCCCCTGCATTATCAACAAGTTTCAAGTATATTTTGCTATACACGTAGCCTAACCTTTTTTAGTGTTTGCCCTACATTTTTCGTCCAATGAAAATATCTAAAATTTTAAAATCTTCCCTGTCTATTTGCCATAAACCTCTGACAGGTTATTCTATGTATCACTCTATCTTATAAATATTAATATGAAAATAGGCAATAAATATATCGGGCGAAAGCATAACAGGAATTGGTACTAATTTTCAGGGGACGCAAAAACGGTTCAAGTTACTAGAATTATTGGTAGATCTAGGCCTACCGAATATCCATAGAGTCATGAATCAAGGGTGGTTTGCGAAAAGAAATGGTACTTTTTATGGCGTCACAAGAAAAAACATCAAACTTGAGGAATGTGTATAAATAAGATCTCTTTACATTTCAAAGTACAAACATAGATCTACATGCAACGAAAAATTGTGTTGCGTTTCTCAAAACAAAAAATGGCTGATATTTAATGACGTCACAATTTCTTTTGATAAATGACGTCACGTTGTAAACAAGATTTGCAGCGGAAGATTATATAATACGGAAGCCCAATAGTGCCACTTTGTTTGTTTTTTAATTGATTTTTTCAACATAACTAAGTTGAAAATTCAAGATAGTAAGTTGAATATTCAAGATACTAAGTGAAAATCAACTTACTAAGTTGAATATTCAAGATACTAAGTTGAATATTCAAGATACTAAGTTGAAAATTCAACTTACTAAGTGAATATTCAAGATACTAGTGAATATTCAACTTACTAGTGAATATTCAAGATACTAAGTTGAATATTCAAGATACTAAGTTGAAAATTCAACTTACTAAGTTGAAAATTCAACATACTAAGTTGAAAATTCAAGATACTAAGTTGAATATTCAAGATACTAAGTTGAATATTCAACTTACTAAGTGAATATTCAAGATACTAAGTGAATATTCAACTTACTAAGTGAATATTCAAGATACATTGTACTAAGTGAATATTCAACTTACTAAGTGAATATTCAAGATACTAAGTGAATATTCAAGATACTAAGTTGAAAATTCAACATACTAAGTGAAAATTCAACTTACTAAGTTGAAAATTCAACTAGTGAAAATTCAAGATACTAAGTTGAATATTCAAGATACTAAGTTGAAAATTCAACTTAGTAAGTTGAATATTCAAGATACTAAGTTGAATATTCAAGATACTAAGTTGAAAATTCAAGATACTAAGTTGAATATTCAAGATACTAAGTTGAAAATTCAACTTACTAAGTTGAAAATTCAAGATACTAGTTGAAAATTCAACTTACTAAGTTGAAAATTCAAGTACTGACTTTAGTACTTAGTATCTTGAATTTTCAACTTAGTAAGTTAAATTTTCAGCTTAGTAAGTTGAATTTTCAACTAGTACTTGAATATTCAACTTAGTAAGTTGAATTTTCAACTTAGTATCTTGAATATCAACTTAGTATCTTGAATATTCAACTTAGTAAGTGAATATTCAACTTATTGTGAATATTCAACATAGTATCTTGAATATTCAACTTAGTATCTTGAATATTCAACTTAGTAAGTTGAATATTCAACTTAGTATCTTGAATATTCAACTTAGTAAGTTGAATTTTCAACTTAGTATCTTGAATATTCAACTTAGTATCTTGAATATTCAACTTAGTAAGTTGAATTTTCAACTTAGTATCTTGAATATTCAACTTAGTAGTGAATTTTCAACTTAGTATCTTGAAATCAACTTACTATCTTGAATTTTCAACTTAGTTATGTTGAAAAAATCAATTAAAAAACAAACAAAGTGGCACTATTGGGCTTCCGTAATATAAGCATTTGGCAATATGCTTTTTTTAATTATCCAGAATGCCAAGCAAAAAGTGGCTGAAATATAAGACAACAAACTAAGTAATAAACAACACTTAAAGCTACTCTCTCTCAGATTTTGGTAAAAAAAATAATTTCTTCAAACTGTATGTAAATAACGTATTTTAGAACATATGATGCTATTAAAGGGCTCCAGTATAAATTCATGTCACGTACATCTCTAAATTTAAAAAAATACGCTAGATCTACCAAATTCAAAAGCGTTAGTTTATGCTAATTTATTTATTCTCGATTGCGAAACAAGTTCTTACAACTTATATTAATCGCTCTCGAGACTCATTCCAGATGGAATCAACCTCGAAGAGAGAGAGGCAATGTGGATTTAATTGTGTCTTGCCTAAGGACACTACCGACATGGCGTTGCAAACGCTTTTGAAATTTTAATATAAACATATACAGTAGTGTAGCGGTGCCGTGTAACCGATCTTTTTAATCAATTTCTGCAAATTCATACCAAGATTTTTGCTTATTTTTTATTCTAGCCTTTAGTTTTATATGTATAAATAAGAATGTCAATATTTAAAAAAAGTATGTTTTCAACGGTAACTGAGAGCGAGCAGCTTTAATACTATGTTTTGATATTCTAAAATGTATAATAAAACCAAAATGATCAGAAATAAACAAATCAAACTAGAAAATCAATAAAACACATGAATACACAAATAAATGACTTCTTAACATAACATTATCCCCTAATTTAAATGTACTGCTTCCCAGCACAGAATGTGCCAATTTTACCTTAGGGAGATCAGGATGTGTAGGGGCCTACTGAACAAAGGAAAAATGTCATTTATCAGTCTTAAACTGTTAAATATTGTAATAAAATTATCAAATGAGTTGTTCAAAAGACAAAACATTATTTAAAAAACTTAAATGTGCTTTTAAGATATTGACCTAATTAGACAACCTGAATATCCCAAACATGGAAATAATGCAAAAAGCTCATTCCTAGATTTCTTTACAAATCTAAGAGTGTAAAATCAATTGACCCCCCTGCAGCCTAAATTTTAACCCAGTAGGTATTGATTTGAACAATCTTTGCAGAACAATCTTGGTAGAGGTCCATTAAGCAATCCTACATGCTAAATATGTATTGTGGTACTGTTATGAAATAGGTTGTGTCATTGCTATTTGTCATGAACAAATTATTTTTCCCTTTTATAACATTATTTTAAGTATTAACATGGTTTCAATAGGTCATAGTTTGAACAATCTTGGTGGAGCTCTACAAGGCAATGCTACATACTAAATATCTAAGCTCTAGTCTTTGTGGTTTTAGAGAAAAGGTTTTCCTATAAAAGCTTATATAAAAACAAGTGACCCTAGGGCGGGGTCAATTTTGATCCGGAGGTCCTAATTTGAACAATCTTGGTAAAGGTCCACTATGCAATGCCACATGCCAAATATCTAAGCTCTAGGCCTTCTTGTTCTTGAAAAAAAGATGTTTAAAGCTGTTTCCTACTTGTTGTCATAACAACCAGTTTTCTGCATGGAATGAATTTGTTTGAACAACAATAAGAAGGCTTTATGCAAGGAACATCCCTGCCAAGTTTCATCAACATTTGTCCACTGAATTCAGAGGAGATGTCGTTTGAAGGAAAATGTTAATGGAACCACTCGTCGTCCGTCTTACGTCGTCCTCCCACTATTTCCTTTAAACAAAATCTCCTCTCAAGCCACCAATATTGATGAAACTTGGCCGGGATGTTCCTTGCATGAAGCTCTATCAAATCTGTGCAAAAAAACTCCATTCCATGCCGAACACTATTTGCTATCGCAACAAATAGAAAAACTTAAAAGCGATTTTTGACCTTGAATTATAGCAAATGGTAGCCAGGTGAGCCATGGTTTAAAATTGTCTGATTTTTTTGGGGCACGAAATAACGCTTTCGGTAAAGAAAACTACAGTAATGGTACGTATATTAATGGAGAAACGATTGAGAAAAGGAATGACGTTTTTCATGGAGTCAAAAGAAAGAGAAAACATTTTACCAATGTAGCTACATCAAGGTGTTATATTCACATTTCAAAGTACAAAAACCAGCATTCGTATGCAAACTATTGCATATTCTCAAAACAATATGGCAACCATCAACTGAAATGTCTTCCATTATAAATGATGTCACAGTTTCTATGCATAAATGACGTCAACATATGTAAACATTATCAATTACTGGGCAAATAATACGCGACAAAGAAAATATCCTCGGTAAAACAGTTTCTGACAAAATTTGTAATTTATTTATTGTTGTTTTGTCACATAATTTCATTTGATTTGTTTTCAAGAATGTGAATATCTTTTGACAAACTGGGTCATGTGACTAACGATAATCGAATCACAATGTACTGTATAAATGAAGCTATAAAGTCGCATTAGAACTACTAGAATAGAACATTCCGTATCCAGATTTCCGTATAAGATAAATTGACCTGTTTTGTAGCTTTAAACCGTGTAGTTTGTCTACATTATATTTACATGTAGATTTTTATCAATATCAAACCATTTTCATACAAAGTTTGAGAAATATTTCATTTGTGTTGTTTTTCGGCGCAGCCGTATTAAGCTCGCGTTTCAACCGCTAATGAAATGACAAGTAGAATGTATATAATAACATTTTTGAATTGGAAAACTTATTCTGTAAGGCACCTTTTACCATAACAAAGGTCAAGAAAATACCCTTGCGTTTTCAGTCTTTCTTAGATGTTTGTTTTTTTTTAATTTTAGTACGTAAATAGTTCACATAAATATAATATGTTTTTACCGACAGATTAATGGTAATAATAAGTAAGTGTAGAGTAATTATACTCTCTCGGCCAGTGAATGAAGGTCAATATTTCGAGTAACATTTGATAAGAAAAATAAGGAATAAGTGTTTTCCTGATGCAAATGTCATGGTACGGACTTAGTCACAATCGGGGAGAAAATGTGTATGCAAACTCAATTGCCGACCATCTTTTTAAAGATAGTTCTTGTTATGACATGTTTTTTTTTACCAGAAACTTTTTATGCACCGTACGTTTCGCATTTATGTTATTTTTTCATAGTGTAGTAAATAAGAAATGTAAGATGTATTTTCTTGAATTAATAGAGTTGCCAATAAATTAGTTTCATTGATGTGACTCTACAGTATGTAACATCCGTGGCTCTAGAAACGATAGATAGTTTCTTGATTTCATGATATCTAAAACATTCTGTGAAAACAAAAGGTATACAATAACTTCTATTAAGCGATGAAATTCTATGCCGCTGTCAGGAACGCATCTTGTTTCAGAATAAACATGAGTTTATCTCCTCTAGACATTCATTTTACAAGTCTGAATCTTAAACAAGAGGGTCAAATTCGCCCTTAGTCGATCACCTGTGATTAATATCACGAAGTGCTCTATAGTTCAGTAGTACGATTGTGTATAGAATTTGCAATGTACAGTATTGTACATAGCACTGTGAAGAACTGTAGTACTACATTGTAGTATATAGCAGTCAGTCACTGTGTAGAACTGTAGTACTACATTGTAGTATATAGCAGTCAGTCACTGTGTAGCACTGTAGTACTACATTGTAGTATATAGCAGTCAGTCACTGTGTAGAACTGTAGTACTACATTGTAGTATATAGCAGTCAGTCACTGTGTAGAACTGTAGTACTACATTGTAGTATATAGCAGTCAGTCACTGTGTAGCACTGTAGTACTACATTGTAGTATATAGCAGTCAGTCACTGTGTAGAACTGTAGTACTACATTGTAGTATATAGCAGTCAGTCACTGTGTAGAACTGTAGTACTACATTGTAGTATATAGCAGTCAGTCACTGTGTAGCACTGTAGTACTACATTGTAGTATATAGCAGTCAGTCACTGTGTAGAACTGTAGTACTACATTGTAGTATATAGCAGTCAGTCACTGTGTAGAACTGTAGTACTACATTGTAGTATATAGCAGTCAGTCACTGTGTAGAACTGTATTACTACATTGTAGTATATAGCAGTCAGTGACTGTGTAGAACTGTAGTACTACATTGTAGTATATAGCAGTCAGTGACTGTGTAGAACTGTAGTACTACATTGTAGTATATAGCAGTCAGTCACTGTGTAGCACTGTAGTACTACATTGTAGTATATAGCAGTCAGTCACTGTGTAGAACTGTAGTACTACATTGTAGTATATAGCAGTCATACTGTGTAGAACTGTAGTACTACATTGTAGTATATAGCAGTCAGTCACTGTGTAGCACTGTAGTACTACATTGTAGTATATAGCAGTCAGTTACTGTGTAGAACTGTAGTACACTGTCGTACAATATTATCCCGCAGTACATGTATTGTATAGTACTGTAGTACTCTAAAGCCCTTTAGAACTGTGTAGTCCTGTAATACTAAAAATACTACATGTATACAGAATTGTGTTGCACTAAATAAACAGTATAGTTTGGTATAATACTTCAGTACAATGTACTGTACAGTATTGTAGTATTTTATTGTACTTAAAAGAACTGTATTACTGTAGAGTACTGTATTACCGTGCAGTACTTCATGTTAGGTATTTTTCCAATGGTCCATTGGGAGGTGTTACATATAAAAATGTTGCTGAATGTTGATTAGAAGAAAAGTTTTAACATTTGTTTGGGCTATGTTATCGAGGGCATCATCCAGTCTTTTATGCACATAGTCAATCATCAAAGACCAAAGCTTCTATACAATATTATGTTTTTAGAACTTGGCACTGAATTATAGGGGCCTAAGATTATCTAGTATTCGCTATTTTGGGGCAACTACACGTATTTAGAAATGACGTTGGATGGATGGATGGATGGATGGATGGATGGATGGGGATGGATGAATGGGTATATACTGTAAGTGTATTAATATTAGCGGAGTACTAATTTTAGCGCTATTAGCGGGGTCGGGTGTGCGCTAATTCATGTCCAGCGCTAATATTTGACTAAAATGGAAGGCTTTCACAATGATGAAATATCATTCATTGTATTGAAAATACCATAATTACTATTCGACAGAACATAGATAAATACATTTTTTTTGTGACAGTGACAATTGTTGCTTTTATCAGAAAGTTTTAGATAAAAATATCAAATATGTTTTAAACTTTAATGCAAAAGTCAAATGCTTGTGTAAATTAATATGCATTTCTTCATCTTCGCCATTGTCCGTAAAACATCGTTTATAACACTTTCGGAGTAGATCGCCAGTTTGTCTGCTCTAATAACTATGTCCTGATAACTAAGGCATTTTACTGCTGTCAAAACAAACAATTGTAGAATCACCATCTGTAGATTCTACTGTATATACAATAATTATACCGATGAATTTAGATTGTGTGTCCTATTTTAAACCTAGATCTGTTTATTTGCGTGTCTGGTCGACCAGTCAGTCGCCACCCATTTTTATTGTAGAGTTTTTCACGCTGTCATATGCGATAGTAAGTTTCAAGTCAACTGCGATGTCTTTCACATCAATCTTCGAGTATTTCCGTATGCTGTTCCCCAAATGTTATAGATAGTTTTAAATATACAAAAAGACATGCCCCATTTCTAGAAAATGTTGATTTTTCCTAAAACCTTTGATGTTCAAAATTGAACATGGCCAAAAAAGTACATGAAAATTGTAATACTATCTGATTATTTCATAAAAGTTTTATAAAACTTGTTGATTATATAGTAAATGGTGTGTAATTTCTTAAAGAAAACATACTTCTTGTTACTCTGACATCAAATCTGTATCAAAATTTTTAATAATAAATGAAACACATGTATTTTCTTATCTCTTGTGTGATGTCATTTTATAAATAATTCCAAAATGGGGTTAGGGTTATTCAAATTCCTATAACTTTTTTGATTCACGGTGAAATTCTTTTAAAATTTGTTTTTAAATCCAGGAAATGATACAGATTAAGAAAATATTAAGCCTTAAATGATTTGAATTGGTGCCCATTAGGGGTCTACTACCTTAAAACCGCTAATCGCTTATTTTAGCGCTGCTGATGTTGCGCTAATTCAAGTACGCGCTAATAAGTCGAAACAACTCAATTTATAGCATTTGCGCTCTAATTTAAGTACACTTACAGTATGCATATATATGTACATGTTCAAGCAAATAAATGAATTGTATATATCATATACAAACTAATGAATAATGGACCATGACATTTGTACATAAATTAAATACGTGTAATATGGAACAATCACAATAGTTTGGCAAACACTGACACAGAATTTGCGTCAGGTAAAACTTCTACCATCTATTTCGGCTATAACATTCCCTTTCTTTAGGGCTAAGCATTTGTATCAGTTTTACTAACCAGTGTCTCTGCTGCCGGCCACGCCCTTATAGAATCAATAAAAGAGTCAGAATTGTGAGAACAAACCCCATCTATATATAAGATATGTATTCTTTTCCATGCATGATGCTGTGATAGTGTCAATATGGGAATACATGCATTAGACTTTTTCATACTCAAAATAAAGTTACGTGCTAGAAATGTTCACTAAAATTAATTTGATTAAAATATATGTACAAATAAAAAGTGGAAACTTTGTTCGTTTGCTGAGTGACTTCAGCCCAGAGCCCGAAACCTGAGATGTTACACCCGTGCTATTGTGACCAACTCTATGTCCGTCCGTTCGTCCGTCTGTCTGTACGTTTTGCTAATGGTCCTGTTATAGTATGTTAATCTATTTTCTTCTTTTAATACAAGAATAAATTATTCTCTCAGCATCAACTTTTCTCACGGGATTCATCCTGATCAACACTGATCAAATAAAAAGAATCTGCATGCAAGCTCCAAAATGGTTTGAGTTCCAAACACGTTTTGGTTCTCAGGTGAGCTTACATGGCCACCATGGCTCTCTTGTTATGTTCATGCATGCTACCCATGCGGCATAACTCATTGGATGCTTTTTAGGTAGTCAACGTGTTTTACTTTATTGACAGTGGTCCATATATGTAGAGGAGCGGAACCCTTAACTGTGTTTTAAAGAGGTCAATGCAAGGACCAAGGTGACATTACAGCGCCTCCTCTGTTCAGTGGACCGGAACCAACTCATCACAGTAGGGATGTTACAGAGTATGTCCGGTGAAATCCCAACCGTAGATTCATAAGAAAAAAGCTAATCAAATATTTGTTTAGATACTATACAATGTACAGACGACCAGTACAGTTGTCTGTTTAATTTGAAAAGTGTCAATGAATGCAAGCATGCTAAATACATGTATAATTATAGTTTGGTGAAAATTTCATCCATTGGTCCATGATACATGTATGAAGCCACTTCTTTCTAGTTTGTAGTTTGTATAACATTGATCCGTTTCAGCAGAGAACCAGAACTATATCATACACCCGAAAGAGGTAATTGCAAGGCAGATAGTACACACAGTGTTTGGTAACCGTTTATCCGGAAGTATATGATATTTCATATTTTCAATAATAGTTGCCCTTCTGTGAGGTGAACCGGACCTGCTTCCTGTTTTGAAAGAGGTAAATAAATATACGTACGTATCCAACAGAACACGTTTTGACATATCACATTTTTGTTCATGAGAAGAATCCGTTTTAAGATTTTTCTATCAAAGTTTTTTTTAGTAACATCTGTAAATAAAATGAGGTATCTGAATAAGTTTCAATTCGGCTGCGGTATTTCAACACTCTAGATACTGGGTAAATGTTATAACAGCAATTAAGTAAAACTCGACTGCGAAGACTTATGTTAAAGATTTAGGCAGAAGTTCAAGTCAAGTCCCCACAGGCTTGACGGAAGTTAGACAGAAAATCTGTTAGACGCGGCCTTGACTGGAGTTAGACAGAAAATCTGTTAGACGCGGTCTTGACTGGAGTTAGACAGAAAATCTGTTAGACGCGGTCTTGACTGGAGTTAGGCAGAAGATCTGCAGGATGCAGGCTTCGCTGAAGTAGGAAAATAACACGATCAAATCGGCTCAGTATATTAAGCCGAGAAATCGGCTGGCAAAAGAATGACTTACTAGATAATATACTCAAGCATTTGATTTGAAATCAATGAGGTGTTAGAACTGAATAAAGGCTTGAGATAAGCTGGCTTACACAAGATGAAGTTTGACTGCAGTTCAACATTAGTGTCACTGGGGTTAGGTGGAGAGACAGTTATATTTGTTAGGTTTTGAATAGAGTTTGGCCAATTACTATGGCAGGTGGGTAATTGACAGGAGTTAGGCAATTCGCTGCTTGGAGTTTCGAAGAGGACCGGAAACTATATTACATTTTTGTTTTGATTTACATTAATTTATATTTATTGAACTGTCTTGATTGTAGATAAGGCAGCTTGCCTTACTGCCACTTAAAGCAGAAGTAAAACGATACTTCGGATTTTAGTTACATACACAATTTGATATATCAAAGAAAGAAATGTTAACTTTCTGAACTTGACTGAACAATATGTAACTGATTTGCTGAGGACTGAATTATAGGTAACTGACTTGCTGAGGACTGAATTATAGGTAACTGACTTGCTGATGACTGAATTATATGTGACTTACTTGACTGAATTATAGGTAACTGATTTGCTTGGGACTGAATTATAAGTGACTGAATTGCTGAGGACTGAATTATAGGTGACTGACTTGACTGAATTATATGTGACTGACTTGCTGAGGACTGAATTATATGTAACTGACTTTCTGGGGACTGAATTATATGTAACTGACTTTCTAGGGACTGAATTATCTGATACTGACATGCAGGAGATTGAGTACAGTCAATGTTTAATGGTTAAGCATGGAATCGACAAGTATATGGAAGAACGCTTACTGTATTAGAAATGACCTTTTTCCAAGTTTATGAAGGAGTATTTCAACTTTAGTTACTTCTAAGACAGAAGCTTTATGAAGATCGATTAAGAAATAAATGTACTCTCACTTAAAGAAATTTAAACTGTCAATAAATCGCTTAGGTAAATTGTACTGAATGCCCAGCTTTACTAGTCAGAGATGATAGACAATTTATTTTTATCTGTATGTCAGGTAAACCAGTCAAGTTTCTATAATGCAAAAAAAAAACACACAAGAAAACATAAGAAACTATCTCTTTGCTTTCTTTTAAAATGAGAAAATCACTACTTCCATATTTCTAAACATACTTGTTTACTTATATACTCCTTAATTCAGTTATTAGCTTGCATTACACTAGTTTCTTCTTTAAAGAACCAAATGAACTTAATCAATGTTCATATCACTGAATTAAAAAGCAATTGAAATAAATTTTGTAGATATTAACGTATTTACAGATATTAAGCAAGATTTCGCGCTCGTAAAAATATTGTATCCAAATTGTATCACTTTTCGTTAAGTTATAACTTCTCTTTATATCTTATGCTAACTATTAATTTAAAAGCTAAATTATGTACAAAAGTAGTTACTGCAGACCTATATCACCTACATGTGACTGATATGATCTATATATTATCACACAATATTTCACTGATAGACCACAGTTTTTCATCAATTAGCATAAAATAAATTATTATTTTTTGTAGAGGTTAACGCATTTATAGATAATAAGCAAGAGATAGGATTTTACTGTTTGAGAAAATCAGATGTAATCTCTGTCCTTTTCGACCATTACAGAGTCATCGTACTGCAATTAGAAGTATATCATTAAATTCACTGAACAATCTTGCAAATTTTATGCCATATAAGTTTATAATGATAGTAATAACCTTTTAACAGGTAATATGAACACGCCACGAAATCAGGCTTCCTTCGAAGATAAGCCTATGGTAGACTCGGAACAACAACTCCAAGCTTAAACACTACCCCTCCTCCCCTACTCCCCATCCAACTCCTCCCGCCGTCCGCCCGTCCAG
>JAFMSR010000005.1:45785290-46030753 GCA_022818135.1 Saxidomus purpurata
GTTTTTTTTCTCTAACTCTGGAAAAATAGGTTTTTTGCACAAATCTTTTCCTATATTCAAAGACATAATTGTTTCTTATTTTTACGTTGTATTTTCATTTTTTAGCTCAGTTTTGTTTGTTCAAAACAAACTAAAATAGCCAGTGAATATATAAGTAGGGCGACCAACAAATACTCAGTTCAGCAGTAATAAATACAACAAAAATCTATAGCAGACGTTAGAAGTAGCAGTAGTAAATCATAAGTAGTAAACAGTGAAATTAGCAAGTCATGAGGCTTTCACTCGTGGTAGCAGGTATATCAGTAACAAAACATTAAGCGGGCACTAGCGGTAGCAAACATAGCAGTAGCATCACACTAAGCTGGCAATAGGTACATGGCATGGCAGTACTAACACGTGGAGCTGACAGTAACGGTACATGACATAGCAGTAGCAATACATGAAGCTGGTAGTAGCGGTACATGATATAGCAGTAGCAACACGCGAAGCTGGCAGTAACGGTACAGGGTATAGCAGTAGCAACACGTGAAGATGGCGCAGTAACTGCAAATGGCATAGCAGTAGCAACACGTGAAGCTGGCAGTAGCAGAACATGACATGGCAGTAGCACCACGTGAAGCAAGCAGTAGCGGTACATGGCATAGCAGAAGCAACACGTGAAGCTGGCAGTAGCGTTACATGGCCTAAAAGTAGCAACACGTGAAGATGGCAGTAACGGTGCATGGCATAGTAGTAGCAACACGTGTAGCTGGCAGTAATGGTACATGGTATAGCAGTAGCAACACGTGAAGCTGGCAGTAATAGCAAATGGCATAGCAGTAGCAACACGTGAAGCTGGCAGTAACAGTACATGACATAGCAGTAGAGACACGTGAGGCTGACAGTATCGGTACATGGCATAGCAGTAGCAACAAGTGAAGCTGACAGTAACGGCAAATGACATAGCAGTAGCGACACGTGAAGCTGACAGTAACGGCAAATGACATAGCAGTAGCAACACGTGAAGCTGACAGTAACGGCAAATGGCATAGCAGTAGCAACACGTGAAGCTGACAGTAACGGCAAATGACATAGCAGTAGCAACACGTGAAGCTGACAGTAACGGCAAATGACATAGCAGTAGCAACACGTGAAGCTGACAGTAACGGCAAATGACATAGCAGTAGCGACACGTGAAGCTGACAGCAACGGCAAATGACATAGCAGTAGCAACACGTGAAGCTGACAGTAACGGTACCTGGTATAACAGAAGCAGAACGTGCAGTGTGCAGTAGCGGTACCTGGTTTAGCAATAACAGACATGATCTCTGCATACCTACTGACATTATCAATTATACACACCGATATATTGCCCAGTGTATCTCCTGATTTTTCAAAGGCTTTTACATCATATGTTTGCGTTTTAACGCTAATCATGTGGCCGTGTTACTTAAGTGCGACTTATCCTATCGAGTTCATTCTAATGGTGTCTGGTGTGCAACTATCCTATCGTGTTCATTCTAGTGGTGTCGAGTGTGCAATTATCCTACCGAGTTCATTCTAGTGGTGTCTTGTGTGCACCTATCCTGTCGAGATCATTCTAGTGGTGTCTAGTGTGCACCTATCCTGTCGAGTTCATTCTAGTGGTGTCTAGTGTGTACCTATCCTGTCGAGTTCATTCTAGCGATGTCTAGTGTGTACCTATCCTGTCGAGTTCATTCTAGCAGTGTCTAGTGTGCACCTATCCTGTCGAGTTCATTCTAGTGGTGTCTAGTGTGTACCTATCCCATCGAGTTCATTCTAGTGGTGTCTACAGTGAGTGCATGTATGTTAGTTTAATTTAGTTTATACTCTTTATATCTCGTCATCAACATACCCTTTCTTTCGACATGCATTTTGAATCACGACTCTCTCATTAACAATGAATTAATTACTATTTATATGTATTTACAGACCGAGTGGAAGTAACTATCCAAAGAACAAAAGACAACTTGTCGGACCATTGACTTCCGCTCTTATATAGGAAATTGCCCGGTGTTTTAAATTAGATATATTAAAGTAAAAATTGTTACAAACAACTACATGTATTTGTTTTAGTTAAAAAAAAATAGGCAATGTAATTTAATAAAGTTGTTTGTGCCTATTTTGGAAGTGATGGTTAGTACAATTCTATTTTTGTCAGTTCTTCGTTTTAGTTGCTTGAAAATGTTATGAAATATTTCTCTTTTGTACACGCAGTTTTGCAAGTCAAGTTAAATTTATTCACCTGAATTGTGTTAAAGTTATTCACCTGATTCGGTACAGGACAATAAATTAGCTAATGGCAATTTCATCACTGTAAGGACTGTAAGTATGTAGACATTGGTATTGACTGTGTGTATGTAGACATTGGTATGGACTGTATTTGTGTATTATTAGTAGGGGAAATAGAAGCCATGGTATGGACTGTACTTGTGTATTTTTGGGGAAATAGCGAATGCCATTAATAAACGTATCTTATTTACAGACGTATGTACTCAGCAATAAGGTGCTTCCATGGCTAGTTCTTTTGTCATCTGTTACTCCAATAGGTATGTGTAACTTTTTGCTGTCATGAATAATTGAAGTGTGTCTACATTCGTAACATCGGGAGCTCACAGAAAATGGCCTATAATAACTATATTGACAAATGAATGTTTTCAAAATCATAACGTCAATGTATGAATTTTACAATTTTAACAGCGTGCTGACCAGAATACATTTGTGCGATTTAACTAGGCAGTAGAGCTTCCTCTTCATCATGTGAAAGTTCGACTTCATGAAATTTGAACTTTGATCATTAGAGCTTTCTAATAAAAGAATTTTCATGAAATAGTGCTTATCAATGTTTCTACAAGCTTTTTTCTTTTCAGGTTAAACATACATTGTATCAGTTTATGTACATTTCATTTGACTGAGCACATATATTAGAAGACACAAATACACGTCAGGAACCCACATTTAATTTGTCTTTTTATTTCCAAGATGCAGCCACCATAAGTCCTACGACCGCCGTACGGAACGACGCTATGAATTCATCTGCAAGCAATCAAAATTGGTTCAGCGAAGAGGAAACTGTAATGTACATGGACAACAACGAGTATGTAAGTTCTACAGTGGATGAACAACTCGACTGGTCCTTAGGTTTTACATACAGCGGCCTTTCAACGTTTGCTACAGGAATGGTATTAAGCAGTCACGACTGGTTTAAGGATGATAGCGCGTATCCGGAGTTTTCTTCCGTGCATTTGAAGTCTGACATACGTGACAAACATGACTGGTTGACGGCTTTTACCTGGCAAGATTATTTGTCTTATACCTCCATTCCGCCGAGTATTTTGGCGAGTTCTGATAATATGGACTGGTACAAGTCTGATAAATATTCGGATTCTGTGGACTGGTCCACTGTAAGTTCCGATAATATGGACTGGTATAAGTCGGATAAATATTCGTATTCTGTGGACTGGCCAACTGTAAGTTCCGATGATATGGACTGGTACAAGTCAGATATATATTCGTATTCTGTGGACTGGTCCTCTGTGAGTTCCGATAATATGGACTGGTACAAGTCTGATACTAATCCGTATTCTGCGGACTGGTCCACCGTGAGTTCCGATAGTATGGACTGGTATAAGTCTGATACTAATCCGTATTCTGCGGACTGGTCCACCGTGAGTTCCGATAATACGGACTGGTATGAGTCTGATAGTTATTCGTATTCTGTGGACTGGTCCACTGTGAGTTCCGATGATATGGACTGGCATGAGTCTGATACTTATCCGTATTCAGTGGACTGGTCCACTATGAGTTCTCATGATATAGACTGGTATAAATCTGATACAGATGACACAGAGTCATATTCAACTGACCAGCACTCGGACTTGATGTCTGGATTTTTGTCGCAAAGATACTCTTCCCATCAAAGTATGTCAGAATATT
Organism: Saxidomus purpurata; assembly: GCA_022818135.1. NCBI lineage: Eukaryota > Metazoa > Mollusca > Bivalvia > Venerida > Veneridae > Saxidomus > Saxidomus purpurata. Next base: position 45,789,227 of record JAFMSR010000005.1, read on the forward strand.
TGACTTTCAGTGACTTGGACATGTATGAGTCTGAAACTGGTATGGTCATGACTTCGGATGCTTTTCAGTCTTCAAACGCATTGTCATCTATGTCACCATCGTTTTCAAGTATAGCAGATATGGCATATTCGTATTATACAACAACAGTAGTTATTTCATACACTGTTGTATATACAACCGAAATTTGGTATTCTTCATCCAGAACCAGTACATTGGTACCGTCTCAATGGAGTTCAGATACCGCTTCCACCGATAGTTTGTATTCCTCAACGGATACCATTACAATCTCACCGTCTCAAGTGAGTTCAGATACCGCTTCCACCGATAGTTTGTATTCCTCAACGGATACCATTACAATCTCACCGTCTCCATCGAGTTCATATACCGATAGTGTGATGTCTAGTACTTCCGCGGATAATAGCACTGACGGTAAGTGATAAACTGTTTATTACATGCGTCTCTCTTCATTGAAAAATTGAGGTACGTCTGAGATGAAAACTGTAGACACACGGTCCTTTTTTTTTGGGGGGGGGGAATGAAAGAGTTGTCGTTTGTAATTGAGTTGCCGTTGATAGAGGGCGCAATCTACGCTGAGAAAAATAGGGAAAAGCGCTTTTCACATTTCAGGCGCAATCAACGCTGACAAAAATGGAAATATGATTGCTTCTTCCACTTACACAGCCTTTGACATTAAAGAAACGAAGCAGAGTCGACTGAATAATCTTCGATTGCCTTTTTAAATATATATTATATCATATTAGCCCATTTTTTTCCTTCATCAATGTAATTTGTCACCGAGGTGTAATTGGTGCACTTTTGTGTACGGGTACTTTTACGAATCCACGAGTTCGAATCCCATCCAAACCCAAATTTTTTTCTGTTGTTTTCCTTATCATTTTAGCTTTTAAACCATTTAAAAATATTTAACGCCAAATAATCATAAACATCTTCATTCATGTCAACTTAATAAGGATAATGGTAATGAAAAATTGAGACATACCAGGAACGGTCTATTGAGTATTCCTGGACATACTGTATATATATTATTCGATAACAGTAAAGTTTCGATACTACAGGTCAGTCAGTAGATGTGGTGTCGTGTCAGGTTTTGCTTGTTCAACCAGAATTGGTTTCCTCGAGTTCTTTTGGGGCCATGCCTCAACATCAAGCATCACCAATTTCCAAATTATTTACATGGCATTATTGTTTGCATCACAGTTATTCTCAGTGTGTTTTATTGTATTGGCTACATGCATCAACATTCAAAGCACATTCCTAAAAGATATCATTTCTCTCTCTATTTAAAGCAAATGTTTTAATTCATTTTGTAAAAACGTGTACAAATGTATAATGAAACATTTTACACCAATTTACGAACTATTTGTATATAAGTTCCAATTCCTATGTTGGCTGCTTTATTTTTGTAAACATAAACGTTTTGAGAGAAAAAAATGATTCCAGGGATTTATATGTTTAGAAAGTCTAAAACTTGACTTTTCTGAATGCCGATATCAACGGATTGGATGGTATCAAAATGGGCATATGTTATCACGTGTTTTACTGAACAAGGAAGTCCAGCCGGCGAAGGTGTTACATATTCACGTCTTGATCCAAAATGTTAAAGTTATTAACGCACGTGTTGCACAAATATTTCGACTAAAATACACAAAATCGTCATGTTTATTTATGTCAAAATCTCCATTTAGTTCCACACAATTGTTGTTGAAATTTACAAACCCACTGCCGCCAGTGTCATTGTCAGTTTTAGGTTGAATGCAGCATAACTATTTGAGTTGCATGCCCCAAAAATGAGAAAACATGGAAAATACATACGTACATTTCTTTGAACAAATATTCGTACACACTTTTACGAAAAGAATAGGTCATTGTTCCACTGCGCTACTGTTGCGCCACTATCACCATCTGCCTGATGATAAAACTATCCTTATGCGTTAACTGTTGAAAATGAACTTGTGTCCCCTTTTAAATTAAAGTATTCTACATTAAACAAAAGTAAACATTTCTGGTTTATATTTCTGTTGACAGGTACATCATCAGAGGGAAGCTCTAGCTCTGATACTGATTATAGCTCAGGCTCATTAACGACCGCATCGAGTGAATATACAGCTGATATCGTGACTTGGCATTCTTCAACGAATACCATTACAATCTCACCGTCTACATCGAGTTCATATACCGATAGTGTGATGTCTAGTACTTCCGCGGATAATAGCACTGACGGTAAGTGATAAACTGTGTAACTATTATGTCAGATGTCAGTTACAGAAAAGTTTAGAAGGTATCAATTTCTATGTGGGCTGCTTTATTTTTGTAAACATAGACGTTTTGAACAAACAATAAACGTTACTGTGGATTTATATGTATAGAAAGTCTAAAAGTTCTTTTTACTGAACTAGGGTGTCAAGCCGGCAACCGTGTTACATATTTATACGTCTTGATCCAAATGTATTAAAGTTATTAATGCACGTGCTGTACAAATATTTCAACTAAAATACGCAAAATCGTCCAGACGTATATTTTTGTCAAAATGTCATTTAGTTCAACACTTTTCTAGTTGGTTGGTTGTTGCTGAAATTTACGAATTCACAGTCGCCAGCGTCATTGTCGTATATCAGTTTTAGGTTGAATGCAGCATAACTACTTGATGTGCATGCCCTAAGAATGCAGAACATGGGAAAATGTACATGTATATTTCCTTTAACTAATATTCGTACACACTTTTACGGAAAAAAAATGGTTATGTTTCCACAGCGCTTCTATTGCGCTACTATCACCATCTGCCTGATGATAAAACTCTCTTCTGAACCAACTGTTGAAGATGGACTTTTGTCCACTTTAAATTAAATTACTCTAAATTAAACCAAAATAAACATTTCTTTTTTTAAATATTTCTGTTGACAGGTACATCATCAGAGGGAAGCTCTAGCTCTGATACTGATTATAGCTCAGGCTCATTAACGACCGCATCGAGCTCATATACAGCTGATATCGTGACTTGGCATTCTTCAACGAATACCATTACAATCTCACCGTCTACATCGACTTCATATACCGATAGTGTGATGTCTAGTACTTCCGCGGATAATAGCACTGACGGTAAGTGATAAACTGTGTAACTATTATGTCAGATGTCAGTTACAGAAAAGTTTAGAAGGTATCAATTTCTATGTGGGCTGCTTTATTTTTGTAAACATAGACGTTCTGAACAAACAATAAACGTTACTTTGGATTTATACGTATAGAAAGTCTAAAACTTCTTTTTACTGAACTAGGGTGTCAAGCCGGCAACCGTGTTACATATTTATACGTCTTGATCCAAATGTAATAAAGTTATTAACTTTAATGCACGTGCTGTACAAATATTTCAACTAAAATACGCAAAATCGTCCAGACGTATATTTTTGTCAAAATGTCATTTAGTTCAACACTTTTCTAGTTGGTTGGTTGTTGCTGAAATTTACGAATTCACAGTCGCCAGCGTCATTGTCATATCAGTTTTAGGTTGAATGCAGCATAACTACTTGATGTGCATGCCCTAATAATGCAGAACATGGGAAAATGTACATGTATATTTCCTTAAACTAATATTCGTACACACCTTTACGAAAAAAAATGGTTATGTTTCCACAGCGCTTCTATTGCGCTACTATCACCATCTGCCTGATGATAAAACTCTTCAACCAACTGTAAGAGGACTTGTCCACTTTAAATTTAATACTCAAATAAACCCAAATAAACATTTCTTTTTTTTAATATTTCCATTTCAGGCACATCATCAGAGGGAAGCTCTAGCTCTGATACTGATTATAGCTCAGGCCCATTAACGACCGCATCGAGTGCATATACAGCTGATATCGTGACTTGGCATTCTTCAACGAATACCATTACAATCTCACCGTCTCCATCGAGTTCATATACCGATAGTGTGATGTCTAGTACTTCCGCGGATAATAGCACTGACGGTAAGTGATAAACTGTGTAACTATTATGTCAGATGTCAGTTACAGAAAAGTTTAGAAGGTATCAATTTCTATGTGGGCTGCTTTATTTTTGTAAACATAGACGTTTTGAACAAACAATAAACGTTTCTGTGGATTTATATGTATAGAAAGTCTAAAACTTTATTTTACTGAACTAGGGTGTCAAGCCGGCGACCGTGTTACATATTTATACGTCTTGATCCAAATGTATTAAAGTTATTAACGCACGTGCTGTACAAATATTTCAACTAAAATACGCAAAATCGTCCAGACGTATATTTTTGTCAAAATGTCATTTAGTTCAACACTTTTCTAGTTGGTTGGTTGTTGCTGAAATTTACGAATTCACAGTCGCCAGCGTCATTGTCATATCAGTTTTAGGTTGAATGCAGCATAACTACTTGATGTGCATGCCCTAAGAATGCAGAACATGGGAAAATGTACATGTATATTTCCTTTAACTAATATTCGTACACACTTTTACGGAAAAAAAATGGTTATGTTTCCACAGCGCTTCTATTGCGCTACTATCACCATCTGCCTGATGATAAAACTTTCTTCTGAACCAACTGTTGAAGATGGACTTTTGTCCACTTTAAATTAAATTACTCTAAATTAAATCAAAATAAACATTTCTTTTTTTTAATATTTCCATTTCAGGCACATCATCAGAGGGAAGCTCTAGCTCTGATACTGATTATAGCTCAGGCCCATTAACGACCGCATCGAGTGCATATACAGCTGATATCGTGACTTGGCATTCTTCAACGAATACAATTACAATCTCACCGTCTCCATCGAGTTCATATACCGATAGTGTGATGTCTAGTACTTCCGCGGATAATAGCACTGACGGTAAGTGATAAACTGTGTAACTATTATGAAGAAGAAGAAGAACTTTATTAATGCAAAAAACCTAACAAGATTCATGAGCATTGCAACAATAAATACATATACACAGTATATACAATAATAGTGAACGACAAAATGGCAAACATTAAACAAGTAGATCAAAGTTAAGGCTTAAAGTTTACATTTCAGCATTTAGTAGTATTAATATGATGCTTTTGGAGAGACCATTCATGATCTTCTTTTTAAAGCAAATGCTTTGTACACATACTTAGCCAGATTTATAATTTCTGTCATTTTGTTGCTGTTAAGAAGTTGTAAAAATTGAACAAAATTTGGGTGTCGCCAATAATAACTTTTAATATGTTGTTTTCGGAGGTTTAGAAACATACTGCATTCCAAAACAAAATGGTACTCATCCTCCAGGACATGGAAATTAGTACATTTACGTTCGTTAAATGGTATACTGTCCAATTTACTTTTGTTGGATTTAATTCTACATACATTTTAATGTCTTCATACACCTGTTTAAAATATTTCTGAGGTTTACAGTTACATATTTTTAATCAATACTTTATTATGTTGCAATACCGTTGGTTGATCAGATTAATTCTACCTGTCTCACTATAAATAAAATTATTTTGTGCGGAAGATTTAACACGTTTACAGAATGCAAGATGGATGCAACATGAATGCCTTTATTAAACCCCAGTATAAATAAAATCAAGACAACACGAAGTTTTCAATTTACATGTTTCAACTTTATGTCTTCGTCAGAAAATATACAACATACAGTATACAAAACAAAAAGACGTCACGTCCGTTAAAAAGGACGCGAACGTCCGCGTGATGAAAAACAACGTAAGGTTTATAATATAGATATGGATCAGACTGATGCGGCGGGTTTTATTAAAAAGAAATGTATTTATTCAATACACGATAAATAAATATAAAACCCAACATAACATAAATATTAAACCCCCAAACTTCTGAATCATAGTTCATTATAGGCCATATCAGTTTGTCAAATACATAAAGTGTATGCTTCGGCTTTAAATCTGTAAACTTGTAAAGGCATTTGTCCATTTTAAATATTGCTTTAAGAGCCTGACCACTTAGCATCTTATCCATTTCATTAAATGAACCCCCCGTTGTAAATAAAGCACCTAAGTATCTAAATTTTGACGCTACTTCCAATTCATCACCTTTGTATAAAAATCTTAAATTTTGGTTTTTTTCCCCCCCCTTTTTAAAAAAAAAAATTTTTTTTTTTTTTTGGGTTTTTTTTTTTTTTTCCCTCTCCCCAAAAAATTTTCCCCCCTTTTTAAGAATGTTTGCAGACCATCAGCGGTTTTTGAAAAACAAAATAATGTCATCTGCATATAACAATAAGCATATTTTGCATTGACCTAAATCAATTCCTTGTATTCCCTTAAGAAAAAAGGTTTCTTCTATGTCATTTAAGTATAAACTAAATAAGAAAGGGGACAGACTCTCACCCTGTCTTACACCCAAAGTGCACATAAAACTTTCACTGAGACATTCAAAACTTTTAACTCTAGAGCTTACGGTGTTATACATTGAGCGAATCACATTTAAAATATTACCCCTGACCCCATATCGGATTAATTTGTACCATAGTATGTCTCTTACGACGTAGTCAAACGCCTTTTGAAAATCGACGAAAGCGCAGAATAGTTTATCCCCATTACTAAAACAATGGTTAATTAAACAATTTAAAATGAAAATATTATCGACTGTGCCCATATTCTTCCGGAAACCAGCTTGTGCCTCTATGTACACGAAATATTTTTCAGCCCAGCAGTTAAGTCTCTCATTTAGAATACGAGTGAATAGTTTCCCTAATGTGCTTAATTATGTGATGCCCCTATAATTAGATGGATTGCTGGCATCTCCTTTCGGTATTGGGACAATAAAACCTTCTGACCATTTTTCTGGGAAGTATCCTGTTGAAAGGCAAGTATTAAACAAGCTAAGAAGATATGGCAATAAATTATCAATACCATGTATGAAAAATTCATTTGAAAATAGATCAAGACCTCCGCTAGTATCTGACCGTAATTACTTTACAGCTTTTCTTATTTCAGTATCAGAAATGTCAGTGTCTAGTTCAGAGAACATAGTCTGAAGTTCACCATTCAAATATCTTTCATTAAAATAAAGTATATCTTCGTCTGCTTGATAGTAGCGGTCTTCTGGATTATTTATCGCCCTAAAATAGTGTGTGAAGTTATCCATGCTGATAGGTTGTGTACGGTTATTATTAATAGAATCTTTCAGCAATTTCCAATAAAATTTAGCATTTTTAAACCTAGCATCTACGAACGTGTTTGTTTTTATTTTTCGATCGATATATTTCTTCTTTCGAATGGCAGTTTTGTATTCAGATCTGTATATGCTCAAGTTCGCCCTGTTAATTTCAGATTTGTCTAACCTATATTTGTTTAAATAAAAATAAAACCGCTCTCTTTTCGTTGAGCAATCTTCATCAAACCATGGTTTGCTTTCTGTGACATCGTTTTTAAATTTTAAACAGTGCGAGTCACGCGTATTCTTTTTGAATAAAGGTCAACATACGTTATCCATCAAATTCGAGAACTGTGAAAGACTCTGGTTAATACCGACATGCGTTTTATTATTATTCAAACGTTCAGACAAATTGCTTAATGTTGACTTGAAACTATTTTCATTTAATTTGTCTTTGTAATCATTTCTTTTACTGGGGTCCCATTTAAAATACCTTTTTATCTTTGCCGAGCTTTCATTTAGTGGAGTATTTTCTAACAACTCTTTTTGAAACGTTAAACTGAAATTTACAACGCAATGATCTGATAAAATATTCGGTTCCTGTACCTTAAAAGAATTAAAAACATCTAACAAACATTGGCTGCAAATAACATAATCAACTAAACTGCAACCCATGTTACTAACATAAGTATATCTTCCTACATAGGTACCAATCCCTACTCGGCCGTTAGGTCAGATGTCAGTTACAGAAAAGTTTAGAAAGTTTTTCATTGTTGTAAACAAAGATGTTTTGAACAAGTTGTAAACATAGACATTTTGAACAATAAAAACGTTACTGTGGATTTATATGTATAGAATGTCATAAACTAATTTTTTACTGAACTAGGGTGTCCAACCGGCGAACATGTTAGATATTTATACATCTTGATCCAAAATGTATTAAAGTTATTAACGCACGTGCTGTACAATTGTATCAACTAAAATACGCGAAATCGTCCGAACGTTTAGTTTTATCAAAATGGCATTTTGTTTCACACTTTTCTAGTTGGTTGATTGTCGCTGAAATTTATAGTTTAAGGTTCAATGCAGCATAACTAATTGAGCAGCATGCCATAAAAATGCAAAACATGGAGAAAATATATACAGTGTATGTATACTTCTTTTAACAAATATTCGTACATACTTTTACGAAAAAAATAGGACATGGTTCCATTGCTCTACTATTTCACTATTATCACCATCTGCCTGATGCTACAGCTCTTTTCATGCGTTGGCTTTTGTCCCCTTTAAATGAAAGGACTCTATATTAAACGAAAAGATCATTTCTGTTTAATATTTCTGTTGACAGGTACATCATCAGAGGGAAGTTCTGATTCTAGCTCTGGTGCTAGTTCTAGCTCAGTAACGACCGCTGCAGTCGGGGCTGCTGTTGGAGGGGTGGTTGTTGTAACAATCGTAATTGTTATTGTCATGAAAGTGGTTGTAGCTAAGGCTGCCAGTTACAGTGCGGTGGCAGCAGCACAGGTGACCGCCGCTACTACTGGCTCTACAGGTATATCAGGAGGTTCGTCATCAGCTGCATTGGCTAGGGTGGATGTGAGCTTACCAACGTCAGTAAATATGAATAATACCCCACTTAACAGTTTGGAAGGGGTATTTCCGAACGCTCAAACGGGCGCACCAGCACAGTTTAATTATGCTCCGCAAAGCACTGTCGCACAATTTGTGTACTAGTATTTCACTTACTTGGATATATCCGCATGTCTATCTCTGCAAGTGCTAGCTGTAGTAAGATGTCCATATTTGGTCAAACAGCACCATGATATATTACCGATCGTCTAAGCAGTGTATGTCGTCTTGTACGACGGTTATTGCAACCAGACATTTTTCAACCTGATGCTGGACCATCAGGAGAAAAGATATTCTGTGTTATATTGTTTATACCATTATTAATTTAGAAATAAAAAGAATATTACGTTTTTCTAAGAATTTATTAGTCGTATCGTTCATACATGTTACGACTTATCCATATCTCCCATTCGATAGATACTACAGTTGCTTATCTAAACACTACATAAGTCAGATATATACCAGAATGGCATTATTTTAAATTCAGTTTAAGCAATAACAAACGTGAACTATAAGAGTCAAGAATAAATGTAACCGTGAAAATTACTTTGCCCCGAGCTGGATTCGAACACGGGTCCTCCAGTATCCTAAGCGGACACTCAACCACGTCGCCATAAAAGCTAGCTCATTGACAATAAAGTACAAGTGCCGTATTATACCTCTATTACATACTCTCCCTCTTAACCAGAATTCATCCTCAAATTCTTGGAGTATGAGAGTCTGTGGGACGTTCTAAGTGTGCTATCACTTCTACACTCGTGGTTTATTTATGTTGGGCGCCAAATGTAACCGTGAAAAATACTTCATCAACAGTTTTACTGTACTAACACAGCCCCCTGTAGCACGTGACATCTGTGTTCTGCTGACACTGCCACTTCATGTGTCCTTTCTGACCACAACAATAACATGTTATATCTTCTTTTGTTATTTAAGATGATAGCACTTAGTTTAGAGACCACTTGTCTTAAAAGACCACAATTTTAGCTTCCCCTGTGTGATCGCTAAGAAAAGTTATACTCTCATAACTATGTTAGAGGAAATGGTCGACTATTACGGCAATGACACTTTATAATTGAAGATTACAGTATTCATTGCATCAGTCACATACACTTTCAGTATATATGTAATAACAAAAAAGACTTGACTCTAGACGCTCTGCTCTATCGTAAGCACAAAGGACAAAGTAATCCAGGGCGATTCAAACTGAAATGACGCAAACGTATTACAGCTGCTATTCGACCGGGTAGACAGCTTCAAGCTTATTTAAAACTATCTCCGTAAATTTGAGTTTCTTCTTCGGTAAGTGTTAATTAAAGAAATGCACAAAGTTGCGAACGCTTTGGAGTATAGTGCAATTAAAAAAAAACTAAATAAAAATTCTTTTTTTTTCTTTCTCGTACATGTTCTAAACCCTAACCCGTAGGATTCAACGTGTTGTTTGAGATCAGAAGAAATTTATTGTTTCTATTTTTATTTGCCTCAACCGTGAATTAGCACCTTTAACGCAGGGGGGGGGGGGGGGGGGGGGGGGGGGGGGGGGGGGGGGGGGGGGGGGGGGGGGGGGGGGGGGGGGGGGGGGGGGGGGGGGGGGGGGGGGGGGGGGGGGGGGGGGGGGGGGGGGGGGGGGGGGGGGGGGGGGGGGGGGGGGGGGGGGGGGGGGGGGGGGGGGGGGGGGGGGGGGGGGGGGGGGGGGGGGGGGGGGGGGGGGGGGGGGGGGGGGGGGGGGGGGGGGGGGGGGGGGGGGGGGGGGGGGGGGGGGGGGGGGGGGGGGGGTTTTTTTTTTTTTGTTGTTTGTTGTTGGGGGTTTTTTTTTTTTTTTTTTTTTTTTTTTGTTTGGGGGGGGGGGGGGGGGGGTTTTTTTTTTGGGGGGTGGGGGGGGGGGGGGGGGGGGGGGGGGGGGGGGGGGGGGGGGGGGGGGGGAAGAAGGAGGAGGTTTGGTTTTTTGTTTTTTTTGGTGGTGGGGGGGGGGGGGGGGGGGGGGGGGGGGGGGGGGGGGGGGGGGGGGGGGGGGGGGGGGGGGGGGGGGGGGGGGGGGGGGTTTTTTTTTTTTTTTGGGGGGGGGGGGGGGGGGGGGTTTTTTTTTTTTTTTTTTTTTTTTTTGGGGTTTTTGGAGGGGATTTTTTTTTTTTTTTTTTTTTTTTTTTTGGGGGTTTTTTTTTTTTTTTTTTTGGTTTTTTTTTTTTTTTTAAGGTTTTTTTTTTTTTTTATTTAAAAAATGGTTCACCTCCACAGGAGCTGAAGCCGTCAGTTTCCTTTTTGTGGAGGGGGGGGGGGGGGGGGGGGGGGGGGGGGGGGGGGGGTGGGGTGGGGGGGGGGGGGGTTGGGGGGGTTTTGTTTTTTTTTGGGGTTTTTGGTTTTGGGTGGGTTTTTTTTTTTTTTTTTTTTTTTTTTTTTTTTTTTATTTTTTTTTTTAATTTTTTTTTGGGGTTTGGTTTTTTAAAAATTTTCAATTCTAAAAAAGGAAAGAACATGAAAAAAGTGCCCCCCGTACGTAATTTTATAATGGTCTTTTACACTACAGACCATTTTATTTGTACTTCTCTTCATAAGACAAAAGGAACATTGACAAGATAAAGCAGCCATGATGACAACATATCGCTCACTACTGGTATAGGATTCGGGAGGTAATTGTGTTCATAAAAAGAAGTGCCTCGTAAGTCCGAAAGAGACATTATGTAGGCCCTTTAGTAGGGGCGACACTGTAATAAACAGACACTTTGCCATTACATTTTTATAACTGATATCGCTCCTCCCCCTTCGATTAAGATTTTGGTGAATCAGTATCTCTTAAAACAGTGTTCGTATATATCCACATAAGGACCAATTCTTTGAAATGGTTTCGAAATCTGATCATTTTCTGAGGAGAAGATATAAACACATACTAGTAGTACATGTACATGTGTTTGGACATTAGTCACGCCCTATGGCAGCAATGTTTTTGACGATTCAACAACAGTTACTGTTGAACAATCTTTGGGAAGGGCCAGATAAGAAACATTCTGGTGGGAGTATTTGATAATATGGCAGGTTCTGATAGAGGAGAAGATTTATCTTATATATATTATTTATTTATATTTATTTTATAATATTTTATTGTATAACCATTAACGGAAAACTAGCCCAAGCCACTGGCAGTCATTTTATTTTACGAATCAAAACGTCTTGGTCGAGGTCGCCCACAGTACTGTAAAATGTTTTGAAAATAGGTCAGTGATTTCATGACAAGAAGACTTTTCAAAAATAAGTCCTAATAAAACGAATGAACCCCAAGACGGGACTGAATGTGACTTAAGGGAATAAACTGACATAATTTCAATAATCTTGGTAGTTAGACAATGTTATACACAAAAATAGCCAAAACTTGGAATTTTATTGAGTTTTTGACGTTTAATTATTTTATGTGTTTTTTTTAAATATTTTTTTATGGTTTTGGTCTCGAGTTAGACATGGAGTAAAATATATTGGAACAGCTTTGCTTGTAAAGTTTTAATAATGTTTATTATCATGTCATTTTAAGTAAATATGACAGACGGACAAACACTTGACGATGTTTGGTAATAAAGGATCACACATAGCATCGAGCATTCACACTCGACAGTTATTAACAACTGCCAACAACTGCCAACCAGCTAACTGCATCAGATGACCATTGTCCAGGAGACATTGCTCCGATGTCTTTTGAATTACCGAGGTCGCCTTGAAATGCGCTATGAACAAAACTACATTTATGTTTAGGACGGATAACGACCTTTAGTTGACGACTGAATGTTCTCTTGGCTTTGCATTAGATGTTTAAAAATCATATCTAATAAGTTATTTTAGAGCTAGGTCATGTATGTGGAATAAACAGAGCAGAAACAAGTTTATTCAATTTGCTATATATCCATACTTAAAAGTTTATTGGTTCTATGTGTGACCTGGACCATCCTACATAATGGCTGCAAACTGAGATATTTTACAAAGGCCTTTGTTTTTTAGGAAAATACCGAGTCGTGAAGAAGCGGAGGTTATCCACTGACTTAGTTTAGTTTTTTTTACAAGGTTGATGGAATTACTTCCCTTATGAAAGTATCAATGATTACCACAATTATTTCAGGAATATCAAACCGGCTTCTTACACATTCCAATTATATTTAAAATGACGTCTCGTCATTGCCACACAGTTGTTGTCAGTACTAGGAAAAAAGTATAACCAATGACAAAAGATAACTTACTTATATGTGTCTACACACACCCACAGGATGTCTATGAAGTACACACCCGATTGTTCTACTCTTTTTTTCCTGTTTGAACTCCCTGCTGAATTAAACGGAGCCTGTCTGGTTTCAGACTTTCCTGTAATTACATATATATAGTATTTGTAAAATTTAATTTAAACGCTTAATTCCAACACTTTATAAGATTTACTTCATTAAAATATGAACAATGAACTCTTTGATGCTCGTGTCGATTTCAATGCTTGTAATACTCTTAATCTATAGAAGTATGGTGTTGTATCATTGTGTCATATAGCTGATATAAGACGTGTCTTGAAGCTTTTTTTCATGTTCTTAAGATATTTAGGAGATCTTAAGGAAACATTCTTACCTTTGCATCCATACTTATTCCTTTCTTTGTTTTTTGCTTTGTATGTATGGTGTCTTTATGCATCGTGGAATATTGGAAATTATACTGTGGTCTTTTGTGGATTAAAATACTGGAGAACTGCATTTTTCCAATCTGATATTTTAGGGTGCCAAGTTATGTTCATAAAAGACCTACATGTATTAAAATTTCCCTTGCCGGAATAACATTGCGAGTGGTTTGTTGAAGTGTGTTTCTATTTCATCTCTGTAAATTGAGTTCATTTAATACATCGGACAAAAAGTTACCGCCTCCGGTCCCTAGTTGGAATAAGTGAGTACAATGTATATAATTATAAAACGGGATAACGCAAAGGTTTGGCTCTCCGTTGGCATGGTCATAGCAAACTCGGTCACAACTTATTCATAACAAAAGCCTCGTTTAAATATTCCAGTTATAGGCGGACACTACATAATATCGTTCCTAAATGGTTTGTGGTGTGGACATTGACTGATTGTGCTGCTGCAGTAATATTTCCCGTACGTCCAAAGCATCTACCAATGCTCGATGATTGTTGGTCCAAATCTGCTTTCATGCACTTAATATCATTCTTTATCAGTGTGATCCCTTTGTGCCATCAACATTAAAGTGTGGTCTTTTTCATTATTTTCATCTTACAAAAGGAAGGTATCCAAAATTGTTCCAGTATTCACTCCGTGTGTTTCGCCTTTTTAGCTAGCATTTCTCTTATTATCCTTATAAGTATAAGTATTTTTTCAAGCCAAACTTTTCTTTGTTCCTTTGCTCTTTTTGTTTGATCTTCTTTTAAAATTTGTTTCCTACTCCTAACTGTCCTAATTTCTTGTTGTGCCATTAACTGACCTGGATTTTTAGCTGCCTTTCTTACGTGGATCTTCGGTGTACGTAAAGTTTCAAAGAGAACTGCATTAGAACTGAATATGTAACTACATTGTATATGTGCGAACTCGTTTGGGTTTTCGTCAGTATTTTTATTTACCCCTTGAAGTAGATGTCAAAGTAGTATTCTCTGAGAGCAGTTGTCCATCTCTGTCCTATTGCATCAAGTTCAGTACCACTTAATAACTAAGTAAAAGGGTTGCTGTCAGTCAAAACGAAGAAATTAGTGTTTATAGAATAATCGAAATGTGTCGGTCATTGTCCAAATTCTAGGCAACGACAAGACCAACAAGTTGCTTTATATGTATCTTTCTTCTAGCAAACGCTGTCAAACTCTTGTGATTATCTTATTCTCCGTCAAGATGAAGGTCTGCATGCATACCCTGTGTATTTGCATCTTTGGTGAAATTCAAAGGACTTCTTAAAGTATTGATATGCTTGTATCGGTGGAGTCAATGGCGGTATCTTTAACTCAATAAAGATCTATTGTTCGATGTTGTCAAAGGAAGTATTTGGCGGAGTTCTTTCCGATGGGATGTGGGATTAGCTTTGCTAGTGATTTGCCTGTTTTGCTGAAATCCATGAAGAAACGCCTGTAGTATGCCGCAAATGACAGAAACTAATAAGTTCAGCATGTCTAATGAGGGGCTAGTGTCTCACTTTCTTAGTTTTAGATAGATAAATTTCTGTACCTTCATCACTTATTTCAGTTTACAAAGGATTAATTGTTCCTGAAAACATTTGTCAGTGCCTTATTCGAGAGCGCAATCCTTTACTAGACGTGTTTAAACTTCATATGTCTTTTCTAGCTTATATCATGTACCTACTTTTAAAGTGCTGATGTAACAAGGCACTTTTACAAATGTCACAACTACGTAAGGTTATTACCAATACAGTTCACTCAAGTACATACATTTCTGGTTTTATAAATTCAATTATATTGTTGTCATTCTTATTTCATGCGGGTTTCACGATATCCAATTTCAACGATTCGCTAGTTATCCTATAAAATCACTCAAGTCAAAATACGTTTGAAAGATAACTTGTACGCAACTTGTGAAGTTTTAAAAAATTGATTTATCTTTCCTTGTATTTAACGAAGCAATGTGACATTACTAAAACCTAAGACAAAGAATCTAATTGCACGGAACAAAAGTCAGTAAAGAAATCGAGAAAGCATATCCACCACCTGACGCATTTACAACATTCGATCTTTGATTAACGTCATTGATTTAATTATAAAGGACACTTCCTCTCCTTTAAAATATTTTGTAACGGTGTGAATATATTTTAAGGACTAATACAAAATGGTGAAATAAAATGTTTCATGTGAATTTGTAAATATATCAAATAAGGCTCAGTAACAGACATATGTAAGTATTAATAAGTGTCTTAAGTTAAGATTAATATTTACACTCATTAATCGACCACTTCTCTCAGTCTAATGAGTGGAGACGGGAATTTCAGTGGTCGTATATTCCGAGGCGACACGGTTTAAACTATTTTACGATAAAGATTAAGGGTCAGTCAAATTTTATTCTTTCTTTGACGAATGAATTATTTGAAAAATCGAGAAATGTAGATGACTGCAGGAATGGTAATGATAAACTTGTAACGTACATTTGTAGGATCGTATGATATACACAAGCCGTCTCCAAATTTCCTTCACGCATTCCGGTTCACCGGTATCAATTTTACTTTTAATTTCCCAATATCCAACAAATGTACACTTCCAAGAGTTTCAGAGGTATAGCGGATGATTTACGGGCGTGTCACAGACAAAGCGTGTTCTACATAGCACATTAACAGCTCTATGAATATCCAGTGGCGGCATTGTTCAATTGTGATGTTTTTCTTTGGTTTCTTTGTCCGTTTCAACACTATTTTACTCATCTAGTATCTGGTTGGTGGATTACACAAACATCGTTCCAGGTAAAGTCTGGTACTATAGAGTGCCATTGCCAACTTCATCAAGAAGGACGGGTAACTGATGATTTTAGGTGAACAATAAATTAATTCCGTACTTGAATACATGTATGCTTTCGTACTTTGCGATACTCATATATACCAACTGTGTTTGCCATCATTTGCAGTTTTGTAAGGTTTTTGGAATTTACGTATTTTCACTTTTAGTAGACTCATATATCAACTGCTCTAGATTAGTTTTACTTGCACTTCTGACCAGCACTTGCGCCGGAATGAAAACAAGAACGATTCTTCTTGAGCTCTTAAGACTTCTCGCACGTTTTCCTTTCAAACATATAAGAAGAGAAAAGTTTATTCACATCTGCCTCAGTTTCAAACTTCACTATTATACTTAAGCATTGTTCTTTATAAAATTTCAAACCATCATTTTTTTCTTTTGTTTCAATTTGATTACGTTCTATATCTGGTGTTTCCAACGTATTCATCCAAAATATTAACTTTGCAGTCTCCGTTCCAGAACTTGGTTATAGGTTCCAGTTACATGTATATGAACAGTTTATATTTTTCTGTATGTCCTTCAATTTCCTTAATGACCGGCGTCACGGGAAAGGGGTCTTCGGTCATTTGTTACATTATTCGAAAAACTTTATCGAAGAAAACCATAAATTTGACATTTTGTCATCCACTGTAAATGTAAAACCAATGTAACAAACTTATAGCCACTATATTTCCTGCAAAGAAACATCCAATTTGTTTCAAATTCTAGAAACAAAAATGATTTGAAACGATTATTTTCTTCTTATTGTTGCGATATTTTATGGAGGAAAACGTCGTGGAAAGACGAAATATAATTGTTCACCCGTTATAATACATATCGAAAGACTACAATTTTGTATTTAATTTTTCCACCAAATATGAATGATGCAATTAGAAAATGATTACCACATATATTTACTGCCCATGTAAATTGATTTTGACGTCAAATTATGGTAGGTGACGTCATTTTTAGAGTAAACAATGACGCCTTAGGTATAAGTTATTAATAATAATAATTAGGTATAAGTTATTATCTATCTACTGGACAATGATGGTTTATGGTGAATTGGGAAGATGTAAGGAAAGAGTAATTAAGTTTTGGCTTGAAGTAAAAAGAATGTAGGTGCATCCATTCATTCTACTTACATGGAACAATGTAACAACATGGACAAAAAGAGTTTGGGCTATAGCATGAACTCGCTGATAAATAACTTAGGATATTCATTTCTTCTAACTAACTTTGATGTGAATGTTAATTATTATCCAAGTCTTAAAAGACGCATACGAGATTAATATATACAGAGTTGGTATGATTCTGTTAATAGTTAAACTAAACTTGACTATTATGTGAAATATAAAACCGAATTCTATATATACTATAAAAAATATCTAGATGTTTTAAAAAATGACACATTACGGAAAAATCTTGTTTTAGGCTTAGTTCACATTCTCTTGATATAGAATTAGGTCGATAAAATGTTGCAGTCAAAACAAGACCGAATCTGAGTACAAGTTTCTTATGTGCTGTAGTTTGTATTCTGACATACGTGCCATAGTTTTGGCCAAATATTCATAAATTTGTTAGTTTAATGTCGACACATGGTAAACAACTTTTGTACAAAATCTCTGAATATTTGAAAGAAGCTTTTGCAGTACGTTCCTATACCATAAATAATATGACTGTCCATAAAATATCTATTATTTATCATGAAAAAATGTATATGTTCATATGTATGAGAATTTGCATTGTCGCTGTTATTTTGTGCTTTAAAATGTACCATATGTCTTGGCCGTATTCACTTTCTTATATGTTAGATGGCCAAAGGCAAATGTATTTGCCGATTAGCTGAATAAAACTGAAAACTGGTGTCTGACATTTTCCGCATATTGATGTTGCAATGTTGTTTGTTCGGCATAGGCCCAAGCATTTTATCCGAAGGCCCTTGTTTAATGTTCAATCTGCAACAGTAAAAGAAGGTTGTTCAGTATTTCGTACATTATCTGCTTGCAATAATTTTGCTTTAAGGGACACAATTTTGCAAGCGTTCGTTATTTAAACATTCGGCATAATTCTTTATATGCTTTCTGTGAATTAAATTAATAGAAGAATTTATTTTAGTTCGATTACGAAGAAAGCATCCGTAGCTTATTAGAACGGCAGCGAATTTTCACTACTCGTCCACAGCTGGGGCGGACTGAGGCACGTGTGGCATCGGTGTCTTTACCCAAAGACACACCTTGTGCTCAGGGACCTACCGTTCCCGGCTACTGAGCTATCGAAGCCCACAAAAATATATAAAAAATTTAAGTACATTGTAACATATTCAATTAATTCAATACCCCGGTCATGTTGTACCATAAATAACTTTAAAAAAGTGAAAAGGTTTTTTTTCAAGTATACAAAACGATTATTTGTGTGTACCCTCTCGCGTCAGTAACTCTTTAGTATTTTGACATATATACTAACCAGGAAGTCACTCTGATTTAAGCCGATTATTTTCAAACACATTTTTCAAATCTGTGAAAGGCAAAGAAATCAAAGGGTTTTTATGTCTGTCGAAGAATGTTACTTACAGGTCTTTTTAATTTTACTAGAAAAAAGCGATTATAGTTATAATAAAAGCGCGTTATTTTTTACTTTGAGTCAAACAGCCAGAATGTGTTTTCTTTTCTATTCTGTAATGCGCATTTATGTTTGGTTGTGGTGAAAATTCGCTTTCAAGAAAAGCTGCACTGTTACTTTACACTGACCAGTGCAGACGACACACAACCTTGCCAACTGTTTTGTTTCTTTTACGTGAAGACATAACGAAGTCTTGACTAACGCCTTGGCAGAAATGGACTGGTAATGTTCCAAAATGTGTCCTGATTCGTCGGGAAACTTCAACTTAATCAAAATCCGTGTCACTGTAAATATTCTACTATTTCAGATTTGGTATGAAACTCAAAATACTCCTTACAGTATTTGTGTTACTGGGTGTGACGTGCGATGCAGCATATATAAGAGAAAAGAGAGGTAGGTATAATAAACCCCTTGTTCCAAGACACTCACTGACCAGTCTGTTGCAATCAATACAGAGTAGGTTACTCTGAGCACATGTCAAATTGGCAAGCCATCTTCTCTTCTCTAACTAGAGAGTTACCTCCTATAGTTTATTGAAATGTGAGATATTTCAGTTACAATGAGAGTTCTCTTTCTTACCAATAGAGATTTCTCTCCGCCTTTAAGCTCCTCAACTGGAAAAGATATCTCTGGAACAGCAAATGAGAGGTATCCATTTAGTAAAGAAGAATTAGGTCTCATCCACAAATTCAAGCTAACATATTTGTTCTTATGGACGGACCTTTATAAAATTTGCTTCAAATCAGTAAAGAAGAAATTCTCATAAACTGCGAGAAGCTTGTTTGTATCATAATTCATGTTCTGAAAATTTACTAGTTTTTAATTTTTGACAGTTAACACAGAAGTGAGAAATTTCACACTTAGAAACTGGTATAACTATAAAAAAAAACAACGACAAAGTCAAAGGATTCCAACTGAGAGGAACTACTTGCAATTTGTTATCTTTGATTTCATGTTTGTAGCTCACTAAAGTCTCCCATTTTCATTTTCAGATGAAGCCGACTGGTACGCTGGTAAGTATATTGCATTCCTTAATAATAAATGTAACACATAGAAATTAAATTGTTTTGGTTATTTAGTGAATGAAACTAAAATCTAAATAAACGAGCCTTACAAGTTCTTCTTAGTTTATGTAATCCAGTTTAAAAGTCATATTTTAGAAGATGAAGAAGACTCCCAGAGCGGAATACAACCGAGCTCGAGTACGAACGTGTACAGTAAAAACAGCGTTTGGTCCCTTCCAGACTACATCATTGATGGACCACAAATTGTATCTAGCGACTATATTTTACCATCTTATGACAATAAAAACCATGAATTTGAACATTACACGTCAATGGCACAGGACTTCTTCCTGAAGGGTTCGGAAACAGCGTTCCATAAATTGTGTGATGACTGCGTTCAGTCTCTACCGGCCTACGTAAAAGACGGCCCTGAAGTCATAGCAACGGATTATATATTTCCACCGTACAAACTAGACGAAATGTCTGATCAGTATGCCACAAAGGGATGGAATAATTTCTATGAAAGATTCTATAACAAGAGAAAAGAATTCATTGAAAACTGGTTTAACAACGAGTTGACAGTTCCGGAATGTTTGATCTGTGATTATGAGTCTACAAGCGTCTCTGCCATATCTACAACTATACCTGTAATACTTTCAAGTTTTTCAGATATATTTTCAAGTGGAACTGTAACACTGTCAAGTGTTACATCATTATCTGAAACAGAAACATCAGCAACAAGCATATCCACATCATTTGGAATGACAATGGCGACAATAAGCGAATCGCCAACATTTACATCTGAATATACAACGCCGACAACAGGTATATTCCCGACATCCACGTCAGCAACTTTAACACAAACATCAAGCATATCATCAACATCCACGTCTGAACCTACAATACCAACATCAGGCGTATCCACTACATTAACGCCTGAAACTACAACGCAAACATCAGGCATATCACTAACATTCTCGTCTGGATCTCTAATGTCAACATCAGGTATATCAACTACATCCACGTCTGGAGCTACATCGCCAACATCAGGCATATCACCAACATACACGTCTGGATCTCTAATGTCAACATCAGGCGTATCCACTACATCCACGCCTGACACTACAACGCAAACATCAGACATATCACCAACATCCACGTCTGGATCTCTAATGTCAACATCAGGCATATCACCAACATCCACGTCTGGAGCTACAACACCAACATCAGGCATATCTTCAACAAACACGTCTGGAGCTACAACGCCATCATCTGGCACATCAACAACATCCATGTCGTCTGGAACTACAACGCCAACAACAGGCATATCCGCAACATCCACATCTGGAACTGAAACGCCTATTACAGGCATGTCTGCGACATCCACATATGAAACTACAGTGATAACAACAGGCATATCTAGTACATCTATATCAGTACCTACAACGCCGACAACAGGCATATCCAGTACATCCTCATCTGTAACTACAAGGCCTTCAACAGGCATATCCAGTACATCCTCATTTGGAACAACAGCGTCTACAACTGGCATTTCCACTACATCCTCATCTGGAACTACAGCACCAACAACAGGCATATCCAGTACATCGTCATCTGTAACTACAACGCCTTCAACTGGCATTTCCACTACATCCTCATCTGGAACTACAACGCCAACAACAGGCATATCCACGACATCTACATCAGGAACTACAACGCAAACAACAGGCATATCCGCGACATCCTCATCTGGAACTTCAGCACCAACAACAGGCATATCCGCGACAACCACATCTGGAACTACAACGCCAACATCGGGAATATCCAGTACATCCACATCAGGAATTACAACGCCAACAACAGGCATGTCCGTGACATCTACATCTGTAACTACAACGCCAACAACAAGCATATCCGCGACATCCACATCTGGCACTACAACGCCAACAACAGGCATATCCGTGACATCCACATCTGGAACTACAACGCAAACAACAGGCATATCTGCGACATCGACATCAGGAATTACAACGCCAACAACAGGCATATCCAGTACATCCACATCTGGAACTACAACGCCAACAACAGGCATATCCAGTACATCCACATCAGGAATTACAACGCCAACAACAGGCATATCCGTGACATCCACATCTAGAACTACAACGCCAACAACAGACATATCCGTGACATCCACATCTGGAACTACAACGCAAACAACAGGCATATCCAGTTCATCCACATCTGGAACTACAACGCCAACAACAGGGATATCCGTGACATCCACATCTGGAACTACAATGCCAACAACAGGCATATCCGCGACATCCCCATCTGGAACTACAACGCCAACAACAGGCATATCCACGACATCCACATCTGGAACTACAACGCCAACAACAGGCATATCCAGTACATTCACATCTGGAACTACAACGCCAACAACAGGCATATCCGTGACATCCACATCTGGAACTACAACGCCAACAACAGGCATATCTGCGACATCCACATCTAGAACTACAACGCCAACAACAGGCATATCCAGTACATTCACATCTAGAACTACAACGCCAACAACAGGCATATCCGTGACATCCACATCTGGAGCTACAACGCCAACAACAGGCATATTGCCAACATCCACATCTGGAACTACAGCATCAACAACAGGCATATCCAGTACATCGTCATCTGTAACTACAACGCCTTCAACTGGCATATCCAGTACATCGTCATCTGTAACTACAACGCCTTCAACTGGCATTTCCACTACATCCTCATCTGGAACTACAACGCCAACAACAGGCATATCCACGACATCTACATCAGGAACTACAACGCAAACAACAGGCATATCTGCGACATCCTCATCTGGAACTTCAGCACCAACAACAGGCATATCCGCGACAACCACATCTGGAACTACAACGCCAACATCGGGAATATCCAGTACATCCACATCAGGAATTACAACGCCAACAACAGGCATATCCGTGACATCTACATCTGTAACTACAACGCCAACAACAGGCATATCCGCGACATCCACATCTGGAACTACAACGCCAACAACAGGCATATCCGTGACATCCACATCTGGAACTACAACGCAAACAACAGGCATATCCGCGACATCCACATCAGGAATTACAACGCCAACAACAGGCATATCCAGTACATCCACATCTGGAACTACAACGCCAACAACAGGCATATCCAGTACATCCACATCAGGAATTACAACGCCAACAACAGGCATATCCGTGACATCCACATCTAGAACTACAACGCCAACAACAGGCATATCCGTGACATCCACATCTGGAACTACAACGCCAACAACAGGCATATCCAGTTCATCCACATCTGGAACTACAACGCCAACAACAGGCATATCCGTGACATCCACATCTGGAACTACAACGCAAACAACAGGCATATCCGCGACATCCACATCTGGAACTACAACGCCAACAACAGGTATATCCACGACATCCACATCTGGAACTACAACGCCAACAACAGGCATATCCAGTACATTCACATCTGGAACTACAACGCCAACAACAGGCATATCCGTGACATCCACATCTAGAACTACAACGCCAACAACAGGCATATCCAGTACATTCACATCTGGAACTACAACGCCAACAACAGGCATATCCGTGACATACACATCTGGAACTACAACGCCAACAACAGGCATATCCGCGACATCCACATCTGGAACTACAACGCCAACAACAGGCATATCCAGTACATTCACATCTGGAACTACAATGCCAACAACAGGCATATCCGTGACATCCACATCTGGAACTACAACGCCAACAACAGGCATATCCGCGACATCCACATCTGGAACTACAACGCCAACAACAGGCATATCCAGTTCATCCACATCTGGAACTACAACGCCAACAACAGGCATATCCGCGACATCCACATCTGGAACTACAACGCCAACAACAGGCATATCCGCGACATCCCCATCTGGAATTACAACGCCAACAACAGGCATATCCACGACATCCACATCTGGAACTACAACGCCAACAACAGGCATATCCAGTACATTCACATCTGGAACTACAACGCCAACAACAGGCATATCCGTGACATACACATCTGGAACTACAACGCCAACAACAGGCATATCCGCGACATCCACATCTGGAGCTACAACGCCAACAACAGGCATATTGCCAACATCCACATCTGGAACTACAACTTCAACAACAGGCATATTTCCAACATCCACATCTACAACACCTTCAACAACGACTGTGTCAGTACCTACAAGCACACCAGATCCAGGAGATTCTGGACAGCAGACATCTGATGAAAGTAAGTAAAGTAACGGAAATGGTTGAGTTCTCGAAATCCATTTTCTTTAATTGTTTAATAGTTAAATTGTTATAAATAATCAACGGCAATAAATCCTTAGATTACTTTGAATTTGACCCAAAATATGCATCAGAAAGAGTATTATGTCCATTGAAAAAAGTGAAATATAAACAAATACATCTGAATTTTGATTTTCAAATAAAACAACCTTCATTCCTACCTTGAATTATACGGTGCACACATGTAATGTATTTACAGTCCAAAGTATAAGTATTCCGGAAACTTTTCGAACGCCCATCGTAGCAAAAGTAGAACATTTTTGTTTAAAATTGTGGTTCCTGATCGGTAACTGATGAAAACAGTAAAGGATCGTATCTAGTAAATAGCACGTGCGTGTGTAAATTACCATACAGTCGTGTGCATATGTCGACTTAAGCTCATAATATTTTAAAACTTGCTGATTAAAAGTTGGTCATGGTCCAGTTACACTTGACGGATCGTAAAATGAGGGGGTATCCGTGTTCAAGGTCAGAGTGACGAAATCAAATTCTGGTAATTGCCCCGTTTCCATCAGTATTTGAATCGTTAAGTTTTCGTTTTCATTTTTTTTGTCTGGATAAGCATTTTATTTTAACTAGCAGGAATGTGTCATTTACTGTCAAATCCGAATGAAATACCCCGTCCCTATGTTAATTTTTTCAAATTATTTCAGACAAATTCAAAATCAAGATATAAGGACAGGTCTCGTTTAAACTTGGAAAGAATAAAGTATATTTTAACTTCCATAATACTTCAAGCATGCATGTTCTATAGTCGCTATAGCAAGTTCGCGTGAGCTGTTACAAACACTTTTTACCCAAACAGCTTCAAAACTTGCTCTTGGAATATTCATGTCTAATGCGTCTATCATGAATCACTGGAGATGATGATGATCATCATCATCATGATCATGTATCAGTGAGTGAATGAGTTTTTAAATGTTCTGTATGCGTTAATATATGGCATTGCATTCATGCAGCAGGTATATAATACACATTGTCCAACCTTCCTCGGACGTCGTTGCCGGACACCCAGATCCAAGTTTGATTTCCTCGTCTTTTGTGTAGGACCTTTTTGAACCACTCACATACATTTTCATTATTTTGGCTTGACATCACTCAATCTCATTGGTATTTGTCTTTCATTCGTCTTTATTCTCCAAATATTTCAGTATCTTGATAGTTGATCTGATCACTGGTCATTGTTACAGTGATATCAACCATTAGTCCTGATGACAACATACTCATAGGAGTATCTATCTTATATCTGAAATGCATACTGCATGCTCATTTTTTTTTCTGAAAACAAAAAAACGGATATTTTCCATTTTAGTAATTTAAATCTATGCTGCATTTTAAATCGATGATCTATGTGAGGAATCTGATTTAATGTCTAAAACTTCCATATAACGTGCTATAAGCAGAGCAGTGTTACTTGTATATTTAGTTTGTAACAAGTTACGGTCTATTTTACAGAGTCAAGCACGAACAACGTACCAATTATTGCGGGTGGGGCGGCCGCGGCAGCTGTGGCATGTGCTGTCATAGGCACGGTGATTGCAGTGAAAGTGTGTGCAAAGTCTGCTGTCTCCAGCGCCCCTCAAATGGCAACCTACCAGGCACCACAAGCTCCTCAGGCGGCTTCGTACAACAGTCCAAGCAATACTCCAGGGAACCAAGGAAACGCCGGAAACCAAGTTCTTCGAGGAGGAAGAGAGGGGCCAGCGAATACAAAGTCTAAAGTTAACATCCCTGAGCAAAGGAAGCCGCCAACACGCATAGCCCCAATGCCAGATGCTCCACAGCCTCCCACTGCCGACAATGGTCTGTGGATGGACAGCCAAATGCCAACCCTTCCGTCGATCAATCAGCAGTTTCCAGCACCTAACTTTCCAGATGTCCCAGGTCCAAGTTCTTACACAGCATGTGACGTACCTGCGCAGGCTACATACTAGCAAAACACGAGTGTGACTTCAGTAGTTCATCCATCTCTTTGTATGCAAAATATATTATTTACTGCTGTCCGTTCACTTTTATAACTTTGAGTTCTTCCATGGTCTCTGCAGTGTGCATACAATATAATTTTACAGAGAAGAAAATGCGGAACGGTATGGTGATGTATGTCTAAAAACTGTTTAAAACGACGGTATACTTGTGTTGAGAAAAAGTTTTCTGATAATACTTAGGACGTTCTACAGCGATCCATTGTTTTATATGAGAAACTGTTGTTTTGAAAACTGCCGAAATCTGTTGATCAAATGAGAGTCAGCACATAGCACTATACATGTATAAACTGAGTGCCATTGTATGCATTCATTACAAAGCTTATCACGTCATTGTTAATGTTGTGGAAATAAAGCCAGTGGCAGTTGGCTACACTTCTACATGTATATTTTAAGGGCAAAATATGACGAAAAGTTACGTTTCTTTTAAACATAGATCAATATAAAAAAGGGTCCGAAGCAAAAGAGATGCAACTTAGATTGTATAAAGAAGGATCTACAACTGTCAAAAGTTCCTATTCAATCCTATATTGTTAACTCTACAGAGCTTGTACGCATAGACTAGAAAGGTAGTGTGTATTGTTCTATAATGTATGTGTCATATTAATTTGTATTTCATATTGTCATTATCAAACAATTGTCACTTGTTTCAATGGAATAGGTGAAGTATGTTGAGAAACACTGGAATTTCAGTTCACATCAGTTATATGTTATATAGCGTAACTATCTATTAACAAAGGCATGTGAACAACATCAGAAAAACACTATCCCACCACTTCTAATATGCGTTCTGTGTTGCAAGCCAAAGAATTGGATTTATCCAGAAAATAAGCATGCCCTTTCTTTATTCGATTATATCTTATAACCATATTTCGGTGAAATTTTGAAACTAAATAAGTAAAATTATTCGTTGTGGAACTAAACAAATTGAATGACAACTAGAAAAAGTAGATTTTAAAGTCTACAGACAAAAATAGTTAGAACATTTTCCATTATGAATTCTAACATAAGCGGCTGCTTTTCCTATATAAACATATAGGCAAAAGCCTGTATAAAATACAGCAGGTTTTTCCAAGGACGACGTGCCGTAAATGACGTAACGACGTGACGTATGTAAACAAGCGCGTCCAATCGTATCTCGCGTTTTAAGGTTACAATGCTGTACTTTTACGCGTTAGATAAAATTCAGGATTGTTTTCAAAGAAAATAACGTGTTAGAATCGAAATAATAAATTGTTCCCTATATTTTATCATTGAATAAAATAAGAGTCAGTCATTTGTATGCGAAAAATGAAATCACTCGTGCTACGCACTTTATGATGTTTTCACAGTGAAGAGCTTAAACAGGAAGCTAAAGCGTTAAAGAAGGAAATTCGAGAATCAAAGAAGAGAAAGCAGCAGAGGAAGATGGATGTGAAAGAAGAAGTATCAGAAGGACGTTTGCTTATTTTCTCTACACACTAAGATACTGGACAGACTGAACATGAAATTTAATTTGGATGCGAAAAATGAAATCACTCGTGCTACGCACTCGTGATTTAATTACTACGCATCCAAATTCCTGACTATATTTTATTCAACGATAAAATACAGGGAGGCATTTATTATTTCTTAAACAAAATCCTTCACTTCTTATAACCAGAGTGAACATGCACAAGAGATATTGAAAATTTGTTTGTGACATGTAGAATGTTACTTTTCGCTGATATTGCACCTTGTTACGATTGCATTTGTTATGTATGTTTCTGCTCTTGGTAATTTTGTATTACATTATGTTATATCTGTGTTGTATTATGTTATATCCGTGTTGCAGGACAACTAATCACCCTTCTGGTCTCATAGCATATTTACATTGCTATACATCCATTTCTTTTCTTTTGATGTTATCTTTTTTGGCTTTGAATAAAATTCCACATCAACCTGTTTTCTTTATTTTTAGGGATTTATCCTTCACTTGTTGATCGCAGACCCATGCTGTCTGCTTTCTACACTCGAAGGCAAAAGAAACACAACTTCTTCAATTTACATGTCTTTTATTATTCACACAAAAAATCAGCTCACAATTTTTCATAAAATCATGAAAATATATAGTCTAGTTCCTTATTTCCTTATTAGTCTGTCTAAAATTTCCATGAACTAATTTCAATTTGTGCTGTCATGGCTACATTTTTTATCTCTCAGTAGTAATCTACTTTGGTCTCATCATGTACATAAATTTTATGTCTAACGGAAAAGTTCCATTTCTTTCCCAGTCAAAATATAACATCTATCATCTATGAATCTACTAACAACCTAATTATCTTAGACTGCAAGATACAATCAACAATAAACATGAGCTAATGTGATATGTTACACAGAGGCTGCACATAGACATGTCCGATGATGATATTCAATTTGCTATTATATTGAGGTACATCACATGTTTTCAAAGATAGTTTAATACACTGGAAAATATTTACCAGAGTTAGCGACAAAAGACATAGTGTAGACAGGCCATTAACATATTTCACCAAGAAAATTGTCGCACACTCTTTCAACAAAGTTTTACACAGAAATATGAAACTTTCTAGAACACGTTTAGTCAAATTGAGTGATTTCTGAAATAATTATCTTTCAAAAGAATATACATGTATACATTAGAGAAGTAACTCTTTTATAACTCCCAACATGTTGTCCTAATGGTTATATTTTAATCATCAATTAGTACATCCTAATTTTTTTCTGTAAGAAAGTCAGCAGGAACATAACATTTTACATTTATGACTTACAGACACTGTACTCTCAAGTTATCCTCAATGCTAAACTTACTTACAAACAGTATCAACACATTATTCTGTCTTATATTTATTCCACACAATCAGCATCATAACAGAACTTTATATTAAGAGACCCCCAGATGCTATTCAACAATGTATGTTTCAATAAGAACATATTTATTATTTAAAACCTTTTCCAGCAAACAAACGAAAAATGTACCAATAGATTATACTCTGCAAATATATTAAATGTTGCCATATGGAAGTCAAAACAACACTACTCTTTACTAAACACTGAGAACATCTGTGCAGATAGTTTACAAATTGTACACACTAGATCTTCCACATTTCTTCATTCTCATTTCTGCTCTTTAATGATTATAATTCTGATGTTCAATGTTCTAACTTGGCATTCATGAAAAAAAAACAAGCCCATACCTTAACAAGTATATTTAACTGTCAAAAAAATTTTATGATTAAAACTAGATGGGTGTTCAGTAGAACACTTGTGTCGCCCTCTTACGCTTTGTCAGAATAACCAATAATTTTGTGACAAAATCTTAGTACAAAAAGGGGCATAACTCGTCAAATATGACCTGACCTACAAAATTTGGCGGGATGGCATCATGACGTTTATGTCATAAGCAATACAATTTTGAAAGTTTGGTGAAGAAATCTTAAGAAATAGCAAAGTTATAGCCATCATTAAGTTTGCGTGAGGACAAAATCTAAGTACAAAATGGAAGTACTCTGTCAAATAGACCTTGACCCACAAAATTTGGCGTCTTCATTCTCATTTCTCATAAGCACTACAATTTAATTTAATGAAGAAATCTTAAGAAATGTAAAGTTCAAAAAAAAAAAAAAAAAAAGGGCATAACTCTGTCAAATATGACCTTGACGTTCAATGTTTGGCGGCATATGACCCTTGTATAAGCATTGCATGAAATGAAGAAATTTTAAGAAATGGCAAAGAGCCACGTTAAGTTACCTTAGACAAAAAGGGGCATAATTACTGTCAAATATAAGTTGACCTAAAAAATTTGGGGGCATATACCCTTTTATGATTAAAATTGTAAAGTTTATGAAAATCTTAAAAATGCAATATTATGGAACATGCTTGGAAGTATGAGGGATGTTCAGGAAGTTTCTAGCAACTGTCACAAAAGATAGAAAATTTACAGTCACACAGGATGGAAAAAGAGATTAACTAGCTTAGTTATATTTAGCTCTTTCCTATTAACAGCTTCAAAATATACAAGCTAAAATGACAAAGTACACATTCATAATTCTCTTACAATTGGAAACTAGAAGATCATGCTGCCAAACTCATTATCTAATCTGATGATCATGGTAGCAAATAGTTCAGCTTACTATTTATCTGTAGAATAAACAAAATAGCAATGAAAACAGAGTGATCCAAATGAAAGGAACTACTTCCTTTCAGATAGTGATAAAGGGAGGCAACTGACTAATGCATCAGTTTCTGTTAACTATGTGTATGACAGAAACAAGTATAAACATTTGTCAAATGTTCTCTGTCTAAATTAAAGTTTATAGCAGGCCTAGGGTAGATGCAGATAACAAAAGTATAGTAAATGGCAGTAAAGTCGAGTTCCAACCTACAGCTACTGCATGCTGGGTCTGATGTACTACACTTGTTGAACTAGCTGGGAGTGGATCATTTTCCTATCTAATACTGACAACAACTTGGTTTTTTCATGTATCTGTAATCACAACAACAGTATCTGCCAAGTAAAGTATCACTTTACAGTGACAGTATGTAACTTACACCATTCACCATCCCTTGCTGTCTTACACTTAGTTAAATGACTACAGAATTTCATTCTTTTCAACAATAACTGTAGAATTTCATTCTTTTCAACAATGTACATTAAATAACCTTAAGTGCACATCAAGACAAAGGCAAGTTCTATTAATTTCCAATTCTTAGTCACGTCTGCACCACCATCTACATCACCATGGTTACCGCCTATCTTTCATTTTTTGTTTACTTTCCTCTCTTCGTCGTTTAGTGAGTGGGTTACGAGGATCATGAATCTCGTATCTGTCCACATCATGTATATTTGCATCCAGTACCTTCTTTTTGGCGTCTTCTTCAAAACATAATTTATGATGCATCCTGCAATAAAAATCATCAGTAAAATTAAGTCACACATGTATACCATATCTGAAGGACCTCATTCACAGCTGAGAAGAAAATGGTATATGTTCATTTCAATTTTTTCTGTTAATAACTTCTGATGTAAGCATTTCAGGCATTGAGATAAGCAGACACGAAGTCTGTCAATGAAAAGGTTTGGTACTGTTTACTTATAAATCAGAGAATTACTTATACTTTTCTTATCACTGATTCAGGTTATCATAAACTAAAATTATTCAAATTCAAAAGATTCTACTGTCAGGGTTTTGCTTTTTTTGTATTAAAGTTGCACATTCACATAATTAAAAGCTTTGCAAAATTATTGAAAGCTAAAACTAAAACATTTCTCCTTACTTAAAACAAATATTGAATGAAAACCTTTACAGCTAAAATGAACAAAATTAATATATTTTTTGAAATATAATTAATCAAAACTGAAAATGGTTTCATTACTGTAAACATTGACAGCAAATACATGCTTAAAGGGAAGCAAATCTCACAAAAATGTTTTTACTATATTTTTTGCATATCAAGATATGTGTATTCATACATTGTGAACAGCATAGTTACATAGAATGTAAGAAATGAACAGTGTAGGCTGACTTTCCATTTCTTTTAGATAAGAGAACAGTAACTTTACTTGGATTCTCATCGAAAACTGCAGGCTAACAGACCTCCTTCTAAGCTTTCTAAAACTTGAGTACAAGAGATATATTTGACACCTGTGTAATACACAGTCAGACTTTTGTTGCCCAATACTTATGATAGCAGTTCAGACTGAGATCTTCTAACTGGTACATGTACAGTCTAAAATTTCATATTACAAATATATATTAGGATTAGGGCAAGATTGTTGTCTTTTACCATGACACATGTGTTATCATGACAAATGTGTTACTATGACATATCAGTCTGTTATCATGACAAATGTGTTACCATGACAAATCTGATCCATCCTCCTCCTCTTCCTCCTCATCTTCGTTCTTCTCTTCATCATCAGAGTAACTGCTCACAAAGCTACGAGTGCTGTCTAACTTACTCTTAAACTTGTTCAGTATAGACAATGTTATTTCCTCTCTATTTGATCCTTTCTTGCCCTGCTGTTTTCTCATTGCCTTGTACTTGAGACGTTCACGTTTAAAGTCTGCCAAAGGGTCGTTACTCGCTGGCGGTGCTTCTGTGTGGAAAATCAAAACAGATCTTTGAGATGATGTTGAACAGACTAAACTACATTATAATATGACAGGGTGCTCACCTTCTTGATTATATTTAATAAAACAACTACATAATAATCTGACTAAATAACTTGTTCTTTACCATTGACTAATTTTTATTTATTAATAATGGTTGTTCTCATATTGGGTATAAAAAGACATTTGTGAATTAATTTTATTTATAACAAAGTACATTTATACTGGTACTTCAAAATGCAAAATCAAACCAGAGCCTACATCCCAACAGTTAATTAAATTTCATGTTCAGTCTGTCCAGTATCTTAGTGTGTAGAGAAAATAAGCAAACCTTCTTCTGATACTTCTTCTTTCACATCCATCTTCCTCTGTTGCTCTCTCTTCTTTGATTCTCGAATTTCCTTCTTCAACGCTTTAGCTTCCTGTTTAAGCTCTTCACTGTGAAAACATCATAAAGTACAATCAAGTATGTGATTTAAACTACAAACTACTGCGTTCTCACAGAATATAAATGTACAAAAAATACAAGATATATTTTTGCTCAAGGATCAGTCAACTAAACCCAAACCACTGTGGCATGAATTACTTTCTCAGGATCTGATTGTAGGATTATCTAAACTACTAACAGAGTCCTTGGAAAATTCTCCCCAACAAACCATAGTGACTTCACAACCACTGAAATCTTTTTAAAGTTATTATATACATGTAATACAGTGTGTTTTAACATAGACATAACTTTATATCAAAGAGTTTATTTCACACAGCAACACATATCATGTATCGTATCGTATATTAGGGCTTTATCGTTGATACCGGTTTTCCATATGACCAACGCCCCCAGAAGAGGTTAGTTATTTTAGGTTTCGGAGGATAGTGCAAGATACAGAAAGCGTCCCGATTCCAGAGACACCCCTGGTTCTTATACATGCCAGGTGTATAGCACCCATACATGGGACCTCGGTTTTAGTCTCATCTGAAAGACTGTTAGTAATTTTAGTTCGTCAGCCCTGGGAATCGAACCCGCTACCCTGAGATTACAAGTCTTGTGCTCTACAGATTGAGCTATCCGGGATGACATATATATATCATGTATCAGATGTCAGACTAACATTTATAGATTTCTTTTAAAAGGTTGGCTATTCACAGCTATGCCATGGCATTATACTGGTCAATTAACCAATCAGATTATTAGATCATGCTCCCTCCTTCATTCAACAAAAGATGAAAACTGGGTCTTCCTAGATGCATATGCAAGTTTAATGGTAGGCAGTCGTCTTATTTCATTTTTCTTCTTGATTTTGCACTTTTTAAAATTACAGATGCAAAGAGACCAGTAATGAAAGCTGAGGAATCACAGAATAATTTTATCAGTACCCAGATGTGGGAAACCGAGAATTGCCAATGGCATGGTATGACAAAATCACTGATAGAGCAGAAACACAAACCTTCTATTAGATGTCTTGTTGGCAGATGGCTTGATTTCTTGTGTAGATTTGTCTGCAGGAGGACTAGGTTTAATTGCTGTTTTATTTGATGGTGCTGGTCTGTTTGTCTTATCTGTTTTGCTAGCTGGCAATGGTATACTTGGAGAAACTGATTTATTGGGAACATTTTCTGGTGACTGTTTTTCTTGTTTTATGTTAATGTTTTTTTCTAGAGGTTCTTTTTTCAATTTCTTTTTTATTCTGTCTCTTCTTTCTTCAAGTTCTCTTTCTTCCTCTGAATCCTATAAAACATTTAAAATCTAACATGAAATTTGAAATATCAGAGCAAGCAAAAGTCAACAACCCTTACCCTCCGAAAGTTTTCAAATGGATTTGTTCCTGTTTGAAATATGGACAGTATCATTTGTTTCTATTGGGGAACTGACTACAATTTTTATCAGACAGAAGGTAAACAATAATCACTACGCTGACTGGAGAGTAATGCAGAGTTAATTATTTTGCAATTTTGTCATTTGTGAGTGTACATGTATATACAGTTTCTAATGGTCACAAATATTTTTAATGACAACAGCAACAATAAGTTAACTTCAGTGATTATGATCTGTCACTTACAATTGCTATTCTGATTGTTGTATTCAAACCGTTTGAACCACATATTAGATGAGAACCTCGACATACTTACAATATCTGAAGAGTCTGCTTTCCTCTTCTCTAATTTGTCAGGACTCAGGTCTACTGCAGGTACTGTACTCAGTCTGGGATCATTTGTTAGCTCATGACTACTCTTGCCTTTACCTTTCCATCCCTTCATACAAATAAAAGTTACTGGCAAGTTAAAATGCTTTTTTTTCAGACAACAAGACAAGGATATAACCAATCTGTTTTAATATAATAATACTAATGCTGGGTGACTTCTGCTGGAATGAAAACTTATTTCTATCTGATAGGAAATAAATGCATGTACCTGGTTTACGAGTGAAAAAAATCACATAAAAAGTACATATATGTACTTTATATTGAAAATGTTCTTAGTTAAACTGTTAAAAATATATAAGAAATCTCAAATACAAACACTTAGTGACAAAGTATACACAAGATTTAAAATATGCCTTTAAAATAAGGATAAACATAACCATACAATCAGAGGCAAATGCTAAAATGTCTGATTTAAAGGTGAGCCTTTACTTTTTCTTAAAATGACATAATTAAATCAAGTCTGTGACAAAGTGTTGTAATAACTTCAGACTTGATCTTATTGTCTAGTATATATATGTCTATAAATGCTATAATATATATATATATATTCCATGCAGAGTATGGGGAGGGTTGAACTTTTGTCAGAATAAATTCTATTAATAATTTTGTTTAGCATAATATATAAATATTCCAAACAGACATAAATCTATGTCGATTTGCACAGAACTGAGCCTGGATGTGTGAAAACTAACACACTGACTTTGCAGCTATTCTAAATACAGACAAGCAAATACTGCCACTCCAGAAACATAAAAATTGCCTTTATATATATATATATATATATATATATATATATATATACTCATTTATTTATTCTCGATTGCGAAACAAGTTCTTACAACTTAGATTATATCTGTCAGGTTTCCGACAACAGATATGGGAACAGTATACATCCAGGTCAAACTATGTGATTACACAATTTGAAATGATTAAAATTAATGCTGGTAGGATAGCAAAGAGATTGGTTTTCATGAAGTCATGGTTTCAGCTGTATTACCTCAGCACCTGTATTACCTCAGACACTTTGGTTACTTGTTCCTCATCTTCCTCTGCCTCCTCTCCAAATGACAACAGTTTGAAATTCCTGAAACATTTGACACAAAATAATATTATTATCCAAGCATGTTAATATCACAGAAAACATGTTTATGACACATGTGCATGAAAAGGAACTCACAGGTCATGTGTTTAAAACCAGTTGGAGATATAACTGAACCTTTTTTACTCTTGCAAATGAACAGTAAGGCTTGCAATAACATAAAGTTGTTGCAATAAGTTACATTTACACCAGCATAAAGTTACATTTACACCACATTTCCATGCAATATACTCAAGGTTTTGTGTTTGTATAACAAACTATGTTAAATAAACTATTCTTCTCTACCTTATTACTTATGACTAAAACTGTTTGTCAATTTTGATCGTAAGTGATTTTTATCATTTATCATGTACAAGGTCTAGAATCCCCATAAAAAACAAAATGCTCCAGCAGTAAACAATACATTGCACAATAAGAATATTGTAGCAAATGATGAATGTTCCAGGTGTTGACACAAATCTTGTTTCAATACATATATCATACTTTGTGGCCTTTGATTTACTCTTCGGTTTCTTTTCTAAATCACCATCTTTTTTAGACTTTTTAATCACCCTTGGAATGATGTCATCAAAGGGGTTAGCCAAAACCTAGAAACAAGACAATAAGTCTAAATGTTATGATTAACACTGTATTAAACATTCAAAATGTAACAAATTAACAGTAAATGGACAATCCTTGTAAAAAAAATTTGTGCCATCTCAATGAAACGATTTAAATATTTGACTGTACTATATTACTTCATTCTTACAAAACTTAAGTACAACTTGCATAAACAGAAACATGTCCGAGCTACACGTGTAAAGCAAAGCTGAGGATAATGTATCAATGACAACTTGAACAGGAAAATCAACAAGTGTATGGATTGAGTACAGAGGCTACTACTGTTGTATAAAACAGTTAAGAACGGGTCTCACTCCACAACATGTATGACAAACATTGTCATTGCTGCCCTGTGATATAAGGCACTGCTGATGTAACCTTCAGATTTATAAATTAGTCCTTAACCTACTGGTGCCAAATGATTCTACTTTTATGACCAATGCAGTCTGATCATGATCTGCACTGTTTGTTATTCCTTCAGTAAAGTTTCACTGAGCATCCCTTTGAACAACTAATAATTTCCAAATGGAAAGATAAACAAGATCTCTTTAGAAAGTGTGTGAAAAGTCCACATTTTAAAAGGACATTAAAGAAACTAACACCTGAAATAACTGGACAAAGACTATAAATGTTCTGCTTACCTGTGTTTTAAGGATTTTATTTGGGTACAGAGGTCTATCTTCCGGACCAGTCTCACATTCTTGTAACTTAAGCATATTGTAGACTGTGTTACCAGTTACCTGTACAAACAATAGTTTCAAGTGTGTAATATTCACCAACCATCTGTATTCTGTAGCTATACATGTAACACTTACACTTTTATAATTATCATGAACAACTAACAAATATATACTGTAAGTTTCATGTTTCAATAATGTACCAATCACCTGAAGATATACAAATACCAAAGTGTTCATCATGGAGATATATCACATTTAGATAATGATATAACTTTTGTGTTCATATCTGGTATGAAGATTATTTCTTATGTTTTGGTACCCTAAATCTTAGCATGTGGACTGTGTTACAAGTTACCTGTAAATCAGGAATCAATCAAACACTATTTAACATAGGTAGTTATTTAAAGTCATTTCTGGCAGTTCAGTATCAGTGTTATTAAGTTCTAAGTCAAAAGAAGGTACTCACAAATCTGTATGGCAAGTATTCAAGGACAAGGAGTAAATGCGGTGCAACTGATCAATACTAAAAATAGTTGGTAATATACATGTGCATAAAAAGATTAAGTTGCTTACCTTCCCAAATATAGTATGCTTATTCATTAATTCTGGTGTTGAACCCATTGTGAAGAAAAACTGACTCCCATTATCATTTGGTCCTGCATTTGCCATGGCAACCAAACCTCTACGAACAAATCGTAGTCGTTGATGGAATTCATCCTATAGAATTTAAGAGTGAAATACTTTCTTTCTGAGTCTGTGGCAAATTTCACTAAAACGGAAACAGCTTTGTTCCTAAGTTTGGTAAAAATGGCATTATAATTCAACCTAAAATAAGTACGACTGAGTCATGATGCATCAAAACATAGACCCAGGGGGATTATTTGCTTTTAGTCAGGAAACTTAATATAAACATCAGCTACATTAGATATTGAATGTCTTAATGTCAAAGACATACAGGTTGCTATAGAGAAACCACTACAAAAACTTCAAAGGTATTTACCTTGAATGGCCTATCATATATGCTCTCTCCACAATGGCCACTGCCTGTTGGATCACCACCTTGAACAATGAAGTCCTTTATCGCTCTATGAAAAATAGTACCATCGTAATATCCTTCCATGCACAGCTGCACAAAATTTCGTGCAGCCTTTGGTGCCTCCTTTGACCATAGTTCAATATCTATGTCTCCACAAGTTGTTCCAAGCAGAACCTGAATGAAAAGAAACAAACTTAAAATATATCTAGACAAATAATAAATCCCCTCCCCTTCCACACAAACCCTAGCTCTTTCTTAGATCAATACGATTAACTCTCTAATCACAGACAAATTAACACATATAGCATTTTATCATATGCCTATTTATGTTTATCTGAATTTTTTTAGTATACAACAATGAACATCCTGTGTCAAATTTTCCGTACCAGATGAAATTAGTTTTATCTTAGCAGTCTATCGTGTAGGTTGTACACATATGCATATTCATATAAGATTCCTATGCTAAAAGTTAAAAACTAGATCCACATTGCTGTAGTAAAATAAGTTTGGTTTTATTGTGTCAGTGTTTTTTGGTCACATTTGTATCTTGCTGCTGTCCACTTTAGTGTCAAGCTGTGTATTGTACCTTGTGGTGATTTTTCACAAAAATGTATGCATACAGATCTGCAGATTTAAGGTTCATGTATAACAAGAATAATAGTTCAATACCAATTTCAATATGCCTGCAATTCATTTGTTCTTGGACAGTTCTACTTTCATTTTCATTTTGAGTTTCCATATATTTTAAAACATTCATTGCTTGTTTCAGTTTCACTATTCAGACTACCTAGGAAAGCAAATTGTACACATAATAATTATTTTGAATAAAGGAGTTTGATGTTTTATACATATATCAGGTCCTAAGTACAAAGTAAGTAATGTATCCGGGATGGACCGGGATACTGGAAGCAAAGAAAACATTTATATAAAACCAAAAATTCACTGTAAAAAACTTTAACTGTCCTTTTTGAACAAAAACTGAAGGGCAAAATTCATGTTCGGGACCATTTAAACAGTTCAAACACTTTACATTCATGAACTTTAAGCATTCCCCAAGAACCCTGATATATGGCCGCTGAACACCTGTACATAATAAACTGGTGTCATGTACAGAGGGCTGCAGGTGGGCCGTTAATAACTTTTAAAGAGGGATGTCCGCAGAAATTTTATTATTAATGTGAGACATCCGAATATTTTTCTGCCGATTACTTTTCCTTTTGACTGATTATCACGTAAACGAATCCATTCCTGTTAAGTTAAAATTAAACATACTATATACTGCCATATACCTTTCCATTTGTTGGTGGCTCTTGTATGTAGATGTTACTCATGTTGGTTTTCCAAAAAAACTAAATTTTACAAAAATTAAATCGTAGTTCCTTTTTTTATGGGCGCAGCCATATTTAATTTTACTTCATAAATTAAACTAATTTCTTTTTTAAAACTACAAAACGAATTTAATGAGATTTCATGTTTTGTGCAAAAAGCTACATTTTCGTTGATCTTTTATGTAGTTTTTATTAAAACAGATATATGGGAAGAATACTTTAATAATTTATTTTATGAACAAGCCTATTTTAAGGGACGTAACTCTTGCTTTGTGCACCCCGAGTTAAACTAAAGATGCAGGGTAAATATTTACATTTCCTGTTTTACAAAAGCAGACCTCTGCCCTTAACTTCGAAAATCTAAACTTTAATGCTCAATAAACGAAAGTCTAGTATCGAACTCACCAAAATCTGTCACGATTTGCATACTTAAAAGGTTTTCTTGTGTAAGACAGATTATACACTGGTGCCTTTTTTTACCCTTGCTAAAGCCCTGGGTTCTAATATATATTAGGCCCCAGTAAAGCCTTACATTTTTGGGGGATCAATTAACAACGGGAATACAAAGGTTGGGGAGTTTTGAGGGCAAAATTGCAGATGATTAAATGGACTAATTCATTCAGCTCATCAGTGACCCAAATTTAATTATCTGATATTTTATAGTTGTCAAACCTGAGAGCCTAATTTTTATTATCCTATATATAAGACGCGACATAACTTATTTTACATTTTCACGTTTTGCTGTTTTGTCAGGCATACAGACAAAGGTAAAACTTTTGGTATTTATTTATAAATGTTATTCATTAAAAAACACATTTATCTTGATGCTTGCAGTTTAATTTGATGCTGTTTATTATGTAATTGTCATTAAATTGTCATAACATAGGCAACCATGATTCTTGTCGAACAGTGCTACATGTTATACATAGGGAGACGATAAGACCCAGACATAACGGGAAAACATCAAAATGTAAATAAGTTAGTCGGGTCTTATATATATAGGACTAAATTTTAATGTGCTATAAACCCGACGGATATTTGTATCGATCAAACAACATACAATAAATCAATTGTAGCTGCCATTGAAAGCTCATGAAGGACAAGTTTATTCTGCGGGCCTGGTGCGGGCCTAGTAAAAAGTGCTAAATATGCCAGTTTAGGCATTTTTTAGAATACAGAAAGACTTTACACCAATGAATTAAGATGTTTGAATGAATTTTAAGTCTCTAATTTCTAACATCTTAGCGTAAACTGCACAAAATTCCCTTGTTTTCGACATTTTTCCAGCTGCGGGCCTATTTTATGAGGCCC
The DNA here is from genome assembly GCA_022818135.1 of Saxidomus purpurata. Lineage (NCBI taxonomy): Eukaryota > Metazoa > Mollusca > Bivalvia > Venerida > Veneridae > Saxidomus > Saxidomus purpurata. The sequence goes on from JAFMSR010000005.1 coordinate 45,829,803, forward strand.
GCAGTTAAAAATACGTCAGATTGTCTATTACTTCAAACACTCAACCTCTGCTTCATACCAGAAATAATGAAAACATCATTTAAACATCAAATTCACATATATTTTCACTTTTCTTTTGCTAAAATTGCTCAAACACATGTTAAATAGGCCCGCAGGTAGGCCCGCAGAATAAACATGTCCGCTCATGAACTTGATAAATAAATTAATTTTCTTTAAAATTATATCTATTCTACACCTTTTAATAAATTAATACAGAGACAATGAACGTCCGTTTTTTTAACCAGGTACCTGCCGATATATGATGTGCATGTAAAATTGCATGTTAAGTTTAAACAGTTTAAAGATTTTTACTCAGTGGTGAGGTTAGATTTTCCATAAACTTTAGGTTTTCAGGTAAAGTGATATTTATGTCTTCATGTTAGAATGGAAAAGTTGAGATTTGAACAAAATAAATTGAAATAATATTCTATGTGATATAATATGTATATATATATATAGTTATATTAGGACCCAGACGTGTACTACTTCATATTGAGCACATTAAAATTAGGCATGAAGGTGTGACTGTCTAAAATGTCAGAATGAAAGGCGTCACACAACTCCAAATAAATTAGACTATACTTTTTGTGGTACCATTGAAAAAAGTATGACAGTATATCTCTATCATTTCTTACGATTTTAAGGGTCAAGGGTAGGATTTTTTGTTGTACAAATAAAGGTCAATTTTCATACATGCCACAAAGGGTTGAGTTAATGCTGGAAGATATTTGCAAAATCACCGGGTTTTGGACGAAGTGACGGGAAACATTTTTGTAGCAGGAAATCACATTTCTAATGCCCTATTTGACAATTTATTGCGTATTTACACAAGGAAACGCTAATGTTGAACATTAGTTAACTATTCCCATATTAATGGTTCACGGCAATGCTTAAATCTGTGTATCTTTTTACACATCGTTTTTGAAAAGTATGCTAATAATCAGATGACGATTCCACAGTGTGCATAGAACTTTGAGGTAATGTGGGTCACTAATCATCAAGATCTGCAATACACCGCTTGACAGCCAATAAAATTTGAAGGCGTCGCCAGTTAAGCACTTTCGGTCAATTAGAACGCAAAAGGTCTCCGATAATTGATTACAACATAGATGCGTGATCACATGGACAGTATGAATTTGTTTTGGCATTGTTAAGAAAACACCAAAATTTTTTTTTTTTTCCTTTTGTTCAAATAGGTTAAATGATTTGATTATCGGCATGTTTGCAGAGTAGTGACTTGTCAGTTAATTATCGGCTAATCACCGATGTTTGAATAGTTTACAAATTGCCACTAACTATCCTCCGGGCAATTTAACTAAGATGATAGTGACATTTAACATAAACTTGTGTCAACACATCAGTTTTGTCACCTAATCGACTGTACACAATACCAGTACTTCTTGCCTTATCGATATCACGTGTCTTGGTATTGACAGTGTATATTCAAAATGGAACGAAGATTGATATTTTATGAACTTCGTAGGGATTTTTTTCAAAATTTTAACTTACTGCGAGTTTTTAGTGTTTTTGCGAGCTTTGCTTGGGAGCTGGGGTTAGAGTCTAAATAATGGGAGAACCCGGCGAATATCTTAAGAAAGGCATTTATGTCAATTTTGCTGTTTAGACATGATGAGCTTTCTTAATAAAGTGCCACATCATCATTATCATGGGTTCTAAAGTTTAGTACTGTTTTGTTGAAATAGTAAAAACTTAAGCATATTAAGGTAACGCCTGACAAAAGCTAGAATTTCAATCACCAAATTTTTAAACGTCTTTAGTTCACCTGAGGTACAAACTGCCAGAGCAAGCTATTAGGGTCACTCACCATCCATCATGCATTGTCCGTCAGTCCACCATTTCCATCTTTGAACGACATCTCCTCTGAAACCACTGGGCCAATGTTGATGAAACTTTGCAGGGATGTTCCTTGCATGAAGCTCTATCAGAATTGTTCAAAGAATTCCATTTCCTGCAGAGCTCTGGTTGCTATGGTAACAAATAGTAAAAACTTTAAAAATCTTCTTCACTGAAACCAAAAGGCTTAGAGCTTAGATATTTGGCATGTAGCATTGTCTAGTGGGACTGTTCAAATCATTACCCATGGGTGAAAATTGACCCGGCTCACGGGGTCACTTGATTTTACATAGGCTTATATATAGGAATTAAGAAAAAACTTTAAAGATCTTCTTTGAAACCACTAGGCCTGGTACAGCTTACGGTAGATATTTGGCATATAGCATTGCCTAGTTGACCTCTACCAAGATTGTTCAAATTATGACTTACAGATCAAAATTGACCTGGGGGCAGGGGGTACTTAATTTTACATCTATAGGTTTATTTATATAGGAAAAACCTTTAAAATCTTCTTTGAAACCACATGGCCTAAAGCTTAGATACTTGGCATGTAGCATTGCTTTTGTGGACTCTACCAATACTGTTCAAACCGTGACCCGCGGGTCAAATTGACCCCACCCAGTCTTCACTTGATTTTACATAGGCTTATAAATATTATAGGAAACACCTTAAAAATCTTCACTGAAACCACCTGTCCTAAAGCTTAGGTATTTGGCATGTAGCATTACCTTGTGGACCTCTACCAAGGTTGTTCAAATCATAAATTGACTCTGCCTTAATGGTTAAGAATTTTCATTACATTTAGTGAACTTTGTTAACACCCTCATTAAATTTTGTTTTGTTTTATTGGGGGGGGGGGGGGGGGGAGAAAAAAAAAAAAAAAATAAAATTTTTTTTTTATTTTTTTTTTTTTTTTTTTTTTTTTTTTTTTTTTTTTTGTTTTTTTTTTTTTTTTTTTTTTTTTTTTTTTTTTTTTTTTTTTTTTTTTTTTTTATATTAATTAAAAAAATTTAAATATTTTTTATAAAAAAAAAAAAAATTTTTTAAAAATAAATTTTTATTTTTTATTTTAAAAAAAAAAAGTTGAGTTTGGGGGGGGAAGGTTTTTAAATTATTTTTTATATTAAAAATTTTTTTTTAAAATTTTTTTTTTTTTTTTTTTAAAAATTTTAAAAAAAAAAAAAAAAAAATATTAAAAAAAAAAAAAAAAAATGTTTTGTGCAAAACCCCCTTTTTAATTCAAAGGTCAAGGTCATATTTAGAGATTGAAAATGAACTTCTCCAAAAAATTATAGGTTTACATACTTTCCTTACATGCATTAAAGGATTTTAAAAAAAAAAAAAAGATAAAAATGTTTATAAAACAAGACCTAAGTCAAGGTACTTGTGAAGGGGGTCGTGTTTTTTTGGGGGCTCGCTCTCTCTTTTTGGTGGGTTTGTGGGGTGGGGGGGGTGGGGGGTGTGTGGGCCGGGGGGGGGGGGGGGGGGGCGGGGGCGGGGGGGGGGGGCCCCCGGGGGGGGGGGGGGGGGGGGGGGGGGGCTTGGGGGGGGGGGGGTTTGGGCTCTTTCTGGTGCCCGCCCGGCTCGCGCCCCCGCCTTGTCGGCTCTTTGCGGGGTTGGGTTGTTGTGTGCTGTTGGTGGCGCCGGCCTGGGGGGGGGGGGGGCGGGGGCCCCCCCCCCCCCCCCCCCGGGCCGGGGGGGCCCCCCCGGGGGCGGGGGGGGGGGGGGTCCTCTTTTTGGGGGTTTGGGCCCCCTCCCCCCCCCCCGCCCCGCTCTCTCCCCCTCCCGGGGGGGTTTTTGTTTTTTTGGGGTGGTGGGTTTTCGCGCCCCGGGGGGGGGGGGGGGGGGGGGGGGGCCCCCCCCCCCCCCCCCCCCGGGGCCCCCCCCCGGGGGGTGTGGGTGGGGGGGGGCTGGTTGTTGTCTGGCTCTTTTTTCCGCCCCCCTGCTTTTTTTTTTTTTTTTGTTGTTCTTTTTGGGGGCTGGCGCTGCCTCCCCCCCCCCGCGGGGGGGGGGGGGGGGGGGGGGCCCCCCCCCCCCCCCCCGGCCGCCGCCCCCCCGCTTTCTTTTTGGGGTTGGGGGTGGGGGTGGGTGTTTTTCCTCTCTTCTGGGGGGGGGGTTTTTGGGAGTTGGCACTTTTTTTGGGGGGGGGGGGGGGGGGGGGGGGGGGGGGGGGCCCCCCGGGGGGGGGGCGGGGGGGGGGGGGGGGGGGGGGTGTTTTTTTGGGGGGGGGGAAGGAGGTTTAAAAAAATATTTGGGTTTTTTTTTTTTTTTTTAAAAAAAAGGATAAAAATGTTTATATTTTGGTGAATGAAATTTCAGCTTTTTTTCAATGTGTATGGAACAGTTCTGATCAATGCAAAAATTACATTGAGCCTTCTGACATCCCATCTTGCATTGTTACGTGTGTATTTGTCCATCTGATATTACATGTTTCTTTTTGATATGTTCTATGCTTAAAACTGGAGAAATGATTATACCTTGATCTGAGAGATGAATTGTTGTATTCTACATTATTTCCCTATATCAGTGTTATTAAAGTGAACTTCTATTTAAAGATGATTGAGTGAAACGACGTCGGGTCAAGATCTAAGTTTGAACGAATGGGTCCTGACTGCAACTTGTTTGGCGGTGATGTCGGGGGGGGGGGGGGCGGGGGGTGTTTGAGATTCATACCCTCATCATAACATTCTATAATTAATACTGGATCGGAAGGTGGCAAATGTCTAGCAATAACGCGTTTGGGGGGGCGACCCACCCCCCCACCCCAAAGGTCAAGGTCACACTTACATAATGTCTGTACATTTGATTTTATCTTTTTTTTGTTTTGGGGGTTTTTCTTACATATTAGCCAACTGCTAATATCAAGACCAACTACCTAAAGGTCGTACGTTTAATACTGAAGTAGGCATAATATATCTAAGCTAAACAACGTATAGGCCAGTTTGGGATGAGTAACGATTGAAAACAAAACTGCATGTTTACATACGCACTGATAAAAAGTTGTTTTGGTGAATGAGAAATGAGCAAAAATTACATTGAGCCTTATTACATCCCATCTGATTTTATTTATTTGGCTTCTTGGAGATAATTTTGTATTCTACTTTTATTTAGAATCTTAAAGATGATTCACCTCTTTGTATTTCCCCACTACGCGCGGTTGCATAATCGCTTATAGACCAATATATTATAGGCAATCTATAAAGTAGCCGTTGAACAATGCTAAGCTTTAAGGAGAATTATGTCTTGGGAGAGATATATTGTTTTTGCCCTGTCTTTAAGGAAATAGTCTTGGAGATATATTGTTTTGCCAGTCTCCAAAATATCCCTCCAATCTCTAAACCCCTCGAAGGATTTTCATGAAACTTGGGTCAGATGTTCACCTCAATTACGCGATGTGCAGAGCCCGTTTACAAAATGCGCCGGCTCAAGGTCAAGGTCACAGTTCGAGATCAAAGGTCATATGACTATATTCAGTCCACTCCATATCTCTTGAACATTTTGTAGGATTTAAGAATAACTCTACACAAATCTTCACCATACTGACACGATGTGCAGAGTCCATGTAACAACCACCTTGGTTCAAGGTCAGGGTCACTGTTACTAAAACTAGAAAAAATGTTGCCATGGGGGAGTCATATGTTTTCGTGACAAAAACAACCATCTAGTTCGGAACTGCGACTGATATTAGTTTAATGACATTAAATTAGTGTAGGTTGTGACCCTTTGTATTGAACTCGCCTTTTGTCAGGCATTTACAAGAAACGTTGTTTGAAAACGTCATTTACACTGTTTAGAGGCGAGGAAGTCTTCATATATAAACCAAGTCCGATTTCTACAACCCGTTCTGGTAGCCTTTTCCCTAGATGGTTGTTTTTGTCACAAAACATATGTCTCCCCCATGGCAGTTTGTCATGCTGAAACATGCTTAGATAACACAAAGATCTATTTTTAATAACATTAGCCATGACCTTAAATTTCTTATTTTTGCTTAAAACACTTTAAAAACAAAACAATATTTTATTAATCTATTTTGAGTAAGAGTGACCTTGACCTTGCTTAAACACTTTTAAACAATTTTTTTTTTAATATGTTTTTTAGTAACAGTGACCTTGACCTTAAATGATAATGGTACATAAGTAATCCCAAGCTTCCTTTCTATGTAAGCTACATACAGACCAAGTTTCATTGCAATTGGTGACTCCTAACTGGAGTTATTGAGCAGAAACAATTTTTCTATTTTTAGTAACAGTGACCTTGACCTTGAACCAATTTGGTTGTTACATGCACTTTGCCAACTTGTCAGTATGGTGAAGATTTGTGTTGAGTTATTCTTAAATTCTACAAAGGGTTCAAAAGATATGGACTGGACACGAAATATAGTCATATGACCTTTGATCTCTGTGACCTTGACCTTGAGCCAGCGCAGTTAGTTCATAGGTTCTGCACATTGCGTAGTTGATGTAAGCATACAACTCAAGTTTGATAAAAAACCTTCGAGGGGTTTAGGAGATACAGAGCGGACACGAAATACAAGGCGCAAACCTTTGACCTTGAGCTGTTACCTTGAGCAGTGTTCATGGGTTCGCACATCGTCTATTTGAGGTCAGCATCTGACCCAAGTTTCATGAAAATCATTCGAGGAGTTTAGGAGATATGGAGTGGACACTATTTTGCTGGACAGACAGACGGACAGACAGACATGGTAAAACAATATATCTCCCCAAGACATAATTCTCCTTAAAGAACGGATTATTACGTAGGTGCCGAAAATGGTCGATGATTATGCAACCGCGCCATCTGGTGTAATAATGCGAGTTCACGTTTCAACAGTGCGTTATGACATGCATTGTTCGTCCAACTGGCATGCGTTGTTTAGCTTAGATATATTATGCCTATTTCAGTATAACGTAGCTGCATTGGTATATATTAGCAGTTGGCTAATATGTTAAAAGACGTTAAAATCATACATTTCAAGTGTGACAAGCGCAGTTATTGCGTATCATTTAAAGAATGTTATGATGAGGGTATGAATGACATCCAAACAATGCAGTCAGGTTGTTCAACTTAATTTCGACCGTTTACTCAATCATCTTTAAATAAAAGTTCAGTTTAATAGCATATACAGAACACTGATATATGAAATAATGTAAAATACAACAATTCATCTCTCAGAAAGGTGTAATCATTTCTCCAGTTTTAAGCATAGAACATATCAAAAAGAAACATGTAATATCAGATGGACAAATACACACGTAACAATGCAAGATGGGATGTCAGAAGGCTCAATGTAATTTTTGCATCAAAAATGTTCCATAAATGTGCACTGTCACCTTTGGGAGCAATGGATACTTAGAATTCAGCCAAAGGTGTTAATCACCCTGTGTTCAGTCTATGTGACTGGGTTCAGTTGCTATGTGACTGGGTTCAGTTCATTACTGGGTTCAGTTGCTATGTGACTGGGTTCAGTTGCTATGTGACTGGGTTCAGTTGCTATGTAACTTGGTTCAGTTGCTATGTAACTTGGTTTAGTTGCTATGTGACTTGGTTTAGTTGCTATGTAACTTGGTTCAGTTGCTATGTAACTTGGTTTAGTTGCTATGTAGCTTTGTTCAGTTGAAATGTGACTAATTGTGGAGCGGATCACCAGTTAAGTGTCAAAAAGTGATTACAACTTTATGTTTTACTTCAACATCATAATATGGTACTCTATTGCAATTCACTTTTGGCCCAAAAAAGCAGACTTTTTTTATAAGAAACTGTTTTAATAATCACAAGATAATTTGTACTATGACTAGATAAGGTATTCAATAATTCAACTGACTTAGGAACATAGACCTAGTTAGATTAAACTTTGATTCTCATAATTCTGTTGATATGATTAAAATACCTGTTTTACCCAGTAATTCCATGTATTTCCCGCTGTCCTGGGAAATACATGTACTAATATTTCCTGCTTATATGCCAAACCTGTTCTATTTTAATGCTAAGTTACATTGTACTAAAGATATATCTCATTAAGACATAGGTTTGGATCCTGATTAACCAATAACCACTCACTTAGAAAATGGTCATATTGCTAGGCTGTCAAAAGTAGGCAGTGCATTAGCGTTAATGAGATATACCATATAAAAATCTTTTGTGTCTTTGTAGGTCTTGCTGGTGCCTTTGGGAAAAAATCAAATGATGGTTTTAAATCTGCTTGCAAAAGATGTGGATATGGTAGGCACAACTATGATGTACTTTATCTGAGATATAGATAATTCATGTCTCTCACTTAATTCAATTCTTTCTGTATCTTAAACTTTTTCTAAGTTTCGTTATTGTGAGTTAGACCTGATCTAAGCTTCTGACTAAGAATTATACAACTTGCCAGAAATGACAGACTATTTAAACGGTACCAAAAGTAACAAAATTTTATGAAATAATTTCATTATCCCAACTTTACTATGATTGTTTTGCTCAAATTTCAGCTATAGATAAATAATTGTTTAAAAGTTTTAAGTCATCAAATTCAGTCTGCCTCTGTGGTCGAGTGGTTAGAGTCGCTGACTACACAGAAATGATTGTTAGGTAAAATAACCAAAAACACGGTTGGAACGGGCTTTAAACTCCTACAACAACAACAGCATTTAATTCAGTTGAGCTACCGGGTCCATCCATAGATATGTTATACATGTTCATGAATAGGGCTGTAACGATACATTCGAATATTTGATTTAGTCGAATACAGTTTTGTCCGAATTGTATTCGTTATTCGCCATGTGCCGAACCGAATATTTACGAATATAGATAAAAATTGCATGATTTAAACTAAAATCATTTGAATGTACCTAAAACAGATGAAATCTACTGAAAACGCTTCCGTTTCATAGCGCATTTTGCACTATTTTGTCGTAATACCCCACCCACAACAGTTGACAGATATTTTCACGACATTTATTTAATAAGTCGTCGGGCCGATATTTGATGTTGGTTTACAATTGAATAAATGATTTTCATAACTTTCTGGGTTTTAAACTGATTGAATTCATTTAAATTTCACATTCAATTAAAAAATTTGATATCAACAATTGGGAATTCCCATTTTACGACATCCAAAAACCGTCTACATCAACAACATGTCTAGCATCGGGAACCGTTGAAATCGTAGATCCTCTTTACTCTATAGTCGTGTTTAGTCATTTTTTACTAAACAGTTCTAGTCATTTGAACCCAGAGCTCTTTAAGTTACATGTTTACTCAGTGTTTTTTTTTACGTTTGAACAGAATTATTTCACAGTAATTTGAGTACAAAGAAAGTACTATTATCTAGTCAGCAGACTGTAATATATTGTTGGCAAAAGCCATATAATGTTCACTTGTTAAATGATTTTAGTATAGTATTCATATTCATGAATAAATATTCGTATTCGTGACCCTGTATTCGTGATACGTATCGTATTCGCCCCTTAGTGTATTCGTTACAGCCCTATTCATGAATGATACTGACAATGTTTACCAGTAGTTCAAGTAGGATGTGTAAATGTACAATCTATTAAAGCGTACCTTAAATGCCATTTTCAGCGGGTCACCTGACATTCCAGTGCCGTAATTTTGTAAAAGCAGATCCTAACAAGGATGTTGTACTTGATGTCAGCAGTACAAGTTCAGGGTCCAGTGATGAAGAGTTTATCTCCCCTCTTGTCAAACTCAGGGACGGTAAGTTTTTAACACAAGGTGAGCTATTGTCACCACTCGCTGTCCAGCATCTGTCATATATCGTCATTTGTCCATCAACTATTTTCTTCACTTGAAATCTTTGAAACTACATTTGTATATTGGTTTTGATAAAACATATTTCTTGGATGGTCTTACATTGTTCAAGAATTCCCTCCTAGATTTTAAAATAGTTTATAAGAACAGTTACTGTACCTATGTGACTGTCAAATTAGATCATGCATGTTGATTCATCTGAAATTTTGCTAGGTTGGAATACTAATATTTTTAAAATGTATGCTTTTCTGCAAATCACTCAGAGACTTATAATAACTTTGTATTAACATCGTGGAATGGAGGTTTATAATTTAGGTAATGTTATTATTAAACTACTGATGCTAAGATACTGTTCATCATAGTGTAACAAACAGTAATTATGAAACTTTGAATTAGCTTACATCTAGTAACTGTTTCAGATGAAGCCAAAAAGAAAGAAATAGATAAATCTACAGACAGAAAGAAAAAGAAACATAAAAGGTATGAAATTTATATGGAAATGCAACTTTTTATCATAAAACATAAAGAATGATAAAACATTTCATCAGCTGTACCTGTATGTAGTAGTTTGAGGACATGATTTACCTTACTTTTATATGGAGTTTCCAACATACTTTAGTTGGTAACATAACCTTTGAAGGATATTGAAGTTCAAATTTAGGTACTATACCAGTATACCAAGACATTAGATTTGAAAAAAGCCAGGATCTGATATGGTGTGAAATAAAATTGCTCTCCTTGTCAATGTCAAAATCAGATATGACTAGCTAAGCTTACTGTTTACCTGGACAAGGTTCTGTACTATTTGACTATGTCACGTCTCTCCACTCGCAAATGGAATCATGATCTTTGATATGTTTAATTACAGTTTTGTTTTAAATTCTTATGATTATAAAGAACATCACAATTTATTTCAGGGATAGGTCAAGGTCACCATTGAGAGAGAAAAAGTCTCATAAAAGAAAGAAAAAGAAACACAAACACCAGGACAGTTCTGAAGACCCAGACATCTCTGACAGTGAAAGTGAGGACTCAGAGACAGACAATAAATCTCACAGACACAAACATAAACACAAGAAACACAAGGCTGACACTGACACTGATAGTGATAATGAAAGAAAGAAGAAAAAAAAGAAAAAGCACAAAAAGAAGAAAAAGAAACACAAAAAACATGCTTCTAGGGATGAATCTGATAGTGAAAATTGATACTTTTTACCTTCAAAGCCTGAACTGTCAATAAAGATCACCTTTGTTAACCATTAGCATGTCAAATTTATGTAGTCGGCCTGATGACAGCAATACATTTTTTTGAAAGGGCTGCTGAGGTCAGTTCACCTGTAGAACAGGGAACATTAAATCAGGATAACTGTTTCATGACCGTAAGGGTAGACATCTGTCTCCATAGTAGCCCAGTTGATTTGACATGTTTTTATGAATCTGACATTGTATATCATCAAACCCCCAAGCCACTTATCTAAAAGCTATCCCAGTAGCTTCCACCTCAAAATAATTTAGAGTGTTTCATGTTTTGTTAAAATTTGAAGTTTTCCAAAACACATCTGGTCATTTTTTTTTTGGAAAATGCTGAAAATCAAAGTAATTTTATTCTGCTAGCACTTGAGTATCAACATCAAACTTGGTCGGTAGTATGCCAACAAAGAGCAAGGGGGCATACTTTGGTCAATAGTGAGGTTGTTTCCAATTGGTAACTTCAGGTAACCATGGAGATTTAGTAGGTCAGTATGTAGTTTATATTACAAGGAAAGTTGGGGTTGTGTATAGGAATATTGAATGTGAAAGCAGGATTTCCCTGGCTTATATACACGTGTATAACTTTTTGGTCAAAGTTGCATAAATTCTTGAAAAAAAGTTATTTTGAAGTATTTTTGTGGCTAAAACAGAAAAATTGTTACCAAATTTATGTTTTTATCGCTTCTTCAAAGTTTTCTTGTTCAAATCTTTGGAAATTTTCAAACAGTTCACTGTTAAAACGACCATCAATGATGACACTCGACCAATAGTTTTTAAAAGACCGTGTATTTCATCCTTAAAATGCTGACACTAGGTGTGACTCTTTCCCTATATACCATAAAATCTCAATAACAAGCCATGGCTTATTTTAATTTTTTGTAAGTCTTATTTTCCAGACTGGCTTATTTTACAGCCCAGCTTATTTTGAAGTACATGTACTTTTCAGAAGAAAATAAAAAACGGCTGTGTAAATTGATACAGATATTGTGCTGTGTACACTAAAATGGATTTTAATTTCTTTCATAATTTTATGAGTCTTAATTTCAGTGGGAATTCTATCTTTTAAATACACTTTATCTGATTTTAATTAAGTTTAATGTGACTGGAAATGTTTTTATCACTGTTTTATGCTGAATAGTGTAAATAAAATTAAAATCATTGCTTATTTTGTTTTGTGTAAGTGATGTTGTTTCATCAACAAGAGGGTTATGATGGCTGTATATTGCTCACCTGTACCAGTGCAATTTCCAAGGAAGTTGTTAAGGAAATAGTTAGTTCCTGGAGAAGTTTCTAGTTGATAAAGAAGTCACTGGTTGTTAAAAGTCACCAACTACCAGCGACAGCCAGTGGTTGCTAAGGAAATCACTAATCACTAGGTGATTGCCAAAGAAGTCTTCTGTTTCTAGTTGCTAAGAATGTCAGCAGTTGCTAAGGAAGGCACTGGTTGGAAAAGGATGCTAAAGATTGCTAAGGAAGACACTGGTAACTAAGGGATGTCACTGGTTGCTAGTGGACTAAGCTGTTGCTAAGAAAGCAAATGTTTGCTGAGGAAGTCACTTGTTCTTATGGGAAGTCACTGGTTGCTAAGGGAACTAGCTAGTTGCTTGGGGACTAAGTTGTTCAAAGGAAATCAATGCTTAGGAAGTTGTTTGCTCATAGGGAAGTCACTGGTTGCTAAGGAAGTCACTGGTTCCAAGGGGAAATCACTGGTTACTGAGGAATTAATTTATTGCTAAGGAAGTCACTGGCTGATAGGGAAGTAAGAGGTTGTTAAAGAAGTCGCTGGTCACTATATACAGACTAGGAACCCCCAAGGTGTGGTCAATTTTTACCCCAGAGGCATAATTTGGACAAAACTTGTAGAGGTCTACATGAAAATGCCACATACAAAATATCTAAGCTCTTCGAGAAGAAGAACTATTTTAAATGTTTTTCCTTTTCCAAGTGATTCCCTCGGACAGGGTCAATTTTGACCCGGAGGGCATGATTATTACTCTATATACAGACATGGGTTCCCCAGGGTATAGTCAAGTTTTACGTCACGGGCATAAAATTTGAACAAACCTAGACAATGCTATATACCAATTATGTAAGCTGTAGGCGTGGCGGGTTTCGAGAAGAAGAGTTATTCCTACACCAAGTAACCCCAACCCCCTACCGGGCAGTGCCAATTTTGACCCCGATAGCATGATTTAAAAAAAATGTTAGATGTCTACTAGACAATGCTATAGACTAAATATCTGAGCTCTATGCCTTATGGTTTTGGAGAAGAAGATTTTCCTATATAAGTCTATGTAAAACACTTGACCCTCGTGCGGGGTCAATATTTGAACACATTTGGTAGAGGTCTACAGGACAAATGCTACATACTAAATATTTAAGCTCTGTGCCTTGTGGTTACGGAGAAGAAGATTTTTGAAGTGATTTCCTGTACATGTAGTTTATTAGGTTGAAACTTCACATAGGTCATTGAAGTCAATAAACAATGACACCATTTGTGCATGAATTTTGCCAAAACTGGAATAAAACTATCTGGGTAGTTTTGCAAGCAAAGTTCTACATGTACATGTAACTCTAAACTTCCTTCAAATGTTGGGTTTCATCCCAGAGCTTCGGACTACCACGTACCCAACTATCTTCATGGGATAATCGAAGACTATACTTCAAAGGAAAACATCAACATGTCTCGACAGGAGACCAGATAGCACGGTGGTAGGAGCTAGAGAAGGGAGTAGTCACTAGCTACTCGACCGAATAGACATATACTTCATCAGGAAGTTGAACTTGATCATCGAAGCAGCCAGAAGAGAAACTCGGGGGTCAAATAAGAAGTTTTCTTGCATATCGGATCGGCATTTCCGGTGATTTTACCCATGCCGGAAAAATCGGTCTGGCATCCCTCCTATGCAAGACGACTCTCGTGAATCAAAACGTCTGAATAGCGTTTGTTTTATATGATAATGCTTCATTTGGATTAATTTGCATTTAGAAATGTGCAAGACGGCATGCAAGAAAAGTTTCTCCGAAGAGCCTCGTTCCCACCAAAATAGTTACCCTCGGGTTCGGATATTTCGATCTGGACCGCGTGCTCATAACAGAAACACAAGCCTAAATGAGATGTCACTGAGCAGGTCAATAGCCAGCTGCAAGAGTGTTTGAAATTCATTGATCAGACTGTGCTGCATGACAAGCTAAAGACTTGGCTAAACCACTACGCGTTGTTATCCTTCACATTTTTGGACTCCTATGCTAGAACAAAAGGGTCACTAGAAAAAGAGGAAGGGTTAAAATGGCATTCGACTGTTACTTATCATCAGGAAATTGAAGCTTGCCTATCAATAAGAGATGCGTATACACATGTACTATATTGGAAACATGTTCCGTTTCGTTAAATTTTTCACATTTAATTATGACCCTTGAAATCATTATAATTATTTACATGCAGTGTTCATGTTTATAGCACTTTTGTGCATTATTGTCAATGAAACTTCATAGACTGCTTTACTTTCAAGTAGAGATGTGCATATTTTCAGCCTGTTCTAGTTCGATGTTTTTCACGGAGTTACTGAAAGGTTCTTTTTCTTGACCATGCTCATACCACAGACCACAATATCAAAAAAAAAATTGTATTATATAGTCTATATAATACATTTTTTTAGATGTTGTGGCCTGTGGCTCATACAGAGGACATATCTTAAGTAAATTCTCAGCTGTTTGGTCTAGAAGACCATGAACAGCACAGTGTGTGGGTATCCATTGAACGGACACTTTCCTCTTCTCGCTGAGTTTGTTTATTTTTTAGTTTGGCATTAGCTAAGGCTTCCAAGACTAATGAAGCATCTGTTATAACGACCACCTAATGACCGTCATCCGTCGTCGTCGTATGTCGTCAACAATTTGCTTCAAACGACATCTCCTCCTTTTAAACCACAGAAGTTGATGAAACTTAGCAGTTATGTTCCTTTTATGGTCCTCTACCAAAGCTGTTCAAAGAATATCATTCCATGCAGAACACTCTGGTTGCTATGGCAACAAAAAGGAAACAATCCTCTCAAAACCCGCAAGGCCCAGAGCTTAGATATTTGCCATAGTCTTCTCTAGTAAAGTCATAAGCAATACATGTGCCAGTAAAAAGGGGCAAAAGTTTGACTGGAAGGTAGCAACAATATTTTTGAAATCAGAGAAAGTTACTGTGCTACCATATTCTACTTATTCCTCAGACCTGGAGCCATGCGATTCTATCTCTTTCGTAGATATCAGTCGCGGCAGGCTCTCGGTTCTGACGGCCACAAGTGCATTAGTAAAATACCGAAAGTAGCCTACCGTGACGCTGTCAGAAATTGATCCACAGACTAAAATTGTGCATTTCTGGCCATTGGGAGTGATTTGATGGCATGGAGTGAAGAAATGCAGGTTTCAGTCAGATTTTAGGGTTACAAAGCATAACACACAACACGTTTCGACACGCCTCGTATTTGGTATGTAACATTGTCTAGTGGAAATCTAACAAGTTTGTTAAAATATTGCCCCATATTGGCCCCGCCCGGGGGTCACTTGTTTCAGGAAAACCTTTAAAAATCTACTTATCAAAAACAACAAGACCTAGAGCTTAAATATTTGGCTTGAAGCATTTTCTAGTGGACCCCTACAAAGTTCGTTCTTGTCATACCTGGGGTAAAAATTGACCACGCCCTAGGGGTCCCTTGTCTGTAGGAAAAACCTAGCTTACAATTAGTTCCTATAGCAACCAGCAACTTACCTTAACAACAACTAACGTTCTTAGCAATTAGTAACTCTCCGTTGCAACCACCAACTTGAACAAGTGACCAGCGACTTCATTAGCAACCTCTTATTTTCCTAACAGCCAGTGACTTCCTTATCAGTAAATTACTTTCTTAGCAACCAGTGATTTCCATAAGCAATTAGCGACTTCCCTATGAACAAGAAGCTTCCTTAGCAACTATTGATCTCCTTAGTAGCAACTTTTGTTTGTATATGTGCTTTTTTAGTCCCAAAGCAATAAATGAGTTTCCTTTGCAACAAGTGACTTCCTTTGTAACAAGTGGATTCGCCCAGGAACAAGTTACTTCCTTAGCAACCATTGACTTCCCTAGCAACAACTGTTTCCCTAACAAACCAGTGACTTTCTTGGCAACCATTAGCATCGTCTTGCCACCAGTGACTTTCTTAGCAACAACCGACTCCCTTTAGCAACAAGTGACTTCCCTATGTTAGTGCGCGATGTAGGGCCACCATGGCTTCCTTAGCAACCAGTGGCTTCCTCTATGAACAAGGGACTTCCTTAGCAACAACTGAGTCTCCTAGCAACAAGTGTGTTTCCCTAGCGAACACTGACTTCCCCCAGCACCCAGTTGATTCCTCCAGGAGCAAGTGTCTGCCTTAGCAACCATTGCCTTCCTTAGCAACAAGTGTGTGCTCTAGCAACCAGTGAGTTTCCCTAGCTATCAGTGACTTTCTTGGCAACCTTAAGCATCATCTTGCTACTAGTGACGTCCTTTGCAACTACCGACTCCCTTCAGCAACAAAGTAACTTCCTTAGGTAAGGTGCGCAATGTAGGGCCTCTGTAGAGTAGTGGCCATTCTCTGTCACTTGGTTCAAGTAAAGAACAAACACCAAACTCAGCTGTTCAAGTTTTATTCAATCTAGTGTTTGATTTTCATGGCTCAGTTCCCTATTTCAACTAATATTAACAGTGTACCAAGTCTAACCAATCTTTGGTCAGTCTCTCTTGCAAGTCCATTGCGAGTCTCTCCAGTCCCTGATAGAGCTAGGACGGGTAGAACTTTTATACCTGGGTACCCGCTGCCATATTACCAGGTACTGTGTACTCGTTATCATTACTTCCCCTTGAATCAAAATTGGGGAAATTGTCTTTAATTCGCCCCCGGTTATCAATATTGCGTCTCTTAAATGCGGGTCGAATTTATCGCACGCACAAAATGAAGCGAAATCGAAAATTTGTTTCTCTTTAATTTCCAGCCCATACCGCCGTGTTGTGAGAAAAACATGGGCGCTAAAGACACTGTTTGATCCGGAAAAAATGTTAAGTCAACGTGTTTTTTTGTTTGTTTTGGTGTTACGACGTTGAGTTCATATTTCCAGAGCAAATTAATTACCTAGCTACAAATGAGAGTTAGAAATTTTGTCACACATTTGGGCTTCGAACTGAACCAGAGTATAATGACATAGTTAGTTTTCTTAAATACACTGCTCTTTTATAAAGAAAATTTCGCAAAAAATCGCTGCTTTTAAAAAACAATCTGTGGACGTTATTTTTTATACAAACGACCGCGAAGTGAAATCAAATCTATACCGACGTCGCGCTTTTCAAGGACGCGGTACGCACGGCTACAATATTACCGATGTAGATCGAAACAATTTTAATTTAAGCTATATATATTGAACGGGAGCCGTGTAATGATTTAGTACCCGGGTAGTTGCGTTAGCGACCCGATACTCGGGTAATCGAGTACTCGTCCCAGCTCTAGTCTCTGATCAGTCTCCCACAACATCATTTCGGCTTTATTTATACCAAACTGCTCACAGTGACCAAAAGTTATCAAAAAAGATAAAAAGGGGGGAAAGGGATGAGAATAGCCTAACCAGGTGAGATTAATAACGGGCTAGCATCACTATTCAATGTGTAGCTTTAAAAAAAATCAAAATGTTGATGCTAAACTTCAAATTATCTAATCGTTTAGAAAGCAGTGAACAGTTTTTATTGTTCGGCCAGTTTAAAACACCGGTTATGTAAGTCAGGGTCCGTATATTACGGACCCTGTGTAAGTAAAGTAGCGGATAGCTACTTGCACTCAAAACACCAGAAATAGAACAAAATCAACACACTTTTAGTTTCATAATTTCTTGAATATGGCCAGTACTAATGTTGTTGTCAGAGCAACTACGCTCCACAGTGACAGGTCTGAATTCCAAACATTTACGCATTTCATATATACACCAATCCATCACTATTTACCCATTAAAAATTATACGGTAATACCAAGAAATGTATTTTGATATCATGTCTAATGAAGACTTATATAACATGGTATCGTAAAATTAATTTATGTTAATAAACTTGTCTAAAAAGTGAAACAGCGCTCCAATAAACTTCGACACAAGCTGCTCGTGAAGATCCGCAAACTGTATTGTTACCGCCGTGCAAACTTTCTACTTTCATTTTGAATCTCGTTTATTCACGGTAAATATCACGTGACTGAATCTAAGCACTTCGGAAACAAAACTCAGAATGGACCAAACTTAGCCTTTTTTAGGTAAAATTTCCTCTTATGTCAGTATATTTGAAGGTAAAGACCGTTTTTGACGAGAGGATATACTCAGAATCTGACGTAACGTCGTAAGTATAGCGAACTGATTATAGTTAAATATGAAAATTTAGTGAAGCAGCAGTAGAAAATAATTTTATTGTTGTTTCGTTCCAACATCCTGACATGCTTCCTTGTTTTTTTTTTAATTTTCAACAAACAAATACTGTGTTTCACTATTAAGTTTGACTTTATTGAATCCTCCTTAGAAACACAAGCACTATGTTCAGTTAAGAGGGTTGAATTATCTAAGTTTCTGGAAGGTGAAATGACTAGGGGGTGAAACAGCTGTGATTCATCCTAACTCTAGCCTCCGAGTCTAGAGTTATTAAAGGTCCATATCTCTGGAAAATTCTCTGAGAATTGGCTACAGTTACAGAAGTTTATGAAGGCATGTGTTTTGCTGTAATATATGCATGCTAACATATTCGCGCGACCCCCCATGTCCTTCATTTTCATCCTTTTTTGCGATTTTAAGTTTTGATAAAAAAATACATGTCCAAAAGTATGTTGACATAATAATAAGCATTAACAAATACTGAAAGGTAATTTAACACAAATTTAGAACGATTATTATATCATTTTATCTTTCCGCAAGTTTTTTATGCGGGACATTTTGAGAACTCTCATTTAATTAAGGGTACAGACCCCGCCTTTGCAAATTAGGGGTACACTGCAAAACTTGGGGGTACACTACATGGCAGGTCTGAATTTTTCTATCAACTATTTTTATTTTGTTTTTCACTCTTCTGGGCGTTTGGGACTGAACCTTTCCAGATACTGACTCCTCGGCTGTAATTTGACAGAATCATCATGAACTAGTGATTTATTATTTAACATCGGAGTTTTCAGCAAAATTCATGTATTTCCCGTTTTCATGAACGGATTACGATTCGTCCGAAATGACATACACTCAACTGACGACTGGTAAAAATCGCTGATCGATAATAAATGCCCGACTAAGAGATATATGAAATTCGATCAAAAAGCAGTCCATTATCGAAGAAAATAATATTAACTAACCTTTTGCTGGATTTATAAAATCTAAAATACTTTTCTGCATTTTGCCTTTTTGCACACGGTGCACGTGACGTCACACTAATACACTTACCAAACCCCTTTATGCGGCTGACAATTACGCCGAGAAGTGGGTGATGGAAACAAAATTATCTCCGGATCTGCATTTTAAACCTTACCAAACATTCGGCAAGTGTGCGATGAAATAAACAGCCATTTGACAGTTGAACATAGGAGTTCAAAATCTCTGCGTGCATGTACCCCCAACAAGTGATTTTTGTGCGTGCATTTGATATTTTGTACGTGATTCACGTACTGCAGTGCGTGAATGGGCATGCTGACTCTGTGTTCATATTTCCAACTAACGCAATATTTTTCAAGCAATCAAGGAACTCCATACCGCAATTCAACATGTACAGATGTCAGATCATCATCATCTTCAGTGATTGCATCACTCCGCAAGAGTATACTCGCAATTGGCTAAAACTGTATATACAGTACAGGCCTGGAGGATTATGCAAAAAATGCGAAGTGTTACTTCGAGTGAGCTTGGAGTGCCTGAAGTGACTTCGCGTCTGGAGAAATATCGCGTCATTTCGCGGAAGTAAAATCGCGGCAATTCGCGTGGTTTTACAGGTAAATGAACGGGTTTACAGGACATAAAATTCAAATTTATTATATGCGATAGAAATGTGTCTACATGTAAAATGTTTTTGAGTTGTATGCATATTACATTCAAAAATATTTGCCGACCAATGCACATTTATATGGCGTGTTCAATATTTTTTTATCATCAAAAATAAAACTTAATCATAACATCAACTATTCCCCACTATTATTTCTATAATCCAAAATTATCAGACTATTGTCTAGAATTACTTTTTCATGTCTCAAACTGTCAAATATCTCGGTCTGTTTGATGCCACGTGCTTCACTAAGATCAAACAAAACTCACATGTACAATGTGCGTCGGCATTTGTTCTTTGATCTGGTAACACCTGCAGCTTTATCTCTATGTATAAAACAGGTTGAAAAAAATATTTTGGCGAAGGTTATTCATTAGAATAAATAGTAGAAAATTGTCACTGGAAAAACGTTTGATAGTTGATGAAACAATTAATGACCAAAAAAAACGGACATGCCTGGAACGCCGCGATTTTCTTTAAAACAGAACATTTTGATTTAAATACAGAACAATTTGATGTTAATTGATAAATACTTTGTACATTCACAACTCAGAGGTGTCACACAGCTTGGATTTGCAAACAAATTCAAAATTGACTGAATTAGTACGACAGGCCATATTTTTCACACCAATCGCGAGTGACAATGCTAAGAGACATCGGAATTTTTAAATGGAAATAAATATTCTAAATCATCATGAAGGTGATAAATATTTTAGGTTCTGACAAAAAATAACTTAATGCTTTTTGAAACAACAAACAAAAACAACGTAACACTGCAAACAATAGCGGCAATTATCAACGAAAAACGTCCGCGGCGATGTCTGATTCGACCTTTGTGATTCAATGGATCTAAATTCAACAGCTTGCTTTTACAGGTGTGCTTTACCAATATTTTAATTAATAAATATTTTCATGCGAAGTCACTCCAAAATACTCTGAGAAACGCGAAGTCCCGCGATCGAAATTTTCACTCCAAACGGCCGCGAAGTGACTCCATTCAATGAAGTCATTTTCGTTTTTTTCCGAGTTACGCGTAGTCACTTTTTTTTACTCACTCCACACTTCGCGTTTTTTGCATAATCCTCCAGGCCTGTACTGTACATACGCAGCAGGCAGGACTGACTGTTTTCAAAAATAAAAACTTCCACTATTTACAATTTCTATTAAAAGGATAAAAACATCTCCTTGTGACTAGTATTTTATATGTTGGCTGGCCAGAGCTGATTGGAAAGCATCCAGGCTGGTCTGGTCAACGTCTTGTGGCAACTTGTTCCAAAGCACGATGGTTGCAGGAAAGAAACTATTTTGGAAGACAGAAGTGCGTGCTCGGATTTGGCTGAAGCCTTGGTTGTGCCCTCTGATAGACTTAGCATTTTGAGTTGAGGATCTGGTGTAATATCCACAAGGTTGTGAACTATCTTGAAAAGCATGGTTGTTCTAGTGTTGTTGCGCTGGTGTTGGAGGGTGTCCCATTTGAGGTCGGTTAGCATGTCGATAACACTGCTTGTTTGTGAGTAGTCATGTTTCACGAATCTTGCAGCGAGATGTTAGACCATTTCTAGTTGGTTGATGAGAACCTCAGAGTGAGGGGACCAGACAGATGAGACGTATTCAACAGAAGGTCAAACATATGTCTTGAAAACATTAGACTTGGAGCTTGGAGGGCTAGATCGTATGTTTCGCCTGATGAAGGACATGGTGCAATTGTTTTTTTGGTGATGTTATCAATGAGTTTTTTCCAAGAGAGGTCTGAAGAAATGGTAACACCAAGATATTTTGCATGATCTGCGGTGTTGAGTACTTTTCTGTGGATACTATAGGTGTTGGGGATAGGGTTTTTTTTTTTAGATGTGGATGACTTCTTCATTGATGAGAAAACAATAAAAATGGGTCCGCAATATGACCAAATTATTTTTCACCATATAAATTTGATGCAAAAAATCATAAAATTAAGTTGCTTACATATCACATATAAACTTAAGTATAGCAGCAAGCTGAGCAAAGCCTAGTATTAGAGGTGTAACCATTCATTGCATTACATGATGCACCACAGTATCTTTCTTGGTTCACAGCTCGCCATTACCAAAATTTGGTACGGTAAGACACAGGATTGACTTATGGTATTCAGTGAAAAGGCGGGAAGTAACAGCTTTGAAGAGCTAAAATAAACTATTTTTGTTATGGCGATTTTCATTGGCTTAGACTCTGCTTAGGAATATTGAATAACCAATCATAGCGAATGATTTAATTTCAGCAAACTTACTAAAATGTCTGCCCACTTTTGTTGAATTGAAAAATGCGTCTAAAAAGTTTTTGAGTATGAAACCCTTTTGCAAATGCAGCCAATTACAATTATAAGCTTGACTTTTAGAAGAAATCTTGAGCTTTCATACTCGCGTTGGCTTTACATCTTGGTTAAGTTTTTGTACCACCCCACTTTATTTCAAAACCATTAGAAGTATTGGAAACTTACCATACTAGTTTACCATCATAACTGCCATCAACAGACAAGAGTACATAACTCCGTCAAGGTTTGTGTCAGAATTATGACCCTTTTTCGACTTAGAAAGTGCATCGTAACGAGCTGTTACGTATCATATCACAACTGTATTACACGATATGTATCGTATCGCAACTGTGTATCGTGATACGTATCATGAGAAAAGTGTATGGTTACACTTCTACCTAGTACCTGTTAATAATCTGATTGACGTGCAGTCCCACTATTTCACCGAATAAGCAGAGATAATACAACCATGTACTTAAGGCCAATAACCGATTAACTTTTTACTGCCGACCTCAAACTTTTCATATGAGAGAATGATCAAAATGAACAAAACAAAATTCAGAGCAAAAAGGATAAATTAAAAAAATTGGTTGCATCTTCCAATTTCAATTTATGCCAATTTCAATTATTGCATTAATTGATTCTCAAGGAAATTCTGACAGATTCATGATTCTAAGGACTCAGGTTTGTGATTTATTTTCCCCCTGAATGCGGAGGGATATTGTTTTGGCTTTGTGTCCGTCACATTTTTCCGTCTAGAGTCATATCCTGGTTGGTAAGATTTTATTGAAACTTGGTAGGTTGACCAATGTATGTTTGGGTAGGGGAATGAATCACTCAATGATGCACGCCAAATGTCATCACGATGCACCTATTTATAGCAGAGTTAAAGGGGCACTCCCTATATCTGGCAGATTATTTTCTCCAGATATAGATTATGTGTTCACTGAACGTTAAATGATAAATAAATACAATTTCAAACAAGAACCTATGGTGAAAAATGCCTCATTTTACCACAATTGATAAATGTAGAGGCCTTCTGTAATAAATTGCATCCACCCATTAACTGTACAACAACCCTACATAGATTATTGAATGGTTTAGGGTACTGCAGCATATTTTAAACCGCTATTTTATCGACAAGGAATGGAATGCATAGCTGAAACTTTTAGGTTAAGTTATAATATTTCTAAAGATTCTATTATTCATGTTTTGGAGGTTACAAATTTAGTCGACATCAGTTATAGGGTATACATGTCCGTTTAATGCCCTTTGTTACTTTAAAATAGCCATTTTTCAGAGGCACTTTTTCCATCCAGAGTCATAAATATGGTACTGTTTGGTCAGATTTAATTGAAACTTGTTAGGAATGTATATATTTGGGTAGGGGAATGATACACACAAAATTGTGTCATAATCCACATATTTATAGCAGAGTAATGGCCCTTTGTTACTTTAAAATAACAATTATCACAGACCTTATTATATATAATGTGTATATATAGGTTCGTGCGATTAATATATGGGCAATTTTTCCATCTGGAGCCTTACGTCAGGATTCAATGAAACTTGAAATAAATACAACAGTTTAGTGCGGTGGTGTAGGCACAACTTTTGTCAGGATTATCCTCGTAACTCCAGAGTTATTGCCGTTTGTTTTTTCTGACATTTGCAATATAAAAACTTAAAAAGTATATTTCTCTGAAACCAGTTAATATCAAAATTTAAATGTAATTAGCTCAAATAATCTAATAATCACTCTAATATATGGCCCCTGTCCCCATACAATCCCCAACCCCTGAGGAATGGGGGGGGGGGCAGATATTTAAAAATGCTTAAAATGGCAAATATATGTATTTTAGAAATGAGGCCCTTAATCAGAATGTTGTGCTTTTCTTACATATTCTATATAATTATGTAGCAACTTAAAAATTCTTGCCGTTAAAAAACTAGTAGTGCTGTTTTAACTTACATTGTACAACCATTGAGTTCTTTATGACTTTGTGACCTGCAGATATAGAATTTGATTGTTTGGCACTTGTAAGTTATCAACTATATAGTTGCTTACAATAGAAAATGCATTTTCCTCAATCGGCAGGGGATATAAATTCACTTATTAAAATTGATATTTTCAGTATTTCACTGCATTAAATTTTGTGCCTTCAGGTTTCACTTGTAAATCATTAAAATAACATTCCATTTCAGTACTCTGTCTCCAATTTCAATATGACATTTTTTTTTCAGGGAACAAAATAGAAGCCATGGATGGCAAGAAAAGACTACATCCTGATGGCAAGTACCATAACCAGGATGCTGACTTTGGTGTCTTCCAACCAATGGCAGATCCTCCAGTAACTGCAACTCAGTTTCCAAGCTCTCCAACATGGACACAGTTTAGTGGCATACCACCTTCCCCAGCTGACTCAACTGCATTTGGATGGGGTAGCTTTGTCACACCTCCTAACACACCTTCTGCTGGACAGAATGTAGATCTGAATCCAAATTTTTATTCAAATCTTAACAATGTAATGCACGCAATGGGAAAGAACAACACAAACTTTGATTCCAATGTAACTAATGATACAGACAAACTAGCTTCCACACCGGTGGCTCAATCTCTTCTAGAAGCTCTAAGTTCACCCAATCCTGTGATGAGCTCAATGCCAGAGGAAGATCTATCTTCAATGCAGAATCTTCTTGATTTTGATCAGCCCAGTCAGGATGGTTACGATATTTATGCTGAAGCACTGAAAAAGTTAGGATCTGGATATCCCTCATATGATCCTTTTGGAACATCAGATGTCCTAAACTCGTCACCCTCAGCCACACCTCCCCCTAGAGAGGTTGATCAGCATTGCAAAAATGCAAAACCAAGTTTTGCTGATGTTGCAAAAACGTTGAAAAGTAATCAGAGTTCAAATAAGGAAAAGGAGGATTCTGACATTGGCAAAAGGAGATCATCTGAGAGTACATCTTCCAGGTCATTTAAAGGCAGTAAGAAGTTTGTCGCACGAGCAATTAGAGGTAGAAACAACAGCGTTCCAGATGATATGTGTAGAACAACAGTTTCACCAGATTCTAAATATGGTCTTGATGATTTTGGTGATGTTGATGTTAAAAAGACTGAGAAAGATGAGCTAAGTTCGGTTTTAGATGATATTCCTGTTATCACTCGTAAGAATAGCACCAGCAGTCTTAGTAGTGGAACGAGCGGGATTGAAGAGATTCATCTTACCAAGTCTTGTAACAGTTATTGCAACAGTAGTGAGGAAACATCAACCTTTGAGAAAATCAGCAACAAAGATAAGGAGAAAGGTCTTGGCAAAGAAAGTGCTAAATCTCCATCAAAAGAAGAAAAGCCGTTCTTCGATGCTCGTAGAATATTTCAGTCACAGACAAAAGACACAAACAAGCGTAGAGGGCAGTCAAAGCTTTCAGATGTGGACTGCGGTCCTACAATACTGAACAACGGGAAACCTTCATACGCTGCATGGTGCTCATCAGCAGCACACAAGAAATCAACACACTACATCAATAATAACCTGAGGGATTCTCAGAAGAAAACCAATCAGAACACAAGCACAGGAATGAAAGGCCAGACAATTCCATCAGAAAATGTTTACCCTCAATCCCACTCAAGAACTGAAAGGCCAGCACGTACAAGACCAAGTTCAGCTAAGAGTCGGTCTACCACTGCAAAACCTGAGATGCCTTTACAGACATCATTTGATCATGAATTGATTGGTGAGTTTTCTTACTTGTCGCTTAATTTTAGTATTTTGACCTTGTTCATTTGAATACATGTCCAGATCATTGCCTTAGCCATTTTTTTTTATGAAACTAGTTTGAAAGAGAAGATTGCACATTCTCAGAATTCTGGACAGCCATATTTGCTATTTGTACAGTCAACAGAAATGTTGTTGTTAGACTTACAGCATAGCTGGGAGATGAAAGCAATTTTGAGTATTTGAAAAAAGTTGCATTCGTAATTGACTCTAACTGACAATTTTCAAGTAGTGTTTGAAGTAAAATGTCCAGCATACTTGCACTGGAGAAGAAGATATTTGAGATCTATGAGAATATATGAAAGTCGTATTTAAGACATTACCTGGTACTCACAGGCTCATAGTGCATAGTCATTTGTAAAAAAAAATGTGGGAGAACTCAAGCAGGTGCAGATTTTGAAACAGTACAAGATTTGTAGTGTCTCAAAAAACGACTGCATCGTTTTATTGAAACTTGCTGTAAAGCTTTGGTTTAGCTGTGCACATGTTGGTATAGTTTGGTCCGTACATTTTTGACAGAGAATAAAGGAGGTTAGTACATGTATGTAGAATTTTCCAGTGCTCTTCATTCTGTTGAAGTAAATCACTGATTTGATTTTCATGAAATTATTTTGAAATACGCATGCAAAAATTAAGTCATTCTCACATTTGTAGCAGCCTCTTCTTGTATACATTTAAATCACAGCTAGCTCTGGCATTGATTAGCCAATGCCAAAATTGGCTAAAAAAACTTTCAAAGAAAGAATATGTATTGCGCGCTAGGCAAACAGCGCCACATGGAAAAAAGGGTCAGTGCTGGTCCTGATTTATGGACCTGCTGTACAGTGAGAAAGAAAATGGCAGTGCTCCTTCATTGAGAGGATTCTGTTTACATTTGTATTAGAGTATCATTATATTGTTTTTATCACATCAGTATGAAGTCCACATAATACTTAGTTGTGCATATTGTAATTTTGGATCATATGGTAAAAATCTTCTCCTCATCTCCAAAACTTCTTGTTGGAAGCATCAGTATGAAGTGTAGTTGTGCATATTACAATTTGAGGTCATTATAGTAAAAAGTCAAGATCACTGGGGTCTGAAATATGAAAATCTTTTTTCAGTCTTCATCTCAAAAACTTTTTATTGGATTTTCATCAAACTTGGTTTGAAGCAGTAGTACTTGTAACTTTGTAGTTGTGCATATTATAATTTGGGGTCATGTGGTCTCTTTCCCTATGTTGTAAATGTTTACAGTGTGTGACAGAAATAAGCATGCCTGTCTGTCATAAATCTGTCAATTCTCAATCTTTTCAACTTGGTCTGAAACATCAGTAGGATGAATAATTGTGCATATATTATATTTGTGGTCATATGGCCATTCAAACGTTATTGTCACAACAGCCTGAGAGTTCTAAACCTTGTCTGCTCTTCATTTCCAAAACCTACAGTTGGGCTTTCATCAAACAGGTGAGGAAGCATCAATATGAAGTGTTGTTGTGCATATTTGAGTCATATGGTCAAAGGTCAAACTCACAGCCTGGGCTATAACTATTGTAGATAGAAAATCTTGTCTGTTCTTCATCAGATTCTCCAAAAGCCCTTTAACATGATCTGAAGAACATGTATCAGTAGGAAGTTATTTTATTCACACCACTGTTTTACGACCAGTTACCAATATCATACATGGATGTTGCTACTGACATACATTTAGTGAAGTTCTGTGGGTAATTGTAACACAGAAATGACTCGTAGTCATTCTGTTGGACATGGAAAGAAGAAAAATACAGGAATTTTATAAGATCATGACATACAGTCAGTATTTTGAGTAATGTTTTTGCAATCTTAACCCAATCTAGCTATTAAACAGCAGTTTTTCTGTTCATTTGCTGTCAAATTTTAGAAAGAAATAATGGTCTGCTTTGTGCTTTAAATTTCATCAAAATCACATAGTTTCAATTGAGTCGTGTAAATTGATATATTATTGCTGTGATCACAAATGCATATATGCATATAATGTATGCATGCAGTTACTAAAACTGTATACAAATATGTAAATTTTGTCTGACACAGGTAACCTTTTTCTGTATGACGTAAGCTAACTGCTACCTCAAACTTTTTTTAAAAGGCCATCATTAAAAAATTGTTTGTAATTCTTCGACCCTGATTTTAAGGGGTGGGGTGGTTGGTTAGTTGGTTTTAATTTTTTTTTGCTGGAATTCAAAGGTGTGGCAGACATTGGCAATATTAGGACTTGCACTGATATATACCAGTTGCATACTCCTTTACATATTATAAATGTTATTTATTATAATAACCATTTAAAATAAAAAATAATCCTGGAATTAAATACTACTTCAGCTGGTATTAAAGACATCTTTCCTTCATAAGAACTACAAATATTTCTCGTATCAAAGGAAGGGTTGGTAACCCGGTTTCAAACCTTTGACCATCCACTTTGTCAGATTTGTGTTGCAGTGTTTTACAAGTCAGCAACATACACCACCTGACCAGGGACATGGACAGTATCAATACATTTCAATAAAGATGATGGTTTAAAATGTAAACACCCATTCAAAGTATATAGGTTATTATGTGTGCTAATATTTAAACACAAAGCTGACATGTGCACACATTTTGACTCAAATATTTTTCCTCTTATAAATTAAGTGGTTTTATCTCCTCCATTTCTGGTTTAGACATAAAAATATTTGAAGGCATTACATGTAGATGTTCCACTTCAGATGATGGACAGCTTAGAAAGATTAATTGTTACAAATGTAAGGACAAAGTACTTTTATCTGATGATGCTAGGAAAGCCCTAGGGGGTGCTCAAAGCCCCCCCCCCCCCTGCAAGGCTTGGACCACCTTTAGATAACATGTATGAAAGACAGAAATTAAGAAAAAAATCAAAGAAATGAAAAAACATATTCCGTGCAACTGCTTTTAGTTGAAGCAATAAAGTACCCAAAAATAAAGATTTAATGCTCCAGTGTAAAATTTCACTTCCTGGCAGCATAAGAAAAAATTGTTGTCCTATGATGGTAATTTGGTCATGGTAATCACAATGAGTTTAATCATTGTAAAAAATATAAAAAATATTACTGGGGTAAGTGATTGACTGATTTGGGTTTTTTTTATACACATACAGCATGTACAGAGTAACATTTGCTGCTTTTTTTAATTTGCGGATCGGGGGAAATTTTATTTAAAAAATGAACTTCTTTCAATGAGTGGCGGTGTTCTTAAAACATTGAATAAAAAAACAAAAGCCTAGTAGCATATTTTACCGAACAAGAAGAGTTCTGTTTACATTTATTTATCAGATTATCCGACATTTAGAAAGTAATATCTTTAATTATGGAGGCTGCCATTTTGCAGCAGATGAACGCCAAATATTCTGATGTGTGTATAAAAAACGAAATGGCAAAAATAAAGCGGAAAGTGCTGTTAACTACGGAGAAGACCTAAAAATCATACAAAAAAATGGTCACCTCCAAGGTCCAAAAGATTATCGGGGCTATTTTGACGAGTTGGTCAGAGCACTACAAACAAACAATGATTTAATTGTGGCCTAAAAAAGACCTATTTTTCAGTGTTCTTAGAGCTAAAACAGGCAAAAAAAAAGTAATGAAAGAAAACTGCCGACCAATCTGAACTGTTTGGCAGGGAGACCAGAAATAGACATTTTTTTTTAGCCTCGAACTATTCCTGAAAAGCGTAGCTATTTCCTAGTCACCCGAGTGATCAAGGCTAAACGCGTACTAAGTAATAGAAGACCAGTTATGTTCATAAATTTAAATTCACCTCTAATATTTTCAAAGTCCATTGACATATGGCTTTGAAACTTTGCACACTTGTTCACCATCATGCCCCCAACCTGTACACAGGAGGAGGTAACTCTATCAAGCATTTTGACAAAATTATGCCCCTTTTTCTACTTAGAGTTTACGTTAAAGTTTGCGTACCAACTCAAATATTTTCCAATTCAATTGTCATCTGGCTTTGAAACTTTGCACACTTCTTGACCATCATGCCCCCAACCTGTACACAGGAGGAGATAACTCTATCAAGCCTTTTGACAGAATTATGCCCCTTTTTCGACTTAGAATTTACTTTAAAGTTTCAGGATGGATATTATCTTATATTGTCAATCACTGAGAATAGTTGAGCGCGCTGTCTACTGACTGCTCTTGTTTGTTTAGCCTTGTAAAGCAATACCTTAAAGCTGCTTGATGCATTATTTCATGTCTAAGAAGAGATAACTGATGAAGAGCTAAACTGCAGTACTTAAGTTACCAGTAATAGTAGAAGACCAGTTTGTTCATAAAATTTAAATATACATTTTTAGCTCTCTGAAGTTGAAGGTCTCTCAACATGCAGTTGAAGGTTACTACTGCATATATGCTTTATATAAGGCCAGTTCTCAACTTACAAAATTTAATGTTTTTGTTTTTTTAATTTATAGACTGTCTGACATCTTTAATGTTTAATAATGAGATATTTGTTTATGGTAATGCCAGATTTAGAGAGGTAGAAAGCATTATGGTTTAGAATTAGAGTAGAGTGGTGTGTTTGAATCCCAACAGCCTAATTTGACAGGGACCTCTTTTCAGCATGTTCAGTGTAATTAAGTGTTCAGAACCTGGAGAAGCAGTCATTGAGAGTTACTTATTAAATCAAAGTTTAAATAAACTAGTCTAGAGTCCATGACTCCTTGTTCATGTAAAACAAATGATTAATTATTGTCATGTTGATATCTAAGATGGACTAATAGTGTCGGGTGTTTTCACATGAAAGCTGTAAGAGATTCCACAGACCTTTACATCAATGCTGATAGTTTCCTTTGGGATTTTGTAGCCTCAAGAAAATGAGGCAAATGTTAAATCTCACTTGAATTATTTAAGAATAGAATACTGTCTATTTCCAATCAAGGATCACATAAGTGACATGTCAATCACAATACAGCATGAAGTAAGGCTTTAAAGTATAATTAGAAGGCCTAATTGGTATACATGATGAAAATGGGGCTTGATGGGCTCTGATATCAGTAGAGGATGCTTAGGGCACAGATAGCAGCCAAAGACATTGAAGTAGTCTGATAAATATTGGAGAGTTTTGGTACTTGCTGCATTATTTACAAGACAGTCTGTCTACAGGGTTGGCCTGAGTCCCAGAGTAGCTAATTATGGGATAGAGATACATGTGGAGAAAATTTATACATGATTTACTGCCTTGTGATCAGAATCTTCTTAAAGAAATGGTAAATGGCAGTTAAAACAAACAGATACAGTTGTATTTATTGATTTTGTCCCTGAGGTTTAGCACATCTTACAGCATGTGAAGAACATGAACATTTATCCTTCACAGTTGTAGCCTTACTTGCTTAAATTGATCACAATGTTTGCATTTTGATAAAGATTGGAGATAATCAGGCCATTTTTGATACCTTGTGATGGAAAATACTTGATGTGATATGGCGAACTGTTTTCAACTATTTCTTTCTAAGCTGTGTAATGGGAGAGTGAATTGATTCACAAAAGAAGTGTTATACATACTTGTCCTAGTGTTCAGTTGTAGGATTTTAGTGTTGTATACATGTTTATTTATATTTACTTCCTGGTTTCGTTGATCTACTGAAAAAAAAATCAATTCGTGCAATTAAAATTATACACTGTGATTAATTTCCTATTGACAATTGAAGTATAAGATTTCATAGGAAATCAGGTTGGTGAGCACATGTTACAGTGAGGAAAGCATGGGATCTATGTGACAGGACTGATTTACAAGTAGAAATAAATCTAGGAGTGGAATCCACTTACTGTATTTTATGTGGTTGCCTTGACATGTTAGATAAGATCATGTTGGGAGGAAATGTGCAAAATATTTTTGAAACAATCCAATCATCTGCTATGAAAGACAGTAACTCCAGTAAGCATTTCAGTTTTATACCATTTAGCAGCTGTTGGTCTTCATTTTAATGTTAGAGTTTTTGTTCTGATCAGGTTGGTTACAATACTATATTTAGTAACGTAAGTAAATAAAGTAACTGTTTAGTTACTAAATTCAGTTATGAAAATATGAATAGGTGTTTACGATTTCATACTAAGTAGTAGTATTTGGAATATTGTTCACTATATATGCTCTGCTGGTTGATGAAAATAGAAAATCTACTGTTGCATTTATTGCAAATAAAATTTTAAATAACTAACTAAAATTATTTTCCTAAATTTGCAATAAAATGCAACTGAAGTTTTTATTTTCAAAAAAAGGATTGTGAAATGTATGCACTATACATAAAAACAGTCAATGTTCTTTATTGCAATAATGTCTGCAATATATTGTATGTCTTTACAACTTTGTTACTGTAATTACTGTTACTACATAAATGTAATAGTATTGTAACCAACCTGATACAGTTGATTTACTGTTTTCTCAGATAACTTTTTGTTCTGATATAACCAAACATTTAAGCTGAATTCACAAATGTTTTGCAACAGTGCTGATGTACTATTTGGGTACAGAGTTTGCACTATTCAGAAAGGACTGAGAACCTACAAGCAATTTAGCTTCAATGTTTGAAGAGTATAGTGAGCTATTTATACTCACACTAAGTAATACTATAAGTTCCATAACTATTTAATGAACTTTCACGAAGTTATGTCCCATTTTGGACTGCACATGGAAATTGTTATCTCAAAATTTACTACAGTCATATTGGAATGGAAATTCACACAGATATCCAAGATGGATCAGGAAGGATCAAATTCATATTTCTGACTTGCTTAGATTCCCCTGTTACTGTTTAAGCATGCTATCTGATGGACAGTTGTTGTTGTTCAGCTAATGGTAAGGGCAGAAGTAGAGCCTTTAATGCACTACTTGATGTTATATTTACAGATGAATGGCTAAGTTTTCTCTATGACAAGGCGAAGCTGTGTCTTCATCAGCTATGGACTCTAGTATTGATGGTGATTCTGCTCATCTTCAGCATCATTGTATATCTGTAAGTGTTTTATTGTATATCTGAAAATACTTTATTCAATATTGTATATATCGGTAATTACTTTATAGCATCAAGGAAACACCCAAATTTTATAGACTGTCTATAAATTTGTAGATTTTTAGCTCGACTATTCGAAGAATAAGGAGAGCTATCCTAGTCACCCGAGCCTGTCAGTGTCGGCGTCGGCGTAACCACTTATGTTAAAGTTTGCGTACCACCTCTAATATTTTCAAAGTCCATTGACATCTGGCTTTGAAACTTCGCACGCTTGTTCACCATCATGCCCCCAACCTGTACACAGGAGGAGGTCACTGTATCAAGCATTTTGACAGAATTATGCCCCTTTTTTCGACTTAGAATTTACGTTAAAGTTTGCGTACCACCTCAAATATTTTCAAAGTCCATTGACATCTGGCGTTGAAACTTTGCACGCTTGTTCACCATCATGCCCCCAACCTGTACACAGGAGGAGGTCACTGTATCAAGCATTTTGACAGAATTATGCCCCTTTTTCTGACTTAGAATTTACGTTAAAGTTTGCGTACCACCTCAAATATTTTCCAATTCAATTGTCATCTGGGTTTAAAACTTTGCACACTTGTTCACCATCATGCCCCCAACCTGTACACAGGAGGAGGTAACTCAATCAAGCCTTTTGACAGAATTATGCCCCTTTTTCGACTTAGAATTTATGTTAAAGTTTGCGTACCACCTCAGATAATTTCAAAGTCCATCAACATATGGCTTTGAAACTTTGCACACTTGTTCACCATCATGATCTCAACCTGTGTACAGGAGGAGGTCACTGTATCAAGCTTTTTTACAATATTATGCCCCTTTTTTTACTTAGAACTTATGTTAAAGTTTGCGTACTACCTCAGATATTTTCAAAGTCCATTGACATATGCCTTTCAAACTTTGCACACTTGTTCACCATCATGATCCGAACATGTGTACAGGAGGAGGTAATTTTATCAAGCATTTTGACATAATTATCCCCTTTAGAGACTCATTTACAGTCAGGATGGATATTATTTTATATTGTCAATCACTGAGAATAGTCGAGCACGCTGTCTACTGACAGCTCTTGTTGATTAATAAGTCTTGAAACTTGATTTAAAAGCAAAACCGCAGGTGGAAATGTGTATGACTACGGCCATCATGTGTGTATAGCACACACTCGTGTATAAGACTCACTGAAATTTTTTTTTGACAGTCTGGGTAAAAATTGTCATCTGTTGTATATTACACACTAGAAATGAAGCAAAATAAATCAACAATCTTGATAAACATGGCTGTTTTGTGACACTGTTTTTTCTGGAAAGGATTGTTACATTAACCTGTCAACCCTTCTTTCTCAAAACTTCCTTAAACTTCTCAACACCTTTTCAAACTTGTCATAATTACCACCCATCATGAAAGGACTTCTACCTTACATTGGTAACTCGTATTAACAAGAAGTGCGAATATTGCACATCTTCGATTAAAATATTGTTGCTGTCTTGATTGTTT
This sequence comes from Saxidomus purpurata, assembly GCA_022818135.1. Lineage (NCBI taxonomy): Eukaryota > Metazoa > Mollusca > Bivalvia > Venerida > Veneridae > Saxidomus > Saxidomus purpurata. Next base: position 45,864,318 of record JAFMSR010000005.1, read on the forward strand.
GCCAGCTGTTGATGACACAGTTAAATCCTTACCAATGCAAACTTAAATCTCATTATTTCTTATTTCATTTTTTGCTTGTTTGTTTCACATAATAAGCATAACACCATTCCTAAGTACCGCGTTTATTGACAGCAAGTCTCCGAAAGTCGTATCCCTTTAATATTATAAAGCCATTTTGTACGTATATTCGATAAATGTGGAAATATTACGTTTTAAGTAAATTTCGATGGTTCTTAGTTGAGGGTTTAAATGGATTACTTTCTAATATGGTGTATAAACCCACAGGGAATTTTTAGAGCTGTATTTTGGCGCAAAAAAGTGTGTGATATACAGGAACAATTATTCAACAAGTATTCAGTTACGGTATTCAGATCAAAAAGAGAAATAACATTTTGCATCTATTACAAATTCATTTTCAGAGTATCCGGGTGTGTTCACATAGTCAGCTGGTTGTGGGGTAAGCTTTGGATGTTCTTAGAGAACAAGGTCTTCAAGGGGAAATTGTTTGGAGGGGACAGATGGCGTAAAACAGTCACTGACACACCAAAGAAGATTGGCCTTGAGGACAATATAACCTTGCCTACCACTGGTATTGTAAACTTTCTTGTTCAGGATATGTGAAGATACTGTAAAATTGTGTATCAGAAAATGTAGTAATACAGGGATGGTCTATATCAATTTACAAATTTACATTAGATACTTGTGTCAGATGTTTGTCACAGTTACTGCTCTGACAATAGACTTGAAAATGACTTAACTGTGTATAAATTAACACATGTACCAAGCAAACCATGGCAAATAAAAGGCAGCAGCTATTTTTAGAAATAATGGCAATGTGGCCATTGCTTTCCAAGCTCATGTCAAGGATTGCAGTAAAATAGGCCTCATTACACCAGGTCCTTTCTCTTAAAAAAATGTTACATGGTAGTTTGTATACTGTGAATGAAGATACATTTCTAACTTGTGGTTTGATATAGGATTGTATTTTTTCAGGGGAAGAGGCCATGCAGAGACTTCTTGCCTGTAAAGGAAAAGACCCTTATAGGTATACTCCATTGTGTTTATTCTTAAGTATCACTTATGTACATGAAGAGTAGATTACAGTATGTTAAATACTGACACAGAAAAAAGGAACTTTGTGCAGAAATAACATTGTTGACATTACTGCCTGATAGAAAAAAACCAAACAAACAAATAACAACTAGGTTTGTAATTGCCAGACTTGAATTATAATTATTTTGCATGTAATTGATAGGATGTTTGTATTTTTACTTTTCAGTATTTTAGGATTAAAGTCTACTGCCACTGATGATGATATAAAGAAGTATTATAGAAGACAAGCTGTTCTAGTACATCCAGACAAGGTGTGTACATTCTTCACTTGTCCTCCGCAACAATACTTAGGCACCCGAGGTCATTGAAAGTTTTCTCCCTTTAAACATTTGTTTTAAGGATAGACTGTTGAATATTCCTTTTCCCCCAATTTTGACATACTATGGGCCGTTCTTTCCAATTGAAAGTGACCCAAGAGCCAGTTCTTGAAAGTTGAAAAAAACACCCTTATGTTACAACAAACAATTGCAGCAATCATCAAAACATTGAACTTCATTGTTGAAATTAATTTTGATAAGGAAACTTAGGATACATGATTGATAAGAAAATTATGTATCCTTCTTTAATGTATCCTGCAAATAGCAATGGGCATGTTTTCAGTTACTTTTATTTTATGTTTTATTAGAAACATAAAAACAGTAAGATAGTTTTTAGCTCGACTATTCGAAGAATAAGGAGACTATTGCACTCGCCTGTTGGGCCTGCCGTCTGCGTTTGTTAAAGTTTTTAATAAAGTCAAATATCTTGAATACTATCAAAGGTATTGACTTGAAACTCAAACTATATCTTTACCATCAACATCTACACCTGAGGAAACAATCCCCATAACTCTGTTTTGATTTTTGACAGATTTATGCCCCTTTTTAACTTAGCATTTTTGGTTAAAGTTTTTTATAAATTCAAATATCTTGCATATTATCAAAGGTATTGGCTTGAAACTCAAAATATATCTTTACCATCGACATCTACACCTGAGGAAACAATCCTCATAACTCTGTTTTGATTTTTGACAGATTTATGCCCCTTTTTACTTAGAATTTTTTGTTAAAGTTTTTAATAAAGTCAAATATCCTGAATACTATCAAAGGTATTGACTTGAAACTCAAACTGTATGTTTACCATCAACATCTACACCTGAGGAAACAATCCCCATAACTCTGTTTTGATTTTTGACAGATTTATGCCCCTTTTTAACTTAGAATTTTTTTTAAAGGTTTTAATAAAGTCAAATATCCTGAATACTATCAAAGGTATTGACTTGAAACTCAAACTGTATGTTTACCATCAACATCTACACCTGAGGAAACAATCCCCATAACTCTGTTTTGATTTTTGACAGATTTATGCCCCTTTTTAACTTAGAATTTTTTGTTAAAGATTTTTATAAATTCAAATATCTTGAATACTATCAAAGGTATTGACTTGAAACTCAAAGTATGTGTCTACAATCAACATTTACACCTGAGGAAACAATCCCCATAACTCTGTTTTGATTTTTGACAGATTTATGCCCCTTTTTAACTTAGAATATTTGGTAAAAGATTTTATAAAGTCAAATATCTTGAATACTATCAAAGGTATTGACTTGAAACTCAAAGTATGTGTCTACCATCAACATCTACATCTGAGGAAACAATCCCCATAACTCTGTTTGATTTTTGACAGATTTATGCCCCTTTTTAACTTTGATTTTTTTTATGGACTTAAAATGTATGTTTACTGTCAACATCTTCACCAATGTTTTTGATTTTTGACATTTTATGCCCCTTTTAACTTAGAATTTTGTCACAGTTTTTACCAGACTAACATGGAAATACTCAAATGGCTTTCTTTTGAAATATCATAGAATAATTATGCAGCATGCAGCGGTCATGCTTTTTAATTCATACATTTCAATTTTGAAAAGTTACAAAGTTATTCATGATCAAATTTACAAGGTTATGTATTTCTTTGAAATTATCCCCTCCTCCCTCCACTTGGCTTACAGAATCCAGAGTAAGGCTTTGAATGTAATGTACATTTACAAAGGCCTTTGAACAAGTTTCATATCTTTGACCTTAATTCTTACAGACAATTACACAATACTCCTGTTCTTTGACAAAAAACTTTTATTTTATGTTTCATTAGAAACATAAAACTGTCAGTGACAGCTCTTGTTAAAGTTGTACAGAAGTTGACATTGAGTGTCTCGTCATCAGGTGGGGTCACATGGAATCTATAGTAAGTTATGTATTATTTCTTACAGAATCAGCAGCCTGGTGCAGAGGAAGCCTTCAAAATACTCGGACATGCCTTTGATCTTATTGGAGATGCTGTAAGTTACATCTGTACAGTCTGTATGCAGCTTCTAAATGGTCTCCTGAAGTAGAACTTGGTCAGGCAGATTAGTTTATAGGAAAAGAAAAATGCATATGAACATAATTAAAAAACAAATTTGAGAGAGTCGAAGGATTATTAGCTAAAAGAACTTCCCCCTCAGAGGGACCTAGTCTCATTCTCTCAATAGGGAACAAGGGTGCTAGTTGACATTTTATCAATCAATTTGTGTTGTCAGTGGATGAAAAGGGAATATTTAGTGTCTCTGATGAGGTTAAGTTAGCTCCCTTCCTTTGTATTACATTGCTCTATGTCAAGAAAATCTTTAGCATATTTTTGAATTATTGACCTCATAATCTTGTTGGGTAGTGAAGTGTGAGATGGAGCTTTTTATAGGTTAATAAGAAATAAAGATATTATTTACATGAAATAACTATTTAGTTAGAAAATTTCTAAATCAATTGGTGTTGAATATTTCAGTCGAAACGTGAAACATATGACCGGCAGCTTCAGGAAGCCAAGGAAGCCGAGGCAGCTATGGTATGTACCTCTATATACATGTAGAATTTTTCAGGGCATAAATACTCTATTTAGGTCATAAGCAATTACCTTCCTATCAACCCCCCAAAGAAGCACTTAGGAGGTACACAATTTTGTAGCAATACACAAACAGTTCCATTAAAGTTCCAGCTTACTTGTGTTAGAAATTAACCTCCTAAGAAATAAAATTTATCACAATACTGTTTAGCACAACATGTTTTGAATTTATTGTACATCTTCTTCAGGTGCAGTAAGTAACAATGTATATAATAACAATCAAGTAATGTAACGTCCGCTAAACATAGCGCGTAACGGAATGTGACGTACGGCGGCAAATTATCTATTACAGTATAACAAAAAGGATCTGATAACAAGATGCAATGGTTTTCAAAAAATTAATAAGCAACAAAAGTATACTGATATACAGTACATTGAAAACCCACAGGTATAACAGTATACTTCTGTTGCTTATTAACCTCCTAAAACGTAATTATTTAAAATTAATCATTAAACTAAAAGAAGAAAGAATGAAATCTGTTTGAATTTTAGATTACTGTAAGAATTCATTTTGTTTCAGCGTGAATTTAATGACCTTCTGACAAAATTACAAGAGAAAATTCAACAGGCCAGTAACATGATGAGATGTGACAACTGCGGGGGTAAACATAAACGTATACCGATAGAACGACCCTGGTACAGTGCTCGATTTTGTGATAGATGTAAAATACGACACTCCGCTAAAGAGGTAAACATTTTACAAGATAATTAGTAATTGTTTGTCCGCAGTGTATGATTATGAAGGTACAGGAATGACAGTGTTATCTATTTTTAGCACAAAAGGAACGATTCCTTTTATCCAGTTCAAGGGTTGTGGATGCATTAAGTGATTAAATTGTGTTATGTTTTACTAAGGACATACCATTGGTGCATTGTTGTTTTTAAACGCATGTATTAGCCTTGGAGGTCATTACAGATACATGTACATGTATCAATCAGCTGGTATTTGAGTCTACTGAATGAATCAACATGAAATGGAAGAAGTGTGCAGGCTTTCCTGTATCACTACCAGTGAAACTCCTACCCTCCCTCTTGTTAAACTATAAGACTGAAAAAGAAAAGAGAATAATGTGAGATGAACTTTTTACAGTTGACACAGATTGATATGCCTAAATGTGGCTGTACATAATGCATGTACATGTAATGAGCCATTTCTTCCTTAACACAGGTAATACATTTATAACAAAGGGATAGTCATACTCGGGGCTTTGATAATTTTGTCAGCTCAATTGGTCTGGGCCGGTCTCTGACGTTATTGAATGAAAATCATGTTACCCCACCCACTTCAGCAATACAGCGTTACTCACTTGTTTTATTAAATGCGGTTTTACAGTGATGTTATGCTCAAAATACACGATCTTACTTTTCAAAATTCATTTCCTGTTGAAATTGATCAATATTTTATCATGTTTGAAGTTGATTTACGTATATTTCAAAAGGAAAAACAAGCAACTAATGTCTGTCGAGTTCAGCCAAATTTATCGAGAAAATGTTTACAGTTGCACCGTGCGCTGGGAGGTTATAAAAGCCGGTCTCCGGCTCCGGTCTTCGAAGGTCTCCGAAATGGTCCGTGTTATAATTAACCATGAAAATATTTTTGCATAGTATAAATTTATTTATTTTTTAAGACATGACCGTTCGTGACTTGAGAAAATAGCCTGCAAAAGTATGTACCGGTCGATGATTTACGAATTACAATCGTATTCTGGAAAAAACAAGTCCGTGATACAACATAAAATTATATATTTGTTGAATCAGGGTCCGTAATATAAGTACATTACAAATTGTATTATCATTAAATTTATTTTCTAAATCTGAACATTTACTTTCAAAATAATTCAAAATAATTAATAAAAGTGAACATCTACTTCCAGAATGAATCAAAAAAATTAAAGACCGATTATTCTTTTATTAGGGGAGTCTTGAGTTAATGCAACATTAACCATGATAAAAACCGACAAAGCAATCAAGGATCGGTCTTTTCGAAGTGGGTAGGCTAGCTGCAAACATTAAAGTATTGCCAGAGGCATTTGGCTTTGTCCTCTAGTTGCTAATTACCAACCGATTAACGAAGTGACAGTAGGATTATCTGACACGTTTATTGCTCTTCCTGGGGGCAAATAACAGACCTGTAGGTGTTGACAGGAGCCTGTGTATTGTGATTTTCAACACATTTATGGACTGAAAATGTCAAAATTATCGGACCGATTTAAAAATGGCTTTTCAGACTTACGAATTGTTTTTGAAGTCAAAATTCGGTCCAGAACCGAAAAACTGAAGATTATCGAAGCCCTGGTCATACTTGTATGTTTAGTGCATAGCCCTGTTGAATAATGTTTACTGATTTGTTTCCAGGGTGATGTATGGGCAGAAACTTCTATGTTTGGATTTCTCTGGCATTATTATGCTTGTATGGAAGGAAAAGTATTTGACATTACAGAATGGGTGGCATGTAAGGTAAGTTGAGAGCTTACTATACAAGACATTGATACACCCTTTTGGTGTTTTACATGTATCATCAGTGGTCACCATTGTCTGCCTCTGTGCTTGAGTGGTTAGATTCGACGACTTGAAAATCCCTGTAACCTCTCTTAGACTGAGGGTCATGGGAGCTCTACAACCGACCATGTCTCTTTATGTGAGTAAGTTAAGAGTTTCTTATGGGGGATAGGGATCTAGTATTGGTTCTTCCCAGGAATGATGGTTAGGTAAACTTCCTGCCTGTAAAAATGACCGGAATACGGTTGAAAAGGGTGTTAAACTCATACAACAATAACAACAATACATCATTTATTGATTTGAGGCCTTTGTTAATATAATACTGCTTTGAAATAGTTTGGAAAAAGTGCAGTGCTTCCTTACTAAAACTGCAAGTCATTGTCATTTTGTTTATCTTTTTACAGAAAGAATTTTTCAAGCACATGCAAGCAAATGCTCACCACGTGTTTTATCGTATAGCCACAGAAGGTAATAAAGGACATCGTGGACGAACAAACACTGACAAACATGGAAGATCAAATACTGATAAAAATGGACAGGACGCTGCAGGAGCTAAGTATGAATAATACATGTATAATTTTTAGTTCTACTGGGCCTCTTGTTGAAATTACCAATTAAGTTCCTATATATGATCATTTGGAATGATTTCTTTTAAGTGAATGTTACCTAAGAACTGCATATCGTTTGGACATTTTTGTTCACACTCGACAGACATGCAGCGTTGAAACACGTACATCACGTTTGGCTACTCGGTTTACTGGCGGTTGTATACGTCGCAAATAGTGAGTACATGAAAGTAAATTCCATTGGCCCACCTACAGAGGTCACGCGCAGGGGTCACCCTGCCGCTAACCTGCGCATGGACTTCTTTTTTTTGCTAACGGGAGGTCAATTTCAAGCGTTCTCATAAATGTCAATATACCTAGGTTTGAGTACGACATGTCCTTGTTGTGAAAAATATTTGCACGCGCTCAAAACACTACCCACAGGGGCCTGTGCGAACGTTGGTAAAATGAAAATTTTCAAAGCTGGTAAAATGTGTCCAAGGTCATTTTCAAGGTCGTCTAAAAGGTCAGCATTTGCCTCGGACGCCTGAGTTTTCAACAGTCGGAGCGTCGGCTAGCCTTTAAATTCATACAGACAAAACGTGTTCCATACGGTCACTGTCACTTCTATGGAAGGCCAAACCTGTCTTAACCTGCGTATACGTTTTATTACGTTACAGGTTATCAAAGGATATCAGTTTGACAATGTCTGAATTCATTTGATATTCACCAGACACTAACTTTCATTGGCGAAGTAATCTACAAATTTTGGATGCCCACAAATAACATTCCTGTCGTGTCTTATACTTGCAGATATGAAATCGTCAACATAATTATGAGCTAATAAAATTGCCAGGGCCATGATCACTTTCATCTCTTGCAGTTTTTTTTTTATTTCCGAGGCCATTCTGATAAGAGTAACTGTTTTTCCTGATTGCACACAAAATGTTAAATTTTTAACAAATTTATTTCTTTATTTCATATTTGTTAGGGCCTGAATAGGTAATCAAGTGCTACAGTCGCAAAGTTTAGGCAAGAAACCTGAAGGAAAATTTGCAACTTTATTTGAATGATTGTAATGCTTACATTTCACACCTCCACATTTTTATGTTACAGTTCAGAAGGAGATCTGGAAGATTTTATAAGTCACCTGTTTCACCAGGCTATGAGCCCGGATGGTAGTTCCTCCTCCTCTCAGTCATGGCAACCTCCTCAGTCTAACGGCCAGCCTTGGAACTCAACCACATCTTCTCATCCAACCAACACAGCTGCAGGAAAACGTCAGCGGCGCAAGAAGAAAAAACATTAACATTTGTAACAATTAGGACTTATGAAATTTGCCTTACGATAAATGGATTGTTTAATCGAAACTGATTATGTCTAATGCTAAATGTGTCTCCCCATATGAAGTGATGGGTTAGACTTGGTGATTTTGTCCGTGCTGTCTGTCTCTAGATTTGGATTGTTACAGTGTCCCATAAACAACTAGACAGATTGAAATGAAACTTTACTTGAGTGATCAGGAGTATGCCTAGTCGCTAATTGTTACAAGATATTGCAACAGAAAAGGTAACTGCTATTGTTGTTGGAACTAAAAAAAAAATTCTTAGCTGAAAATAGAATTCTTTGTCAGTGCTTGGTCTTATGAATTCCCTGAGAGATTTCATTGAAGTTTGAAAGAAGGGACCATCACTGGTTGTACAATGTGGAGACATACCTTTTATTCTAGAATAAGCTACCTCTAGAATAGCTGTTAAGTAATGAAATATCATTTGATAAAATTAGTCATATATTGAATGAAATTATTATGAACCAATTTATTTTCTTACTAAATAAAATCTCACTATGCCTATGTTGAAAACATTGATGTAAATTCAATTTAAGAAAATGTTATTTTTCATAAGTATGTCAAAAGCTGTTAACAGAAGCTAAAGTTTTGAATTGAGGTTCTGTAAGTTTAGCAGAAAAAATAATGAGAGTTTGTATTAACTACTTCGTTTATAAGATTATTTCCTCCAGATTGCAATAAATGTGCAGGTGTGGTAGGAGGAACAAACATACAGGAGCATATACCTTATATATTCTGACATTGTCAATCAAGAGAATTACTGTTAACAGGTTACATTAAAATCTGTATAAATGTTAACAACTCCGCATATAGCAAAATATTTTGGATATAATTGCCGAGCATGGATTTATTTGTTCTTTATTTAATATGAAAATGCTATATGCATATAACATACTCTGGATGTAAGGAACAAATATAAATCTTCCCAAGGAGTTTGTTATATTCAAAGTTTACTGTATTAAGAAAGATTTTGCAATTAGAACTTGAGCGAAAAAAATACAGTATCTGCAATATTTCAATGTCAGTCGGATTGGATACATAGTCATTTTTTACTTTTGCTTAGCCCACTATCAGCAGGGGCATTTCTGTATTATTTTTGACAAAGTTGCAGTCTTTGTCAAAGGGTTTGGGAGAAGAGTGTTACAGCATTTTTAAAAGATTTGATACTCTGGTTGAAATTGCATTGATTATTTATTCAGCAGTTTACTGTTTTGACAAGTGATGGTTATTTGAAATTTCTCGTTACTGGCTACATACCTGTTTTAGATACACTTGCTCATGTTACTCTATCACTTATCCAGAGTATCCAGTTATTCTTACTCCGTCTATTTAATCATGATAATATATAACATCATGTAATGTAATATAAGCATAGACATTTTTGTGTAACAGGAAGGCATGTTAGTGATTAATTCTGTACATGGAAACATTATTTGGATTATATTGACTGTTGTGCACATGTATTATAATAGTACACAATTACCTGTGTGTGAAATTTGGATTGACCATCCATCATGTGTATTCAGGAGTAGCTTTTAACATTCTCCCTCTGTGTTGGAACGCTTCTTTATGTGTTTAGTGAGTGGACCTGTCATTAAACAGCTTGGAATCAAAATATGATATATCCAGCTACATAAATTGCTTCAAGTGATCATGACCAATGGGAATGAACACGTTTTGTTGTCAGTTTGAATAGGAGTATTTGGAGTGATTGGTTTGTTCAAAGGGTAATGATGAAGAAGAGCTTATGAAGTAAAAACTGGTAGTATTGTTGCATGGTGCCTACTAGATACTGTATGAGAAGTCCTTATAGGGCAGTTACCTTTCTGTACTCACTTTGTGTAAAAGAAGCAGTTTTCCTCCATTTTGTCTCACTTCAAGGTTATGATACTCTTTTTCACTATTTTTGTACACATCATTTGTGTTGAGTGTGTGTTGTACCATTTTCAGTAAGTCCTTCATAGACATATCATTAAAAACTAATGATTTCATCCGGGGAAAACAGTTATTGATAGAGGGACAAGATAGAATGAAAGATTTGCTCAGTATTTTCATGGATGACTGGTATTATCATGGAACTGCTAACTTTTAGCAAGATGTAAATTTTTCAGCAGTGAGCTTTTTCAAAGATAATATTAAGGCAGGAATGAAGACATGGACATATGAATGCTTTCTTTATATTTGCTGTGTTCTTGTTAACTATGTAAACTTTGCTTTTGTGCCACATATAATTCTAAAGTTACTTAGCTACAGTTTTTTAAAATTCTAAGTTGGAAATCTAGATATAGACTTTGAATTAGTAACTTTAGTTCAGTTTTCATGTAACCTTTCTGAGACACCATACACATATATACATGTCTTATAAACTTGATATACCTGGCAGTTGAATTGGTTTATCCAAAGCAAAAAGACAGCGTATGAAATTACTGGTACTGATTTTAAGTCTGTGTTTCTGGTTTGAGGAAATGGGACATAGATTAAAGAGTCCAGTGACTATTGAGTTAAATGTGCACTTCAAACTTTTGATTGTTTCTTTGGGTATACTGATGTGCATATTTGTATCTAAGTGTAATGACCCTGAGGCTAAGATGGATTCTGTTGTGTTTTGGATTTTTACAAAAATCAAAATTAATTTTCCTTCTAAGCAAAAGCATACAGAAATTCTGTTATATTTCAGAGTGCTTCCCTGTACAGGGGATATATGGTAGAACAAATCCTGACCTGAGCTGTAGGTGCTCAAGAGAAAGCTATTGTAATCAAAGTTTGTCCTTTAGTTTGTGTTTCTGCAATCAGCAGTTAAGTTTTTAGCATTTGAGAGGCAATAATTTTGGCTAGAAGTTGTAAAATCTTTGAGGAGTTTGATGTTAAATCATTTGTGAGTAAAAAATCAGGAAAATGTATATGCTAAGGGTTGTGAAACCTTATTTTGTACCTTATCAATCAGAAATCCTGTGACAACGTTTGTCTGCATGGTATCTAAGTCATGTTAAAAACTGGGTTACCCAAGTTTAAAAACTAAGTCACTTAATTTAATCATATTACAACTTCGGTAACATGAAATCTATAATAAAAGTGACATTTTTTACTCTTGGCAGATGTATGTTTTCCTATCATCAAGACTGTTATGTCATCTTGTATGCATGAAAGGTTCCTCAGTTAGATGAGCTATATTGACTGATGTTTGAATATTCAATGCAATGATGTTTTTGTATATTTTTGTAAAAAGTGCTTTTTGAATGTTGTGATAGTATAAACAATATGTAAGGGGGAGGTAATACATGCAACTTGAGCTGTCAGGCAAGTTACTGTCTTGTTTTTTGATGTCTTAAGATACTTTGTTCTTCCAATGCCATCTGAACCTGAACAATTTAGGTGCCGGTGTCTATCATCCGTTGGGTTACCTAGTTATAAAACTTAAATGATCTGTAAGTAAGATTCCATCTCACTTTTAAAAACTATTTTTGAGATATAGAAGTTGTTTCCTCTCAATTAATGTTTACTTTTAAATAATTTCTATAGGAATACTTAAGGACAAAGCAGTGAAATTTTAAATTTTTTACTGATTACCAACCAAACTGATATGTAATCCACAATCTAGATCTCCAATTTAAAACATCTTAAAGTTTTCTGCTTAATAATGTTCAATCTAGAACATAATAAAAACTCGTTCATCAGCTAGTGAGCTGATCACCACACAGTTTTTAATTCAAATTATGTAGCACCAGATGAGCAGGTCAGATGAGCAGTTGTTACTAAATGCTGGTTTTTCTCTAGTCAAACTACATCCTGTCACTGTATATTGTCAGCACAATAGGACAATTTTGTTATGATACAGTGAATTTTCAAATTGTCTACTTGCACGAAAAAAAGTTAATTTATGAACCATAACTGTAACATTAGTATTTTGATATAGGTCTCTTATTATGTTTATCTCTTCTTTCCAGTTGTTAGTCCCACCGATATGAACATTTCATAGATGTATTAGTAACCAAAGTATGGGGCTATATTCTAAACTTAAAATTCTTGTTATTCAAAGATCAGTTGAGAAAGATGGTGAAATATGTAGGTAAAGTGGTTCTCTGTTAAAATGACAAGGAAGTCTAGTTGGATGATATGTGTGATGGAAGTGTTCAGATATGTGCCAAATGAGTTTTTTGTTTAAAAGGAGCTGAATAGTGTGTTTTTGTATGGCTTGTTATATTGTAAATGAAGTCTGCTTCAGCCTGTTTGATGGAATCAAAGTTTGATTTACTTGATATATATAACTATACTACTATGTAAGGAAGTTACTGTAACAAAGACTTGGAAAAGGGAATGCAGCAAGTATATAAGACCAACAAATTACAATTTCAGAGTTGTTCATTATGTCTATTAATTAGTGAGTGTACAGTGAAGGATGGTGTCTAGATTGAAGGTGGAGAATTACACTGCAGACTGAGTAAACTGGTTTAAATACTAGTTGATAGAAGTTTGTGTTAGTGTTGTGTTAAATGGTTAATTTCTGAAAATATGTGCCAAATGTAGGTATTTAGGACATGCTAGATTAATTATGGCTAGATGACCATTGTGTCAACTCTTCTTTGTAATATTTAAGTTGGCATTCTCTGCAGTTTATGATTATCAAACTTCACTTTCCGAAGATTTTACACTTTTCTAGGGTTAAAAATTGAAAAATTAATGAGAAATTGACCCATTTCCCTGACAACCAGTTCTTCTCTAGATCTCCATGTAACAAGTTCATACTAGAGATATGCAAAATCAGATAGTGTCAGAATAGTGCCACTGAAAGGTTTACATAAGTAAAAGGCTCATTGAAATGACGAGGGTTTTACGATTCAGTTTGAATAGAGTTATTCATAAACATACATTGACATTGCAGAAATACACTGTATGAAAAAGTAAAGTTCTGAAATGAGTGTTGTATCGGTCTTTCAGCCTTGAAGTCATAAACTGTTTAGTACCTTGTTAGCCAAACTTGTCAATTCATTTTACTACACCTTGTTACATGTGTGTCATTTGAATTCAGATGAAATATATTTTTGTCATTTCTTGTAATTTAGATTTGATGGTGCACTTTTATACCATAGTAAGGTCGTATAGCATATCAGCTTTTTCGTGTTAGTCTTTATAATAGGATTGCATGCATGTAAAACTTGTTTGACAAACTGTATCAGATAGATAGGTGCTGTTGTGATAATCTTTCAATGCATACTTACCATATTGTGTGAAATGCTTCATGTTAATTTATACTCGGTATCATCTTGGTCTGGTAGAAATCATTTTCCTTACTGTACATGCTGTAGGTGTTGTTGTTTTAGCAGAGGTAAAGTGTTTGCTGGGTTTATGATTGGGCTACTTCGTTATTGTCCCTAATTCTAGTACATGTATATTTAGGCAATGTGTAGTGTAATTTTTATAAATATTGCACCGATGTTTGCGCATCTATCATCAGTTTTGTTGCTGTAGTAATCATAACTGCCAATGTAAAACACAGTATTTAATCACAATTTTATAAATTTACTTCATTAGTAACAGGCCTGTAGTAATAATGAATTCAATTTTCAGAAACCTGGAAAATAATTTTTACCAGACCCAAGTTAATAATCAGTTTCATACTCATGCATGTTGGACTTGCTACATTTAAAATACACTATCTTCATTTCATAAACTTACATTCTATAATTAACTTACTTAATTTGCTGTTGCATAAATAATATTTATTTTGGAGATTGTGACTTTAAAGTACCAGTTGCCATTAAATGGTACTAGCATGCATATACATTGGATAAGATACAAGTTAGACAGTGGGTCTGTGTTTGAAAAGTGACTTTTCCAAAACATGCCTTTGCAGCTGCAACATTCAACTGGGATGTTTAATTGTAAAGTCCTTTGCTGCAGGCACTTTACCGACTGCTTCAAAGCTGCATTTGCATGCTGGAAGGTCTTATGAAGAACAAAGTTTTAGAGAAATGTGCTAGAGAATGAATTATTGTTTGTATTTTGTGTATATTGGTAGCCAGCAGTTTGATAGTTCTTGGAGTTTGTTTTGTTACATGTTATCAACTTGTATCAAGTAAAGTTCTCAAAATATTCAATTGTTCTCTGTATTTTATGCCCATCTCTTGATAGGGCAGGCTGCATACACTTTGTGTCAATTCTCTAAATGTTGTAATAAACAGCTTTTATCAGACGACCAAACTTGGTCACAACATAATATTTTTGCCAGATTCATTAAACAGCAAGATTACCTTCAGAGTTCTTGACCTTGAATTACCAAAATAGCTTTTTACACTACTGTCAAATGATCATCAAACCTGGGTAGGATATTTATAGGCATAATGACTGCCAAGTTCTATAATCATCCAATTGTCCCGGTATACTGCCCATGAATTGCAGAAATTATTCCTCTCGACACCAAACCTTGTCATGTGGGCATATCTTGCTCCAGCTAAATAATCAGCAATATTGCCTTGGACTTTGTCAAAAAAGCACTATCCATAGATGGGTAGTTTTTTAGCTCATCTGGTACAAAGTGCCAGGGTGGGCTATTGCAACCACTCGCCATCCGGTGTACTTTGTCCACCATTTCCTTCAGACGACATCTCTGAAACCACTGCCCAAATGTTGATCAAAACTTGGCAGAGATGCTCTATCAAAGTTGTTCAAAGAATTCCATTCCATGCAGAACTAGTTGCTATGGCAACAAATAGGAAAAACCTTAAAATTTTTCTCAGAAAACAAGGTTGCTTGCTAGAGCTTTAAATATTTAACACGTGGACCTCTACCAAGATTGTTCAAATTGGGACCCAGGGTCGAAATTGATCCTGCCTGGAAAGGTAACTTAATTTTACATAGGCTTATATAGGAAAAACTTCAAAAGTCTCTGAAACCACAAGCTTAGATATTTTGCATGTATCAATGCTTAGTGGACCTCTACCAAGATTGTTCAAATCATGACCCGTGTAAAAATTGAAGGGGGGCGGGGTATGGGGTACTTGATTTTACATAGGCTTATAAAATCTCTGAAACCACAAAGTCTAGAGGCAAAATATTTGGCATGGTAAAATATTTATGGGATACTAGTTACAAAGTTTGATTGCTCCAGTTACTTTCCTTGAAATGCCTAATCTGGATAAAAACTACCTACCAAACAGGCTGCATTTACTGTTGCAGTAGCTAAATTTTAACAGCTCGTTCATTTCCTGAAATATCTGTCAAAACAATATGCAAGAGTTAAAGGGTCCTGCTTCAGACACTGAATCAGTGAATACATCTCTGCCCTACAAATTGTGCAACACAGGACTGCCTAAACCATATTCATTTTGTATTATTTAAAACGAAATCTAGTTGTTGCAAAAAGTATTTACTAAAAAGGGGGCCGAAGTTCAGGCTCACATATAAATACAATGATGCAATAATTCAAAACAGAAGCAAGACAAAGTAATGGTTGTTGCACTCTATACTTCCACTAACTGTCCCCACTAACTGTTCCCACTAGCACACTGTCTGGTACAACTGTCTGAAACTGTGTTATACAACATACTACCTTAACCTCATGCCATCTTTTCAACAAACAGAGGTTGACTGAGTTTGGCTTACTGTCGGAACATACATTGTATTTCACACAGGTTCACCACCTGCATATTTCACATTGTAAGACATACCTGGCAGGTTATGTAACTTCATAATCAAATTTTCATGTTTTAATAGAGCATATTGATAGATTTTAGGGTTTTGCAGATTACATGTTGGTTTATTCTTTAATATTGCACGTAACTAAGCTGACGCAACTAAAACCACATTCTCTGGCGTGTAGAATTCCTCCACATAAACCTTGAGAGAACTGTTCAGTCCATGCTCCCTCAGGTAACACACCCGACCATGGTCAATGAGACGTTTACATTTCCTGCCTATTACCTCCCTCTCTTTCTGGGATAGCTTTGTGGAAATCCTGAAATACAAATACATACATTGTATTCAAAAGTTAAGACCATAAATAGAAAATTGTGCAGCAAACTTAGTTGCTCTCACATTCATTGTCTTATCAGGGTGTACAACTAAAATCCTGATGTCCACCCATTTGCAAATTTAGCCTCAACCATTTCTGGACTAGCAGTACAGAATCCCGACTCTTGGAATTTAACATGGAAGTATCATGGTGGTGAGTAGGTTTGATAGCTGTTGTTAAATTGATTCAAGGTTTTAAAAAAAAAATTGGCTTTTAATTTCCTAAAGCCAATGTAAAATGCATGCTTTATCAAAAGCAAAATTGGTAATTAAGTTATACTGGTATTTACAAGACAGAAAACACAATCGGACATGTACAGCCTATTTCCTGGTGTCTAATACTTTCATATACCGATGTCTTAAAATACATGAAAAGGAAAGGCATATGGATATTGTGAAATAAATTCCTTTGATTATTCATCATGCCCAAGCAGCTAGAGTTATGTACTCTCACTTTCCATTAAATACAACCTATATTTTATGCTAGACCTCACCCTGTATTTGTTGTATTTTCATCCTGAACATGCTCCTCTTCCTCCTCCTCCAATCCCCGAGAGTTGTCCTGAGATGATCTAGAAACCTCTAACTCTTCCATAGTTTTATCAGATTTTCCTTCTGTAACCTCATTATCTGAACTACCCTGAGCATCTGACTTAACTTCTGACTTGCTAGTTTCACTGGCAGCTCCCGATTTTTCATTATCACTTATGCTTTCTGATGGTGTATCAGCTGACTTGACATTCTGACCTGCAACCTTTCTCTGGTAGCTCCAGCCTTTCCAGGCACAAGTTGCCCAGCTGCTCATACTGGATATAACCTGATAGTCTCTGGCAGACAGACCACACTGCTTGAAGAAGTTTTTACCAACATATGGTTTCCATGTACATCTATGATGGCAACATAGGGCAATCACTGCTCCAGCTAGCTTCCTGAAATTAACAGAGAGAATTTTTATTTTGTAATTACTTAATCGGTTCCACACCATTTCATAAGTGTTCCCTGCGTTTAACAGTATGTCAGTTGTCTGTTTACTAAACCATAACACTCTGTTCCTTAATTGTAGTACAAACTTGTTCTTCACAGCTACATTAGTAACTTCCAAATATAATAGATATAAATCAGACAAAACAGCTACGGTATCAAATTAGCTTAAACTGATTTCCTGCCTCGTAGAAACTAGTCTTAACTCTTATCCCAACAGAAGCGAGGTGTTTCAAGCTTTATATCCAGAGCAGACAATGCTCAGCCTGCAAATCTGTGCAGTTATTGTAAATTACAGTTCAGTAAACAATTTTGAACAACCAAACCCAAAGAAGAATAAATGGTAGTTTCCTCATCAGAGAATAGACAAGGTTAAAGTAGAAATTTAGAAGGGTAGTGGTTTAAACAACTCCTCACTGTAACAGTTGTACCTGTACCAGTAACGAGACAACACTGACTTTCTACACTGTGTGTTACTTCCTCTCTAATACAGAACACTGCAGTCTTTGATGATCAAATCGAGATATATATATCTAATATCTTGTAAGATTAATATTAACAACATTAATGTTACATATCAATCAATACATGAGCTCACCTGTGCTCAGACTTCAGACGTTTCCTCTGTGGAGTTCCCTCCTCTGAAACATCTTCAGAAGACAGGGTCTCTGTTACACATCTCAAGGCTAGATCAGTCGCAGGTCCACACAGGTGCTTACCAAACGCCACAACACCTCTGTCATGTGCTTCTATACTAGGAACTTTACCTATATTGATAAACTGAATCAATCACTTAAGTATCTAAAAGTGTCACTAATATATCTAATTACTTCTTCCATTCAGCAATAACAAGGTTATTAAATGAGTGATATGAATATTAAAGTTATCAAACAAGTTGTCGAAAATTATAAAATGTGTGAATCTGCCAAGCATTATATCACTTAAGGCAAGAGAGTTTAAATGTTTAATGACCACAGCTAAAACATCCTATTTATTTTATGTCCGATTATTCTTCAGAAACATCACATTTCTTCTTTCACTGACCAGCAGCTTCTATGCTTGCATGTTATCATGGCCTTGTTACATTCTCATGAGGTCACATGTTATAAAGAACATTTAATTGTAATCGCTAAATACCTTACAACCTGAATTTTTCCAGAACATACCAGTGATTTAGATAAACACCGGATTTACCTTGCTATATAACAAAGGAAGTCAAGATATAAAGCACACCAGAAGTACTGATGTACCTGGTATGAGTTATCTCCTAACTGTAGAAAATATCTGATCTTCCTAAATTATTAATTCAACTGCTCTTAAAAGTTTTTCTACAAAACCTACCTAGTTTCAGATGTTCAATATCAATTCGTATTCTTTCCATTATCATTTCTTCTTTATGTAAATTGTCCATCTGCAACAACAGAATACATGTAAGTTTTTGGAATAAACCTACCTAGGCATTCTGCCCATCTAGAACACAGCATACATACAAAATATCAACATACAACATAAACTACAACTTAACTGCAAATTTACTACAATTAGTATGTATCAACAGTTAATATAACATAAAATACCACAGAACAGAACCTGTAATTTTCATGCCCTAAAAGCTGCACTGACATTTATTCCAAGTAAAAGACATTTCATCACAGCCAAAGTAGTCCAACCTAGTACTGTGGTATCACATGACCTTCTCCTGTCTTAACTTATTACCACATTCATTTCTGTCTGTTTCCATTATGTGAACCTAAATAAACATTTTATCTGCTACATGAACTAGCTTACAATCTTTATTTCCTGTTTAACTGACTTAAAAATGTCAGTGTGAGACTTCTTTACCCATTTCATCTACCTTATTTCTAACATGGCTTCTATCAATCAGAACAAACCCAATGTCTTTATGTTTCTGCACAGCTCCATGTAACCAGTGGGACAGCTGTCCTGAAAGGATAAAAAAAACGGTATAAAACAAGAGCACCGCCTACGGGTGCCTGACGCTCGTCTGATTTTATCCTTTTACAGTTTATTTATTACTATTTTTTTAAGTAACAGTGTCTTTGACCTTGACCCCGAAACACAATCCCACAAAAGGTTTTCACAATAATTACTAGACATAAGTTTGGTCACAATTATTCAACTGCAACTAAAGATATTGTGTTTTTCCCATTTTTCATTTTTAGAAAAAATCCTTAGCTTTGACGCCATGAGACCCAAACACAATCCCAATAAAAGTCTTAATTTATATATATTACACACTTAATAATTTAGTTACATTATGTAAATTGTAACTAAAGATATTCAACATATTATTGTTTTTCTATTTTTAGTTTCAGTGACATTGACAATGACTCCAGGAGCCCCAAAACACAACCCCATTAAAGATCTTCTTAAATACTTACCTCAAACAAAAGTTGGTTACATTATGTCAACTGTAACTAAAGATATTGAATATATTACGGTTTCCTAGTTTTAGTAACAGTGACCTTGACCCCAGCAGCCCCAAAACACAATCCAATTTAAAAAATATTCATAAATACTTCCTATACACTAAGTTTGGTTGCATTATGTTCACTATTACAAAAATATTGTGTGTGTGAAACTTTCTAAGTTAAGAAGGGGCAATAACCCAGTCAAAATACATGACAGGGTTATGTAACTTGTAAAACTCTTCCTTCATTCTATTGTACATTTGATAGTGAACAGGTATTCCAACTTTCAAAGTGATAGCTTTGATAGTTTGCATGTAACTGACCTAAACGCAAAACTTAAAAAATCAGACTATCTAAAAACTACAAAGTCCAAAAATATATAAATGTAAATGTATAACTCAAAACCCTGTTTGATATGTTGAAGTACATTATCCATTTATTGTTTGTGAAAAATTTGAAATCAATCTAACAAAAAATGAAGAAGCTATGTCCAATTCTCAAAATCAACCAAAATCAATCAAAATTCATGTTTTTTACCCAAAAAAACAGGTCAGACTCAGCATCTTTAGCATACAATGTGAAGAAGGGTATTAGATGAACAAGCTTTCCAAGTTTCAAAGTGATAGCTTTGATAGTTTCCATGTAAGTGACCTAAAAGCAAAACAAACGCTGACGACAACGACGAAGACGACGACAATCAAGTGACGACAATAGCTCGTCATTTTTTTCAAAAATCAGACGAGCTAATGATATATGGCCCCAAAGGCCAGCTTTGATTGAATTTCAATGCATTTAAAACAACCATAATTTCCCTTTGCCTTCTTTTAAACATTGTAGGAGTTTCTTCTTAAACAACCGAAACTAGAGTTATGGTTTTTATGTACTGCCCTTTCTCATATTGTTCTCAATAATATAGGAAGTGTCAATTGGTTTCCTTCAATACTTTTCAAGTTATGCTCTGCACAAAAGCGTCAAGGACAGACATCTAGACATTTGTTGGGTACTCTTCAATTACTCTCCATTATAAGAATATACCAACAGGAACTAATCACTAGACCTACCCAATTAGAACCCCTTATTTGTTGGGTAAATATACGGAAAAAAGGACGTAGTAACCAATATATGCCTACTCCTCTGCTCAGACAGATAGAAGGATGCAACACGTAACCTTAAACATAAACACAGGGGAGATATCAGATAACATAACAAATCACATACTATCCCACCTTTTCCTGCACCCATTTCAAGAAAGCATTTTCCATCTGTCAATAAACCTTGTTTGTCCATCTGACCAATGAGTGATGCCTGCAAGAAATGACGTTTACATACATTGTGTGAAGAGATGACAACACATAGGTGTATGCACATAATCTATGCGAATACTTATAAGCAATTACACAGACATTGAGGTAATATGTATGATTATATGATTTAACTCTGAAGTAACTGACTCACACTCCAGGAAATAGCATTTGAAACTAATGAGAAACATAACTGCAAATGGAAATATACAGACAACTGAAATCAGAGACACTAAAGTATGAAAGCGATGATGAGATCAGTATTGGTTCCTCGCTGTGGCTATGAACAAGAAATGTTTGCTACATATTATCCTCCAGGACTACAAGAAGGATTGACTGCAGTTGTGTATCCTTTGTAGCAACCTTACAACAGTAAAATCTTTACATCATCAATGACAGAACAGTCTGAAGCATTAAAACTCTGAATGTTGTGATACCTGTTGTTTACGATGACGTAGAGCAGCTGTACCATAGGTCTGGTTTTCTAGTTCCTCTCTAAGGCAGGCATGTGACAGTACTTCCATCTCCAGCTCTCCTATGTGTTCTAAACAAAAGAATTGAACTTCCACTGTTCATGACGTGACATACAATGTAGACTCCATGTGTAACACATTCAAATAAACACACATGTACAACAGTCTTTGCTTTCAAAAACTGCTCTCAGTATCCTCTCAATTAAGGCATGAATAAACAACAGCTATTACAACATTCACTGAAACCATCATCGATTAAACATGTTCTAACAGATACTAACATTATAGACAAAGTTTTAATGTCCAACTGCTGTTACCGGTACATGTATGAGGTTCCCTGGCAGAACAGGCCTTTATCCTGATCTGGATCCATACTGGTTGTAGAACCTAACAGCTATTTTCATTTGGCACAAATCTACTAAGAACACATCTTCAATTCACTTAATGTTTTAGGTTATGATCTGGTATATATGGGGAAAACCTACCATCATACAGTCTGTTTATTTTTTCAATAATACTCTGAAGCTCATCAATGGGAACTGTTAATACTGTCTCCTATAAATAGATATATGTAATATTCATGGTAAGATACTTTACAGCTTGATAATGTTAATTATATGAGTTTATTGTGAAATGTGTTTTCTAAATACTGATGTCATGTAATGGCTAATAGCAGCCTGAAACTTAAGTTTGAAAACCACATTGTAGAGCCCTCTCCTGAATTGAATCAGTTTTCAAAGCAGATAACATTTCTCTGATGTCAATACAAGCCACCTGCTGACAATATAAGCTTTAGAATGTGCTGTAAATATCATAGGTCTAAGATTCATTTTACTAAGAGGCTAGCTTCACTGATGTGGTCCCTGTGACCCCTAACCTACTAATCTAGAACTCAACAGGGCACACCTATCAATACATGCTTTCAGTTGTGGATGTGACAGGCAATATTACACTGATGTAGAATTTGTACAAACTGGCCATTCACACATCCTTATTGACTAGACAAAACATATTTTAGCTTTAATATATAACACATGCATATATAAGTCATAAACTTTACAGTATAAATGCACATTTTCATTAAATTAATTCAACTGGCCAAAGTAGCTAACAGTCCTAATTTTGAAAATGATCGATTACATAATATATTTTGTTACTTTTATGAGACAATTTATTCTAATTTACTACACAAACATGAAGAATACTGCTCCAAGAAGCTTTTATGTCAGTAGAAACAACCCAGTTGTATAAGATTGTCACTGATCCTCACCTACTGTTCCAAGAAAGACAACTCTTGAAACCATATAAGATATGGTTGTATTAATAGTCATACACAAGTTGTTCATTTCTACATTCTGATGAAGTGTTTACTCCCATACAGCTGAAAAAGTACAAGTCTAGTACTTTGCCCAGGTACATGGTTTTTCTTCAGTATTAAATAACAGTTACCTTGGGATCTGGAACATGTTGCCCGGCATCGTCACCGGAGTTTATTCCAGCACTGTAATACGCCTGAAATACAATTGTATGCTTACAAAGGTAACACTGAAGGTGGTGTAAATTACTGTTAGATAGTAAAATTATTAAAGGAATTTAGTATGTAAATATGGCAATTACACAAATGTTACCCCATGTCTTACCTGTATTGGTAATTGCTAAAGTACCGTAAATTTATTATCTTTTAATTTAAAGTTTATTTTTCCAAATCAACATTCAGGTATCTCTTTACAGGCAAACATTCTGGTCTGTATCTCCTGTTAGTCAAGTCTACCTTTTTCATTACTGTTGAAGTGTTCACCATTCAGACCTAGAGTTAACATTTCCAGACTTTTAACTGAGGTTTTATATGATATATTAGGTTTGTGACTCACTCATGTGTATTTTATACTTACCGGCATGTCCCTGGGTTTGCTTGGACATTTCTTCATATGATGGTTCAACTTGTCTGCATAACAGGTACTGTAAAACATTGTAGTTTCATTCCATTTAAGTAACAACATCACATACACATTGTACATATATTACAATTCAATAATCACAGATATTTAGCAGTTAGCCTATAACTCGCCAAACCCTCTCTCCAAATTTGACCATTAAACAGGTTGACTTCTAATTTGAAACAATTCAATTTATAACCCAACAAACGCTCCCAGCAAACCTTAATGAGCAACCTGGACACACACCAAACTACCTTACTACTTTCTACTTAAAGAAATAGTGCATGCATAATTAATCTTACCTAATGATGTGACTAAAGAAAGAAGTACCTACTGTTTTGAATCATATGGACATTCAATTCGCTTCCTCCCCAAGTCAACCTGACAAGAAAAATACTTATCAATTGATTACTTTACAATATACGACTACATTTACGTGATGAAAGATCAAACCAAGGAAGACCTTGACTGAACAAGAAAATCTGCAGATTTTCATTCCCTCTTGGAGAAAAAAGTAATTGTATAGCTTTAGTAATCAGGGGTGAGAACAGCACATAGTGAAAAAAGAGGAAAACTGGCCAGGGATCAAAGGGGCCGCCTAGGCCCTTTGCGGATGCAGGGCAGAGCCCTGTTGGGGGACCAGGGGGCGAAGCCCCCGGAAGCTCCTGGATTTTCTAGCATTTCAGATCACTTTAAGGCAAAATCCAAAGAGCATTTTGGTCATGTACTGACCTGATTTTTTTAACAATTTTAATCATTGCATTTAAACATAGAGTAAAAACAATCAAATAAAACAAGAATGTTGAGAGATGTTAACTCAGTTTAGGGTTTGAGAACTTTGAAAAATAGGAATTTAACAGAAAATGTTTAGGTATAAAAAAAATTATATAGAACCTACTGGTGTCAGTGAAATAATTTTTAAAAGTGAACTCTGTCATCCAGTCAATCAGACCCCCATTTAAAATTAATATTTTGCTTTTCAGGGAAGCATTTTACACCTTCTTTGAGATACTTTTGACCTATTTTAATGACAATTTTATTATAATCCTTAAATCAGATAGCTGCACATCCCCTCCCAAGGCTCAATCAGTCCAAAAGTACGTTGTTCCCCGTTTGTCACATATTTTCGCGATCTCGCAAATGCGTGATTTTCGCCGTTTTAGCGTTTTTTATCAGTTTTAATACAAACAAAATGTCCCAAAAGTATTTTCAAATAATGATTAACATAAACAAATACTGGAAGGTTATCTCTAAAACCCCTGTCGATATTCCTGTAGAGTAAAAAAAAATAGGTCTATAATATTTCGGAAGTTAAAATTTTAGGACGCCAAAAACGAATTCTCTAATTATCATCACCCTCTTATTCGTTGCTCTTCCGATTAATATAAACTCAAGACGATTTACACAAACAGGCTGGTCGACTTTTGAATTTCAAATCAAGAAAAAATGTCCTAATTTCAGTTATGACATGCAATTATCGGAAAATCAGGTATACTTGAATTGTCTTTTGATCGCCGGCAATCTGTGAATATTGCCATGCTCAGAGTCGTCGTGTCAGATTCGAAGGCTCATTATCCGTGTTTCAAACACCGTATTCGCCGAGGTCTATTAATTGTATATCAATTAACACCTTTGATAACGACAGAGACGGCAACGTGCTGTTTGGCAGGTGGCGACAAATTAGCTCCGCCTACTTTCATATATTAACCAAAACACGACAATCGATTCTTGACTGACGCCGAAATTGCCGAGACTTGTAACGACGCTCCACCTACTTTCGTATGTTACCAAATAGACGACAATCGGTTTTTGATTGACACAGCGAAATTGCCGAGACATGTGACTGCCCCCCTTCCCACCAACCCCAAACAAGTATAAATTTATTTCGTTCTGAAAATCGATCTCTAGGACTCTGAATGCGGATTAACGCGGAACTTTGACACCCCTGTATTAAAACACGTTAATAATAAGTACGCAATTCTTAACTGGAAATGTCGTATTATCATCTGTTGTTGAGTCTTCTAAACACCGTACTGATGAAAACATGCGGTTTTATAACAATTTGACCAACTGTTCATGCATTTATCAAATCCCAAAATTTTAGAAGGGATTTATTTGGGTCAAAATAGTGGAAATTTATTTTTGATTCGGCCCGGATAAAAAGTGCCCTGTAATTCTACATAAATCTAATGATCTATAAGTACCAATAAGTAAACAATGAAAACTTTGATTTATTCGAGAAGTTTGTTTTGGTTTCGGGCTTAATTTATTATTAAGTATTGAGCTATTGTTCTTCGATCCGACTGCGAAAAACGGCCGAGAATTTAACACAGAAAACTATTATGCACTCATTTAAAAAATTTGTTTTGTTTATACCAAGGCAATTCCCGTCGCGAACGTCGGCGATAATTATTATTAATGTTGTCCCAATATCCAGGATTATTCATTGTTCGTCGACACAATTATGCAAAACTGTGGAAAATTAAACAATAAAATCAATGCACGCTTTACTCATCATATATTGATAAATCATCGGCAATTACCTCTGGTAACGAGGGCGGTACCGCGCCGTTGATTGGCGATTATGCAAGCATTAGTTATTTTGACAGCTTTGTGTCTCTATAGGCATTTCGGGCGTACAGTATGCGTCTGGGGTCTCAAATTTCGGCTAACGGACTTACCGAATCGCCACGGAAGAAGGATGTAGCCTAGCCCCCCAGACAATTTCTTCTCGGATTTACGTCGATCTCAAAAATGACCCCGGCTGCATAAGAAAGCACAAGGAAATGGGGTGGGGGTTCCCTCTTGGAAAAGATTCTCACCCCTGAGTAATGTCTAACTTCTAGGTGTGAAATCATTAACATTTAGACTGTAAATGAATTTATAATACCGCAGTCAAAATTCTTGCTTTCCTTAGTTACCTAGATGGAATATAACAATATTTAGTAACTCAATTTGGCTTGTATATAGTTGTTATAGTATTAAATATAATCATTATAGACCTGTTATGGAATTATCAAATACATTTTGTATTTACAAGTATAAGCAGCTCTCTCACCCCAAAGACTGAGGCATGTTCAGCACAGTAGTTTGTACCCTTCGCAGGTTTAAAACGACAGTATCTTCTCTTCCTGTCAATGTAGAAATGACAGCTCCCTTCTAGTGGTTCTGGTTTTGTTTGGGGCTTCTTCTCACTCATGGTTAATATCTGCAACCAATATTCTGAACTTTATTTTACATTGGAAATTTCAGAATTAAAGATGCTGTTGGTTTAAATTTATTATAAGGCATAAGTCAGGATTTGAATCTGTACCATACATGTTTGGCAATCTGTTGATCACTATGTTTTTCCTTCGTGAGAGAGTATATATATATATATATATATATATATATATATATATATATATATATATATTTAAAAATTTCAACATGAGAGCCATGATGGCCTTATGTCGCTCACCTGAGTGTAACTTCCAGTTATAGAAGTGAAAGCTGTAGATAACTTGGAACTCTCTACAGAAAGTGAACATTGAAAATCCATTGCAAAATGAAGCATAATTATGGTCCATTACCTCCAGTGCAAGAATGGAAACAAAGCATTACCAAATTCAAGGTCATCATCGGAAAGGGCTGGCAACTTTCAACTCCAATAACCGAACCACTGGGGAAAATATGAGGCACCTGTATACTTACATTACTAGTGTAGTAGCTGTGGACCAGTGCAGCACTATAACTTATAAGCTGTGTTCTGTTGAGTACAGACCAGAGTCCTTGAAGATAGCTAAACCACAGTGGATTTTGGGATATAATATAATAATAATAATTTTTATTTAAAGTCAGCAAGATACAAATAACAACAAACAGAAGCTAACACAAGCTTTTGTACCGACCACACAGGTAAAACACAAATAAACTATAAACTTATGGCAGTGTGGGAGGAAACTGGAGAACCCAGAGAAAACCCACCTGTCCCATCTGGTGACCACCTACAAATTACAATTTCACATACTACCGAGGATGCATTGGTGAGAAGATAGTGTGCTAACCACTGTGATAACCAGACAGCCTTAAAGTAAGTGAATCTATACCTACACATCTCTATTTAGGCAGGGGCTAGGTAGCCGAACCCAGCTACATAGACTTTTGGTCTAATTAGCAGTTCAAAGTGCACATTTTGGGCCATATGATACTGTAACTGTAGCGTATGTGATGGAAAGGGTTCTAGCCGCGTTTGGGTTATGTGAATAACCGACCAGTTTTCAGGACTTACGAAACATTCTGTAAAATACCAAGTCTTCTCGGTAATTGTCATACATAGCACTCGTAGGATGCCTAACATTTTTCTAAAAATAGATGCCGTCACAGATTTAAGGGCCTTGAATAATTCATCATGGAATTTTTTTAAATGTCAGTCCTGTTACAAAAAGTTCAATAGTTTAAGGTGTATATCACGGATTTATATCGTCACGGAATTAGAAAATGTCACGGGTTTTTGGCGATCCCATTTTTCAGTGTCGCGAAATCATATGACATTTGTATCCCTACAGTTCTTGAAACAGTTGGAATAGTAAGTAATTACTTAGTGATGTAAGACAGAAAGTGATAAACAATATGGAAAGAAATGACACAAAATTTACCGTTAATTCATTCAACAGATGCTAAATAAAAAATTTGCCAAAAATATTATAAGGGAGATAACTCTGTACCCGAGATGGGGGTACTAAACGCCGTTATTCGTTATCATCCGGTATCGCAAGTTCCATAACTTTTCGTTCAGTGCGACTACCCAAACTCTTGCTGAAATTCATTTTATTTAGAATCATCCTACCTTCACATCTCACCTTTTCACAATTAAGTCTGTAACCGCGACAAATTCAGTTGTATTAAAAAACTACTGAGGACCATTCTAAGATACCAGTGTGACAGACCTTCAGAACACCTTTGGCTTGAAAATCCCTTGAGAACAGGCGTCAAGCCTCCAAATTGGTTATGTTTTACAAAATATACTACAATATTGTAGCAATCCGCCTACCCAGTTACATAGAAGTCCCAAACAGGTTAACAAGACATATGCACCAACTTAGTCTTCGCCAACCCCATGTAAACTCGGACTTCTTTAAATACTCGTTTTTCTCCCATACCACAGCCCTGTGGAATCGGTTATCCTCGCATATTGCGACCCTGCCTGACCTTGAATCATTCAAGCAGGCAGTGGCAGCTCAGTTATTAATCGTACAACAGTTGTCTATAAACTTTTTATTCTTTTACTATTTTTAACAGTTTTAACAATCTTGATTCTCCTAACTGGAAGAACTGTCTTGCAGTTATCTTATTTTATCTTTTATTAACACCCGGCGTGCATCCTGCTTATAATAATCGCGAGAGGTGTGAGGCAGTATGACAAGATAGATTTGTTTTATATGTGCTCATGGTCCACCATCCTTTTTTCAAGGTAAGGTACGACCTTTAGAGAGAAAGTTACAGATACATGGGAATCCGGGTACCAGACCCTAGCTCTTTCACGAATAGACCCCTTGGTTCTTGTTTACATGCCCGGTGTAAAGCACCGATACACGTGAGACTACCTCTGGGTTTCGAACCAGTTCATCTCTAGATGGGTGGGAAGCACTGAAAAGCGTTTCGAAATTTCCAGTGCCCGCCCGGGATTACAACTGGGGACCTCCGGACTGGCAATCTAGAGCGTTAACCACTCGACCACCGCACCACCCTATGACAAGATAGATAGATAGACATCGTTTTATAAACGAGGTGCACCATTGATAAAGATATATTCCGTTACCACATTTACTAAAATATCGCTAAAATGAGTTCTTAAAATAACCTATTTAAAAAAATACTTGTGTAAATTTGGTTCTCCATGAATTATTAAATAATTTACTTTGTTCTGTAGCATGAATGTATTTTTCATAAATCTACTTTCAAACTTATACATATGTAGCTATTTCCACGGACATTAAGGTCCGTGCTATTTTACACTATTATGAACATTGCTTTCTCGTGAACGAGGTCTTTAAAATTCAGTTGACAAAAGGGCTTGAAATTTGCATTTAATTAACGAAGAAATTGTAACTATTTCATCTGTTAAGTTACATGGCATAGTAAATTGGATCAAAACTTTATAGGGTATATATAAGCTTTTGAATTTGGTGAAAAAATATTGAAAATAATCTTGCTTTGGATTTTAACTTCTAATTGTCATCCATTTCGTAACAAGATGTGTTGGACATAAATGCAAGGCCGGATTACAGTGACAAATAACCCAGTGCAGTTGGGTTAGCCAAACGCATTCAGCATAACAACAATTATCTTTTACTATACTGCATAGTTCTGCTTGTACAGTGTATATTTTATACACTTTGTAACAAGTTGTAACGAGTTGTATATTTTAAAAACAATACTTATATACGGCCCAGGCCACTGCCTTAACAGGGTATTCGAATCTACCATTTAACCTTTACTTTTGAAATCAAAACCACGTCCACCACAAATGTACAAATAAAATTATCTTGAAAAAAAACTTGGTATAAAGTAAACAAGTACTGTAGCCTAGCTTTGGAATGTTTAAGGGTTGCTGGAATGAAATACATTAAAAAAGAACAATAGCTCCCCATAACTGCACTGCTTCATTAATGAAATGTAGATCTAGTGGACTTTATTTTATTTCATAAGGATCATCACATAACTCTATTACCCTTATTTACTGAAGTTTTAAATGTAACGAATGATTGATGGCTGAGGTATAGGAATTGAAGTCGCTTGCATGCAAAACTTTATGCATAACAAGAGCCTTAGGTTGCATTAAATCCAGCAACAAGTTTTATTACTTGTCTAATACTAGTACCCACTTTTCCAGGCGCGAAACCCTCGTTTAAATATCATTTTCAGTTATGTACAGTTTACCACAGTTCATGGGAAGGATAAATACTGGACTTTCATCCTCCGCAAGAAACTGCCAACTTTCTCACTTTCTGGTTAGACCATTAGTTACCGATATTTCAATTAGCGTTTCTAGCTGTTCCAACACATACGTACATACTTGCTTTCAGACCAATTTAAACGTTTTATAGACTGTAACACCTGTATGTAGACTCGAACCAATACATGCATCGGTTACTGAGTTATGAGCTTGACAGTATTTACCAGTTGCTCGCAAAGCGGTGCCAACATTGACGCAAAGTGTGTAAGGATACATCGCATCTCGAATAATTTTTCGAATGGTCGAGATGAAATAAGATAATTTTGCAATGTACAAGAAGTCGGTCACTAGATTTACGTTTCTGTGTATTTTTTCATTTTGTAAAATTTGGATTTTGTTATTTATTCTTTGGTAGAATCAAAACCAGTAATGTATAGTTATATTAACGAAAGTTTCACTGAATAAACTTAACAGGTCTGGAGATATGCTTCATACGAGAACTTATGACAAATAGAACCACTCGAAATCAGGCAAGCTAGGGCTATGGTTCTTACTTACTTCACTTCTCCTCAATTGTCTTTTCATGTAGTTTGAATAATTTCATTATTTGATGCTAACTTCAAGATAAAACTATAAGACTATAGGGAATTATTTTGAATCAATGCTGTGGATTTCATGAAGTTTCAGTCTATTCGTTTGGATGTTTTTCGTTATACTAGACGATAAGAATGTTAGTTGAAGTTGTCTATCGTGGATTGTATTTACGATTTGCACCAAGTAGTTACAGTTGCGACTTGTTTGACTATGTACAGTAGTCTTCTTATGCCAAAATTTAACTTTAAAATCTTTGAAATTATCTATTACAATAAGTGCGCTCGACTGAGGAATGTTAGCTATTCTTTCAGTTATGCTATCTTTTAATACAATTTATCATGTTTACGAATGCAACGATGAGAAACTACTCAACGAAAATGAAATTATTAAGTAACTATTTTCATTCGACTGGGAAATCGTCGATTACTCCATGAAGCGTATTATATGCTCAACAAAAAAGGCCAATGGAATACACCCATTAATCAACATTTGTATGTTTAATTAATATATCTTCCATGGTTTCCAGTCTGTAGTAGATATAGATATAATATTAGCTAATATTGCAAGAAAATTTGTAATGAAATTTCATCGCGCTTATTCACTTAAAGTAAGCGTTTGAGATTTATTTTATAATATATTTCTTCACGTGTGAAATTGTTAGTTTTATTTCATTTCATTAGTTCATGGAACTCCCTCGAGATATTTTTCTGTAAATGTGTTACATATTAGGCGGCTCAACTACGTTTTCATAAAAGGCTTCAATGACATATCCACCATTTTTGTCTCACTGCTCAACTTCCCATTCCTACACTTATTTTAAATTACTTTTATAAACAAATGAAAAGATAATGGCGGTGAAACTATGAAGAATAATCTAATATTAGGTTTAGTTATGACTGGGGGGGGGAGAGGGGGGGGGGGAGGAATGGTGGGGGGTTTTAGTTTCCGTACATGCCCTATAACTAGTCTGTATGAAGGAGTTTTGGACAAAAATTTTTGGGAGAATTTTTTGAAGCTGACTGAGGAAATCATAAGTCAGGTAAATATTTACTTGAATCGGTTTAATTGGGGGGGGGGGGTCAGGCGTACTCGGGGGGGGAGGGGTGGAAAAAGGAGGGGGGGGAGTGACGGCTGCAACTTCTGTTGGGAAAATATTACTTCAAATTTTCTTAAAAATTAGGAAATCATGTTGAAAACATTTCAACACACAATAAAAACGTATTAATAACATTTTCAAACCGTACACTAGTTTCGGGATGATTTTACTCTTCGATTCAAGGGAAGTAATTTGTACTGATTGTATATTTTTTTCTTTTTTTTGGGGGGGGCCAAAGCGGGGAAATCATAGGCTTATTGCCAAGCAAAATAGACAATATCTCACCATTTTTGTCTCACTGCTCCCCCCCCCTCCGGAGGCCGTGCAGGGTATTAACAACAGCTTCTTTACCAAGTAGAAAACGGATACTTCCGGAACATACACATGTAGATATAGACCTTCTTACCAAGCTGCAAATTAATATAATTTTAAACAATGAAACCATTATAATTTTTTTTTTTTTTTTTTTTTCTTTTTTTTTGTGTTATACGTGACATGAGCTAATTAGGCTAATGCAAGCCGCCGACATGCTATAATGGCTGGTGCTCAAGTGACCTTTTAAGCCCCATATTACGCGCGCGACCAATGTAAACAAAAATTCTCGTCGGGTGCAATAGTCAACGGCTTAGTCATTTAGTTACTGTAGCCAATTGGTATAGTTGAGAACTTGTGTGATCAATAATGTCCAAATTTACTTTAAATATAGTTACAGCTGTTCCTCGATGTGACTGTCGAGTGGATAGTGAACACAATTCGTCAACAGGCCATTACTCTGCCAAGGGATAATGCTTGCGAAATATAAACTGTCTGACTGAAAAAAGAAAGAAAGGAAAAGGGAAACAACTTAAAAAACTGATGCAAACGTAGTTTTTCCTCTGTTGCACTTCTCCTTGTGTTTTAAGCCGCGAATAAACGGATACAGTCTTATGGCCAATAACTTACATGAAATTCTGCAACATTACGTAGTAGTAATATCCCTTTGCATTTCTGTCGCTATTTGTGAGGTTTTTAGCCCATTAAGATCGAAATAATGTTGTTTTGTTAAAGCTTCGACCTTCGTTATTATAGAGTATGTACAAACAATAAAAAATCAGATTTACGAATGTTGAAATTATATTTCCTATTTTAACTTGACACAGTAGATGCGATATTACACAGAGCAGCAAGAATGTTGCGCAATTACATTCGTTGTATTATGACTGCTGCATATATCTATAGGAAAACAGTGTACTGGATTTCTGATAATTTGCACTGTGTATAGCTTAACTATCTATCTACAATAGAGAACGTGATCTATCTACAATAGACCACAGGTACATAAGCGCAAAAGAGCAAATGTGCCATAAATAGATGGAGTACTACGCCTCCTCATAATAACGTAATTATTCTCGCAAACAGTACTCTGTCTGTTACTTATATCAATATATGTGTCGCAACAGACATTTTTGTTGAGACAAAGTCAGACAAGTCAAAAATTTTTGCAAAACACCGATTCATGAAATCTAAAATATATAAGCCATCGACATTTAGATTGGGTGAACGACACAATACGTTGAATTTTGTGTAAATATTGTATCAAATTTTAATACATGTAGTTTCGTGTACCGTGTACATACGTTTATATATCTACGTTCTTATACGGTGCCTGCTTATAGGTTTATTACCGAACGGTTCTGATGGATATTAAAGAAAATCCCTCCGATAAGATAATAGTTTATTTGTATTTTGGCATTTACAATTGTATATTTGTGTAAACGCGACTTCAATATTGATGCCTTCGGTCCATCAAAAAGAAGCTCCAGTCGCAAATACTCGAGAAATGATATCATAAAATTACATTTATGAGAAGTTTACCCACATTCCTATTTACCATCGTGGAGTGTGAGTTCATGTAGAAGAACTGAACAATCTGGTGAAAACAAATAGATGTGTCAGACAAAATCTATAAAGCGAACGTAAAAAGCTCAAAGAAGGTAACAAACGCCCATATATAGCATAGGGAGTCTAAAATTACATTCATACAGATAATGGTTATAGACACTAAAGAAAACCGTATTTAAATTACAAAGCACTAATAACCGACTCCGCTCTGACTGAAATAGCCATGTCCAGTAACTCGACAAGATTGCTTGTTAAAACAATACCTCTGTATGGGGTAACCTAATCTGACAGTTAACAAGATATTCTTTTTAAATTTGAGAAAGCGATTCATGTTTTAATTGTTATTTAAAGAGTTGTCATTTTGTTACAATTTGAAGTGACAAATGCCCCTTGTAGAGGATAGAACAATGAGAAAGTACGAGTCAAACTTTCGGGTTGGTAAATGAAACAATACAGACAATGATTGAAGATTTGACACCCATCTTCGCAAAATGTTATAACAGGGATTAGTTTACAAGTCTACATGTTCGGCAGTTTGACATTAATGGGTGTTATCAGTCAAGTTTCTTAAATCTAACCGTATAGAAACCCGAGAAGGACCAAACAGATGATTGCCCATTACCTAACCCAATCGCATGCCAAATGCTTCAGGTCTTTTGATCTTGCATTGCCACAAATTCCGGTAATCCGGTAATACAATTATATCATCATCATTACACATTTAAACAGACACAAACCCATGCAGGAACGATGATTTTGTAAACGGCTAGCTTTAACATTATAATAATAATAATAATAATAATAATAATAATAATAATAATAATAATAATAATAAAATAATGATGACGATGATGATGACTTTTTATATTTTAAGGAAGCAGTAGCACAAGTAGTAAACATTTAAACAAAATTGTATACATCACTATGGTAATGAACATAGCCTTCCATAAATTACAAACACATACACATATTCACACACTTACAAAAACACATTAAACAAATACTGTTGAAATGAACGTTTAAGCGTTATAAAATATTTCAAATCAAATATATCTATAGGTGTTCAGTTTTAGATGAAGCATTATTCGAAAAGTCATTCACATTTAATACCTTTTAACGTAAACAAATGTATCTAAGCGTACTTGATTAACACGAAATCTTGAAAGTATATTGAACCCAATTATAAATCTGCTCGATAAATAAAATTTAATTGCTTCTATGTGTAAATGCAGTACTGATGTTTATAATAAATTGGATGTTATCTAATACGACTTTCCTTTAAGATTAATGTTGAAACGTATCGGTAACTCCACCCGGTGCCTCAAGAAGGCTACAATAAATGAGATGATGATGATGAAAAAATGATAATATATTATTATCAGTAATTTCAACCAATACATACAGTGTACCAATATTTTCACTATTAATTAATTTACTTAAATAGCCGGTTGTGATCTCTGTTAACCACAACGAAAGCAAAAACTGTTTACAGAAATCAGATATGTTCCACAAGAAAGATTACACCCAGTCATACAAGTGCAATGACACTTGGGGATTTTCACTGCTTGCCTTCTCAGAGGGGGTAATCTCTCTACAAGGAGGTCTTAACCGAAATATCTCGTTCATGATTGCCATTCTTTTGTTCCAATCCTCCCGACTCAGCGCGGATATAAATACAAGCGCTGACTGAAGTGTGAATTAATCTAGCTTACGACAGGAAAGTGAACACACTGAAAGTAAACTCTAAAACAGAGAGAAAAATCATCATGGTTGTCAAAATTGAGAAGCCTGTTCATTGCACATTGGTTGGAGATGCTATGATAGGAAAAAGCACTTTGGTACAGGCGTTCATGGAAAAACATCTTCCTCAAACTCCTTATGTTGCGACTGTATTGGAAACATATGAAGGTAAGTTTCTAATCTTGCTTTTTATAGTAATATATATTAATAAAGTGTTTATTAGTGAAATTAGCTAACTTTCCGGTGATGTGTTTAATATGAAATAAAGATTCTGTTTACGTTATTTTTCAATAGCTAATTGTAAGATATTTACCGAACTTAATTTCAAAACAAAACTTAATTTTGGATTTGTTCTTTTTTCAGGATGTCTTGATGTTGATGGACTGAAACACAATTTGAGCATCCTGGACAATGCAGGTCAACACGATTACGAGAATATGCGTACGTTTACGTACAAGGATAGTGAAGTTCTCGTGCTTTGTTATTCCGTTGTCGATCGTACTTCTCTTGAAAGCATCAAAGACTTCTGGGTACCAGAAGTAAGCCATTGTCGTCGGAGAAAACCAATAATACTCGTCGCCACTCAAACAGACTTGAGAAAAAGTGATACTAAAGACTCCGTGAGTACCGAGGAGGGACAAAAGCTTGCTAAAGACATTGGTGCCGATACTTTCGTTGAATGCACTGCTTATGACAACGACTCCGTTAATCACGTGTTTGAAGTTATGACAACTGCTGGACTAAAGTTTCGAAAGAGGAAAAATAGTTTTGTGAAAAGAGTTTTTGGAAAATGAACTCGCACTAAGAACTGCTCATCGAAGAGCTTAGTCTGATCTGTTGTGTAGTTCCGGGTGACGACAGAGTCGCAAATTGATTGCTGGAGGAGAGAACTAAAGATGTGGTTGAAGTAAATATTGGACGTTAATTAAAAAAAACTGTATTGAGGAGTGGTACTGTTTTGAGCTTCGAGGACGTTTTAATGATGAGTAAGAGTGTGAAAAGAGGAGAGATATATGACTGGCTAATACGCCATATGTTGGGGCTATCGTTGTTTCGTGCCTTCGATCATATGTCACTATTAATACGGGACATATACATTGTATGTAGCTATGCTTTAAAAGAAAACAGCAGAACTTGCACATGTATTTAATTGATATTAACTTGTTGTGTGAAACATAATAAACAATGTTTCACATTAAACTCTTTAGATTCATGTATGTATTTCTCAATTGTTTTTTATGTTAGAAAAACCTGCAATTTTCTGAATAAATTAATATTCAACTGATACATTTGTTGCTTTTATACTAAAACTTTCATTAATAATATCTTCTGCTTTGCATTTACTAGTCATTTCTGGAAGTTCCATTTAATGTTGAAACGAAAGTGTCTTCGTGTTAAACTAGACCTAAAATACTGA
The DNA here is from genome assembly GCA_022818135.1 of Saxidomus purpurata. Lineage (NCBI taxonomy): Eukaryota > Metazoa > Mollusca > Bivalvia > Venerida > Veneridae > Saxidomus > Saxidomus purpurata. The sequence goes on from JAFMSR010000005.1 coordinate 45,901,532, forward strand.
TATGTGCCAGTGTCATTTTTGTATATCTTAGAAGAACTTCCCTCCTCAATTTCCTGGCCAGATCCTTGAGATTTAAATATTTGACGTAGATGCTAGTCTCTATTTGACGGTATTTGCTCATTGTGTGAATGTGATAATACAGTGTTAATACAGCCCTGAGTGTTGCTCAACTGCGAAATCATACATTAGCATTATTCAAATACATGTCTCCGAAATACTGATGCTGCCCATATTATGTGGGACTCATGACTTTTTTTGTAAATAAACTTTGAAACTTTGAAAAGAACAAAATCTATGAGGCAGAACATATTAGGAAAAATATAGCTTTCTTTTCTGAACGGGGATATTATTGCGCATTTCTTATCACTGCGGAAATATAAGGAACTTTGCAATGGCCTTAAGAATCATATTTACTGTAAAGACCACCCATGGCCCATTTGATAGTAAAAAGACCATTTCGATATTAAGACCACTTTATGCCAGTCCGAATGGTGGTCTTATTCCAGGAATTGTACTATATATAAAATTTAGATGTGTCTGCAATTAAAAAGTAAATTTGACCTAAACATTAAGACATTTTTATTTTTAACTCATAAGCAAAATATTCTGCTACAGCATAATTATGTTTTGCCTTACCTAGACAGAATGGTGCCATATAGAGAATTTAATTGATTGACGTTTGACCGTGTATATGTTTACCACCAAAGGGGTATACAATTACAATGTGAAACGGTTAAAGACAATAATCTTAATCAGTACGAACAGAAGAATAATGTAGACACTATTTAAAGTATCTATGGCTCGTGGTATTGTATATCAAAACACCTCTCGGTTAGGGGTAGGCACATAGCCAGGGGTCAGTACGGAATGTAAACGACATTGACGTAAACGGAATTAAATGTTTATTCTTCTCTTTTTTTGTTTGAAATATTCTAAAATAAAATCAAGGGCATAGTGATAAACTATATTGAACTTGGGTAGCAAAATTGCGAGGAATTTAATAAACTCAATACAACTTTTGTCGTTAAACCGCTTCCGAAATACACGTACTATTATTGCATGTATCCATTTGAAAATTAAATTTTGAAATAGTCATTGCTTGAACTGTAGACACTCTCCTTGATACGTACCATTTAGTAAGGAACTAACTTTAAAATATATATTAGGGGCTTTGCATCACCAGGTTGTTTCATGAAAAATACTCTGATCCTTCAAACAGAAATCAGCTTGTTTCAACATGTTTTCGCTGACTGTCGGATTCCTTGACTTGAGAATTGTTTCCAGTGCTTTCACAAAACCAGAACCAGTATATATTAGGAATATGTATCCCAGCTCTCTCAACGCTTACATGTCGAAAATCATCCATACATGGTACTAGTATATCGGCATGGTTACTCGACGGAACATACGGAGCATCAACAACATGATCAATCCATTTATAACCACTCTAAGTCCACGGCCATGGATGGATTATAGAATCTGATAAAACAGTTTAACCGACGTGTTTAAGAAAATAGTAACAGGGATATAATGGTTAACCAGTAAGTAATGCTGAAAATACAATATACAAGTAATGAAATAAACTATCATTCCATTCTCCTTGCCACACCTGGACAGAAGGTAAGGCTTAGAATTGATACAGCTGGACCAACCCTAGCTGAAGAGTAACAGTAAAGTAATAGTGCCTACAACTGTATAATATAGGGGACATACTTCTACAACCAGGTATCCATTCTTAAGTAAAGGTACACGTTTCAAGGAAGGAAATAACTAGTTAGCCAGCAGTAGAATAACAAGATAAATATACATTGAAAATCAAATAGTAGCAAACCTGATTGCCCTTTAAGTAGGTTTATGCTGGTAATCAGGTGAGAAACACTTTTACCCATGACACTAATGAATGATAGCTGACCTCCTTGAATGTGTGAACGATACTTTTAATGGACACATTGGAACATAAATATATTAGTCGACCCAATAAGATATGCATTGTGTCCAAGGCGTCTGGGAGAATTAGTCGTCCCTGGGGCCGATTTGACCTTTTAGTCAAGACATATCCTTGAAAGTACTGGGAATATGATATAACTTGGCGGGTGTTCCTTGCATGCATCCTTTGCATAGTTGTTCAAATAATTCCATTCCAAGGGTTTAGGAGATCTGGTTGCCACGGCAACGGAAAGGAAACCAAGTGTAAAACTTACCTTAAACAAGAGGCAGTAGGAAATGTGGCATGTGGCATATCAATGACCTCGACCAAGATTGTCAAATTATGACCAACGATTCAAAATGGCACCTCTTCGAATACGTAGGTTGATATAGAAAAACTAATAAAGTCTTAGTGTCTGAAACCTTGGGCCAGGCTTAGAGCTTGGAACATCAATTATGGCATAATATGGCCTTTACTGAGAGTGTTCAAATCGCCCCGGGTCAAAAGGTTTAACAGGAGATAACGTGTTGATAGGCTGAAAACTTTAAAAACATCGTTAAACCACGAAGACTAGATACATTAACCCTCGTTTTAAAAGTATTATAATCGATGTCCAGCCAAACAGGACGTCAAACCGAACATTAATTTCGATGCTTTTACCAGTAAAAAATTCATTAATGTACTTATACATGTAAAATAGCTTAAAATTTCCAATTAAGGTGAAAATCCAACGATCCGTCATTTTGTACATTAAAGGAACTGCATTCGTTTGTCGCTTGAACAAGCCGCGGCGTAGTTGTATATTTAAAAGCAAGAGGGTCAAGATAGCCCTATATCGGTCACCTTGGTACAAGTCACTGGTGGAAAATACTAGTTGTTCAACATTATTTTCCCCGGATCAAACTGACCCCGCACTGGGGTCACTTAGTTTTGTATAGGCAAACATTAAAAACTTTAAAAGTTTCTTCTCTGAAACCATATTGCATAGAACTTAGATATTTAGCAGTCATTGTCAGTTGACTCTACCAAGATTGTCCAAATTCCGCTGTCGAAATTGACCTTCCCCGCCCACCCTCAAATATAAGGGTTATTTTATCATGTTTTCTTGTCACTTTTAAAGTCCACATACTTTAATCGCCAGTGTTAAACTTTATTTAGAAGTTAAAAAAGAAATAGTAACAGTGATCCAAGGGTTACAGGTATTGCAGAAGCCTCTGACCAAAAAGACTATTATTTAAAATATTATCCGTTCATCTCTGGAAGAGGTTAAGCTAGTGAATTATTGCTAACCGACCCGTGTATGATACTAATAAACTTTCAGATTATATTAAATGAGTTTGCAATGTATTCTAACATGTTCAGTCTACTATACCTGAAACCGAACTTGTCCAAATTAGGTGAAGTTAACTAAAAAGTTAGTCAATTAAGTTAGTATGGTAAAAGGTACGTCTTGTTCATCATTCATATAATTTGTAACTTTTTGGTAGTGTTCATACTATAGAGCTAAATAAATTACTTTACATCTGGCACTAAAATATAGCTGTACCGTTAATGTGGAATTGACTTATACACTATTGGAATATATATTCTATTAGTCGTCCCAATAAAATACAGATTTGTCCAAGATGCTTGGAGAAAAAGTTCCCAGATAATATGAATCAAATGACCATTAGCTATAATAGAATTATAAGAGACTATAAGCACAATGTTGCTTGCAAATGCTGAACATTTGACTAAAAGTTCAATTTAAACCTTCAAAAGGTTTAGGAGATATGGTTAGATCATTAAAGACAACCGAAATAAAACCACCATTAACACAGTAGGAACATGTATTTGCACATTCCTCATAAGATATACATGTACCAAAGATTTCTGGCAATCCTTCAGGAGATGAAAAACTAATAAGGTCTGAGTGTGACCTGGAGGGCAGCATTGTCTGTGAACATCAATTATGCAAATAGCTTATAGAGGCAAATCGCTCAAAGGGTTTAGTAGATAACTAGTGGAAACGAAACCAGACATCACAGATAGACCACACAGTTTGACCTTCTATACCATATGTATAACCATGTACCTCTATAGGAACCAGTAGAACTTTGATTTTGACAGTTCTAAAATTGCCAATGTATGATACGTTCAAATAGCTTATAAAGTTTCTAATAGCTAGAATGGAACCCCATTTGTAAGTAGTGGATTCTTTTAGTACCTGAAGCTGAAAATGTAAATTTATAGCACAACTTTTACATGCAGACTCACTGAAAGAAAGTTGTGGAATATGGCACATTATTGTCAGTCGAGCTGCTTATTGTGTCAATATGATGCAAACATTAATCGTTATAAGTTTCTAAATATATGTCAACAGAACTTAGCATTGGGTCAAGCTCAATTGAAAACTTAACCGAGTCGAAATGAATTATCATGATTATAAGTTTTGCAGGGTCACATTTTATACAATACTTTAAGACTGAGCATGTAATTGGATCTGATGTCACTGAACTTTACTGGGGTCATTGAATAATGATCTCTACCAGTAATGACTATTATTTAAAATATTATTTCATCTCTGTGTTTACTCTGGTGAAGTAATTCTAATAGACTATCATCACTAATAAAATTTCAGATTTATGAAATGAGTTTGAGTCTTTTCTTTAACATTATCAGTATACTATAGCTGAAACCGAACTTGTTTTACAAACTGTTTGGTAAGTTTCGTAAAATATGCCGAATAAAGTTAGTATGGTAAAGGCAAATTTAATTATCTTTCTATTTTTATTGTAACTTTTGCTTATTGTAATCTGTAGAGTAAATAAGATTATTTTATTGGTTTGTTATAAATTTGTATGTTATAACAGATATCGTTAGTTGCGCATTTATCATTCATTTACGATTAATTACACATTTAAAAAATCCATGATGAAAGAAATTACAGTATAATATCCTGCAAATGACCATTCTAAATAATTTAGATTTATTAGAGCTATAAGCACAATGAATAACAAAAAACATTGTAATCACAGATACTATATTCAATTTACACCTAAAACGAATGTCATATAGATTAATCATTAAAGACAACAAATAAAACCATTCACGAACATGTATTGAAATCATACAAAATATACAGGTAAGGTAAGATTTCTGCTAATCGAAACCTAAAAAAATACTAAAAGCATCACAAGATAAAACACTGATGCGAGAAAATAAGCAGTATTGCGCAATTACGATGTGCTCCGTACGTTTTCTTAAATTTCCGTACATATCCGTACTTTTCCGTGATATGCATATGATTATCTTCCGTAATCAGCTAACAGCGCATTAATTTCAAAAACAGAAAAAAATGTCTAATGCAGCCAGTAAGCTAAATACCTTCCTGCAGTCGTTTGAAGTTTTATATACTGTTTTTATTTGTAATATGTTCTTATCATATGCGACATTCAAACAGACGATTGATCTGGTCTGTCTTGCACTACTTTCGCATAGCGCATGTTTACAGTTGTTATTCGCACATAGCACAGTTAAATTTCTTGCAGTGTTTGAAATGTGGTATACTAACTTAGGCCTATGGGACTTTCAGTCCCCAGACCAAAAACGTCAGACTGTAATTTGCTAAAAGTAAATTTTATATTCTTGGTTAGTGGAGGGTACCAGTTTCACTCCAAGAAGAACAAACGTAAGGCGTCACAGAAAAAGGTACTTTGTCAGTTTTAATACTCATAATGGGTACTGTAATATTCACTTATCTTTGTTTGTAAACGGATCAATTAAGTGTAAGATGTGAACCAGTATTTAAAAAACCTCGTTTTTTTCATTAATGTCCAGACAACTCGGACTGTCACAACGGGCATATTTTGATCCTTGTACTAACAAACGTTAATGAATATTCTTACACTGTAAAAAATACCCATTGAAGGTGAAACATATTACAACTACCGGTCATGTTATATATGAAAGGAACACTTTCGTTCGTCGCTCGAACCACCCGCGGTGTGGTTGCAATCTCGACCTTTCAAAAACAGCCAGTTATTTTAAAAAAAATAGAGCTGATTAAAAACTTTGTAATCATGTCAAACAACTAGTCTTATTACACCTCTTGCTTACAAATCAACCTTACACAAATGCTCAAAAATCATTCGTTGTTCAGGTGTGTTAAGCGGGTAGTTATCTGAGACAATTTTTGTGACTCTTGCAAAATAAATCTGCTCTAGATCTCTGCCACTGTTACACAGGTCAGCTTGGTCAGGTAGTATGTATTGATTGAGTTTCTTCTTAGATTCCACGTATTCCTGATTCTTTTCAAGCTCCAAAAATAGTTCCTTGTCCGGTACATTTGGTCTGCGAGCTCTACAACGAATTTCATGTCTCTGCAACAAGATTGTTTCTATGACGTCACGCGCCCTACTGTAGCTGATGACTTTTGCCTCATCCTTCTTGTAGAAATCTGATACTTGTTTAAAAGCTTCTATTTTCATGAGAAATTCTGGACCAACTTTTAACAAATCTTTTAAAACACAGTCTAACGTTTTTATTTGATCTTCATTGAGCTTTTCATCGAACAGATTTTTTTCTGGAATCATATAGCTTGGGAGAAATTTTGATACAATGCACTTATGGAGGCGGCCAATAATATCTGTTATCATGTGTTCCAAAGATCTAGTTGTAAAAGTATGTAACTTTTGTTCTTCAAACACCCACATAACAACATTTTTCATCATATATGATGTTATAACTTTCTTTCCTGGTAGAAGCAAGAATTTTGCAGTTTTCTTTGCAAGTATGTATAATTTCAGTTGAGATTCGTTGAACGAACGCACGAGTATTAATTCTGCGCGCGTGAAACCGATCCGCCTTTCACTGCGTTTCTCTGCACTCTTTTTATGACCAACAGGAACAACGTTTGCTCTCGTTTTCAAGACGTTTTCAACAACATTCTTACTAGGCCATTCGTGATATCTTTCTCGTGTTGACCACGCACGCAGTAAATCGGGAGCATCATAGCTAAATGCAAAGACATTGTCACGTTTTGCTTTGTATTTTGTTGCAGCTGGAATCGATGGACCTGATACTTTCTCAACACAAAATCCTCTATCTTCCATCTTCTTTTTAACTATGTAATGCAGTGACCGCAAGAACTGTTCACTTGAAATGTATTTGGTATTTTCGTTTTCAAATATCGAGTTTTGAATTTCTTCCTTATATGAATGGGAATCAAATTTCATAAGCTTTAATCTAACATATCCAGCTCGAGTGTCACCAGAATGTGCTTGAAATACAGTCAAAGATGTTTGTTTTATGTATTTAGATACGTGTATATCGTCAGCACAGATAATGTCCTGTAATATATACAGATGATCCACGTCACTCTCAAAGAAAAGACATGTGCCCTCCCCATTACCGCCAGTAGTAACTCGAAATGTAGACGTTCCATCCGCATTATGCTTATCATAAATTTTGTCGCACATTTCATAGACGTCTTGACGGCGCTTCATTATTTCATAACTATACCCAAGATAATCCAGCATTAAAGACAAATTCAGTGCGTGTGTTTCTTCCATTTTGTTAATCCCAAAATATACCTGTTATATAAATATCTACGCGAGCGTATTACATTTCAAACATAATCAATATTCTTGACAATAACTGGGGTCATTAAGTAGGATTATATAACTTTAACCCGTAAAATATTTTGAATATTGTGGTGTCTTGGACTGAATGCTCTTTGTCACCTGTAAGGTAGGTTTCATGTTATTCTGTTAACTCTGTAAGAAAATAGCTAATTTGAGTCTTTGCAGTTTTACAAGTGGCTTCCGTGGGTCGACCGGGGTCTATAAACCGTCTATTGATGATGATGATGATAATAGCTAAACCGTACATGGAAATGGAATATGAATACCCTGATTACTTGAAGTACATGTTGTGCTGTCACGAAATCTAACGGCACCATTATCATATACATCAGCTATCATGAAAATCAGAGCATTTTAATGAAAAGATGACAGGAATGACAACTGTCTATTTCCAACCGTGTATATCCAATGCTAGTATCTCAAACCGTGTACATTCAAGGCTAGTATCTCAGACGTGTTCATCCATGACTAGTATCTCACACCGTGTACATCAAAGACTGGTACCTTTTATCATGTACATCCGTGACTAGTATCTCAAACCGTGTACATCCAAGACTGGTACCTTTTATCATGTACATCCGTGACTAGTATCTCAGATCGTGTACACCAAAGACTAGTATCCTAACCGTGTACATCCATGACTTATATCTCAAACCGTGTTAGTCCATGACTAGTATCTCAAACCGTGTACATCCATGACTTATATCTCAAACCGTGTTAATCCATGGCTAGTATCTCAAACCGTGTACATCAATGACTAGTATCTCAAACCGTGTATATCCAAGACTGGTACCTTTTATCATGTACATCCGTGACTAGTATCCTAACCGTGAACATCCATGACATATATCTCAAACCGTGTTTATCCAAAACTAATATCTCAAAGCGTGTATATCCATGGCTTGTATCAAAAACCGTGTTCATATATGACTAGTATTTCAGACCGTGTACATCCATGACTTATAACAGAAATCGTGTACATCCAAGTCTAGTATCTCAAACCATGTACATCCATGATTTATATTTCCAAGCGTGTACATCCAAGTCCAGTATCTCAAATCGGGAACATCCATGGCTAGTATCGAAAACCTTGTACACCCATGCCTATTATCCAAAACTGTGTACACCAATGACTAAAAAACCCAAATACCATGTACATCCATAACTTATATTTTTATATTTCAAACCGTGTGCATCCATAACAAGTGTATCAAACCCTGTACATCCGTGACTAGTATCTCAAACTGTATACATCCAAGGCAAGTACCTCAAACCGTGTACATCCAAGACTGGTACCTTTTATCATGTACATCAAAGACTAGTATCTCAGACCGTATACATCAAAGTTAGCGTGTACATCAACAACAACAACAACAACAACAACAACAATAACTTTATTTTGTGAAGGTTACATACTAAGTGTACAAAAAGTTTCATACTGCTTATTTCCAGTATGGCCTTCATTTTAATATCCCTATAGGTACATTTATTCACACACACACAAAAATTCACAGTTTCACAAACTATTTAACATGCATGCGTACCAACATATAAACATATTCATTACTTTCGACAAACACGCATCAACTTATGATATGCAGTCTTATCTATATATATTTTTTGAATCCTGCATATACAAAAATCATAATATCTAAAAGAAGCATATCACGAATAACTGCCTCTTCATCATGTATGATATATATATTTATAGTTTATAATGTCCATTGTATAAAATAACATCAAAATAATTGACATTTCCTATATTAACAGCTCAACTGTTATAAAGCACAATATATGATAACTAAGATTTTTAAACATCTAAACTATTCTTGTTTTTTAAACAATATATATGCATAGTGCAATTTATAAATGCAGCATATATTACATTGTACATATGATAACATATTATGTCTGCATAATAAACTCCTTCAAAGTGTTCCTGAATGTGCAAATGTTTTGGAGAAGTTTAATACGTGCGGGAAGAGAGTTCCAAATCTGTGCAGCTTTATAACTGAACGCTTGTTTCAAATAGTTTGTGTTAGGTTTAGCAATATGAAGATATTTGTGAGTGGATAAACGGAGACCATAGTGGTTATTATTAACAAAACAAAATTTAGTAAATCAGTGATATAAGTAGGACAATTGCCTTTTTTGCATTTGAACACCAGTAATGCAATATGATATTTGCATTTATGTTCAAAGGATAAGATATTTGATTCTCTTAATAGAACCTGATTAATGTTACAGCGCGTTTTTGTAGAGTTGAAATTTTAGTGGTATCAGATTTATGACAAAGTCCCCAGACATTGCAACAGTATTCCATGATAGGTAATATATATGCGTTGTAGTATAACCGTGGGGGGGGGGGGGGTTCATCTCATCGTTAAGTAAAAAGCAACCCTTCTAAAAAGGGCAAGTTTGGAATTAAGCTTTTTAGTAACTATGCTAGCGCGGGGGGGGGGAAGGGAGGGGTTTTATCAAAAGTAACACCTAGAATTGTATGACATTTTACATTTTCAATGATCAAACCATCAATTTTCAAGTTAAGCTTTTCAGCGCGTTTTATTTTAACACCTGTGCTGAGAAGCATACATTTTGTTTTGACGGATGAAGGGACATGTTATTTATAGAACACCAGTTACTGACATTGTCTAGGCTATACTGTAGTTCAGATTGTATTTTTGAAATGCTGTCGGCGGACGTATGCAAGGTTGAGTCGTCAGCATAAAGGTCTATATTTATTTGTCGTATTAAATCCTAAAGGCATGTCATTTATATAAATCAGAAAAAGAAGGGGGCCTAGTATGGACCCTTGTGGAACACCTGAGTGAACAATCATCTTTTTAGAACATATTAACGTATTTTTTAGTTTCAGTATTTGTGTTCTGTTTGATAAATAAGATTTAAATATCTTTAATGATCTATCTGTGAAATGGTAAAGTTTGAGTTTGTGCAATAAAATTTCATGGTCAACCATGTCAAAAGCTTTCCTTAAATCAAGAAAGATAGCACCAACAAAGTTCCCATTGTCGATAGCTTTAAGCCATGTTTCTTTTAATTATGTTAAAGCAGTTTGGCAGGAATGGTTCCGTCTGAAACCCGATTGACTTTTATGTATTATATCTGTTTTATCAAAAAATATTTGCATTTGCGAAGCAATATGGCGTTCAAATATTTTTGATCTTGTATTTAGTACGGATATAGGTCGGTAATTGCCTGGTTCTTGTTTGTTACCCGATTTGTATATAGGAATAACCGAAGCTTCTTTTAATTTATCTGGAAAAGTTCCAACAGATATACCATTATTTATAATAGATGCGATTGCAGAAGTAATAAAATCACCACAATGTCGAAGAAGTTTCGGCCCTATGCCATCTAAACCAGTAGCTTTTGACGTATCAAGATTATCAATTATATTCCTTAAGATCCATGGCTAGTATCTCGAACTGTGTACATCCATGACTTATATCTCAAACCGTGTACATCTAAGTCTAGTATCTCAAACCGTTCACATCCAAGACTGGTACCTTAAAACGTGTACATCCGTGACTAGTTTTTCATACCGTATACATCAAAGACTGGAATCTCGAACCGTGTACATCCATGATCAATTTATCAAAACCCTGTACATCAATGCCTAGTATCTCAAACCGTGTACATCCATGACTTATATCTCAAACAGTGTTAACTGTCTTGACATTGTAGAAGATGAAAAACATGTACTTTTAAATTGCCCAAGTTCTAGTATCTCATGGCATGTATCGAAAACCCTGTACATCAATGCCTAGTATCCAAAACCGTTTATACTCATGACAAGTAACCCAAACCGTGTACATCCATGACTGTTATCTCAAACCGTGTACATCCATGACAAGTGTCTCAAAGCCTGTACATCAATGCCTAGTATCTCAAACCGTGTACATCCATGACTTATATCTCAAACAGTGTTAACTGTCTTGACATTGTAGAAGATGAAAAACATGTACTTTTAAATTGTACATCCAAGTCTAGTATCACAAACCGTCTACATTCATGGCTTGTCTGTACATCCGTGCCTAGTATCCAAAACCGTGTATACCCATGACTACTATCAAAAACTGTGTACATCCAGTACTGTTATTTCAAACCCTGTACATCCATGACAAGTGTCTCAAACCCTGTATATCCATGCCTTGTACATATGGAACTTTCAATTTTTCCAGTAATCGATGTATCGATACTTTTTTCACATTAAACAAAGAAGGATAAAATCGGTTTAACGGTCCTAACTTTTAAACGGATTTATATATCGCTTATGCATTTATCACAAAAGTTGGCAAATTCTTTTACCTAAGTGGTGATATAAATTTCAAAAATATTAATTAATTTTAAATCTACCACCCCGTTTTCCCTATGAAATGTTTATGGGGGTCTTAAATCGCTTCATTTTTTCAGTGATTTGTTGAAACATTCCGTCTTATATAGAGAAAACCATTTAAAGGATCGCTTATGCATTTGTTGCATCGGCAAGTGAAATATATAAGGAATAAAATGGTGCAAAAATTTTACTACATAGTTTCCGATTTCACCTACCCATTTAGGTGCTGAGGGGCCGGGGGCCCCCGGTTTCACATAATAGAATATTTACGGAAATTGTATGTTGGGTTAGTTTGATTAACATAGTATAGGGGCCGTCAATAAAGATTTTTTAAGAATTGTATGTTTCAATAAAATAAAAGAAATATAATGGTAGGAGTGCCTCGGTTTTTCTGCTTATTGTGTATTTTGGTGTGTTTTTTTTTTCAACTCTCACAGTTAAATGTATATATTAAACTGGCTTCTTTAGAGGTGTATTTGTATTTTGACATCTTAAAGGTCCAAAGATGGGACGTGTCACCTGTACGTGTTTTTACAAGTTATGGCTTCTATCAAATGTATCCTACACTTGTCAAAAAATGTGAATATTGTTGTTAATTGCAAAAAAGTGTGACACAATGGTCCCATACCATTTCTGGTTGTTAAAGTCGTGTCTTTTCTGTAATCTTATTATTCCGCAAGACCTCACTGAAAAAAATCAGCATACAAATACGGTAAGTAACATAATTTCTTTTTTCTTCTAATTTTCTTTTTCATGAATTATGAAATGAACATATTTGGAGAGAAAGGCAAAGAGAGAGACTGAGATTTGTACTTGTCTCTTCGAAAAATATTTACATGTTTTGCTTTAATTTTGAGATAAATTCAGTGCAAAATTATCTTTTTAAATTCAGCGAGTGTCGAAAATATTTCTTCCTAAATTTTATTTTCTATAATATTTATTTTTTTGTTTTCCAGTGAATTATAGGGTTTTCTTAGTGAAATAAAAGTGATAATCCACAGTTTTGAAACAGTGGATTACCATTTTTATTTTTCACTGTTTTTGCAATGGCTTTAACCCGGTTTAACGTCAAAAAGTATACCGAGCGCCATTAATGCTGGAGACCAAGCGACGATGACGTCGCTTAAATGACGTCATTTGTGCTATGTTTTCTGATGACATTTCCCGCGATTTTCGATGTTTTATAGAAACAAACTCAATAAAAGTAGAGTTTTAACCATAAAATAAACAGAAAAATTGTTGGTATCGGTGTAATATCACGTTAATTTCACTCGTGAACACCAAAAGTAGTCATTTTCACTCGTGGCTGTGCCACTCGTGGAAATATTACTTTTGGTGCCCACTCGGTGAAATTATAAAGTGATCTTACACCAAAACCAACAATTATCCTCTATTATATACTAATGTTTATCTGAATTTTCTTTAGTATTTGTGCAGTAAAATACAACATCCCGTATCAAATTTTCCGTATTTTGGGGGCTACAGATGACGCATTTAGCCGTATCTTATCTGTCCACCGTGTAAGTTGTACACAAATGCATATTCATATAATATTCCTACGCTAAAAGTTGAAAAAAGATCCACATTGCTGCAGTAAAATAAGTTTAGTTTTATTGTCGTCACATTTTTTTAATGTCACATTTGAAGGCAAATGAATACAATGTCTTTTTCGCATTAAATAAACCAGAAAGATGATTTACATTTTGCATTTACTTTATGACACAAATTAACGTTTATATGATAGTCGGTAAATGTATCTTTCTCGTGTGATGCGGAACTATACAACCAACTCAAAAGATTCGACGCCGCAGATCAACCGACTGTTATAATATTCCGTATATACCCCGAACCGGATTTCAAGATTGCATTTTCAATTTGACACAATTACCCTTTGCTTTTTTAAAATATTTTTATTTTAAAATATATATGGAAGCTATAAATTTTCATCATCAATGTTACCACACTGTTTTTATTGCGCCATAAATTTGTTTAATCCGGATGTTGATTATTAGGGGGTAATAAACCCCTCTTGTTCGATAACTTATTACCACGTTTTGTCAAACCAACCTGCTTCGGTTTTAAATTATGAACAATGACAAAACAACAGTCTTGTGTTGAATAAAAAACATTAAATCTTCGACTTTCATTTCATCTTTTTATAGACTTACTAATATGCGATAATTAAGGTGTCAAACTTTCTTATACTATTTTATTACTATTTATGTAACTTAATGAAAACATAATGTTAAAGTTCATTGTTAAGTGTCTAACTGCCCAATTTGTGGTCTAGATCCAAGGAAAAGATCACTAAAATAATACAATACAATAGTACTTTGTCTTTTACAAATTATGTAACGTACAAGCTTCGGTATACGAGAATATTGTAAGTCGTTCCAACGGTTGATGTTTCTCTGTTTTCCGTCTTCATTCATATACAGTTTTCGCACGTGCAGTTTGGGTGTTAGGCGCACGGGGAACTTTAATTTAATTCCAGCCCGTCCTTTGACAAACGATAGAACCAGCCATTTGGTAAATCAAGTTCTTTGAAATCATCAAGAAAACAGACATATATACGTACTTTTTATTTGATCCAGTCAATTAATAGGCCTATTCACACTATCAGCTTCATATAAAGTGTGCAAATAAATAAACACTACCTTCACAACAATTATTGGATATACAGGTAGTGCCGTGGCTTTAAATTTATATGCATTGCTATGTCTTACTATACTCAGGAACCTAGAATCAACGTATATTCTAGGTTCCTGCTATAAACAGTCACGTACAAAATAATGCTGACTACAACAGTTACTGTGCTGTGCAAGCATGAAAATTTGTCACAAAAGAAGTGATGTATAATCGGGTCAAAATAAGTTAATCAAAATTATTACATTGTAAGCTATTGAACGGAGGAACAGACAATAAGCTGAATACAGTACAACCCTCTTTCACTTTGTTTGGAAGAAGGGGGTGGGTATAATTATATGTGCGTCATAATTGCATAAACTGAAAAACTGTAAATCAAGTTCAGTACTAATTTACTTCAAGTAATAAAGACAGCTTTGATATGGTATTTCTACTTACAGGTGACCAAGCCCCAACACAATTTGCTCAAGAGTACTTCAGATGCATGGGGAAATACTTTTGAAACAGGCACAGAAGTTGTAGAGGGCTTATTTTATGATAGACAACAACATACATATATGTACAAACTTCTTCCTAGTCAGAAAGCTCTGGTACATAATGGTTCCATTTTGTATAAACTAAGTGAAAATGGTAGTGAAACACTTGTTATCACAGAGGGAGACCATGAGGATTGTTTGTTAGTTCACCTTAGCATAAAGTGCACAAAGGTGAGCTATTGTGATCCCCTGGTAACTGTTGTCTGTATGTTAAAATAAAGTACAGTAGGTATTTGACAAAGTTTGTATGTCTGACTCGGTAAGTATACAGTTAAACAATGTGAAAAAGTAAGTATGTGGTACGATTGGTTTGTATTACAGTAAGAATGTGACACAGTCATTATTTAATATGTAAAAGAAAAGGCTGTAAGTCACAAACATATTACTAACACAAACATTTTGCTTTCTACCTATTAGATTTGACATACACCAATCTAGATTTAACACCTATAAGAACTCTGCAAATATAACTTTACCATATACCGGTTTAAAGACAATTAAATTCTTCTTCATAAGTGACCCCCCCTACAAACGCAGGTGGTCAGATATCTTAATCAGTTCATTGCCCCTTAACAGTTTTAATCCTGTCTGATAAGGTCCAGGCCCCAATTTCAGGAAAATACTTAAGTAAATACTTAGTATCATGCTTTACTTATTTCAACACATATCAGCCCCTTGCATGTAAATTAATTTAAAGAATTAAACTTTTTCAGAATCGTATTTACCCATTTATCATAATTATATATACACTTGTTTTAGTATGTGTGCAGAAAATGTTGTTTTAATTAACACTAAGTAAATTCTTAAGATTCTTAAAAATTTTAACTTGTACTCAAATGAATTTTTGCTCAATCTGACTTGCATTTAGTATTATATAATATTTTTGTTCTTTCAACATGATTGTTAATTTCATTAAAAAATATACTATAGTTTAAAATGACAACAAGAAACATTATCATTTTTAGTGACAATTAGACTTCAAAATAACTTACTCAGCTAAGCAATTACTTAAGTATTTTCGTTAAATTGGGGCCAGCAATGTGTCTGTAAACTTGACATGTATTACAATAGTTGGACCATAAGTTGTATTGATTTGTACAGATAATTGATTTATGATTTATTTCCTGTTCTTTATATAAACAGTTTTATGTTATTATGGTATTTTACTTTTATTGCTGGATATGAAAAATACTTTCAACTATTTGTCGTCAACAATATGAAATACAGTCAAACTTGTATTAAGAGACCGCTCAAGGGAAAGGCCAAAACCGGTCGCTTAATAAAATGGTCTCTTAATACAAAGCATCACCGTAGACAGCAACCGTTTCCCATAAAAATCGTACTTATGTCGTGGTAATTTTTCAAAAATAGCAAAAAAGTTTGAACATGAAAGTACCTTAAGTCGATAAATACCACCTGAGGACATAAGGATGGACGATAACACTTATGAGATTTGACACCTCCGTGTCTAATTGGGACGTTAAATGCAACTTTAAAGCAGTCAGTTATCATAGAAATGATCTGTTTGCACATAAATGGTCGCCTAATACGAACAAAAGAGTGTGAAAACGCTCGGGGGGATTCAAAAGCGGTCGCTTAAGACAAAGGTCGCTTAATACACGTGGTCGCAAGGACAAGTTTGACTGTATCCAAAATTGTGTACATCCATGACAAGTATCTCAAACCGTGTACAGACATGACTAGGACCTCAAACCGTGTACAGACATGACTAGGACCTCAAACCGTGTACAAACATGACTAGTACCTCAAACCGTGTACAAACATGACTAGTATCTCAAATTGTAAACACCTAAGACTAGTATAGCGAGCCATGTACATCCTTGGTTAGTATCTCAAACCGTGTATATCCAAGACTAGTATAGCGAGCCTCTATAAATATGTTACAACATTTGGAAATCGCTGCTAAACAGTCTCTAAAAGCATATTACCAATTTGTGTCGTTTGTTTCTGTCATAGATATATGGAAATACTTTGATTCTAATCACATCCACTTAGAAACAACGCTCCGAGCTTACAAAAGCAATGTGTGTAAATCGCCAATTAAGAACGATAAAATATACTTTTCAATATTTTCAAAGCTTAATTTGGCATTATCTAGTAAACGTTTCAAGAACTTCAATATCTAATCGGCAACATTACATTTTCATGCAAAAGTTAAAAAATCCTGCTCATATCCTGTGTACGCCATAAACCTGATGACCTCAATCGTATATACTCCAATACCAAATATTTGGATTTTTTTCAGGTTTGTTTAAGTAACGTAAGTCACGATTCAAAATCTGAGATGATGTAACGACTGGATACAAAAATTAATTAAAAGAATATTGTAGTTTTTGAACTCTAGATGGGTAATGATTAAGCGTATCAAACATACATTAGTATAACACCTTCCTAAAGAACAGCCGGCTACGAATGTTTCATTCTTTGATATTCGTAGCAAATTTTCGACATTCCTGCTCTCAGTCCCTCGTGGCGTGCACGCCGCAGAACAGGCGCAGGGTCTAGACAGATACTTGACTTCGGTTTTGAACTGTCGGGGCCTTGGCTAACGACGAGGGGAGTGACCTTAAGAAGGATGTATGAACCTCAGATTAAGAACGACCTGGCCTGCCTGTAGGAACGCCGCGTGCCGGTGACGACTGCCGGGTAACTCCAGGCACTTGGAGCTCCTAAGCCGTCTCAACATCACTATGCTGGGGAGAAGCACGAGAGTCCTTTTCAAGACTTCCGGCTTTAGCTGCGCTACAGACAGGTCTTTTCAGGGCTTGGTCACTCACACCTAGGTCGAATTGGCTGTGTGGGTGACCTACTTTTGGACTCGGAATTAAAATTTTGTCAGGACATGGCACAATCTAGTACCTTCTGCAACGAAGATGGGTTTCTACTATGTGTGTTCTCGGATTGCACCCCCCCCCCGCCACCCCCGATGGCTTAGTTTCCAAGCTACCCCGGTAAACATTTTTCCAGTCATACACTTCTGTTCTGTTCTTATTCGTTATAAAAGAGATTAAGTTTCATTATGATTCGATATATATGCAGCTATCTCGAGCATTGCTTTAAGTCATTTTTTGACAGGATCTTCCATTTATGCCGTTGAAATACGGCAAACTGTGTGCAAAGATATAAGACATTAAGAGAAAGTGAAGTGTAAAAGTTGATCTCACTTTAGATCCTTTCAAATATGATAGGCACACGACTTTGTGGGTAAACATTTAGTTTTCAGAAAAAGAAAGTTGAAACATTAACATTTCCTACAAGGGGATTTCCATCATTATCAGCATCATATTCTATTCCAATTATGTGTCATTATCGATCTGAGTATTATAATGAAAGGTGATATCCCTTTCCTTTTTGACTAGGGTATTACATTATTATTATACGCGCATTGCATTAAATTATATTTACACCACTAAAACTGACGATTTTTAACGTAATCTTTTTTAAGTACACACACATTAATGTAATATAATCTACGGTGGCACAGAGGTGACATCCGCAACATTTTATTTATATTGTGGCCACAAGTTAGTAAGTTGTGGCCACAAGTTAGTAAGTTGTGGCCTCAACTTAATAAGTTGTGGCCACAAGTTAATAAGTTGTGGCCACAAGTTAGTAAGTTGTGGCCTCAACTTAATAACAACTTATTAACTTGTGGCCACAACTTATTAAGTTGAGGCCACAACTTACTAACTTGTGGCCACAACTTATTAAGTTGAGGCCACAACTTACTAACTTGTGGCCACAACTTATTAAGTTGAGGCCACAACTTACTAACTTGTGGCCACAACTTATTAACTTGTGGCCACAACTTATTAAGTTGAGGCCACAACTTATTATTGATAGCAGGGGACACGGGGCTTACTCATTCAGGCGGGGATGTTACTTCTACAAACGGTGTTTTCAGTGCTTAGGGCACAAGGCTGAGGGCTGAGTTCATGTTAATCGGGGTGTTATCAAAGATTGGTAGCACTATAAGTAGAACTGTATTGAGTGCAGGGGACAAGGGACAGAGTATGTGAAGCGGGGATGATACTTATATCAACAATATCACCAGGGTTGCATTGATACTAGAGGGCACGGGACTGAGAAAATAGAACTGATGACATATGAGAAGGTACGGTTGTGACCCCAGTGAGGTTCTAACCCGAAACCTCCGGTATAAGCGGCAGACATCTTTACCCATCAACACCACTGCGTTTGTTCGTTGTCCTGTGGTGATGTATGCATAGGTTAATTCAAGGACTTTGAGGAAACCATCTAGTTACCCCGCATCCCCGTGAAGTTAGCCCCGTGGCACCTAGTTACCCCGCATCCCCGTGAAGTCAGCCCCGTAGCACCTAGTTACACCGCATCCCCGTGAAGTAAGCCCCGCAGCACTTAGTTACCCCACAGCCCCGCCATGTTATCCCTATACCACCAAGTCTCAACACGCCTCGTGGCATATGGTTTCCTCAAAGTACCGCTTGAATTAACCTATGCATACATCACCACAGGACAACGAACAAACGCAGTGGTGTTGATGGGTAAAGATGTCTGCCGCTTATACCGGAGGTTTCGGGTTAGAACCCCACTGGGGTACCTTCTCATATGTCATCAGTTCTATTTTCTCAGTCCCGTGCCCTCTAGTATCAATGCAACCCTGGTGATATTGTTGATATAAGTATCATCCCCGCTTCACATACTCTGTCCCGTGTCCCCTGCACTCAATACAGTTCTACTTATAGTGCTACCAATCTTTGATAACACCCTGATTAACATGAACTCAGCCCTCAGCCCTCAGTTGTGGCCTCAATTTAATAAGTTGTGGCCACAAGTTAGTAAGTTGTGGCCACAAGTTAGTAAGTTGTGGCCTCAACTTAATAAGTTGTGGCCACAAGTTAGTAAGTTGTGGCCTCAACTTAATAAGTTGTGGCCACAAGTTAGTAAGTTGTGGCCACAAGTTAATAAGTTGAGGCCACAACTTATTAAGTTGAGGCCACAACTTATTAACTTGTGGCCACAAGTTAATAAGTTGAGGCCACAACTTATTAAGTTGAGGCCACAACTTACTAACTTGTGGCCACAACTTATTAACTTGTGGCCACAACTTATTAAGTTGAGGCCACAACTTACTAACTTGTGGCCACAACTTACTAACTTGTGGCCACAATATAAATAAAGTGTTGCGGATGTCACCTCTGTGCCACCGTAATAATCAGACCTTCCCGTTTTACTAGATTTAAAGCGATAGTTAAAAGGTGTATAGATATGGCAAGCCAATTTACTATTTAACAAAGAAAGATATATCTCTCTGATTTAATAGATGTATCTCCTAAAATAGGGAAGATATCTCTTATTTTATAGAGATATCTCTCATGTTTTTAAAAATATCTTCCAATACTAAAGAGATATCTCTCAGTGTAATATGGATATCTCTGTATCGCACAGATATATCTTTTACCTTGAACTATATATCTGAAAAAGAGATATCTGTTAAACACAGAGAGATATCTCTTCAACTTGGAAAGATATCTCTCAAAGTAATGGATATATCTTTCTAATCATTAGATATATATCTATCGCAAGCCATTTTACTATTTATTCAAAAAAGAGATATCTCTTTAATTTCAAAGAGTTCTTTTTCGTTTTAATATAGATATGCCTTTCACGCTGAGAGATATCTTTGTATCACAGAAAGATATCTCATGAACTTAAAGATATATCTCTTCTACTTACAGAGATATCTGTTTAAAGTTATTTGTGAGATATCTTTCGATTTTTGAGAGATCTCTCTCAAAGTTACATCTGAAGATATCTCTCTATGTTTAAGAGATATCTCTCTATTTTAAACAGATATCTCTTTCAGAGATGTCTTTTGATGTAGGAGAGATATATCTGAACGGTAGAGAGATATCTCTCTAGTATTGAGAGATAACTTTCAAAACATGAAAGATATCTCTATTAAAATAAAGATATTTCCTTCTCTGGATTTAAGAGATTTTCTCCTCTATTTTTAGAAATCAGAGAGATCTCTTTTTATATTTAATAGTAAAATGACTTGCAGATTAGCGAAACGCGATAATTACTTTAGCGAGGGCGTTGGACGAAAGTCGGGATTTAAGAAGTTAAACGGCGGAGGCGCAGACCGAAAACACGATAATTAGCGTGGGGGCGGGGCGAAAATAGAGAATTAAGAAGTTAAAATATCGACTTTTCGCCCTGCGCCCCCGCTAAATATTAACTTTTCGCCCCGCGCCCTCGCCATCTTTACTTCTTGATTAGGCGGGGTCGCGGGTCGAAATGGCGAAATGGAACAAATCAGCTACCTACGTGACAGCAGTAGAATATTTTGTAAAGTCACACAAATTATTTCAAGTAATACTTGCTCAATACACCATAAGTTCCTGTCGACTTTTGAGCAATTCGTAGGTAAGAGGCAATCTAACTCTGGTTGTCCGACATCAGTGGACATGATTTTATATACCTTACTCCGCAATGTGTACGTACTACTTGAAATACATAATATTTACATACATTGTACCTTGTTGCTTCCGCAGCCCTCCTTGCATGTATGCATGTCATTTAGTTATGATTCTACTGTTCTAAGCGTAACTTCAGTAATTACTTAAATGTTTAGATTTGTGCAAATAGGGTGTATAACTGTTGCTGAAAATAAATATATTTAGGGATACAACTTATATTTTGATTTTGAATTTTGCTGTTTCTTTCACGCAGGTTTTTGAACTTTCGGCTTATTTATGCTTGACTGTAAGTTTCATTAATATGCATTAGGATTTTATTGTGTTTGATATATAATTGAGATCAGCGCTATAATTGAGGCATTTAAACTCTTTTTCTTTTTGTTTTTTGATTTCGATTTTGTTTGTTTGCGTATGTTTATCTTATGTTCCAGTGGGTTTCCAAATAAAAGAAAGTACAAGCACGCTATGCACTTTATCCAACATGAGATTAGAAAACCTTGTGTCGTAATGGCTTAAGCACAAGAGTTACCAAGACATACACACTTGATAGAAAACTGTACGTTCGTACGACAGATTATCTCGTACGCCATTCAAAACTTTCTACAGTTTGTCGGATATACAACAGATAGTAATAAGGAAAATATGGTTTAATAAAGTAAAATTGCACAGAAGAGTATGCTGAGGTAACCGGATTATGAACACTGTGATTTACTTGGTTCTGTCAAACTGTTTTTAATTTTTCCTCACTTACGGTGCTCCCTGTCTTTAGTATTCCTTTCAATGCTTTCACAAAACCTTTGAACATTTTGTAGAACCAGATAATATTAAGTCCATCTAAAACAAAACATGGTATATACATAATCAGTTGTATGTGTCCCAGTTTCAATACGGCATCTGTTCCTGTTACAGTCCAAATCTGGTACCAGTACACTGGCATGAGTACCATACGGAACACAAAGAATGACAACAACATTAAGAATCCATTTAACACCACTATAACCCGTGCTCTAGGGTAACCAGTCGTGTCGAAATACCACCTAGAAAAACAAAAAAAATAGACTAAAAAAACTTAAAATCGGCAACGCGAGTATTTTTTATTATTGATGTTTAATCATATGTGTGCAGACGGAATCAAATCCTTTATTGTGTTCTAAATTATAAATCGTACTTTCTAATGTTATCTGTTACTTTAGGCTAACTCCGCTGAAAATTACATTAAAGTATTCAACCTAACCTATTCCATTACACTTCATGCACTTATACAGTTGTAAAAAAAGAGTTACATCACTTGGTGAGAAATGCAGTTGGAGTGAAATCAATTTTCCCCGAAAACATTATCCTTAAAATCTGAAATTTGATTAATAAATAAATTACTGAAGTGGAAGTTATTTGATACCTTTGGTTAACTGGGACGGTTGACATTTCTGCGATCAGACGAAGCATTCCAAAATAACACAACACTCCATATGCCTGAAAACATAACATGTAAATAATTGATTTGAAGTGGCAGTAAATATCCCAAGAAATAGTACATAGAAAAACTTATGAAGTACAAACTGATACAGAGGCAGTATTTTCTTATGAACCATATAGCATTTCTGAAGCCGTATTAAGCTCGCTTTTGACCTGAAGGCCGCCAATGAAATAGTACGTAAATAGTTCATATCTATAAACATAATATGTTGTTATCGCCAAACTAATGTTAATTATAAGTGTAGAACGGTCAATATTTCGAGTAACATATTTGATAAGAAAAACAAGGATTAAGTTTGTTTTCCTGATGCACATGTCACGGTACGGACTTAATCACAATTGCAGTGGCCGGTTAGCTCAGTCGGGAGAGCGTGAGTTCGCGTCACGGTCAGGAAGTACATTTTTTCTCACTCTGTGGCATTTGGAGCCTATTGACTGCTGACAGGAGTTTTTACTATAAAACATATCTATCAATCGCTTTGATATACTCAAAATTTCGCCGACCATCTTTTTAGCTCACCTGAGCTGGCTCAGGGTGAGCTATTAGGATCGATGAATGTCCGTCGTCCGTCGTCCGTCGTCTGTCGTCCGTCGTCCGTCCACATTTAGTTCGTTAACACTCTAGTGGTCACATCTTTTCCTCAATTGTCACGAAACTTGGTCAGGATGTTTGCCCCAGTAATTACTCGGACAAGTTCGAATATGGGTCATCTCGGATGAAAAACTAGGTCACATGACCCAAAAATAGAAAAATCTTGTTAAGGCTCTAGAGGCTACTGTTTCAGTCCAAATATCCTGGCAATTTGTCAGAAAGGTTGTTTGGTTGATTTCTAGCTTAAGTTTTAATATGGGTCACCTGGGGTCAAAAACTAGGTCACACAGCCCAAATATGGAAAAACCTTGTTAACGCTCTAGAGGTAACATTTTCAGCCGAAATATCCTGGAAATTTGTCAGAAAGGTTGTTAAGATGATTTCTAGCTCAAGTTCGAATATGGGTCATCTGGGGTCAAAAACTAGGTCACAGAGCCCAAATATGGAAAAACCTTGTTTACACTCTAAATGTTACATTTTCAGCCATTGGAATTTGTCAGAAAGGTTGTTTTGATGGTTTCTGGTTTTAATAATGTGTTGTTTATTGAACACCTCATTTGCTAATTTTATTGCAGTATTTTAACACCAAAAGATTGATAAATGACATTTGTCTTGTAATCAGTACACATCTTGGATCTCTCTATGGTAAGGCCAGAGTTTTTATATCTCTTTGTTTATGCGACTGCTTGTACTATTTTTTGAAAAGGTAGAATAACAATGACATTATGAACTGACATTTTATTTTTATTATTTCCGCTGTTCCGACTCCATATACTAGTTAATGAAGTGTCAGAACAGTAGGGATATATAATTGAAAGTAATTATTTTAAAGTGTTTATTTTGTTCGAAAATGACAATTATTGACAGGTGCAGTAGACTGATGTTCAATATGTGCTCTGTTCAATACAGTAGGAAAAGTCCTTCATACTCAATATTTAAGAAAACTTCCCATAAACCAAGCAATATAAAAACTCTGGCCTAAAATTGGCACTTGTATAAAGTTTTAAATAGCGATGATGCAATACATGTTCTTGACCCCTAGTTGAACTTCCATGTTAAAGATTTTGGTAGTAATTTTTACATTCACATCACAAGAAAGTTCATATATAAAATTAAATCAATATTTGCAAATAATGAATAGCTTACAGTGCAGATCATGATCAGACAACAAAATAATGAATTGCTTACAGTGCAGATCATGGTCAGACAGCAAAATAATGAATAGCTTACAATGCAGATCATGATCAGACAGCAAAATAATGAAAGTGCAGATCATGATCAGACAGCTAAACAATGAAAGGGCAGATCATGACCAGACAGCTAAATAATGCATAGCAAACAGTGCAGATCATGATCAGACAGCAAAAAATAAAAAGCTGACAGTGCAGATCATGACCACCCAACATACAATGAATAGCTTACAGTGCAGATCATGATCAGACAGCAAAAAAATGAATAGCCAACAGTGCAGATCATGATCAGACAGCAAAATAATGAGGCCTAGAGCTTAGATATTCAGCATGCGGCAATAATTTACTCTCTACCAAGATTGTTCAAATCATGACCTCAGGGTCAAAATTAACCCTGCCTGGGGGGTCGTTTGATTTTACATAGGCTTATTAAGAGGATATCATGAGCCAAAGGTAAAAATTGATCCTTTCTGCTATTAATAACCTTTTATTTTTGCCAATGGTAGACAGGTGAGCGATACAGGGCCATCATGGCCCTCTTGTTTAAATATAGGTCTTGTTTCTGCATGTATGTAGACATATATGTTAACGTTAATTGAAATGTTGCAAGATAAAAGACAGCGCAGTTGGCTGAAAGTACAGCACATTCTTACCGAGATGAAATAGTATGCATAAACCGTAGCAGCATGGTGAAAAAAGAATCCAAACAACTCGCTTCTTTTCATGTTGCACCATAAACCCATACATACAATATCTGAGAGAGAAAAACAATACCAGTCCTGTAAATACTAATAATATTCATATGATACTATATCTGGCTAAATATGTTAGACTGACATCATTTATTCTAAATCTGTTGTCGAATTAAATTCTTGCAACTTATATTAATAACTACAATCGAGAACTACTTCCTGGAATATCAGCGCTTGATCCCAAAGAATGGATTGTCGAGGTACAACATTATTTGAAACCGCAAACCCCTGGCTAGGAGGCCAGACACTCTATCCATACAACACGGCGCCTCCGACTATTGTATTGGTTAATACTCGGAATTAATCTTAAAATATAATGGTCTCTTATAGTGTCCTGCGCGTGCTATTTACTGTGAGCAAAATGAAATTGTGGAGCCTAGTTGTGTACCAAGAAGTGTTGTGTCAAATTCTGTGTGAAAAAGGGTTTACCAGTACATACAATTTTCTTCATAGGTCGGACTCACCCTGTATAACTGACTTACCTGCAAACATATATCCTACAATGATTGCACACGCTGTCCTAGCGGCTGGACTATCATGCCACACCATGTCCTGTTTAGTGCCAGGTTCTAATAATAAACTATACCCGGACAACACAATGGATATCACGGCATTGATATTTGATATAAACCTGTAATGATATACAAAGTATTGAATTGAGACACATGGTAAAATTATTTTTTAAAGTAAGTCCATAGAGAATAATATAATAGTTACAAGGAAGACTAATATAGGGATATAAAGTCATTTTGTTTGTGTGTTATCATCAAAAGAAGTCCTTATGATATTGGTGACAGACCCCATCTGGTAGACCTTGAAATTAGAATAGACATGTACAAACCTTATTGTGAAAATCAAACATCTAATGTGTAGACATTGCATTCGTATACATGCAGCAATATATCACTGGTAATAAACGTTCTACTCTGCAGACCCCTCAGGAGAATTTTTAAAACAGTAAAGACATGTTGAAAAAATTCAATATAAGAGAACCTGTCATTCCATTCTCCTTGTTCATATTTCGGTAGGTCCCTGAATGTTTTTGTGATACATCTAGACACGGCTGGACTGACGAAACGGAAAATCAGAACGTTCGCAGCAAAACTCATGCAACCTCCGAAAATAAGGTAGGATGAGTCGTACTCTAAAACCTGTCGCCTCATTCTCTGAAATAAATATCGGGTATAGACGTACACATAAACATTAAACCCTTTTTTCCAGCTTAAAATAAAAATCTAATTGGATATAAAAGATTTGGACAGAGTAGTAAGTTACTTACGATAAAAAGTTAATGCTCGTGTTTCCTCTATCCGTCAATGTTTACTAATACATGCACAGTGTACGTTGAACTGTAGTACGTGTCCCCTTTGAACCGCATCTTAGACTTCTTTTACATTTAAGCACTTTGCGTTATTTACTGTTTCAAGTAGAGTCAATGACTTTGAGAGTATATTTGTGATATTATGTGTGTAATGTAATGTACATGTATCACTTGTTTATCTGTCAGATGTTGCACCCTTTATCTGATACGTCCTCTCAATGTACTAAAGTCTGTTCAGTAACACACAATTTATAGTTTCAGTAATTTAAAGTCATTTGCCATTTGAAAGTGATAATACCCTTCAATATGATAATCACAATTTAATGTAATACATTCACCAATGGTTTAGTATCATTAAAAACAAACATTGCGAAAGTTATAGCTATATAACATAAATATATACAACAGTTTTATTCCTATTGAACATAGAAGAAATGGTTGAGTATAACTTATTTTCTTTTAATTTTCTAAACATTTTTTGTTTGTTTTAAAACTTTCCTTGACCGAAGTTTTTTATCAGGTCATTTTGAGCAGTATTATAGCTTTTATAACCTATATGGAGTCAACCTGCATTTTTTAAGTTGCAGCTTGTGACAACACAATCTTTAGAATCCATTTTATGTGTACTGAGGTAAACAGTAATTTCGGTTATGGTAGGTTAGTGCCCTACCACGATAAGCCGAGTTCGGCATGGAATTCGTTCAACATCTTTGTAAGAGAACTAAACCATGAACATTCCTACGAAGTTGAGTTAAGACTGCCTTACTATTACTCCAGAAGATGTCACGTGGGTCAAATTTAGACGACGGCGGTCACGGGCATAGCTAGACCTATTTGTAATGTAAGCACCGATTATGCTGGGGCATAGCTGGCCAGGGGTCCAGGTGGCCGGAGGCCACCGGAAGCTCTGAGGCTTCAGCAGTGTCTGAACGATTTAGATACGTTTCCAAAGAATCTGTGTATCTATTGTAGACGAAACAAAAGTTGATATGAAATGAAATTACAAAACTGTCAAACTTTGAAAAGTTCTCTCGCCTAGTCTGTGTCGCGTGAAAACTGTTTTAATTTATAAAACATGGCCCTTATACAAAATCTCTAGAAGCCAGCTCCCCATACTAGTAACTGTTAGTGGGACCATCCTTCGTTTTATGAATTGTTATTAATCATAAGGGATATAAACATGAAGAAAAAGTTAAAAGCTTTCACGGCGTTTATTAAAATAATTTTAAAACATATTCTAAGCATACATGATCTACCTAAGGCCAAACGTTCGACTCTTTCTTTTAGTGAATATGTCTACAATCATCTTTGTATTTACTCCATGTCCATATGAATGTTCACAAGTCTATTACACCCTGTAGTCAGGCAGGCTCTCTGGTACGTCAAACATCTCGTGCTATTATTACTGACGATGTACGCAGAGTTCTAAAGTGTATTTTGATTATCTTCGCGTTGATGTTTTGATCTGTGACTGCTACAGCAGATAGTGACTTAGAACTGCTTATATAACTAGATGTTTCATTTTTACCGCCAAACAGATAGCAAGGAGCCCAGTAAACATGAACACCTTAACCATTACATGTCATGTTGATATTCATGATTTCAGTTTGGTGCGTAACATCTTGGAAACATTTCGAATCCGTTTCTATCCTCGTGGAACCGGTGCGTTAAGACATTGATATACAATAGGGTTATTAATATTACAATGCGATCTAGAAAGCCGGATTTGCTCGAGTCGAGTAATTTACAATGTATCAGATCGTATACGAGTGCGGAGCACGAGTATGATCCGACCGCGACGAGAGTCAATCCAGTTTCTGAATCACATTACTATGATAATGACCCTTTTATGATATACCTTTGGGTACTTACCCACACAAATGCTCTTTATTTTAAATGACGTTTAAGCATAAAATAGTTAAAAGTTAAATTCTAATAAGCACGAAATAGATCTAGGTGTTGCATGCCCCGTCATTCCATATTCTAGCATAAAATGTGCTGTTTTTGCCCATTTTGCTGGTGTTTTAACAAATGAAAAAAAAACGTGTGCTAACGGAGAGATTCACGCGCTGTTATAACCCGTTTTCATTTAATATGTGCATTACAAGGGTCATTGGCCATTGTAAACAATGGAGATGTCTCCCAAGTCACCACGTACGGCGTCAACAGTGCCGGGGGTAAAAACTGCTGGTGACGACATAAATATGACGTAAACAACACGGACGTTGCCCCGCGCATTATTGAACGTTGTACCAGTAAGAGCGTTTCATTTTTATTTTCATGATTTTTAATGCTATTTATGCTAGAAAAGCATTAAAGAACGTTTTTTTTTGTGTGTTACAACACCTGCAGGAACCCTCTGCGAGAAAATCTGGACTTCTTTAATCAGTTTAGTCCGTTTTTACA
The DNA here is from genome assembly GCA_022818135.1 of Saxidomus purpurata. Lineage (NCBI taxonomy): Eukaryota > Metazoa > Mollusca > Bivalvia > Venerida > Veneridae > Saxidomus > Saxidomus purpurata. The sequence goes on from JAFMSR010000005.1 coordinate 45,930,838, forward strand.
CATCTGACAATTTCTAGGACACAATGGATAGTCGAGATTCATTGTTACATACTCGGGTACCCGCGGGGAATGTATGGACAGTTTTGAATAATATAGGCCTCTTAACAGAATCATATGTAGGATATGTTAGTCCTTTTAGAAAATTATACGTTTTAAGACTGCAGGCTGTCATTAAAATGAAGTTCCATATCGTTCTACTTGAGCGAGCAAGATCCAGAACGAAACCCAAGAGTTACTACAGCAAGTTTGCAGTGCGCAAGACAAACCAAACAGGCAGGAGTTCGAATGTAATCGGTGTGGTTTAAAGACATACACACTCCTGACGGCTTTCATTTTTATTGCATATTGGAAGGGCGAAATTTAACCACTTTCGATCTTGTGCAAAAATGGCCAGAAGATGTACCAGAAATCCATGTTGGACTTGAATTGAAACAACATCTGGACCTTTATGTAAATCAGTGAATAATTGGGCAACACTAGAGGCTTAATTATTGCAAACTGACACTATAAACTGGACTTGATTAAACACAACCAAGGACCTTGTAAAAAGAACAGATAAGAAAATGTTTAACAAATAAAGCACTTACTCTCAATTTGACAAAATACTATTTTGTCCTTACAAATAATGATTTGAACATCCTTTTTCTTTGGGGTCCAAAGCAAACAGACAAGGGGAACTCTTATCTGTAAATGTTCACAAATTGCTTAAAATAACAAGCTTGATTTATGTTAAATAATTATGCAATTTTATTCTGTATTTAAAGAAAATTCACTTTTCATACATATAGTTTTTACTAAATGTCAAAACTCTTTGTTAAGAATTGTTAAGTAGCTCTGATAATTGCCACATTTATTATTATGCTTAAGGAAATAGCTTGATTGTTACTTGATTTATTATCTGAAAAACTTTGTATTTAAATAAATGATACCACGTCTAACAATGACTTAACAGCTCAAGGCTATCAAGGTTGACATGCATCACTTTAGTTAAATTTTACAGTTTGAATTATTGTTAAAACGTTTCCTGGAAATGTTAAATGTGTATGATAACTTCCAGTGAGATAGATGTAATCTCAGTCGGAATATTGGGATAACAAAATAGCTCGCCAGAATTTCATGGAAAAATACAACAATTCCTTTATTAGGTCTGTTTCTTAAACTCTGTGTTCTTAGTGAAATTTTACTAGACATCTGTCATTTTGGTGTGGAAATTCTGGACTTTGAGTAAACAGTATATTAAGTAAAAATTAACTGTTACTTAACTGTTATAAAAGATTGTCAAAATTTGCTGCGTGTCTTACCTGGAACCATTTCTAAAAAGGCTTTTAACGAAATTCCTTTGAAATGCTGCTGGGTTCCAGTACAGTAAAATGCTAATGTGAGTTTCAGTCTAACAGTAAAATGCTGATGAACGTTTCGGAAATACAGTAAATATGCTTCTCGAAGTTCAAGTACAGTAAGGAATGCGCTGGGTTCCAAAGTACAGTAAAATGCTTCCTGGGATAACCAATTCCATATAAGATGCTTAAGGGTGCTACAATCTAGTCCTTAGGGTTACCAAAACCATTCTGATGTTTTAAGCATCCTGTAAAATGCTGATATGGTTCGAGTACAGTAAAATGCTAATGTGGTTCGAGTACAGTAAAATGCTGATGTGGTTCCAGTACAGTAAAACGCTTATGTGGTTCCAGTACAGTAAAATGCTGAAGTGCTTCCTGTACAGTAAAATGCTGATGTGGTTCCAGTACAGTAAAATGCTGAAGTGGTTCCAGTACAGTAAAATGCTGATGTGGTTCCAGTACAGTAAAATGCTGATGTGGTTCCAGTACAGTAAAATGCTGAAGTGGTTCCAGTACAGTAAAATGCTGATGTGGTTCCAGTACAGTAAAATGCTGATGTGGTTCCAGTACAGTGAAATGCTGATGTGGTTCCAGTACAGTAAAATGCTGCTGGGTTCCTGATGTGCAATGAAGCCTTTTAAAATATACCTGCAATAAAACTATGTAATCCCACTAGTGACATAACTTTTCTTGTAAGATTCTCATGCCTACAAAATAGGATTTTTGTATAATTCTGCAATATTACTTTAGAATAATTGTTACATACAGAACACACATACGGTACACATGAATACAAACATCAATGTGCTACAGCTATTGGGAAATGTTATAATAGTAGTATACATTTTCACCCTATACACTGTTCTAACAAATGTTAGGTTAAAAAGAAATGCACAAACAAGTTAAACATCCTTCATTTTTATTTTTCAAAGGAATTCATATTGCTAATACAAAAACAAATCGATGGTAGGTAATCATTGTTCCATACATGCAATGAAGGGTTGGACTAAGTCCATTATTTTATTCTCAAAAAAGTCTGTCAGTTTAAATAAAGTTCCAAGAGTAAATGCTTTCCAATAGTCAGCTCCTAGCACTACACTACAATTCATGAAGAAATGACAGTGATCTAATATATTTAGATGACTGGATTCCAGTATACACATTGGTAAACTATCAACCAGGACATTACTATATTTATGAATATTTGTCAATAAACTTTGTTGAAATCCAAGGTCTCAACTGTTGTTCAGTTTTATTTAGCATATATATTTGGAATTTCTGTCAGTTTTTCTATTGGATCATTCATTAATGCGAGCCTGTGACTAGGGTCTTGTTTCCAAGAAAATTCCACCAGAACGGCATGCTAATTCATATGTTCTTGGACCTTGCCCTACATGTGTAAAAGTTTCATTAAAGTTTCATTAAAACTATTGCAGTATTAAATGCAATGATGTACTGCAGACTGGGTGTACAGTTTAGGGAAAGATTACTCCAAACCATCCCAATAAATACTGTCACTGATACATGTATATGTTGTATAGCTGGAAATAATACATGATTGTATTGCACAATGCCATTACTTTCTCTCTACAACCCATGAATATAATAACCACACAATAAAATGTAAAACAAGTCCATTTTCTACAGTATAGTCACCTGGCTAATGTTTTTAAAATTATATCTCGAACAATGTATAATCTATCCGACAAACATTAAAATATGCTGTCCCATATGGCAACCCTGAATATATAAACTATACAAAACTGGTAATGATACCATAATCTAACACTCAACAGGGATTGTCCTCACTAAAGTTTTCATAACAAAACAGCTAAGATGGCCTTTTATCGTTCACCTGAGTACATGACTTAATTGTGATCCAATGTTACCAAAATTAAACCTTAAACTATATATCATAAACACAAACATCCTGTTTGACCTTGATAAGATATCATTCTGACAAATTTACATGATTTGTTATTCTTTGATTTTACCCTGTTACCTAGATTTTGACCCAAGGTGATCCAGAACTTGACCTTAAAATGATTGAGACATTCTTCATGACTTCTTTGATTGGGAAATATATGCGATCCCTACAAAGTTAATAAGTTGTTTTTTTAAATTTGACCATGTGACCTAGATTTTGATCCCAGGTAAACAAGATTCGAGCTTGACCTAGAAATCATTGAGACAATCATTCTGATCAATTTTCATGATGATTGAGTAACAAATGTGGCCTCTAAAGTGCTTATAGGGTTTTTTCTACAATTTGACTTTGTTAACTAGTTTTGACTAAGTGACCTTATTTCAATCTTGACTTCCATGTTATAAATGCAAACTTTCTGATCAAGTTTCATGTAGATCAGGTAGAAAGTATGGCCTCTAGAGTGCTTTTTCTACAATTTTACATAGGTTTTTACCCTAAATGATTCAGTATTGAACACGACCTAGTTTTCATGAATGTAAATATTGTTACCAAATTTCATTGGACTGAAATTATGGCCTCTAGATTGCTTACAAGCAATTGTTGACGGACAGACAGACTAACGGGAGCCAGACAATAACTGATTACAATAGCTCACCCTTAAGCACTTGGTGCTCAGGTGAGCTTAAAATGCATATAATTATAGTTGGACTATTTACTTCACCCTAATTGTAATGAAATATGAGAAACACCTGGACCAATCCTGGAATTCTAAGCTTTTCCTTGTAGTTGACAAAAGTTAAGTACAAAACAAAATCAAATAAAAAGGTACTGTCAAAACATCTGATGCAAAAATGCATCTTTTTCTTTGCCTAAGATTATTATTAGTATGTTAAAAAGTATGTGGAAAAAAGGTTCCTATAAATTTTAAACCCAGATGGAAAAGTGCAAAAAGAAAATTTCAATTTAAGAAAACAATGCAACGATCAGGGATGTATTAGAAAGTGACAAGTTTTCTAAAAAAGAAACAAAAGAGGGTTTGCTTACTTTTATTGTAGAAAATATCACCCCGTGACTAACGGGTGGGCTCTTTGGTAACCAATATTTTTAACTCGCATCAAATCAGCTGACTCCGCAGTGTAGTAGGTAAGCCACTGTAAATTTTTGTAAGCGCAAAGATCCGAGTTCAAAACCTGGCTCTAAAATTTTTTCTACCTTTATATTTAGCTCTTACACAAAGAAAAAAATGATGCTGACAAAAGAAAAATGATTTACCAAAAAATTAAAATTTACTAAGAATTTGGAGTGCAGTGCTTAACATAAACAAATGAGGGTCACGAAAGTCATCTATATTGCCCACCTTGAGTCAACATAAAACATTTGCAATGCCTGATTAGATATGTATGATTACAGCAGGGTATAACAAGTAACTTTTAACCTGCTAACCTAACCACACTAGGCATTGTCTGCAATTATATGCAATATACACTTACAATCTTTGAAGCAAATGTTAAACCATTCACTTCTACATTGCATGACTGTGTTGACATTTACATGTAACATATGCAAATTTCAATAATTTCTGAAGAGTTGAAAAATTATGTATAATATTGTAAGTATATAACTATTTTTTCTGACCTATTTATATGTAAGGTGATGTTTAATTAGTCTGAGCAGACTGACAAGGAAGTAAATAGTGTATAAAGATAATCAAAGGGAGGTAATTCATAGAAAATTTTGATAATAAAGAATTAAGCCAGAGCTGTGAGTTTGTTGACAAAATCATCATTTACAACCTCTGTAGAGGGCTGCACATTTCTGAGATGTATTTTTAACTTAGGTTAGTCATTTCCAAAGGTTATTTCCAACGATGTCTACTAAAACTATTTACTGGCATGCTGTTCTGTTGTTTTTTGCAAGAAGAATAACCATAGTTTGAACAATCTTGGTAGAAGGTCACCTAAGGAACATTTCTGGTCAAGTCAAGCCAAGTTTCCATCATAATACATACATGTGGTCACCCGGGGGGAACGCTAGCTAATGTAAGGGACATAATTTTAACTTTCTTTTTTGGGGGAAAGGGGGGTCTGATTTGCCTTCAAAACATAAGTACTCTAGGTAAACTCTGTGTCTTATAGTTTTGGACATAATTTTTACTCAGGGGCATCATGTGGTGGAGAACCACCAAACAATGTCACACACCAATTTGTTTAGCTCTGGGCTAAGCAGTTCAAGACAAGATCATTTTTTAAGTTCATTCCTTTGTGTCGATATGGCAATTAGAATTCTTTATGGACTGGAATCCATGAACACATTTGACAGAAAGCTACCATTTGAACATTGCTGTCAAGTTTACTTGCAATTTGCAAAGTGTCTAAAGAGATACTAAGAAAATTATTAAAGGACAGTGAATGGTTGTAAATGCTCACAATAGTACTTCAAGCCCAAGCGAGTGAAAATGTCAACAAAACATTTCTCTGGTCATTATTCCATCTAAAAATCAAAATCTATATTAAACAAGAGGGCCAAGATGGCCCTTTATCGCTCACCTGAGACCTTGAGTGTTAAGGTTTTTCTTTGATTTGACTGTGTGTCCTAGTCTTTTACAACAGATAACCTAGATTTGAAATTGATCTAGAACTGATTGAGAGAGACCTTCTGACTAATTTTCATGATGATTTGTGTAGTAAATTTGGCCTCTAGAGTATTAACATTTTTTTTTATTGATTTGACCACACAGGTACTTTTTAACTCCAGGTAACCCAGATTCGATCTTTGCCTAGAAACCATTGAAAGAAAAACAACATTCTGAACAATTTTCATGATGATTGGGAGGAAAATGTCACCTCTATGGCATACTCAAGTTCTTTCTATAATGTGACCTGATACCTTTTTTTTTACCTATGATGACCCACATTCTAACTTGACCTAGATTTTATCAAGACAATCATACTGACCAGGTTTCATGAAATTTCTGTGAAAAATGTAGACTCCATTGCAATAACAAGGTATTTCTATGATTTGACAGGATGACCTAGTTTTTTCCCCTCAGATGACCCATATTCAAACTCTACCTTCATTTCATAAGACAATCATACTGACCAGATTTCATGAACATTAGGTTTATTGATAACATTTTCCATGATTTGACCTAGTTTTTAACCTGTCCTGACCCATATTAAAAATCGACCTAGTTTTCATCAAGGGGGTCATTCTGACCAAGTTTTATGAAGATCCTATGAAAATGCAACCTCTATTGCATACACAAGGCTTTCCTATTAATTGACCTTGTGACGTACTAGTTTTTAACCCCAGATAACCTTTATTTCATATTGACTCAGATTTCATAGAAATCATCATTCTGACAAAGTTTCATGAAGCTCCAGTGAAAAATACAGTCTCTACTGCATACACAATGTTAAGAGTGGACAAATAGACAGATGACAGGCACCCGGTGATCACAGTAACTCACCTGAGCACTTTGTGCTCTGTGCTCAGGTGAACTAAAAATCAATCAATCAATCATAAAATTTTAAAATAAAACCACTGCAATATAACAGACAACAACTGCGATGTTATATACAAAACAAAAATCCCTGCAATATTAATGTGACTTTTACATGCAATACATAAAACTGAGAATGGAGGGATCTGAATGTTCTCTTCTATAATACCTCTGTATCTGTGCTTAGTTTCCCTAATTTATCTGGTCAGAAACAAAATAAATGGGTTATACCATCAAGTTGTAGAAGAAGTTCAGGAAACATGAACTAGTATTTCGTATCTGAATGTGACTTTTGATATGGATAATTCTATTAAAGAAAGAAAATGCGTCACTCTGCATGACAGACAAATCTAAGTCCATATCATGTCAGTTTTAAAGATTAGACCTGTATGAAAAAGACCTGGAACTTTATAACATAGGAATAAGTTTGTTAACATGGAAAGGCTTGTGTATTATTTCAATACAATATCTTCATTAGTTATGCAAGCAAGAATGTTCCATCAAATATGTGTGTCAATGGCTGAAAGGTATGATCCTAAAGAGGAAAAGATCTTTCAGTAAAGAGGTTATTAAAGTTATATTAAAACATGTCAATGACAAAATCAATGTCAAAATATATTTCAATCAAGGTAGTTTTTCAAATGCAGCAACTTTCTTTCAAGATTTTGGTTCTTGTACATTGAACTTCCTCTTGTTAACCTCCAACTTTGAATCAATTTTGTTGCGCTGCCATTAATAGTAATTAAAATGTTATGTGGAAAAAAACACGGGGAGAGAATTCATACATAACTTCAGGCACAGTTATATTTGATGTACATGTATATCCCATTTCCACTACTTGTCTTCTGTTAAAGGTGTATACCGTACACCAAGCCGATTATTTTCTCAGTGTTAAAAATAGGCGAAATGTACATAAAATAATAAATAAATGATTTTTTCAAGAACATAATATACACAGGGACCTTTTATAATACACTGATATCCACACAAAAATTAAAACCAACTATAATGTGAAGGTTTAATGGCACTACATCTCATAAACTATTACTTATAGTTTTTTAAGTTATTTCAAAATGCATCTAGTTTTAGGGTGTGCCTCTCAAAATGTTAAATTTCATTAGATTATATTTCAAAGTGAGAAAGAAAATGTGGAAAAGGTGAGACTCAACTCCCTGCTGAAACTCACCATGGGTGAAAACAAAAGCTGTATTTATTTGTTGAACAGTAAAGCTTACAAAATTGCATGTAAGTTAAATTCTACACCATACTTCCATAATGTGACCTGGACCATCTTTGGTGAATGTGAACCATGATATATAAAAATTGTAAAAATTGAAAAAATTTAATTTGTAGATCATCAATTGAACGTAAAGTTAACATACAGCCTCAGACATAATGTCAAAGTGATATTACCATTCAAAGTGACAGTCATAATGTTACAATAGACATTCATCACTGATTTATACTACTGAACACTTCAATAGTTATAAACAATATATATATATGATTATATATCTTTATACAAGTTTCATTCCAATTGAATATTAAGTAAACTTAGTCAAAAAATTAAAAATCTAACCTTTTTGTCACATATATTTTCATTTATATCTGTCTGACAATAAGAGAAATATCTTGGTATAACTCCTGTCTTGTGTTTTCAAAGTATGTGTTTTACCTTGTTTTAAGTAGGTACATGTTTCACCATAATTCAATTTTGCCATTCTGAAGGGTGATATATAACTGACAACAACAGTATCAAAACTGCCATTTGTACAACAACAACAACAACAACAACAACAACACCTGTTTTGAAAGACATGATGTACCATGAGGTAACATTCTACCTAATAATTAATGTGCTTATATAACTTTAATGGAATGCCTGGAAAACATCTATAAATTAAATACAACATACAAATGCACACACCTTATACATAGTCTTTCCTCCTTTTTGCCAGCGGGTAAAATATGTTTAGGTCTATGATATGTAACAGTCTTCTTATGCAAGCTTTTATTTCGAGCATTTAACCACCTAGATCAGCAGATATACACTTGGAACTGGCCTCTAAAAACTATTTTACAGCTTCAAATCTTGTTCTATCATACAGTAGAATCAGGGATTCCAGTGTGGAATGTTTTCAGTTAACTAGAGCTATCCACAAGACCACATAACATGTTCAACTATTCAAGGCATTGTCTCTCAAATGAGATCCATGTCAATAAAAGGTAATAATGGTTATGTTGCAATGCCAAGACAAAATGCGAAAGTTGTGAGACTTGATGTTATGACCTTGGCCATTTACCCAAAAAGCTGTGTGAAGTCTCAATCAAATCTGGCATTATTTTAGAGATAGCAACTTGCAGACAAAACTTTCAACAAATTTTCTAAGTTCAAAAGGGGGCATGCATTTTGTTAAAATTCAAGTCAGAGTTATAGGACTTGATGGTACTGACCTTGTTTTGTGCCCTCAAAGACCTGTGTATAGTTTTAATACAATAATATCTTCAGTAGTATTGGAGATAGCAACTTGCACTCAAAATTTTAACCTGCATTTTCTCAGACCAAAAAGGGGCATAAATTCATCAAAATACAGGTCCATGTTATGGGATTTGATGGTATTATCATGTTTAGAGACCCTGAAGATGTGTGTGAAATTTCCCAATACTTTCATTACTCTAGAAAAAATCCAAAGCTTGTTGTTTTAGGTTAATATATACAACCAATATCAGATTTTAAAGCTATAAACTAGATAAACTTCCATGCTACCAACAGGTAATTTTGTCATGGAGATGAAATGGTACATCTGATGTGATGTTGTTTTAGGATAAACTGTGTATAAATAGCTTCTAGGGACCAGCACTATGATGTAGTACAGACCATTTCAAAATTATTCACTGAAACTTAAATGAAATTATAATGGCATTTATTTCTAATTCAAGTAGTGGTCATACACTTTCAAAACTTGTTCCCTTGTCCAAATTTAAATGCTCTTGAGAAACTATCTGAACAGGTTTCCAACATACCTTATTCTGGATGAAGTACATGATTAATTTTACTCACTCTAACACACATTTATGCCTGTACATTTATCTAACTTTCTTTAAAAAAGATACACAGCAATATGAATAGACCAGTGGAAGTCTGGCAAGCTTCTTACACATCTAATACATAAAGAACTTATGATAAAAGTGAACCATGTCAATTTACCAAACACAGAAAATGATATAAGATGTGACATCTAAATATTGTAAGTGATGTCATTTTGATATGATACAGTAACATATGGTGTGTTTATATTTAACATGTTAATATTCCATGATTCTTTACATAGCTAACTGAACATTAAAAAAATCAGTAACAAGATATTGTTTGATCACAACATAACTACAGTAAATCAAATTCTTAGATTTGCCTGGGTACCAGTTTTCCAACAATGTCTATCATACATCCGCATTCCTGACTGATTTCTTTTTGTGTGTTGCATGCTATTTACAAGTTCATTATATTAAAACTTACAATCTTAACAACAAATGACTAACAGGAATGTGTAAAAATGGCAGTCTACCAGTAAATCATTATATTAATATTTTAATTGTTTGTTATGTATATATGGATCTATCTGAATCAAGAAAATGATTTAAAATTTTGAAACATCAACAATAATACATGTATTTACAACCAATAACAGTTCCTCCTCTCACAGAACTACAATTTATTGCTAAAATGAATTTTAAAAAAGAACTGTACACTGATAATAGAACAAACTCTTTATTTTACAACAGGGAAAACAATTAACTCTGAAAAGCAGTTCTCAATTAGCAACTAATGAACAGTAAGGACTTAGACATCCATTAATTTTATACACAACATTGTGTTAGTATACAAGTAAAAAACATGAAGGTTTCCTTTACTCATATTCTATAATACATTAAATGCAATACAAGACAGAACACACTTTCACTTAAGCAGTACTTAAACTGGAACACGGAACATTTATCTGAATGCCACTAATTGTTATCAAGAGACTAGCCAAACATATAAACTTAACAATGGGAAATGGGGCAAACACTTATCTCAAGCAGTATTAAAGTTCCTCCACATTTTACTTCCTCCCAATTTATGAGGTTTTTGTTCACTTATCCCTAATAGTGATAAAGATAAGACAGGGACAAATATCTCTGCTAATCTCACAAGCTAACTACTGTAACTTAGAGATTACTCTAGGTAGACAATATTAATCTTGTAAATTTGACTTTCACCAGTTTTCTTTTGTCTATATGTAGAGTTTCACTGGATAATCTCAGTGATAGGGAAAATGGTTGTAAGATGAACACTGAAAAGGAGAATAACTATAAAACATTAATACAAGAGTGATCTTTCTTGTATGGTGCCTTTCTCCTTACCGCAATCTATCTGAGTTTCCTGATCAAAGTAATGCATGGTGGACAAACAGGTAGATAACATAGAAGTGATCCCTTAGTGTCACCCTTGCATGTATGCAATACAGAAATAAACACTATTCCCCCCCCCCCACATCAAGCACTAGCACACTGTTTCTGATCACAGCGTCAGTAAATCAGTGTAAAGAAAATGATTACTACTGTGAACAAAATGACTGAATATTAGTTCTATCCAATACAAACCAAAATAATACCTTAGTAAATATGCATGATCTGCACAAAGTTGAAGCCCTGTAGATAAACTAACATCTCCTACAAACAAAACAAGTACATGTACACAAATACAGTGAACATGAACTGAAACAACATGTCCCTTTCTATTTAAATCCAGTCCAAGTGAACATAAAAGTTTAAGTTTGAAGACTAATTATGCTAACAGGTAAACAACCAGATGTAACTTTGAAAATGCATAAGCTGTCTTTGACTAAAGGTCCCCAATTTGTCATATTAAAGATATATACATGTATATCACATTCTATTCCTGTTTTTGGACTGTCACATTCTCGTTTGTAGCCTGCTGTTTGAGCTGTTTACGCACTCCTTTCACAAGTTTATAAAACCACAGAAGGTTTAACACATCTAGCACAATACATGACAAGACAAGCACATATTTGCAGTTTTGTGTACTTTCGAATGGTTCCGTTCCATATAGAGAGTAGATCATATACCAACATTGGGGTAAGGTCATTATTCTACAGAAACAGAACACGGCTGTCAATATCACTCCATTATAGAAATAAACATTTGTGGATTTCTTCCCAGCTGTAGCCAAAAACCATCTGAAATATACATTTGTACATGTAAAACTAATCCCAAACACCATCAAACACCTTAAGCACCCCCAACAACCAAAGAAAAAGCTGCCTGTCTATTCAGACTTTAAGTATTAGCAAGCAAACTATTCTGTAAAAATGCAAATAACCATCCCACTCTTTCATTCATTGCAATCACAAAAATTCTAATGATACTGTAGTTATACATCTATCAATATCAGTTACGACACAGAATGAGAATTCCTGTGATTCTGATTTTTCTATAATTGTAACTCTTGCCACTGATGTCTTGACTATTGGCTGTGAGATAAAGGAGCAAGTGGAAATTCACCAAACAGGAAACATTACAAGTATAGGTTATAGGCCTATATTACAGGAATAAGCAAATTTATTGCGAGGGAGCGTCAGCAAACCGAAGCAATAAGTTTGTTTATTCCTGTAATATGGACCTTTAACCTGCTTACAGTTTGTTCCATCTACAGACAATATTTGTATTAAAATATGTATAGATTTAGGGCGAAGCTTAGCTCTTTGCTGTCAGTCTCACTTATTGGAAAAATAAGTGAAATAAATATTTTCATATTGGAGATATTGAGTGAATATAGAGAATACAACTTGCTTTTTTGAAAGCAATGGGGCATTTGATTGGTTCGGAAAGTAAGGCAAACTGTAAGAGGCTATATTGCTCACCTGTGTACATGACCTACTTATGACCCAATGTGACCAAAATTCAGCCATAAACTTAACTGTATATTATAAACACAAACCTTCTAGACAAACATTTTGACCAATTTAGTTATACACAATTGGCTATAAAATGTGACAAGTAGAGTATTGACAAGGCTTTTCTTCGATTTGACCTGGTGACCTAGTTTTTAATCCCAGGTGACCCACATTCAATCTTGACCTAGAAGCCCCTAGAAATCATCAAGACAAACACTCCGACCAAATTTCATGACAATGGGGTATTAAATGTGGCCTCAAGAGTGTTAACAAGGGTTTTCTTTGATTTGTTCTAGTGAACAAGTTTTTGACCCAAAGTGACCTAGTTTCAAACTTAGACTTAGAAATCACTGGGACAAACATTCTGACTAATTTTCATGACGACTGGTTAATAAATGTGGCTTCTACAGTGTTAACATGACTTTTCCTTGATTTGACTGACCTACTTTTTGACCCACATTCGACCTTGACCTAGAAATCACCGAATTAACATTATGATCAATTTTCATGAAGATTGGATGTCAAATGTGGCCTCTAGAGTGTTTACAAGGCACAGACCATGGACAAATACAATAGCTCTGCTTTGAGCAGCTCAGGTAAACCCATTTCAGCTGCAAAACTGGGCTGAAAGAAGCCAGATATACTTAATGGATAGGGAAATAGATACAGTAAAATATGATACAATGAATGCAACAGGTTCCGAAGCATATAATGGCTCCTGTAATAGATTCAACATATTGTGGTCAACACATATTTTAACATGACTAAAATACACATACAAAATTACCATTTTGACAAATAGTGATGCATCTAACATTTTCTCACAGGTAACATACAAGACACAAAATAAAAAGTATCAAATGCCATATTGCAATGAAGACTAAGGTGACCTAAAGGTCATACATACAACAAAAAGATGGGCAATGGACATCATCACAAACATTTTCTTTTCGGTTAACTGTGCTTTATAGGCTTGATGAAAATGTAAAAACACTAATTATTGCTTGAAAGAACACAATTACTGTACCTGTTATTTACCCAAGGTGTAGATAACTCAGCCATTAGTCTGAAGTTAGCAAAGTACACATAAACACCATAGGACTGAAAAGAGAGAAAAGAGATAAAATTCTGACATGTGGCAGGTTGTAAAAAATAATTCTGCATACCATACATGGCCTGAATTGCAAATTCACACTGCTTGACAGTGCTATAAAGAATTCTACCTGTTGATATCTTGACATACTTACATTTAACTAATACTTAATTGAATCATATAGGTTTTGTTAAAATAATCTTAGGAAGGCACAAAGGTATTTCATGAAATCTGTATGACTAAAGAGGGGGTACTGTAAAATAAACGATACTGATATGCAGAGTAGGGAGTTTGTGTCTCTGTATAAGTAAGATTTTGCTTTTGCTGCTTTTGCAACATGAAATTCAATATATAAATAAAATACGTACTATAACATAGTAGTATGCATAAGCAGATGCTAGATGATGCACCATATAGAACATATCACCAATCTGTTTGTAGTATTTCGCAATCAGCACAAAATCTGTAACACATACATAAGTTCTAAACCAATATCATCAGTAAACTAGAAGTATCAGTCAATGTGATAAAGTACTCCAACAAATGCCTTGTCACAAGAACCGGCTTCCTATAACAGTTATATACTTTCCTACAATGTGCTTATGTTATGGTGTTACAATGTGCACAGTGTTAATGACCTTTGACCTCCAAGTGAGACTCTGACCTAAAACTAGGCTCTAGGCATATTGTCTTGATATGGTCGTATGTGTGCCAAATATATTTATATGACCTTTAGCCCCCAATTGTGACTTGGACTTTGAACCGAGATATCTGAAACGCACATCGCTCTGCACATGATAATGGCAAAAATCTCCTTAGCAGAGCTGTCATTCCTTACACTCACTGTAATGAGCCTACAGTGTAAGAGAGTGAAAAATGGCAACATTCGTGTAATGTTATTTCGAAATCTTGGATGTACACAGCTTACATATAAAATATAGTCTCATGACCTGTAATCCAGTGACCTTGATCCATAGAGGTTGGAACATACACTTCTGCACATTGTCTCCATGAGATTAACATTACACAAACTTCAATTAAACCCTTCAAAAAGTTTAGGAGATATAGAATGGACACAAAAATTCAACTGACTAACTGTAATAGTGACTCCTATTTTTTCTAACATACTGTAGTAACCTGTGCAAAGTGCATCATGAAGTGAAATTCTAGATGCTGTTCACTGTAATTACCGGTATAAAGTTTTCCTTTCATATTCGAAATGGTAATTTTTCTGAAACAAAACCTGCAAACATTTTCACTTAATTCACTTAGGTTATACACTGTATCATGTTGGTAGTTATACTGTGATAAATGTAAGTATGATAATGAACAGAGCTGTAGATTCCGCTTGTATACCATATTAAATTATGAACAGATCTATCTTCACTATTCTATACACAGCTTATTGGCTATTACACATTACCTGCCATTAAATATCCAACCAAAATTGCACAAGTAGTCCGCACCAATCTGCTGTTTCCCCTAAAATGCAAAATATTACATTACTGAGAGGTAAGTTTCCAGTGAAACAACTGTAATGTTGTCTTAGTCACAACAGAAAAAACATTTTTGTCTGAACAAGAGGGCAAAGATGGCCCTATATCAATCACCTGGCTACTACTGGCTATAATATAAAGTCAACAATGGAATCGCATTTGGACCTGGGAGTCTTGATTTGAACACTCTTCATAGAGGTCCACTACACAATGCTACATTCCAAATATCTAAGCTCTGGGTCTTGTGGTTTTAGACAAGAAGCCTACGCGAAATATATTGACACCCTGGGTGGGGTCAATTTAGCCCAGGTGGTAATGATTTGAACAGTCTTGGTAGAGATTAACTAGACAATGCTACAGGGCAAATATCTAAGCTTAAGGCCTTTAGGTTTCAGAGAAGATTTTTAAAGTTTTTCCTGTATAAGCCTATGTAACCCTAGGGTCATGAATTGAACAATCTTGGTAGAGGTCAACAAGACAATATTACATTCCAAATATCTAAGTTCTGGGCGTTCTGGCTTTTGACAAGATTTTAAAGTTTTTCCTAGTTTTTGCCATAGCAACCAGAGTCCTGCAAGGAATGGAATTCTTTAAACAGCTTTGACAGCGTCATGCAAGGAACATCCCTGCCAAGTTTCATCAACATTGGCCCAGTAGTTTCAGAGGAGATGTCTTCAAACAAAATGGTAACAGACATATGACTAATGCCAGGCACTTTGTGCCAGATGGACTAAAAACCCTAGCTCAAAGGCTTATAAAAGGATTTTAATATTTACATTGCTTTCAATCCCTTGCTCTACATAAAAAAGTTCTTACCTGCTTGACTGCATGCAAGTTGCTAACTCTCCTCTCTCCCAATCAGTTTTTCAAAATAAGAACTCTACTTTTAGATTTTGCAAAATTCTGATTTCTAAGGCAGACAGGCAGATGAATAGAAGGTAAACCTAGGCAGTAACACCTGTGGCAAAACCAGGGATCGTATATACATAATATAATAAATCCTGGCAAAACCAAGTGGGAACTCATTAAATTACTAATAATATCTTGTCTACTGAATATTCATCTACTAAATAAAACTTCAATTACCATACTGGGTCTTCTTTCAGATGTGGTTCAAAAAACAATGAATATATACACAAACTGCTCACTACCAATGCATGTAATGTTGAACATACACTGAAAACAGAAACATAAATATTATTTAGCTGTAGATATCTGGGCTAATATTCTTTTGGCCTGATCAGTAGTAAACACTCAACACTTATAGATCTAATTTGATAATGCTACAGCCTACTATTATCAGAAAATCTTGGATAAAAATAACGCAAAGTTGAAAGCTGCCATGGCCTAGAAGGTAAGAAGTCCTACTTCGGAGCAAGTTATGAGAATGACGGTTTAATAAATTACCTTTATTGCTTTTTGACATTAATTTTGCAGCTTTTATCACATTTTTTTCAGCCTGCCCTAAGATCTACGCTTCTTTTCTTTTTTGAACCTATCTTTTCTACCCTCGTAATTACCATATAGACGTAATTCTGAAGTCATTTTACAATAACTTCCAAAAAAGATGCATGCATTTTGTGAATAGACTAAATTAATGATACGAATTAAAAAAAAAAACCAGTGTTTTTTGGGGGCTTTGGGCCGAAATTCGGCCCCATTCCTCCAAAATAAATATATTTCCCCATTTTTGACAAAAATTCCCTCAAAAGTTGAAAAATCTTAGATTTATTTAATCAAGAGGTGGCCAAACTTGTTATAAAACATAAAGTTTTCATAAATTAAAGCTTTAGAATAATTTCTTGCAACTATTTGACACCTTACATGAGGAAAGTCAGCCGAAAATCGCCGATTTTCGTTTGTCACCTATTTTCGCGACCCCGATTTTTGTTATTTTTTCAACGAAAACTGTGTTCAAAAAGAAGAAAAAAAGATACTAATACAAGTTTTCAATTGAAAATAGAAGTATTACTTATTATTCACGTGTGTTTTAACACCAATACTGCTAAGTTTTGTTCCTGACACCAGTATTTTTATATAAAAAATTGTTATGTTAAATTCTTAGTCCTCTCTTTATATTTGGCAAAAGAATAATGTCATTTACATACTTGATAGTTTTGGTTCTTTATAATATTACATTTTTAAACAGTATATTTTATACATTTTCTAAAAAATTCCCCTTTTCTGGCAAAATGACGTAAAAATTCCCCTCCTGACGGGCCCCGCCACCTTTCCCCTCAGACTGAAAAAGAACACTGAAAACTTCCACGGCTTGGACTAAAACCAAGTTTCAATGACTTTTTATTTACCCACTTCACCACATGTCTTTGGTGATATAACAAGGTTATACTTGCGTCAATAAACCTTTTCTAACAGAATATGAAAGGATACTTTTACACCTGATATCTTGTTAATTGTAAACATGTCAATAGTAGAAATGGCGAATTTTACCTATATATACCTCTTTATCAAAACTTAAATATTTATGATCTTTAATACATTATGTAATCATTTTATCTTTAACAGGCTTGGTACGGACACAGATGGGTTAATATGTCCCTTGATATCACACAAGATAAAACAAAATTATGTCAGTTATCATTTTGAACTATATAAAAGAGAAACATTTCAGTTTTAAGGAAACTTGAAAGATTTTACTAAGAATGCTTTGTGACTATGTGGCTTTTTATAGTACAGAATCTAAGAGAAAGCCCTGAAACAGTAGGCAGTTTCTGGTGAAACAAGAAAGCAATGATGGCCCTACATGGCTCATCTCTGTTCCTCTGCAGTTTCCAGACATATCCACCCCTGATTAAATGTTACGAGATCTTTACAAATAAGATGTTGAAATAAGTATCATAGTAAGACATTTGTAATATGTTTTACGGAGTGTCATTAGTATGGAATTATAACAATTCACCTGCACCTCAGAAATATACATGAATTTCATCAAATAAATATAACACAGTGCATGAGATATATGGTTTAATAAACAAATGGATTTTAATAATAACACCCTTCACATGAGACTCTCTGTTGCAAACTGCTCAGAATTCAGATACAAAAAATGTAATTTGAAAACTCACAACTCTAGCATTTTTTCTCCTCCCCATGCAAATTCAAACTAGAACTATCACTGAAGGTGATGAATACCACCCCAACACCCCACTGACACAGTACATAAAATTTATGTAATATCTGATGCTTTGATTATTAGACCTGCACAACTAAAGGCTTCTGTGAAGTATAATTAAATTCTGACCAGGGGTTTTGGAGGTAAAAAGCGCACAAGATTTTATTATCTCAAGCTCCTGTGACCTTTGACCTAGTGACCCGAAACATGGACCATGCACAACTAGGCATTGTACTTATCACTTGTGTGAAGTATCATTAAATTCTGACCAGGGGATTTGGAGATTTAGCGTCCATAAGATTTTACTATCTCGAGCCCCTGTTACCTTGACCTTTGACCTAGTGAGCCGAAACATGGACCATACACAACAAGGCATTGTACTTATCACTTCTGTGAAGTATCATTAAATTCTGACCAGGGGTTTTGGAGATTTAGCATCCACAAGATTTTACTATCTCGAGTCTCTGTGACTTTGACCTTTGACTTAGTGACCCGAAACATGGACTATGCACAAATAGGCATTGTACTTATCACTTTAGTATCATTAAATTCTGACCAGTGGTTTTGGAGAGTTAGCTTCCACAAGATTTTACTATCTCGAGCCCCTGTGACCTTGACCTTTGACCTAGAGACCCAAAACATGGACCATGCACAACTAAGCATTGTACTTATTACTTTTGTGAAGTATCATTAAATTCTGACCAGTGGTTTTGGAGAGTTAGTTTCCACATGATTTTACTATCCCGAGCCCGTGTGACCGTGACCTTGACCTTTGACCTAGAGACCCAAAACATGGACCATGCACAATTAAGCATTGTACTTATCACTTTTGCGAAGTATCGTTAAATTCTGATCAGGGGTATTGGAGATTTAGTGTCCACAGGATTCCGTCTACAGACGAACAGACAAGCTGAATCCAGTATACCCCCCCTTACACTTTGTGTTCGGGGGTATAATTAAGATTTAAAACTATTTACCAGGTACGCCAGTATATCTGTTTATCCTCTGAGAGTGTAAGAAAGTCTGGGAAGATTATTCTTGTCATAGGTTCACTCAAATACTTGAAAAGAGCCAGGACAATCACACAGGAAAGAACAGATATAGGATAAAAGGAGGCATCAAATTCTGTTTGAAATTCCATAGTCATTATCTCGTGCTGGCCTCTATATAGAACGTCAGTGAATTATCATCTGAAAGCAGAAAAAAGAGATGTTTGTACAACATTAATGTCACAGGTGATTGGTATGTGTACTCTTAGCTTCCATGTCTCATGCATTTTCCTGAAATTGTTCAATGTCACTACAACCTTGACCTTTAACCCAATGATCTCAAAAGAAACAAGGGTAATAATACATGTCATGACTAACCTATGCTCTTAGACCAGAACATTTTTTATCAAAAAGGCTTAAAGTTGTTAAAACAAAATTCATATGGTCATTTCATGTCTGATACCCCATCAACACTTTCTTGTAGTTTCAGATGAATCAAATAGGTGATTACTGAGATATGAGCACAACATAAGCATGCATGAACAACTTTAAAACTTGACTTTCTGATAGTTTTATAATTTTCAAATCAATCAAATTACAAGTTAATGAGATATATGTACATTATAGTAGCTTGCATACAAAACTTTAACCAAAATGTGTAAGTCAGACAAGATTGAGCCATAATTTGAACTAAATTCAGGCAAGGAGTTACCAAATACCCCAGAAGATATAAATGAAGTTTTAAATCAATCTCATTACTGATAATGAGATATGTGCATGACAATAGCTTGTATGTAAAAGTTTAACCAAAATGTCTTAGTCCAAGTTTCCAATCAAACCTTTGGGTGGTTATTGAAATTTATTGCATATGTTACTATATATAGTATCAAATTTGCCTTTGATTGTTCAGTGATACGGGCCGATAAAACGATCACGTGACGTAGTGTGCCGATAACTGATATCGGCACACTTGCTAGTGTGCCAGAAAATTCGTATTGAGGCTATTTCCGGTCAACTGTGCAGCAACGTTAGACTGTCAGCACGTGAAAACGCGTTGGCGTAAAATTGACAACGTGAGACGTAACGAAAAATGGCCAGGGCGAAAGGACACAGAAGTCTCTTTCTCAACGTTTATTGAATTTAGAATTTAGGCTTATTGAGCACCGAAATGTGGAAACTGACACGTTTGCTTTTGTGGATAGTATGAATAATTTATTCATTCAATGGCATTTATCTTTATGAAATAGTATAAGTATTGCAGGAATGTGCGTTTTGTATCTTTTTGTCTTATCTTTTCCCATTTTCAGCAAAACTGATGTTCAACATATGCAATAAAAAGGTAATTATATGGGGCAGGTGTGCCTTAAGGCGATATTGGCACACTTGGTTCAAATTGGCCCTTGGGCAAAAGCCCTCGGGCCAATAGCTCACCAAGTGTGCCAATATCGCCTAAAGGCACACCTGCCCCGTATAATAACCTCTACATATCCATGATAAATCCAGTTGCTTTCAAAGAATTAAGTCTCTTTTAACTGTTTCAAATCCAGACAGTTTAAATAACTAAAGATAAAATTCAGTCTTTATTTCTGGTCATCTTACATAATATAATATTATGTAAATTTCCAACAAGATATATTCGAGGAAATCAAAATACAATGTGTCTAAAATAATGAAGAAAGGTTTTAACAAGCTGATGAATTAATTTTACAACTGATTTATTTTAGTAAAATAGATAATAAATTATGTTAAATTACATAATAGTTGTACACATGTATATAGTCAGATTTATGACTTACCTACTTGTTGGTAAGATAAATGTTGAGTTGAGAAATGTCCCAGTTACATGACAACAAGGTGGACAGGCATTATCACTATTTCTGAATTACAAACACATATAATCATTATAATGATATTGCTATGTATGGGTAATTAGTGGTTAAAAACAAGAGGGCCAACATGGCCCTATATCACTCATCTGGCTCACTTTTTGACCAAGGAGGTCCTGATTTGAACAATATTCATAGAGACCCACTGCATAATGCTACATCCCAAATATCTAAGCTCTGAGCCTTATGGTTCTAGACAACAAGAGGGCCATGATGGCCCTATATCGCTCACTTAGGTACAAGTCCATTTGCCTGGTGGGTGTGGTAAATTTTGACCCAAGAGGCATGATTTGAACAAAGTAGGTGGAAGACCACTAGACAATGTTACATACCAAATAAGTTTTCCTATATACGTCCTTGTAAAACAAGTGACCCCCTTGGCCAAGCCAATATTGACCCCATGGGCATAATTTGAACAAAATTTGAAGAGGTCCACTAGAAATTGCTACATGCCAAATATCTAAGCTGTAGGCCTTGTGGTTTCAGAGAAGAATTTTAAAGTTTTTCCCTTATAAGCCTATGTAAAACTAAGTGACCCCCCGGGTGGGCTCAATTTTGACATGGGGGTCATGATTTGAAGATCTTGGTAGAGATCCACTAGACAATACTGCATGCAAAATATCTAAGCCCTGGGCCTTTTGGTTGTTGAGAAGAAGATTTTTTAAGTTTTTTCTTTCAGTGCAATGGCAACCAAAGCTCTGCATGGAATGGAATTATTTGAACAAATTTGATAGAGCTTCATGCATAGAACATCCCTGCCAAGTTTCATCATTATTGGCCCAATGGTTTCAGAGATGTTGTTTTAAGGAAAAAGTGAACGGATGTACAATGCATGACATACGACGGACACCAGACGGTGAGCAATCCTAATAGTTCACCTTGGCACAAGTTTTGCTGAGTAAAATCAAGCATTTCATTGATCATTTACCAAAATACAGGCAATACCTACCTGTCATGCATGACAATGCAGCATTAATTAAATCCTTCAATGTATAACAGAGTTACAATTCGGACTTGACCATGCACATAATATACCTTCTCCCTTGGTCTTGAACAGGAGGTCAAAGGTTCAAATCAAAGCAGGAGTCAGTTATGACAAGTTGATGACCCACCAGCTGGTTCAATAATGGTAACCATATGCCTGCATACCTGGTGCCTGGCATTAAAGGATAGGTTTTGGGAGGCAAATGTTTTCAGAAAAGAAGGTGTTTCTGTAGGAGTGACACCATCATGAGTTCGCAATCTCTCGAGAGTACTGAAGTTCTTTACAGCCCTACTTTGTAGACTGTTAAAATAATCGACCTACATGTACATGTATAACTATAGTAGGTACATGTATACTGCAGTATATCTTGGTGCGATTGGCTATATAAACCACAGATAAGATAATGTTTTCTTGATGTTTCATTTTTGTTGTCAATAGTTTTATAGTTCTTAAGTGCTTTTCAAGTACAACGTAGTCATATGAAAATAACTATTATGCACAGTTTTTCTTATCGATTCTTACCTAGATGTATATACAGTTCTGAGCTAGTGTTCTCTGAAATGCATCCATCACAGATATTATGTGAAATGTTATGTACATTGTATTTGGTGAAAATTTAATAAATATGTTATATTGATATTACAATTTACATCTACAGAATATACAACTTTAATATTTCCTCTCATTTATTTAGTAATTACAATGAATATCTTTTGTCTAATGATAATTACTTTACTATTGAAAGTTTCATTTAAAACAGCTTAAACTTTTGCTAGGGACATCTACACTGCACTTTAGCTATCTACTTAGACAATATAATTGGCTATATAACACTCAAGTGCTCATTAAGCTCAGCAGAGACTTATTTCATCTAAAAAGAGTACCAGTGAGTTACAGTATGTAATTACAGTCCCACCTCTCTAAACAACACCTCTGTATAGCAAAAACCTGTGCTAACAAATACCAGTAACAAGTTTCACTTTGCAAAGCATACTGTCAAAATAAAAAGTCAGTGAATAAAAGAATTTTACCAAAGTAACTAAAGCAATTTACTTGTCAAAATTTAGACATTTCTCTACAGTAACAAAATTATAATAACATACAAGTTTCAGTTATAAACTATTAAATTAAAAATAACTCAGTTTGGTTATGATTTTAACAAGAGGGCCAAGATGGCCATCAGGTAATTTCTCTGTACTTGAAATGACCACTTGGACTTCAACCTTGTCCTTGTTTATCATCAAACCATCGCTGTATCTGCCCACTGATCATTCTATCGGGTTACCCATCCAAGCCAGTGATCCAGACACTGTCCACACTATACCTTCCTTAAATAATTAGGGACATTTTCCATGGATTCTTACCACTTCACTTGATGTTAACATAGTTCACACAGTATGAGGCCAAATATATTTAACACAATAAATAATTATAAGCTTAGAGCTTGTTAGGCCTATGTTAGTGTTTTCCCTAGTGGTAATAATGTTTTATTATATCAGATAATATTAATGGTAGTTTTTCAATATCAGAGTGCTTGCAATTTAGCACTATACTAACAGTACACTGATGTACTGTTCAATATTATTGAATAATAATAAATAGTAAAGACTAGTATCAAAGTGCTAACCATTTAGCAATATAGTAACAGTACTACATAGTTGTTCAATAATATAAATAGTTTCCTATTATCAGAGAGCTAGCCATTTAGCACTAAATAACAGTACTTACATGCACTGTAATATAGATGCATGTCAAAATTGAAAGAGTTTAAAAAATGAAAATATTAAAACATTCAGTATTTACAGTACCTACGTGTTACTTATAATTGTCAGACCTTTAAGTAGAAGGTGAACAACTAGAAAATATCAGCCTGTAAAATCGGTTTGCCTTCTAAGTCAAAATAGTTAGACTAATAACATAAGGGGTCAAATTTTGATTCTTTGACCCGGTGTTTATAAGCCTATGCTTAAAGGCATTTGTGGAAGATGCAGAAGAAACATGTTCTGGAATTTTATTCCAGATATTTAACCAACTTTTAAGTTCTGTGTTGAACCTTTTTTACAAATTTGTTGGGAATTAGCCCCTCTGAGAGAGTTTAACAATCCTAGATTTTCCCTCTCAGAGAAATAACTGCCCCTATTAACACTGTCCTTTCCTCCAAGTATCTTATAAACTTGGAGCATGGCATGTCCATGCCTGTAGACAATGTAAGAGTGGCTGTGAGTGTCGGAATACCTTATCTATCACTCTGAATTAAACTATCATCCACTTCATTGGTCAGTTATATCCAATATTGATGGTTTTTCTTCGAATTATGCCATAATGTGCAAGTGGTAGCATTTCAACAGTTCAATAAATATCAAATAAAATAAAAAGTTCGAAAAGATTTGTGTACGAATATAAAATGTCTTGAATACCCCAATAACACACCTCTCTTTGACGATTTCTTCTGTAGACATGAAGGAATGCTAATTTCGTCTGCTAACCTAAGTGTCGTGGATTTAAACTGAGACAAATTTCTTAAACTTGCCTTTTTTGACGTGACAACGCTGGATAATCTCTCAGCAATATTGGTTACCTCCCCTAACGCTCTAAAATGAACTAAAAGTCGGACACCGGTCTCCGGCGTTCCCCTTAGATCGTTTCATATGCTGCTTTATTTATGCTTAACGTAATTGGTGAAGCAGACTGACCATCTTGTCAACAACATCGCTTCTTGTAAACAAACTGACATTAGTTTATACTAATTTATATTAGCTTGATAGTGAAGAAAGCTTGTAGCTTATCGAGTCACTCTCGAGTCCGCTTCCTGGAAAAACCAGTTTACTGGTGTCATATGAGGAAGTACGGTCGTGACCCCAGTGCGTCTCGAACCCGCAACCGCCGAGGTGAGCGGCCAATACCTTAACCTCTACACCACCGCTCCCCTAACTGACATTCTTCAGGATATTAGTAAAGTTTTGACTATATGGAAAGACAAAATGTCCGGTTCTCACAAATGTAACTCGGGTTCGATCCGCAACATGGGTAGAATGTGAGATGGTAGGTGGTCACCATATCGGACAGGTGGGTTTTCTCCTGGTTACCCGGTTTCCTCCCATAGTAAAACCATCACAAACCCAAACCTGTGCAGACAGTTCAAAAGCTCGTGTTAGCTTATATTTCCTGTTCTTTGTATCCTACCGGCTTTAAAGAAAGATGATGATGATGATGATGATGACGAGGATGATGATGATGATGATAATGATGATGGCGAGGATAATGATGTTACTTATTATAACATATACTCAATTATTTGAAGAGGTCTTTAAATATTTGGAGAGCTCTTCAAATAATTTGAGAGGTCTCTAACTCAATTACAGTTCTCTCGAAATGATTATAGCGCTCTATAATTCCAATAAAGAGGTCTTCAAATATTTTGACATTATTACAGTTCATCTACATCTACATTGTTACCCCAACAATCAATTACTACGTCACTACGACGGTTCTTCCAGACGGGAGGTATTGATCAGAAGAATACAGAATACAGATAGCATTCTAATAAAACTAGAACTCTCACAAGAGTGACGAATTATACCCCCACAATACAGCTTTGTCACAGAAGTATGGCAACCATAAGAAAGGAATGGCCACAAGGACATAGAGTTAAGTTATTATACATTATGACCTTTGACCTACTGAACCCAAAGTAATTAGTTTAAAAGAAAGCGCCTGGACAAGCGTAAAAAATTGCGCCTGGACAAGCGTAAGAAATAGAAACCATTCAAATGTTCCAAGTAAACCGTTTTACTGTAAACCATTTTACTGTTCAGGCTCACTGTGACCTTGACCTTTGACTTACTGACCCCAAAGTCAAACTTGACCTGTATTTCATGATGTTACAGCTGTGTACCGAAAATTATTTAAATCGGTCAAGCCTTTCATAAGTTATCATCCGGAAACTGTTTTACATTACAGTTTAGAGTCACTGTGACCTTGACCTTTGACCTACTGACCCCAAAGTCGAACTTGACCTGTATTTGATGATGTTACAGCTGTGTCCCGAAAATTATTTAAATCGGTCAAGCCTTTCATGGGTTATCATCCAGAAACTGTTTTACAGTTCAGAGTCACTGTGATCTTGACCTTTGACCTACTGACCCCAAAGTCGAACTTGACCTGTATTTCATAAAGTTGCACGTGTGTACCAAAATTATTTAAATCGGTCAAGCCTTTCATGAGTTATCATCCAGAAACTGTTTTACTGTTCAGAGTCACTGTGACCTTGACCTTTGACCTACTGATTCCAAAGTTGAAATTGACCTGTATTTCATGAAGTTGCACGTGTGTACCAAAAATTATTCAAAAGGGTAAAGTCGTTCATGAGTTATCATCCGGAAACCATGAAAACCAACAGACCGACCGACAAACCGACAAATAAACCGACAAGCTCACTCCTATATACCCCCCCCCCCCCCCCCAACTTCGTTTTGTGGGGGTATAATTAATAATCTACCATATACTGTATATCAATTCTGACACCATGTTTTGGGTGTTAGAGATCAGTGAGGCGATGTAAGCTATTCTATTTAATATCTGAGAATGAATACAAATCCATGTAGCACAGAGGACAGTAGGCGGTGCCTAGTCTAAAAACAAAAATAATATCAAACAGGGAATGCCACGTACCAAAAACGCAGCCTCCCCAAAACGAGCCCCACAGCACCCAGAAGTGCACACCACCAACACACACACACACACACACACACACACACACACACACACACAACACACACACACACAATCATGTACACACACAAACATACACTACCAACACACACAAGCATACAAAGCAAACACACGAGGACAAAACGAACAATTAACGGAACACAGTGGGGCACCGCCTTGGAACGGTCAGTGGCAAAAACACCACTGGGGAGCTTAAACCGGTTTATGGTGCGCACCCAACCTCACTCTTACCCCCACCATGTTCCAAAGTCACAGGACAGTGTAAATAAAAGTAATCCCTGCTAGGTGAATCTCTAACACACGCAATGGAAACAAAAGGCATGGTATGTAAAACACAAAAATGCTCGTGTATAAATATATAAAAAGCAAACCTTGAGAACCAAAAAACGTATGTACTCAATGCATTTGCAGAAGGCAGAGCACCAAGAGAAACACCCTTAAGGGCCCGACGAAACAGGCCAGAGGACAGAAATCAAAACAGTTTCGTCCCAGTGGGATTTAAAAACTGCCCATCACAGAGTCCTCCCCCTCTTCCGTCAGACACAATCAAAGAGGGAAGCATAGCGTCCAACTGTAAACGGGTTGAACACCAAACATGCGGTGTGTCTCAAAACAGTAGGGTCGTAACCTCTTTTAACAAAACGTTTTATAATTTTAGCAAATACAGTTGGAAAATTGCCATGACAATTGAAAGGTACATGTTCTAATGTATGCATGTAGTATAAAACAGGTTAGACAGAAATAGCAAGTATAAGCAGTTACTTATTGTATCGGTTATTCTAGTTAGCTCATTTACAAGTTACTAATGAAAGCATTGATTACAGTTCATCTACATTTACATTGTTACCCCAACAATCAATAACTGATTATAACTGGAGGTAGGGGACTATTAGTATAATCAAGCATTATAAAATTCAGCACGTGTAACACAGTGGTTATGTGCGATACAGTTAAAACTTGGTTACAAATAAAAACAGTATTCTCGAGCTTAAGACATGTATGAGGTGAGACTATCAATGAAGCACTGAAGGCTTGCACTGGCCTTGATGTTATATGGTAGATCATTCCAGTATCTGATGGTACGTGGGAAAGGGATTTCATATGATACTGAGTGCGTGGGAATGGTATGAAGAAGTTAAGGTTTCAAGAGAGTGTCAGGTGGTTATGGTCTACGATGACAAGAGTGTTATGTATTTTATAAAGCATTGTCAGAGAGATAAATCTGAGCGTGTTTCTACCTTTAGATAATGCATTGTCTATATGTTTTTTCCAACTAAAGTCTTCACTGATTGTAACACCAAGGTATTTAGCATTTTTTGTTGAATTTAATTGGGTATCATGCAGTTTGTAAGGAAATACGATTGAATTTTACTTTTTCAATATTCTTATTACTTCACATTTATCAGAATTAAACTCCATTGACCATTTATTTTCCCAAAGTTCTAAATTTTGCAAGTCTCTTTGTAATATCTCAGAGTCATATATAGAATGTATTGTTAAGTTTACAATTGTGTCGTCTGCAAAAATTCGGGCTTTACTTTTGACAGAATCTGGAAGGTCATTAATAATTCATAAAAAGTGAGAGACGGACCCAGGACAGAACCCCGGGGAACCCCTGACATGACTGGTACATATTTTGTCTGGACACCTTCAACTACAACTGTTTGGCTTCGATTAAATAAATAAGAACTGCAGATTTGTTTACACCAAGTTTGACAAGTTTATTCAAAAGAAGTTGGTGATCTAGCTTTAGAAAAATCCATTGCTATCGGATCAGATTGTTTACCTGCTTCCAAATTATCAAAGACTTCCTGAGTGAAGGATAAGAGTTGGGTTTCACAGCTATGCTTTGGTCGTAATCCATGCTGAAGTGGTGTTAAAAGAGTTTTCTTGTCAAGATGGACCATAACATTTGAAACAATAATGTGCTCCATGATTTTAGAGGCGGTACATGTTAAAGAGATTGGCCGGTGACTACTGGCTTTACATTTAGGTCCTATTTTTGAAAGCTGGGGCAACAGTTGCAGTTTTCCAGTCTAATGGAAATATACCAGAATCATGAGAGGCTTGGAAGACTTTAGTGAGGAAAGGAGTGACTTCAGATGATAACTCTTTAAGTAATCTAGAAGAAATTTTGTCTGGCCCACATGCCTTATTTGGGTTAAGATCTTTCAAAGGTTTTAGGACATCCTCATTAGAAATCTGAATAGCTGGCATTTGATTATGAACTTCTTCATTTTCAAAAAGATTTAAATCACTAAGATGTTTTGGCTTTGAAAAGACTGACTCAAATTGTTTAAGATTGTTGCTTTGTCAACTAGGTTTGTGTATGTGTTCCCTTCAAACTTCAAAGGTGAACATTTTTTCTATGTTTTACAAAAGAGTAAAATTTCTTGTTTTTATTATTTCCAGAGTTTTCTGAGTCAGAAAAGATCACACTTTCCAAATATTCCCAATAGAATCAATTCTTTCAACAGCTGATCATTAAACAGATATGGCTATTTTTTAAATTTGGGCCGTCCTGTTCCAGACCGTCCTCTTGGCCGTCCTGGCGACGTTACCGAGGATTTATCTTAAGTTTTACGACTTGTGTCGAAAAACGATGGACGACTTTTTGGTGCAAGTTGGTGTTATTGCAGCCGTTTTCGTAGCAATTTTAGGATTTTGCAGTATTCTTTTCCTCATATTTAGGAAAGAAACTATTAATGATGTCAAGTTTTGTAAAAGAAAGCAAGTGTCAATGCTTGCTGTTGCTGGTTCTGGTCAGTATACATTGTAAATTTAGTGGGTGGGGTAAGCTGGTGAGCCAGTTATCCGTTTTTGTTATGCCCCGAAGGGTGTCATATTAAAATCGCACCGTCCGTCTATCTGTCCGTGCGTCCGACCATACATTTTTCGTGTTCGGGCTGTAACTGCTGCTGCTGGCCCAGATATGATTAAGCCCATTGTCTTGAAGGAGCTCCGCCATGAGATCCTTGACATAGTGTCACTAATCTTTAAAAGATCCCTTAATACTGGTCAACTCCCATCCGATTGGACGAAGGCAAATGTCGCTCCACTATTCAAAAAAGGTGATACTAGTGACCCTGCTAACTACAGACCCATATCGCTAACTTGTATTCTATGTAAACTCCTAGAACACATAATTGCATCTAGCCTATCCACACATCTCTCAAAACACAACATACTTTATGAGCTGCAACATGGGTTCCGTGAAAGACGGTCCTGTGAGACTCAGCTCATTGAGCTAGTTGATGAAATATCCAAAAACCTTTCCTCAGGTAAACAGACCGACCTTGTCCTACTTGATTTTAGTAAAGCCTTCGACAAAGTCAACCATCTTAAATTATTACTTATTCTAATATGCCTATGGTATAATTCTATAGTCAATTCGAGTGCATTAATATGATTAAAGCACTCGGAAAAGAAGGCGGAGTTCCGGACATGGAAGTAGCTCCTTCCGACTTTTCTAATTTACTCCCGCGCAGAAAATAAAATTTAGAAATAGAAATAATATCTGTATAAATACATCAGTCGCATTAAATAGTTGTGACTAAGAACCTAAATATTATTTTTGATTGCGTCAAGTAAGCCTTAGAATACCTTCACCTTGTTTTCCTTTAAAAAGGCCAAGAAAATTCAGGATTAACGTCATATAATGTTTTGATTCCGGGAGACAAAACAATGAATGAAAACGTTGACGTCACCATACTGACGTCATTACTTCACGTTAAAACGTTGTACAGTTCAGATTAACGGTTCGCTTTTAAATCGATTGTCTGCTTTGTTAGGTTCTGAATCTGACGTCTTCAGCATAATGTCACAGTCGGGTATTTTTTTTATATTTCCTGTATTAGATGATTAAACTAAAATTAGTTTGTATAATATAGTTATGTATGATATCTTGACTGGTTGCCCGAATAGGGGAGTAAATTCCAACAGCCACTATTTATGCTATTTTACACATTACCGCCGAATTGAAAAAAAGGTCCGTAGTAGTTACGATAGTTTTCATAAATTCGGCTTATAAGAATCGAAATAATCTATAGCTTGCAGTACTTTATCGAAATTGAAGCATTTCCCGTCGGTAATGTGCCTGCGTAATAATTCACTCGGGCTTCGCCCTCGTGAATTATTCCGCCAGGCACATCACCTCCGGGGAATGCTTCAATTTCGATAAAGCACTGCAAGCCATAGTTTATTTCTTAAAACTCCAAGAGCATGGTGTCTCCAGTCAAACTGTATCTTGGATCCGGTCCTTTTTAATAGGTAGATCTCAGTCAGTAGTGGTTAACGGTTGCACGTCTGATCAAGTCCCTGTTACATCTGGGGTCCCCCAGGGCTCTGTCCTAGGACCTCTGTTGTTCCTACTCTATATAAATGATCTCCCTGACACGGTTACCTCCCAGGTGCGGCTTTTTGCTGATGACACTGCCGTTTACCTTGCAGTTACTTGCCTCTCTGATTGTCAAAGGTTACAAAATGATCTCTCTAAGCTAGAAACGTGGGAAAAACTGTGGGACATGGAATTTAACCCCAGTAAATGTCAGGTCCTCCACATCACACGTAGTAGAAAACCTATCCAGTTCCCATATAAGCTTCATGGTCAAACACTCTCACCAGCTAAGGATGCAAAATACCTTGGTGTAGACATCAGCCAAGATCTCAGCTGGAATACACACATCTCAAGAATAACAACAAATGCAAACAGAACACTAGGCTTTCTCAAACGTAACATTAAAACAAAACATGAAAATATTAAATCACTCTCTTACAAAACATTAGTCAGACCACAGTTAGAGTATGCATCATCTGTATGGTCACCACACACCCAGGTTAATATGCACAAGCTGGAGATGGTCCAGCGACGCACAATCAGATGGGTAAAAAATGATTATTCCAGAGATACCAGTGTGACAGACCTGCAGAACACCCTTGGATGGAGCACCCTTGAGAACAGGCGTCAAGCCTCCAAATTGGTTATGTTTTATAAAATATACTACAATCTTGTAGCAATCTCCCTGCCCAGTTACCTAGAAGTCCCAAACAGGTTAACAAGACATATGCACCCCCTTAGTCTCCGCCAAACCCATGCAAATTCGGACTTCTTTAAGTACTCTTTTTTCCCCCATACCACAGTCCTGTGGAATAGATTACCCGCACATATTGCGATCCTGCCTGATCTTGAATCATTCAAGCAGGCAGTGGCCCAAATCAATTATTAGTCATACAACAGTTGTTTTTAACCCTTTTACTCTTTTACTATTTTAACAGTTTTAACCGTCTTGTTTCTCTTGACTGTAGGAGCTATCTTGCAGTAGTTTTATCTTTTATTAACACCCGGCGTGCACCCTGCCCATAATACTCGTGAGAGGTGTGAGGCAGTATAACAAGATAGATAGATAGTAACTTTCATTCTAGGTGACAGACACGGAGACATGGTCTCTAAAAAAGTTTTGGTCACCTAACTGCTAAATGGTCACCGTGACCATTTACGATGCGCTGAAATATGCGGTTGTGGTGATTGACAGTGGTCAGTCACGGTGATTCGCAGTGACCAACTCGACTGAAATAAAGTATTTGACAATTATTTTATTATATTTATTGAAGTAAAAAATGAAAAATACAACAATTTCTTGAAATCTGTTATTTAGTGATTTCCAACTTATTTGAAATAGGTTAAAATATCTCCAGATGACTTTTATTCACTTCTAAATTTATTCTCTTCTGCCGGACTTTTTAACATGGTAACAGAATGTAAAATCTATGAAATAACTCATTTTTAAAAAAATATATTTTTGGAAGCCCATTTGGACAATTTCATGAGCCTGTTTAAGGCAAACTGAGGAAACAAGTCAGGATGGCCCAAATTCAAGACAACCCAATACCAGGACGGCCCATATCCAGGGAGGTCCAGACCCTGGCGGCCCATTTCTTTTCATTGAAAGGGATTGTATAACGAAAAACAAAAGGTTACATTTTGATATTATATTGGCGCCTTGAAAACGAGAAATATGACACTTATTATACAGTATGAATAGAGGTATTGAATACAGCGTTAAACTGAATATATTCTAAATGGTTAAGAAATAAGATAATCTTATCAAATTCACACCATATTAAAAACAAAATCTGAAGGTGCAAGACACTGATTACATGTCAATTATAAAAACAACAACTTGTGAAAATGTTTGCAATTGCACAAATGACACTTGTTATCAAAACACTGACGACCTAAGTGAGGCTAATAAACCATTAATTGATTGAAACTGAGGCCATATCAAACATTGATATATGACTTCAGAGATTTCGTACGATTTCCTGAAACTGATGGATGTTTTATTTAATTCAGAATATATCCGAATATTCGATTTCGGAAACTGCATTCAAACATTTGACAGAAATGTGAATATTCAAATGGCAAATACCCGTTCCCGTTGATAATTTACTTCCATGTGATTTTGTCGTCTTTTAAGGTGCAAACTAAGAAATTATAGACAGCATTCTCTATCTCTTTGAACTCTTTGCAGACAAGCAAATTAAGAAACTTCATCAATATATACTGCCCTAGCTCTCAGATGCACCCCTAACATGTGCATTTAATTTATTTGTGCAGCATTTCATAATTCCCTTTAAAAAATAATTATAAAGTAATTAACTTCCTCATTAAGGTGTCCCTAGGCCTATTAAATGAATTCAGCGGCAACTGTCACAGTGTGATCTCAACACATAAACATAGAAAAATGAAAGAGAACAAGAGATAAATGCATTTAATTTATCTTGTTATTTAGTGAAAACATTGATTAGGCTTTATTCACAACTCTTGTCATTTTCATTCCCTATATCTAATCATTGTAATACGTCTGCATTCAATCAATTCTTCAAAGCTAATCCTTGTACAGATATTTTTCATATCTACCGGCAATTAATTAATTTGGGCCGTCCTGACAGGCATTTCAGACTGATTTGAGTTCATACGAGTTTAATTTAGTTCGATGAGGAAGAAGGTGTATTGAATCGAACCCTTGCAAAAGAGAGAGAGGCAGCGAGTGTTTCATTACTTCTACCCATTTACAGCTAGGTGGACTGAGGCAAGTGTGGCATCAGTGTCTTTGCCCAATAACACACCTCTTGCTCGGGCTGGGATTAGAAATCGGGACCTCCTGTTACGGATGCGAACGCCCTAACATTAGCTATTAAGGCCAACAAACCGATTTTACAGGCTGACATTAAGGGTGGTGCATTTCAATGTTTCTCACCCATCTAGAGATGAACAACCCTGTGATAGTCTCCTGTATATCGGTGCTATACAACGGGCATGTTAAAGAACTAAGGGATCTACTGACTACTGGTAAGAACAGCGAGGGTCTGATATCTGGATTTTCTCTTCACCATGTCTGCACCTGACATTTAGAGTTCTTTGCCTTCTGAGTCGCACTGCGATGTGCAAAGACTTTGTAGACATCCCCAACAAAAAATTGCTTGAAGTAGCAAAATATAATTACTTGTAAACAGTCATTTAGGCACCTAGCAATACATCGTTAATGAGCAAAATTGCGAATCCGCAGGGCTACAGTTAACTGTTAAAGTTTATTGACTCCGTACACCGAAATTTCAGGTGTATACCCGATGCTCAGAAATAGCAATATACAACCTTATTTGGTGACACGTGGTGTTATATAATTGTTATGGAATAAAAGTTGATTAATAGTTTATCATTGCCTAAAGGCATCTCAATCTGTCAAAATAACTAATGCTCGCATAATCGCCAACCGACAATGTGGAAACACCCTCGTGTGGCTGGAGCAAGGATTTACGCATTACGAGTATTAATTGCTGATAAGTGATGAGCGTGCATTTATTCAATTGTTTAATATTGGCCTTTTTTAAGTCGAATCGGAGAACAATATATAGGACTGACTTTCACTACAGGTTGAACAGACAGATACAAAGGAATCAAGGTACCAGACCCTAGCTCTTTATGAATAGACCTCTTGGTTCGTTTATATGTCTGATATATAGCCTTGATACATGCAAGACAACCTCTGGGTTCCTAACCAGTTAATCTGAAGAGTGGTAGGAAACACTGACAAGTGTTTCTAAAGTTTCCAGTGTCCCAGCTGGTATTCAAATTAAGGACCTCTGGATTGGTAGTCCAGAGCTTTAACCTCACTCACTCGGAACTTGATCACAGCGCCACCCCCACAATTAATTGTTGTAAAGTAAATGAATACATTGTATTAATTTTGTTTTTCTTTTTAATATAGCTCAACACTTGTTAATAAATTAAGCCTGAAATCAAAGTGCTGACGTCAAGACAGGAATTAAATTTGTAAAATTCAAAACAATTAAATTTTGTGGAGCAAATCAAAGCTTTTCAGTGTTTAATATTAAGACTTTAGGTCATAGAACATTAGATTTATGTCACATAACAGGGCACAGTTTTGGCCATTTTGGGGAACCAAAAATATCTTCCATCCATTTTTACAAAAAAAATCCCCTAAAATGTCTTGGAGATTTAATTCATGAACTGTTGGCCAAACTGTTACTTTATAAAGTAATAAAAAAAATTTCAGAATCATTACTAGCAGTTATTTGATAGGTTAAATGTGAGGTAGTGAATGTAAACTACGGTAAAACCTGATGAAAATATAAAGACCAAAGGTCCTGGCTCACGGGTCAAATTCAGACTATAATAATATTAAATGCTGATATGACTGTTGTTGTTATTAGCACATACAGTGACAGTTGTATAGGACTTCTTTCTCATAATTAGACATGTTACAGGTACATACGGAATAAGTTCTCACTATACTGGCCATTTAGCCTCTATACAAAAATCAGCTTCGTCATCATAATCATCATCTTAGCGATTGCCTCTGCCCTCACTTAATTAGTAGTGTACTTGTACTTAAGTAATAACTTTACATGTGAAGCTTAGACAGGAAGACCTATATACATCAAACTGTTTTCTTAGTACCCGTACATAAATAAATACTCAATTAAAATGTTGTCTTGTGTCTATTTAGAGTGGGTACCAGCCATGGCAGCCCTGAAGCCATCCAGCCTAGTTCAGTTTAGGGCTTGTTACAGACTGAGACTCAAGGTGCTAGCAGAGCCATGTAACGGTCCAGATACTGATTTGATATGCTACAATGGTTAGGAAGTTGAGCGAAGTTTCAATAGCTAATTAGCTATATTGTATCTCTAGCCCGCACAACCTTTGTGAGCTAAATACAGTAGTAGCATTTTAGCATTTGAATAATGAAATGTGACTTATGTTGGTTGTGTTTTATCACCTGATTTTGTTGTGTTTTTTGACCCGATTTTGTTGTGTTTTATCACCTGATTTTGTTGTGTTTTATCACCTGATTTTGTTGTTTTCTTTCAGGTGGGCACACAAAGGAGTTACTGATTCTGATGGAGCAACTAGGAGAGAAGTATCAGCCTAGGTACTATGTCATGGCAAATACAGATAAAATGAGTGAGGAAAAAGTTCAAACACTAGAATCTCATAAACACAATGAGGTGATTTATATATGTTTTATTGTTCATCAGTTTACAAATTGAGGCCTGTAAATTACCTGCCTAAATAATAATACTGTATAAAAAGAAGCAGATTTGGTTTCAGTTTAAAGCAACAGAAGTAGCAGCCAACAGGGCATGACATCTTTAGATGCACAAATAGTCTACACGTTCATTTTGACACCCAGGTGAAAATAATTCCAATCTAGAGGCCACTACCTTTATTAGACTTTGTGACAGAGTTTTACCTTTTATATTCAGCTATGGTAAAAAACTATATCAAACTATAAAGTCCCTGAAAATACTACTGGTAGTATTGGGTGTTTATCATGGGTTGCAGGGGTTCCTTGTTGACTCAGATGAGCAAAATAGAACCATATTGGCCCAGTTGTTTTTAGCTCACCGGAACACAGATATTTTTAGCTCACCTGAACACTTTGTGCTCAAGAAAAGCTTTTGTGATCATGTGATGCACATCGTCCATAAAGTTTGTGTACATAAAAAATTTCTTCAAACAACATCTTCTTCTAAACTGCTTGACAGATGTTGATGAAACTTGGGGGTTATGTTCCTTGGGTGGTCCTCTACTAAAGGTGTTCAAAGAATTCCATTCAATGCAGAACTCTGGTTGCTATGGCAATGGAAGGGAAAACTTAAAAAATCTTCTTCTAAACAAACAGAAGGCCCAGAGCTTAGATATTTGGCATGTAGTATTGTCTATTGGACTGTGACTACCAAGATTAAAAACTTTGAAAAATTTCTCTGGAGTCGCAAGGCCTACAGCATGTAGCATTGCCAAGTGGACCTCTACCAATATTGTTCAAATCATGACCACCTGTGTCAAAATTGACCCTGCCCGGGATGTCACTTTATGGGCAGGGTGTCACTTAACTCCTCATAGGCTTACGTCATGTATAGGGAAAACTTCAAATATCTTCTTGTCAAAAAACCACAAGGCCCAGAGCTTAGATATTTGGAATGTAGCATTGCGTTTTGTTACTCTACAAATGTTGTTCAAATCATGACCCCTAAGTCAAAATTGACCCTTTCCTTTGATGCGATTGTTAATCTTGTGTTATAGCTCATGGGAGCCAGGTGGGCAATATAGGGCCATCTTTATGATCTTGCTCTATTGTTTGTTTATTTGTTGGCTTTAGTTTTTTAAGAGTCCAAAAATATAAGTGTACAGTCACAAGAGGGCCCTTTATCTCTCTTATTATGTTTGTATTCTCATTTAACTAGTTTATCGAAATGTTACATATGTGTAATGATTTACCTTTATGAATAATAGCTACAAGTGTGATATGAAAAATACAATGAAGATGGCAGAAGAAAAATGCAACATCAACAGATTTTTTTAACTCTTCGGAACATATTTGCAGTTCGATATATACGATTACTTTACTGATCGTTTTTCATTGTTGGGCCTGAAAATATTGTTCCTTACATCCGAAGTTTCCTTATAACCAAAGTAAGATTTAACCCTATATTTTAACATTTAACAAAGAAGGGAAAAAATCGGGCCAAGAAGAACCTGTTCGTTATATCAGAAGTTACGTTGTATCCTGAGTCGATATATAGGGAGTTTACTCTAAATGTAATCTTACCTTTTGCATTACAGTACAAAATTTACAAGATTCCGAGAAGTAGAGAAGTGAAACAGTCTTGGATTACCACAGTACTGTCAACATTCTATGCAACACTTTATTCATTTCCACTTGTGTTTAAACTCAGACCAGATATTGTAAGTGTTTTATTTTCTTCATATATAAACTGTCTTATTATGTCTTCCGAAATAACCTCAAAATTTATCATCATAAGCTTGTGTGAGTTAAGTGATCAGTTAAATTGGACCTGTATCCACTTATAAGGTTTTGGTTTAGTTTTCAGCTTGATTTTTCAAAGAAAAGGGGAGCTATGCTACTGGTGGACATAATGCAAGGCCCATTGTATATCTCATTTTTGTGAGAGAAAAAAAAGAAAACAAATCAATTTTTAGTAACAGTGACCTTGACCCCTAAAATTATTTTTTTTGCTGAAAACAATTAAAACATAAAAAAAATGAAAAAAATCTATTTTTAATAACAGTGACCTTGTCCCCCCCCCCACGAGAGAAATTTTTTTTTATTGCTTACAACAGTTTAAAGAAAAAATATTTAAATATCTTCCTTTCCATGCAAGCTACCTACACACCAAGTTTCAATGCAATTGGTCACTCCTAACTCATTTTATTCAGCTGAAACCATTTTTCTATCTTTAGTGACAGTGACCTTGACCTTGATCCTAGTGACCCAAGCTTCATCTCCCCGCCAAACTACCTACAAACCCAATTGCATCGCAATTGGTCACTCCTAACATAAGTTATTGAGCGGAAACCATTCTACAGGTCCGGGTTACTGTGACCTTGACCTTTGAACTTCTAATCTCATAACTGTTGTGGGTCCTCTACCAGTTATGACCAACCTCCAAGTGTTCTCGAGTTATCGTTCGGAAACTGTTTTACAATTACAGGTCACCATGACATTGAAGTTTGGCCTACTGACCTCAAAATCAATAGGGGTCATCTGCTGGTTTTGACAAACTTCAACATCAAGTTTGAAGATGCTAGGTCTAAACATTTTCAAGTTATCATCCGGAAACTGATTTACTATTCCGGGTCACAGTGACCTTGGCCTTTGACAAACTGACCTAAAAATAATAGGGGTCCTCTGCTGGTCATGACCAACCACCACATCAAGTTTCAGGATCCTAGGCCCAAGTGTTCTTGAGTTATCATCCGAAAACCAATTGGTGGACAGATGGACGGACAGACATACTGACCCAACGACCGACCGACATCTGCAAATCAATATACCCCTCTTCCTCGAAGGGGCATAATTATGAC
Source organism: Saxidomus purpurata (assembly GCA_022818135.1). Lineage (NCBI taxonomy): Eukaryota > Metazoa > Mollusca > Bivalvia > Venerida > Veneridae > Saxidomus > Saxidomus purpurata. The sequence continues at coordinate 45,970,286 of JAFMSR010000005.1, forward strand.
CCCTGGATCAAAATTGACCCCACGCCAGTGGTCACTTAGTTTTGCATAGGCATAATTATATAGGAAAAACTTTAAAAATCTTCTTCTCTGAAACCACAATGCCTACAGCTAAGATATTTTGCATGTAGCATTGCCTAGTAGACCTCTTCAAAGTTTGTTCAAATTATGCCCCTGGGGTCAAAATTGACCTTGCCCGGGGGAGGGGGGGTCATTTGTTTTACAGACGTATATAGAACAACCTATTTGGTATATAACATTATCTAGTGATCTTCCACCAGGCAGGTTGACTTGTACCAAGGTGAGCGATATAGGGCTATCTTGGCTCTCTTGTTAACCTTTAGCATCGTCTTCACCCACCAGTTACAGCCCTGTTCACCTGGTGATCATTATGGACCCGTGTCTTCTTTAGCAACAGGTGACTTCCCTAGCAACTACTGACTCCTTGCAACAAGTTACTTCCTTCAGTAAATGCACTGGTACTCAGGTGAGCGATATCATATGGCAGAAAGTGCCGGGTTTGCTATTACGTTCGCTCACAGTTGCTTTGTCTGTCCATCCACCATTTCCTTAAAACAACATCTCCTCTGAAACCATTAAGCCAACGTTAATAAAACTTGGCAGGGATGTTGGCTGCATGAACCTCTACAAAAGTTGTCCAAAGAATTATATTCCATACAGACTTGGTTGCCTTGGCAATGGAAAGGAAAACTTTAAAAATCTTCTCAAAAACTGCATGGCCTGGAGCTTAGATATTTGGCATGAAGCATTGCCCAGTGGACCTCTACCAAGATTGTTCAAATCATGACCCTGGGTTCAAAAATGACCCCACCCAAGAGATCACTTGATTTTACATAGGCATATAATTATAGGAAAAGGAAAAGCTTTAAAATCTTCTTCTTTGAAACCTGAAGGCTTAGTGCTTAGATATTCAGAATGTAGGCTACCATGGTCAATAATAGCTAAAGGGTTTACTTTGGCCTTGGGGTCCTGATTTGAACACTCTTCATAGATGTCAATACTGAACGCCAACTTCAAAATATCTAAGCTCTATTTTTGACGTTTTCCCTATATAAGTTAAACCAAGAGTGCCCAGGGTAGTCAATGTTGATCTGGGGGTCACTATTTGAACAATCTTGATAGAGAGGTAATGGTACATTCCGAATATCTAAGCTCTAAGCCTTTAATTAGGTTTCAAAGAAGATTTTAAAACTTTTTCCTATATAAGCCTATGTAAAATCAAGTGATCTCTTGGGCGGGGATAATTTTGACCCCGGGTCATGATTTGAACAATCTTGGTAGAGGTTACGAGAACTTGATTTGCAATCAAGCTGGTGGTAAAGCATGTTAATGTGAACTATGTTAGGGAACATATGGTACATGTATTTGCTAGTGATGAATAATTTATTTTTTTGTAATTATTACATATTGTAAATGTCTTAATGTTACGTCAGTTTGCTGACATTCACTCATGTTATATAAATAATGCAGTTAAAACCTATTAACACAATTTTTGACAGTGATCTTTTACACATGTGCTTGAATTTCAGATATTATGTAATGGTCCTGGTACATGTATACCTGTGTGTGTTGCTGGCATTCTGTTAAAGGTAAGTGTTAAAGCAACAAGAGATGTAACTGATGAACAACATGTTTTTCCATTTGAACACTTTTTAGATTAAATATATGTAATTCTGTCAAAAAGGTATAATTTTTATACTTCCTCCTCCTTTGAGCTTTCCTATAAACCTCAGTCATTTGTACAAAGTTTCATTGGAGTATCTGTAGTAGTTTTGGAGAAAGGGACATAAGTTCCAATTCCACAGCATTCACAGTACCTGTTATTTTAATGTTTAACCTTGTCAGAAATGTGTGTGATGTTTCAATTTAGCGTCTGCAGTAGTTTGGCAGATAGCATCATAAGAGGAAATTTTCAAGAATCATGAGTTTTTCTATATCAGAAAGGGGCAAAATGTTAGTTTAGATGGAACAATTTGCATGCAAAACTTTTGTCATGATTTTGAAGACTAAAAAGAAGCAAACCTGACCGACAATACACGCAAGAGTTTGATCAGACTTGATTTGCCCTGACCTTTGCCACCTGTGCAAAGTTTTAAGTAAATAATCTGCATTGGTTTGTTCACACTGGATAAGTAGAATTGCTACTTGTACCAATATTCTTTGAATTATTGAGCTCAAAATAAGACTGCTACTGGTACATCTTTTGTACAAAAGGAGGATGAAAAAGCCTGACATTACTTTGTAGCTCTAAAGTTAGATATAGGGGGGGGGTTCACTTGATTTCACATAGGTTTACATAAGGAAAATCTTTTTGTCTAAAACCTTAAGGCCTAGAGCTTAGATATGTAGCACTTAGCATTGCCTGGTGGACCTCAATCAAGATTGATCAAATCATGACCCCCCTGGTAAAAAAAGACCCTTCCTGTGATGTGATTTGTTAAGGAATTATTTTCTTTTCATGGCTAGGTCATTAATGGACCAATTATGATATAGGTAATTTCATTGGGTCAGTTGGTATTAAAACATTCTGTATTTCGTAATTGTGCGTTTGCATCGTTGTATTTGTGTATCATCTACACAAACAGCAAGTGATGTTTTAAGGAGAAGGCAGCCTTGTTTATTCAAACTTTTTTTCTATGTCCTTTCAGGTTTTGCATGATGTGAAGATAATTTATGTAGAAAGTATATGCAGGACAGAAACTCTCTCACTCTCTGGAAAGATACTGTATCATTTTGGAGATGTTGTATTGGTTCAATGGCCGCAGCTACAACAGAAGTATCCAGAAACTTGCTATTTTGGAAGAGTTGTTTGATGAACAGCTGAAAGTATCCATGACAACTGCTCAGAACTTGTTACTCGCTTAATTGCTTCTGATTGGTCGAATTAGAAACTAGGCTGTTTCCATCCAATCAGAAAGCAGAAATTTAAGACTGGTTTCAGCAAAAAGCTTAGTGCTTGTAGAATCCAATCAATGATACTTTAGATCTGGGTTTCCTTAAAGCAGCTGGGTTTGTTGAAAATTAATCTTAAGACTTACAATAAAATACCTGGTTAACTTTGAACTCCAAATATATAAAATGCAAGTTTTACCAGCTATACATACATACAATTCAAAGTTCCTTAAAACTTTGAGGTGAATACCATAGCATTCAGTATGACAAACCTTCATACTGCTGTGTAGTAGTAGTTAGCTTGCTGGATCAGTAACCCAGAGACCCACAGTTCACATCCTGGTAGTGGTAGTCAATTGTTTGGGACACCCCAAAGTTTATATATTTAGTTAAAGTGGTATTACCGTTCAAAGTGACCGTCATAATTTTAAGAAAGATATTAACCACTGATTTATACTTGTAAATTAATGAAGATTGCCATAGATATAACCAATTTATATGATTCTGAGTTTCTCTATAACAGTTTTATTCCTATTGAATACAAAGAAATCTGTAAAAAATCTGTTTTTTACTGTCTTAGTCAAAAATTAAACATCAACACTTTTTGATAGTATATTTTAATTCATTATCTACCAAAAAAGAAATATCTCAAGAGTAACTCATGTCTTTCTTGTTATCAAAACATCTTTTTTGTTTTAAGCTTCATTTTTGACAGTGATTCAATATAACTAATGTATAATCTTGACCCAGCTGCTTTAAAACAATATAAATCCTGTGAGCCATGATGAAAGGACAGTTGCAGGTATGACAATTGTACTCACGTTATGTTTGTTTACAAAATGTGACTTGAGGACTGGTGTTCAGGTTTATTTATACATTTTGCCGAGACTATTACTGAAATGTTATGTCTAGATATTAGACTGGACCAATACTGTGATATTACTAGTGTTCATGTATCAGATGTAAAACAACTTTATTTATTGTATTGTGTTGCATTTCAACTAAGATAATTGTACTTGTTTAAGTTTTGGGAGATTTTGGTTAAGCTTTATCACCTTAGTATGCCAGTAGGGAAACATGTGGAGCAATGTTCAGTCCAGGTGATTCAATGATCATAAGGGTAGGAGACAGTCGGCAGAATCCTGTGTCACAACCATTTAACATGTGTAACATATGTTTAGGAAGCACCATTATTATGTCCCCCCCCCACCCCCATGTATTGCATCTACACTAAGGTATATCCTTTAAGGCCACAAAGGTGTAGTTTAAATATTTGAGATGTTACTTTCAAGTCGGTTTGAGATGCCCTTGATTCAGACCAGTTTTGCAATATAGTCTTACTGCATCAAACCTGCTATTCCTAGTGATGGCATTTACCCTACTCTGTATTGTGTTTTTTTTTCTGGTCCTGAAAAAAGAACTGCTTAGTTTCCCCCTCATTTCTGTGTGTAACAGTTGTATTGCTACAGGGGTCTGTGGTCAAATAAACCAAACTATAAGATAGGAAGTATTTAACACGGGAGAGTTTCAATCCGACTTCTAAACTTTATTTCATGGAAATGATTGTGTACACATTTCATGGAAAAGTAATTTAAAGAGCACTTACTAATACAGCACTGTTTCTGGAATATCACAGAGATTCTATAAATCCTTGACAAGGAGAACCTGGTTGTTTTGTCAACTGATAAAGGAATACAAGTTATTGAACACAAAATTGTTACTACCCGAAAATGACTGAGCTGTGTTATGTAAACGTTAGTCTATTAAATGTAGATCATAATGCCTCTTATACAGCAATAGTTTTATATATATTGTAATCAACACAATGCTCTTATATTATACAAAATATCATACAAAATAAATATATATACTAAACGAAACTTCTAACGCACCACCTGTCTTTTTCCTTCTTTGTTTAATTATCGGCCATTCCGATGTCTGCCAGCTTATTTTAATCTATCTATGCACAAAAGCTATCATGTCTTGAAAAGAATTTCAAAATGATCGAGTGATACAAATTTCATATGGAAGAGAATTTTAAAGCGACTGCACTCCAAATTCTTAGTAAATTTTAATTTTTTGGTAAAATCAATATATATTCAATTTGTCAGCATCAGTATTATTTTCTGTGTTTAAGAGCTAAAAATAAAGGTAGAATTTTTTTTTACCCGAGCCAGGTTTTGAACTCTGATCTTTGCGCTTACAAAAAATTTACAGCGGCTTAACCTACTACACTACGGAGTCAGCTGATTTGATGCGAGTTAAAAATATTGATATACCAAAGAGCCCACCCCGTTAGTCACGGGGTGATATATTCTACAATAAAAGTAAGCAAAACAACACATTTTAATTGTTTCTTTTGTTAGAAAACTTGTCACGTTATCACAATACCATGCCCCTGATACAGTAATGACAATTGTTTTATTGAAATTGAAAATTTTCTTTTTTTAGCGTAATTTGTCCATCTGGAGTGCAGTCGCTTTAAGAGTATGTTTCCCCCTAGGAAAAGCATCGAGGCAATAACCCATGTTTAATCTACGAATGTTTACACCTTTAATTAAAATTCCCTGCCATATAATTTGTACCACTTGATCATTTTGAAATTCAGGTAACGGAAGTATCTACCCAGTGTTTCCATAAATTCAACACATGACAGTTTTTTGTGCACCGATAGCTAAAAATAAGTTGGCAGATATTGGAAGGGTCAATTATTGAATAAAGAAGGAAAAAGACAGCTGGTGCGTTAGAAGTGTCGTTAAGTATAGTAAGAAACAAAGTGTAACATAGTTCTATTTATAAGACCGTATCTCATCAAGCAACATGTACAAAAGTACTTCAGACAAAGCCAGACAGACTTGTCCGGGGCTCCATTGTACAAAACGCAAGGGATCTTATAAAAATCTTCCCCGTTTTCATAAGTGAGGTAGAGTCCCTGGGTAACTTTAGAAATGCAATGAAACCTTAAAAATGCATTACGTCCCTCATTTACACATGATATCCACAGTATGGAGATGTAAGGAAAGTTCTGTTGATGTCATATTGCTTCATATTTGTAAGGTAACTAGCACACGTTGTACACATTTTGTAATTCACACAAAATATCGAAATCATGTCCTGAGTAACTCTGATGACATATCTCTACCCTTGTTAAGCATCCCTGATACAAATAGTCTATGAATTTATTACTCTTTTACCTAACATTGCATGCTGCAATGAAAACAACTGGTATATTTTTAAGAACTTTGCTATGTCAGTATACATGTAAATCATCTTTTTCTCTTGTTCCATCTTTTCCCTGTATCTGACCTAGCAGGTTTAGTGGAGGTAGCACGGTCAGAGGAGCTCTGTTCTTTATGCAGGAAGTTCCACAGCTGCTTGGCATTATGGGAATGTCCCATAATGCTAGTGAGCTCTACTTCAGTAAAGGTAGACAACTCAGCGAGATCCTGAACTTTGTTCATAATTTGGCGGTAATTCTTGGAATTAACCCCTGGCATTCTTAGCAACATGTCCTGAAAATAGAACTCAGAAGGTGAATTATGCTGCAAATATGTCTACACTGGTATTTATAATGCCTCCTGCATGGTTATGGGTTAATGTAATCAATATTTCCCTCTTCTGCACATTGGTGTACACACTAACACTGTTATATGCCCCTAGACCTGCATTTGGTATCCAACCTAGTGTATTTACCTATCTGATGTCATGACAACACACTACCTGCTGTAAATTTTCAGCCAAACTTGCATGGGTAGAACCAGCAACAAACTAAGCTAATTGCAAAATCATGCAACTCTTATCTTTGAAGTTCTCAAAGTTTCAGGGGGCTATGCAGTAGAGTTAACTCAAAATGATGATATCTCTAAACTTATGTCGTCCAAAATGGTTTAAGATTGTAATAGTAATCATCCTTTGAAATGTTTGCAACCATTACCTGCGGGTGATGGCTGTATTTGTCTGACCATTCTATATCCTCAACTGATGATACTGTCATAGCTTCTGTCGCATCAGGTTGCTCTCTGCCCATCTAAATCCACACAAAAATATAATGTGAGTGGGGAAGTTTTGCAACAAAAACTATTATCAGTGGACTAATTCATCTGCATGAGATAATGACCTTTTTGTGCGTGTAAAGTTAAGATTGCTGAAAACAAGAAATGGAAATTTGGTTTGTGAACACATACTTATGGACACAAAATAAAATTATGAAACAAGACTTTATCATACAATGAAAGGGTCATAACTTTTTTAATTTTAACTATTAAACCATAAAAATTTATCCCACTGGAAATCCTGGTGCTGTCACAAAAAGAGATAAGAATCAATCTAGAGATTTTATCACTTCATGCAGAAGTAAGCATGTACATACACTTCCTTCTTTTCAGCAAGGAAATTGAGAGACTGAAAATGGTTCAGGCACTGACATGCTAGATCTTTGTTCTAGAATACTACATGTAGTTTTGTTGCAGACTTGACAACATGTTATCTTTACACTGCAATGTTAATTATCACTCACAAGTAAGTCAACATATATACTGGGACACATATTACCTTGATTTCTTCAAAAAGTTCTGCAGTAGCATAAGGACTCTGGCACCAAAGTACCCGCAGTTTGGGAAAGTGGAGAGTTAGTAAAGTAAGGCGAGTAGTAGTTTCCTGGATTGACACATCATTTGACATCTGAAACTTGCCCTGTTTCAAAGTAAAATATGCTTACAAAAATACATTCTTCTTAAACACTGATTAAATCAGAGTTAGCTTATACTTCTCTAAAAATCAGTAAACCTTCCACTACTGTAGTATATCACAATGGACATAAATCTATCACTTTAAATTCTTACAGTATGCTTTAGCCAGAACAATTTTACAACAGGAAAATTTCCAGTTTCTTTCCCAATTCTGCAGAATTTGATGCCTGTGGAGATAGGTGCCAGCTTCAGATCTGCACATGTGGCAAAATGTTATGGTTTAATGGAAAACCCAAAGGTGGTACAAAAAGCTAAATCAAAATGTTTCTAATATCTGACTGATAAAAAATGCAGATAACTTCCAAGCTGACATGTAATGTACAAGTAGAAATGAATTGAAAGTTACCTGTAGTGAAAATGATTTATTTGGATCAAATTCAATGAGAAGTATTGGACGTTTGTAGAATCTGCACATGGATACACACTGGTTATACAGACGTCCGTTATTCAGGGAACCAATGAGATCAGAGACACTCTTACGCTCCACACAGATATCTGGAGTAAGAATGTAATCACCCACCTGAAAACATCCCAAAAGCAAATGTTTCAGAATCAGCTGGATTTTGTTTGTAAATAAATTAAAAAAAATTCAATAATGCCAAGAGTTCATATAATCTTACTTATGAACTGTTCCACAGCAGCTTATTATTATGAGTGGAGTGTTCATTAAACTCATAAAGTTCCAAGTTTCATTCAAATCTAAGATATATAAAAAATACTGTTGAATTTTAAGGTTTCTTCCAACTGAATGTTCATATTGTATTTTACCCGATTCAAGCACCTGCCCCTAACACAGCTAAACTTCGAAAATTAATTTTTCCAACTCACCTTTTTGGCCGAACAATTTGTACTTGATAATGGTGTTCAGCAACAAAAATATGTGACTAACAATCCAACAAAGAACAATTCAGAATAACACCTCTTTGGATGGACCTCGGTCTACAGAGGTGGCAAAAGCAGAACAGAGTAGCCTTAACCTACCAGGGTGCTAAGGTTAACTCAAGGTAAAAACTGACAGCTGACGTTAGTTATTTGTTGTCCATTTAGGACAACTTATTTTTTCAAGTGATCATACAAGTACTGTGTATACTTCACAGAGAAGAGAGCTTACCTCGAGTGTAACAGGTTCAATATCAATCCCTCTTCTATGTATCAGAGATGGAAGTTCACTTCTAAACTCTCTCATGTCAACTATCACCTATATCACAGAGAAAAAATACAAGCCACTGAACTGCAATAAGCTTAATATGTTAAAATAAGATTGTATGCTACATATTAGCATGCATTTCTGGTTAGAAGTTTAAATTAAAAGGTCCCAGGGGTGTGGAAATCCTATTTTTTTAAAAACTCACTTGTCCATGGCCAAAATTCACTTGTCCAGATTTCAGCATTAAAAGCAAAGTTAAAAAAATAGAGACCAAGTTTAAATTTTGTATTTTAACTTTGTGAAGTGGATGTACAGGAGACAATGGTAAGCTGCAAGCATATTTTTCCTGGTAAAGTTTTCAATAATTTGTTGCCTGTATACAAGCCAGAAGTCGTGTCTGCAAAGTCGGGGGAATATACAGCAAACATGACAGAACGCCAGTCCCGAACCAGTGTCCAGGTGAAGCCATCTTAATTCGCAAAAGAAAATTACTTATTTGTCAGAATTTTATTTCTGGTTTCAATTCACCTGCATTATACTCTGCGCAAAAGTCACCCTAGAACTTTTGGTAGTATCGAGAGCCAATCAGATCGCAGGAATCTGCGCTAAATTTATATAAAAATATTTGTTTTTGCAATACTGCAAATAAATCTCAATCTCAATCCAAGTCTTGAGTGTCTCAATGGGATTAAAAGGGACTGTCATACATTATTCACTTCATTTATCTTTATTTTCTCAAAATTTCGGCTTGTCTGTAAACAACCGGGACAGAAATATCCACTTGTCAGCAGGCAAAGAAAACCCATGTCGGACATGTCAGACATGGGAATTCTACACCCCTGGTTCCCTTTACTAAAGTTTGAAGAAATTTAACAGCAAAGATGCTTAAAGATTCTTGTAAAGGATAATGTTTTCCTCCAGTCTGATTTGTTGACCTTGTTAAAACTTGACCTTAATGTGATTAATACCCCCGGAAAAACGCTTTATCAACTGAGGAAGTTAGTAGTAACAGAATACCTTGCAAAAAAAACTGGAATTACTCTGTTATTTGTGAAGATAGAGTTATGGTTCTTGTACACTGCACTTCCTCTCATTGTGCTTGACCATTGTATGGAGATGTATGAATTCCAACTTGTAGTTTCCAAGTTATGCTCCAGACAAGGAAAAGTAACTAAGGGCAATAACTTTGTAATTGGTCAAGATAAAGTTATGGTTCTTGTACATTGCACTTCCTCTCATTGTGCTTGACCATTTTATGAAGTTGTATTAAATTCCAACCAGTAATTTTCAAGTAATGCACTGGACAAGGAAAAACAACATAGTGCAATAACTCTGTAATTACTCAAGATAGAGTTATGGTTCTTGAACACTGTTCTTTCTCTCAATGTGCTATACCATTGTATGAAGTTATATTGAATTCCAACCAGTATATTTCAAGTTACTGGGTATGCTCCGGACAAGGAAGAGTAACAAATGGCAATAACTCTGTAATTACTGTAAAAATGACTGAAATGCGGTTAAAACAGGCTTTAAGCTCATACAACAACTACCATCTGTATCAAATAAGTTTACCTGCTAATCTTGCAGAAGCATTTTTTTTAAAGTCGCTGACAAAGTTTTAATAAATCTGAGAGATAAAGTAAGTGATTGTACATTATCATGAGACATTACAACATAAATGTAGGCACAACAGCCATAATTGAAGGATTCTGACAAGCTAAAATTGTTTAAAATAAAAATTCATTAAAAAAAACCTATTAAAATTATTTCAATCTGCCCTTGTTCTGTACAGGGTTGGTAATATACTGACCCTGTTCTGTATCAGCCAAACAACAATCCTTGAAATTTGTCTTAACACAACCAAAATCACGAATTTTTAAGGAGAAAGAAATGCAACTGGTTATCTTCTTGGCCAATATTTAAGATTATGTCTTGCAGCAACTTTTGTTTTTATTTTTGCTATCATAATTACTAGTTTGGACATCAAACTTTTATTTATTGTAGAATTTACAAATCTTGACATTGAAATCTTGAAACCATGCACAGATATTGTGAATATGATGCATGAACTAAAATGGTGTGATAACCGAAAGTTTTGTACCTTGTTCAGAGATGTGTTCTGAGTGAGTTGTCCCCCTTTCCTTGTATCTGCGGTAGCACCGGCTGGAGTTGCATCCCGTAACAAATTGGGATCATTTTCCATCTTGCCCTCTCTTTCTTCAGGAATAACCATTGTCTGAAAGTGGAGAGTCCAGACACCACTTTCACACTGACAGAGTCTTTACCATCATTTTTACTGAACCAACTGGCATGATACATAGTCTGGTATCATATTAAAAGAGCCTAATTTTACAATGTTCCGAAGAAGCCTACTAAAGGTAGGCAACTTTTATGAAGATTTCGAGATTGTGTTGTTAGTGAGCAGAAGTTTATGCAATACCTAAAAATCCTGACAAGAATTTATTTATACAGGATAAGGTAAAGCGGAGTATTACCGCCTTTTCTCTGATCAGATACTCAAATGCTTCCTTCTCTTTTCTCAGTGTGGTCAGATATCTTTGTTCCTCCACAGAGCCTGTATACATCAGGAAATACACACGTAAGGGATGTCCTGGATGGCTAGCTGTGTACACCTATAGCAAGTGGAGAAAACAGTTAACGTCAGGAAAAAAACGTACGGTGGTAAACATGTACTAGTCGTGTAATTACTAACAAAGTTCAGAAATGAATAATAGTTTTTGTGAAGTAAGCTAAGCATTGCCTGCAGAAAACACATTTTATTCAATCTAGAGGATTAGACAGCAAAAAGCACCTTTCTTACAAAAGAAACTGAAAACTGATGAAGAAGTTTTACAGTATGGTGCAAGAAGCTTATAGGTTCAAATCTAATAATAAACTTTTGTACAATTTACCTCAATCTGCCTGACAAATTCCATATCTGGATCATATAAGACAACATATCTGGGCTGGACTTCATTCAGGGTTCGTACCAGGCTGAAGGGATCAGAGCAGCCATGTAGAGGATGTATGATGGTGACAGGGTCTGGTAGCACACCATAGTATGCATCTTGGGATGTGAAAGGAAACTCTGTACCATTCTGAAATATAAAAACTTATAGGAACCACACCTTCAATCAAACATATTTTGATTTTTACTTTCTATAAGTGTCACATTACAACCGAATAAAAGCCGAGTGACAAAACAATGAAAGTCCCTCTACTAAAAAAACCTAACAGCTCAGGCGACGTACAATGCAAACAGGTAAACATCTATTAAGTGTACACAACAAAAAACTGTTTAACTACATTATACTAATATACATGCATTAATGCATGCTTACATTTAAAGTCTGTAAGAAGAAACAAATTTTGAAGAGAACAGACCTAGCTGTTTGTCATTAATAAGCAAAAACAGCTTTCTACGTTGAGCTCCCCTGGAGATTAACATTGGAGAGACAGCTTAAGTCAGTGCTGTCAACTTACTACAGATAAATCTGACTATGATATCTATAGAGACCATTACCTACCTTTGATTCTCCATTCTGAACTGGATTTCCAACCATCTGTGTCAAGGTCAAGGAATCAGGATCTTTTGACAACTTTTGCTTTTTGCTTCTTCCAGTTGGTCTTTTCTGAAATGTTTTGTGAGCAACACTTTAAACTGAGAGTAAAGAATATAGATCAGCAATCCCTTTAACTCCCTTATCTCTACTGACATGAAATATAAAAATATAAACTGAATAAACCTTGGCACCAATTAAAATTCATTTCAAAATACCAAGTTATTAACTCCAAAACCTTCAACTTACACTATATTCTGTATTCTCAAATCACTGATTTTTGATAGACTAAAAGTGAACTGCCTTTCACAACCGATCAATAAATTCAGAGATTTCAGACCATCTTATACATTGTACTAGTGTAATATAGCTCTTTTGAAGCCCACACAGCTGATTTAAATAGAGTCCTAAGACAGTCTTTTCATTTGACATGTGTTTGTGATGCTGGGGCTGCAAATGTTAGTCGGTAGGTAAGAAAACAGCTAAATAAAATCAAACACTTTATGAGTTAGGGATAAGTTGTACCTTAACTTCCTCTATGTATTCCCCTTTTGTTGCCACTGACTTATTGTACAACCTGGCCAACAGACCTTGACTACCATCACACAGAAACTGTAGGAAAATACAGACATTTAAGTTGACAATAAAAAAGAGTATTTCTAATAACATGAAATAATTGCAGAAAATCAGGAATGTCATCAGTGGTAAATCTGATATTCTAGCATAAAATGAGCTGTTTTGGCCCATTTTGCCGGTGTTTTAACAGGAGGAAAAACGTGTGTTAACAGGGAAATTCACGCACCGTTATAACCCGTTTTCATTTATGCGCATTACAGGGCCATTATAAACAATGGACCTGTTTCCCAAGTTTTTCATCAAGCACGGCATCTACAGTGCTGGGCTTAAAGCACTGGTGACATCATAAATATGACGTCAACAACGGGCTCGGGCACCAACCATCCCTCAGGATTCTGCAGATGTTATAACATGAAGAAACGTGCGTTAACCCTACATAAAAACTTTGAGGACACTGGTGTATTGCAAAATTGATAGCTATTGAAAACAGTTGCATTTAATCAATTTTTTTCATATAAATGTTTGTTTATGATCAGAAAGTAGTTCTGTCCAAATGGAAACAACATGTTCATTGTAGAGTCTTCTCTGTCAGGTGTCTGAACTGAGAAGGTCAAATCTTTCTGTTTAAATCTACATCTTATTTCATAAGTACTCTATTAAATCATGTATAAGTGAAGTTAACCTCTTTGATTTGAGCACATGTTCTGTCATCCTCAGCAGCAATGAGGACCCGACCTGGTCCAAGATCCTTATCACATTTTTTATTATGTTCCGAGATTTCCTCCACCACCTCAACAAGGGCCTCCCATTTAGGACATGCTTCTAGTAACGGCTCATCTGTAACAGGAGTATATAATTTTTCTAAGCAGTGCAAATAAAGTAAACTATTGGAAAATTCACAAAATTTGTATAAAACTTACTATTGAGTACTTGCATTGCTAATCTGCTTTATCAATGTAGGTCTGTTCATTGTAGGTCTAAGGGCAGTCAATGAAAGCTATACATAAAGAACGTAAGTGCCTGTGTAAGTCTTCCATAATACTGGCAGGCTGCCAAACTTCTGCCAAACTTCCTTCACCAGTAACACTGCAAAACTGCCATATTACTTCAAATTTATGTACAACAGTTTTCCCAAACAAAACAATATAATACAGCTATCTATACATTCATTATACCTTTGCCTTTCTTTTCACTTTTCAACTTTTTCCTAGATTCTTCATCTCCATACACTCTTCTCTTTGCATGCTGCAAAGAAACATGCACATATTGTCATTTAATTTTATCATAACTGTCAAATCAAACTTTTATCCTGTAAAAACCAACTTTATCCTGTCAAATTCACCTCTATCCTGTCAAATTCACCCATATTCTGTCAGATACAATTTTATCTACATGAAACTTTAGTTTACACAGCCAACCCAATTATGGCATTTTCCTAATGTTTCTTGACTATGACATTTTACACAATATAAAAATTGTACAAAGAGTCAAGTTCTCTCTTGTGTCAGATCTACACTTTCAACTATAAAGTTTTTACAATGTACTGTTTTGTAGAACAGATATAAATAAATTAACTTACAATAAATAAACTATCAGCTGATTCTAAAAACAACCAGCCTGTATTCTGTCCAAAAGTTTTCTCACTCGTTCTGAAAATCAACAGGAATTTTTTTCCGGAAAAGAAAATCTCTGGAGAAGAAGGTATGTTCGCAAAAGATGTAAGCTCCCCAGTTCTAGGTCAACCTCACTGTAAAGAGTCACCATGACCTTTGATCTACTGACCTTAAAATCATTTAATTTTAGGTCTCATTTTTGTCATGAAAAATCTTCCTACAAATTCTGACGATTGTATGCCACTTGTTGTTAAGCTATCAATAAGAAACCATTTGGTTTACTAATATATCTTTTGCTTCTCAAGGTTTATTGCCTGTTTCAACAGTACTTCAATTATTTACAGGCAGGTATTGTTTTTCTAACCATCTTTCATGGGACATACCAGTGTTAGACCCCTTTTCTTTGTAAGACTCTGCCAAATCTTTCACATACATAGACAACGCTCTGTAGCAATGCTCGAACCCCTGACATTCAATCAATGATACATTATAGTGATTTTATTTTAGCCGCTCCAACCTTTTGACTAATGCGACAGGTTCTACTCATATAATAAAGGACTGATTCACTGATGGACATTAACAAAGCAATATATCCCCTCTACACTGACAACTAGTCTGACTTTTGTAAACCAGTTTTTTATATATATAAAATATATATTCATGAAAGTCTTTTCAGGCAGTTTTAGTGCCCATTAATATTTCAACATACCTGTACTGGTTCTCAAGAAATAAAACCCTGTCGGATAATCAAATAATTAAAGCTGAAAATGTATGACAATGGCAAAATGAGGAATAAAACTGAACCTAAGAAACTTTAGTTTATCATAATCCAAGCAAGACAAATTTAACTTATCCAATTTCTTGTTACATACCTGACAGAGTTCACCATATTGTAAAACGTCACACAGTCATACTGGGTTAAATGTCTGAAAAGAAAAAAAGAAAATACTTGAAACTTTCACAGTGTTTGCGTTATTGATGCTGTTCACCAAAGTATCTGTCAGAATTTAATCTTACCTCTGCTTTATTTATAAGAAGAACTAGTCAGTATCCTCAATTTTGGACAGTGCCATTTATTTAGCTCGATGATGGGATCACAATTAATACTTTGTACGATTTGTCAAGCTAAAATCATTCCCCTGCCTATCTAACACATTGATTGAAAATTACCTGAGTATAAGTCTTAGTGTTTTAATATCTGACACAAGTTGTTTGGTTTTAGGTCCAAGTTGATGCCAGACTGGGTCTAGTTGAAGGCGAATAATCTGCTCGAAGGACTTTGAGATAGCATTCTCCACAGTTATGTCCTCAGAATCTATCTGGAACGGAATATGACAACACAATTTACTACAGTTATATCATCAGAATCTATTGGAATTGGAACTTTTAAACAATGTTTTTCTCGAATACATTCCATTGAAATTTATCTGAAAAAAATCCCTACAGCCATCTCCTCTAAAAGAATTGGGCTGAAACAGGATTGTGAAATGCTATACATTGTATTCTGACATTATTTCAACACTCTCAACATGAAGCCGAATTTTGCAACAAAGTTCTACGGTTTACCTAGGTGAGACAGGACTTGAGACCAGTATCCTGCACTTACTTTACCTAAGCAATTTACTGAAACCTTATGAAACAAAAAAAATCATTTAACCAAATCCTTTTTCCATTTATAATTATTTCTACAAAATATTTCTCTGATGCTGACTTAACAGACTGGTATGATATCAAACTGACTGTATCCTGTCAGACATTGCATCATGTAAACAGAAAGGAATATACAGTGAAACCCGTGAACAAAGACCCTGGACAGGAGTTTTCATAATAGATTAATAGTGTATAGTTTTCTCCCTGCTAGTCTTTATTCACATGTTGTCTTTTTCTGGAGGAGATCTTCAATGTTTGGTTGTATTACTATTTTTTTCTAACTTACCGCAGTGTTACATCTCTTGAGTTCTTTGACACAGGCATTAAGAAGGTCCAGTAATGCTGCCTGACACGCTACCATAGCATCTGTCAACTGTACATGAATCTCTACTACATCTACCTGTGTACACAAAATCAATGGATATAGTGTATTTCTGTATAACTAATTAAGATTTTAAGGTGAGAAGTAGTATAGTTAATTGAAGACGCTCAATGAAAATGTGTCGTAAACTGTGTGAAATATCATGGTCTACAATAGTTGCAAAGGGCTAGTGTTAACTTTGCTGGACTCATGAGCAACTGAATAGATGTCTATTTTGTAACAATTTTAATCAAAATGTCATCAATGTGGTTAGAAATAATCAAACATAAATTAAGTGTAAACCTATACAATTTCAAATGGCTGCAAGCACAAATTTCAATGTTGTTTGCTGCTGATTGATCATGTACAATTTCATGTTTTGGTTTGGTTTAATTTTGTTTAATATCAATTTCTATAACATTTTAGTAAGATAATTTCTTCTTTGTTTTCAGCAATAAGTTAGTACTAATTTATTTTCCTGTGAGTAACAGATAATTTTTCTTTTCTAACTGAGGTTTGAGAAGATCATCAAAGGACGATTGATAGTCTCTGGTCCTAGCCAGTGAACAGGGACCTGGCTGGGGGACTATCAATATCCCACTATGTCTATTCTCTTACCTTTGTTCCTTCAATTACCTTGTGGTTTTCCAGTGTTTCCTGGACATGAGCATGGAATCTGGGCCACAGGAACAGCTTACGCACAAACAAATTTTTCATTGTTCTTTCAATATAAGAGTAACCTGTCATGAATGCTGTTGCATTGTGGGAGAAAGCCTTGATAAAACCAGTCTGCAATATAAAGGTGAAATGAATATTATATTAGTAGATTGATCTGTGAGGTTGTATCTACTGAACTGGTGGTGTAGTCCAAGATCACACAAAAATGGGAACCTTCAAGCTTGAGTGTGATATGGTCCTACCCAGCAAATACGAAAAGAACTAGCCTACATATCAACTAGCTGTTATAGTATTCCTCTCCAATTTCCATATGAATTCCATTGTGATGAAAAAACCAAACACCTCTTTCCTGCATTTACACTTGTCTTATGTTTTTTCTACTTGGGATATTGCACATAATTATAGCAAATCTCTAGAAAGACAGTGATGATACTAATTCTAACATGACCAGCAAATAACCTACATACATGTAGAACAAAATCTATTTGGGTTATTCTGCAATAAACCGACCTTGAACGATGCGGCACACGCATCGTGTTTCGGCTGTTCAATTTACCCGACGTATAGAGGATCTTACATGGCATACTGTGGATGACTTGGGGCAAAGCGGGGGGATCCGATGGATGACACACGTCCAGTTAACTTGATTAATGTTACGACACCATTTACACTGACTTTATTTACTGTTTTGTTGTTATTGTTTTTGTTTACATAGTGACGTCATTAAACAAGAGAAACTGTGACGTCATTTATCCATACCCGTTACTAATATTTTTCATAATTTGAACCGTTATTGCGTACCCTGAAAATTCGAACCATTTCTATAAATGAAATTCCTGTTACATTTAGTCGAAAATTATTAAAGTTTTTTTCTTTCTTATGAGACTAGTTTACGTTGATGAAAAACCTGAAACACCGCGTACTATACATTTTTCATGAATGAAAGTCACATTGAAGTGTTCGCGGGAGAAAACTTCAACGGCAAAATCTAGGTGCGCAGCACGCAAGTGTAAATTACTTTCGATGAAAATTGTTCTCTCATTTTCTTCAAATGTTGTTTCAAATAAGTCGTGTTAGAATCGAAATAATAAGTATCCAAGTTTGGTTTATGGTAGAATAACCCTCGTTTGTCGTTCTTATGCGTAATAATATATCACTCAGGCCTTCCGCCTTCATGATATATTCTTGCGCATAAAAACTCCAAACTCGGGTTATTCTACGATAAACCAAACATGAATACATATTATTTCTTAAGTACGACTCAAATTATTGTAAAACACTTACTTTGTTCTTCTGTCTGTACAGTCTCAATATAAAAGCTTCCTGGCACGATTCCACTATCCTACAACATAATCACCTGAATGGGTAATTAACTAAATCATATAGTCAACTGATTCAGTAATCAAATGACTGATGCTAATTTTTTTAGAAAGCTCAGCAATTAAGTAAAACCCTCATTAGTAGAACATTTCAAAGGAACAGGTTTGCAAATTTAAATGTTTAAATCTGGTAAAATTTGCAGTGACTTGGTTCCTTATATCATTTCAACTTTCCTTTTATTCAACAAAGATATATGCATTTCCTGTAGTCTATACAGTTGACTCTCAGTATCTCAAACTCCCTTACCTCGAATTTCCGTTGAAGTTGAAGAAATTCTAAAGTCCCGTCAAATTTCCTTCTATATGTATGTACTTTAACTCCTTTTAAGGCAAAATTTGACATATCCAGACTCCGGATGTGTCGAAGGGATTTTTTGGTCCCGTCAATCAAATTCCAGTGTATTGTCAACTCGTTAAGTCGAAGTGCGAAAGTCGCCGACGGATCAAAGTTGCGGCGGGTCAAAGCAAGGGTGAGACATTGTCATGCCAGTTCACACATTGTTTGTTTTTCATGGATTTACTTCAATTGTCATTGACTACGTGTAATTAATGATGAAAAATGCGGTAATTACTTTAAAGACTTAATTTATTTGAGAGGTTAAATGATAATAGTGATTGGGTTTTATAAAAAAAGATGATTTCTGAACGAATTTATCAGTCTGTGAATATTTTGTTTTGTAGTTAGTTGCTGTTCTAATGTTTAGAATATATGAATGTTCTGACTTCCGGTTCAAGAAACGCTACTTTCACTTTTGCCCGACACGTACTTTTGTTTTCGCTCGGGCCGATACAAGTATGTAGATGTGCTTGATATTTATTACTAAGGGCTGTTTGTGTATATGCAAAAATAAAATGTAATTAAAACTGAATTTGTGTTCCAATGTTTCAGGGAAAATTTGCATCAACGAAATAAATACAAATAGTTGTCTGTCTTGAAAACAGG
The DNA here is from genome assembly GCA_022818135.1 of Saxidomus purpurata. Lineage (NCBI taxonomy): Eukaryota > Metazoa > Mollusca > Bivalvia > Venerida > Veneridae > Saxidomus > Saxidomus purpurata. Next base: position 45,989,851 of record JAFMSR010000005.1, read on the forward strand.
GAATTTTGTGCACTATTCGTCCATATAAGTCCAAAAAAACAACATCTAAAAGCCCCTCCTCTTACCTCGAACTTTGTTTATCTCGAAGTAAAAGGTCTGGTTCCTTGAAATTCGAGATAACAAGAGTCAACTGTATTTATGGCGCAATTGATTATTCTTATCTCTCATTTTGAAGAAGGAAATTTGGAAACAAGCTTACTGTTATATTCTTTTTTTTTGTCATTTCTTACCACAGGATCATCATACAGTTTACAAAGTGTTTACTAAACATATATTGTATTACCCTATTCAGATAGAATCAAAGAGACTTACCTATGAGCTCTACAAACAATGATGCCTGTGATGTTTTCTACAGGTACACGATCTGTTAGTAGGTCTACTACAAGAATACGTGATGTAATAAACAATACACCACCCTGAAGGTACAGCTTCTGTCTGTAAATACATTCTTATTGTTAGTGTTTCTTCTATATCACAAAAGCTTTTGCTTTTCAGTTGTAACAGAGATAAGACGTTTAACTAATGGTACTCAACTGTTTGAAGAATATAGCACAAAAAGCTGGAAAATTCTGTAAAAATATAATGGCACTCAGTTCATGTAATGAAGATTTTACGTATAGAGCTTCAAATCAATTCAGACAGCAGCTCCCCTGATAACATGTTGTCATACAACTTTAACCCTCAAATACAAAGAGATATAACACACCACAGTAAATTAAGAGGCTTCACATTATCTTGGAGATATTGGTTCTCTTCCATGTCAGCTGAGTTAGACAAAAAATTTTGATTCTAGTTCTCTCAACTTACTACTAAAATTCTCAAACTAGCATTCATGATGAAACCAATTTGCTTATCAGAGAAGATGAGTCAGCAAAATAGTATCCATTCAAAGTTGGGTGAGGTGTTGCAAGTGTGACACAGACTGTGTCTTGATGAAGGACCTCTCCACGGATTAATAAAGTTAAAATACATTTTATAAAATTATGAAGTCATACTGATGACTGTATTAAACAATACATTTCAAGATGTCTCTAACCTATCTGAAGCGTTATATTCATTGGTGATGAGTTTGGGTAGAGGTGACACATCATCTTTCTCCAGTTCTTCTATGTAGAACTCCTGAAATATATTCCAATGGTCTCTCATAAACAAGAAATTAATGTAATATTAACTGGCATACTGCGTGCTTACCAGTATTAAACAACAACAACAATGAAATCACTCAGACACTTATTGCAATCCCTGTCTCTCTAGTGCATGAAGTGCTGTAACTTTTACAGAGTTAATGACAAGTAAACTGTTTCAACTAAGTTTAAATTTATTATTGAAAGCCTTCGAATAATTATAGAGTATGTGGTACTTTATAACATACAGTAGTCACAAGTGCTACAGACATATTATACAGTTTTGTTTGGTATCTACAGCTAGTGGGTAAGCTGACAATGGTACAGCAATAAAACACAATGTCATATATATTTATATCAATTTCAATAAAAACAGTTAACTTAGCATTACTCATTAGTGATGCTCAGTAATTATATACATGTAGCTAAAAAGACATTACAGTGACATTTGTCTCCCTTATGCTGCTTAATCTATACAATTTGCTATTCAGCAGTAAATTTTCTATAACCACACCTATGACCAGCAAATACACTTAACCGATTTAGATACGCAAAGATTTCCCCTGTTGAACATTTTTATTTGAATGAGGCTATTGTTTTTATTTCTATTTAAGCCTTTTTTGCGATGAATTATTGAAATTTTACAAGAATTCAATTTTATATTGTTTTTGTTGTGTATGAAATTTGAATAAATTTGAAACACGATAACACTGTTTAAAATACTGTTTTGCCACTTTTGCATTTCTAAACTGGTTGAGTGTAGTACAGTCCAAATTGCACCATAGACAAGTCTATCTTAGGAATTCAGCAAAGTATGAATTACAACTATAGAGAAAGTTACCTCATCATGATTGAATGTGTTGAGAACGAGAACAAGGTTTGCAGCATCACAGTACACGTTGAGGAACTTTGTTATGATCCTTTCCAGTCCAAGCCCCCTGAATCAAGACAAAGTAAAAGAATATCTCATCAAGCCATGTCTGCTGTGACACATTTTATGCTAAAAACTTACATTAACATTGTATTAAGTTTGAAAAATTCCCTCCAGTATATCTTTTGTCATGCAAAATAAAATAAAAAGAAATAACTACATTGTATATAACAAATGGTACAGATTTTGTTCTTGGGAGATTGCACTTTCCCGCTTTACTTTCCCTTAATGTCTTCTAGTTTTGTATAAATCTTGAACTACTTCCTTTTAGTAATTAAAGAGTTATGTGATGGATAAGAAAATAAAATGCATGAAAATAACTAGTGACCATTACCACATCTGCCTTGCTTGGAATGGCAAGTGGTCATCAATCAGTAGAGTACAGTTTGTAGTGTTATGTAAGGAAATCAATCAAGCATTTGGTTTAGGAGATACAAAGTGGACATAAAATTAAGTCACATGACCTTTGATATCAAAGTGTGACCTTCAACCCTTCAATGTGATGTTGACCTCCAGCTGGTATAGTTGGAACCTATCTTGGAACCATCATCTAGATAACCTTAATTATGATCTTAGTTTCATCATGTTCATAGAAATCCTTGGATTAAGGAGATATAATCTCATGACCTTCAAACCCTAAATATGACCTTGATCCAAGTTTAAGGAAATTCCTTAAAGGGATTAAAGAAATGTAGTCTCTTGACCTTTGACCTGTGAGTGTGGCATTATCCTTGAGTGGGCAGGGTTGGAAATCCTTAAAATCCTTCTAGGAGTTCTAGAAATATGAAGCCGACACAAAACACCAATGACCCCAGATGGTGGGGTTGCAACATGGATTCTGCACATTGTCTTAATGAAATGAACATTTGACCTAGTTTCATGAAAATCCTCAAGGGGTTAAAGAGATATAGTGCAGACATGAACAAGAGCTGTCAGTAGGACAGTGCGCTTGACTTTTTTAGTGCTTGCCTATAAAACAAAACATTGACAGTTAAGGGCACACAAGACTTTAACTAGGAATTTCTAATTACAAATCAAGAAACATTTTCACACAGTTATCTTCTCTTGCTTACAGATAGGTATCATGATGGTACATAAGTACTCTAACTTTCAAAGTAATATCTCAAATGGTTAAGTCAACAAGTGGACAAGAATGAAAATTTTAACTGAGTTTCTAAGTCAAAAAGGGCCATAATTCAAATAAAATCCTTGACAGATAACTTCTCCTGCCCATGTTTGGGTATCATGATGGTTAATAAGTATTCCAACTTTCAAATTAATATCTCAAACAGTTTAGTCAAAAAGTGGACTGGTACGAAAAACTTAACCAAGATTCTAAGTCAATAAAGGGCCTTAATTTTTAAAACAAATCCCCGACAGAGTTACCTTCTCTTGTCTACAGTTGGGGGTAATGATGTAAACAAGCATTCAAAGTTTCAAAGCAATATTTCAAAGGGATAAGGCAATAAGTGGATTTTACCCATATTCAATGCATTTTCTAAGTAAAAAAGGGGCATAATTCTGTCAAAATCCTTGACAGAGTTATGTACTCTTGTCTGTTGATGTAGGTCATGATGGTAAACAAGTATGGTTAGTTTAAAAGCAATACCTCTCATGGTTTTGAAATAAAGTGGGGTGGTATGAAAAACTTAACCAAGGTGTGACACCAACACCGGGGCGAGTAGGATAGCTCCCCTTTTCTTCGAAAAGTCAAGCTAAAAACCAATGCAAATTGTAATTTTCACCTCCATTTTCTTAACTTTTTGCACCAAATTACTCTCTCTGCAATCAATTTATCAAGAAGTCCAGCTGATATATTTTACCTTGCTGTGACAAGAAGTCCATCTTCATGAAAAGCATCAAGAAATATCTGTTGTTCATATTCTAGTAGGCTCATGCTTAATAGTTTGTTCTGTCAACATACAATGTATATGCATCCATCTCTTTGTAGTTCTATGCTGCAGCTAAAGCTTAACCTGGACTTCAGTAGGGAAGAACTACTGGGCTATTTTTCTGAAATGGAATTGAAAATTGGCATACATGTAAATTTCATTGCATAGTTAGTTATTTGTATTTTAATCAAAAGCGAGTCTTCCATGACCTAAGTCAATTACATTTTATAATGTCAAAGGACTGCACAAAACATAAGAACTGTCTAAATACTAAACTGTGTAGACTGTACGACATAGAAATAACATACATGTAAGAATAAAATCAGGCGTGAAGGTATGACAGTGATGACATGTCATATCTATGAAAGAGGTCACTGCGCCATGCCAAACTAATTAGCAGAGTTGGGTACTGCCAAGAAAAATATAGTAGAATTACTAAAAACCACAGTATTACCATGGTATAACACCAATTTAACTTTAATTGAGTAGTGTTCTATTGTGTAATTTTTAAATAAGAAAACATTGCCAAGTCAACAATACTCAGCCAGAAAAAGTATTTAAGAATTATTATCTTTGATATTAGACATAAACCCTTGATATAACAAATCAAGACAAACAAAGTCAACAAGTGAATAGGTTTACCTATAAACAAATAAAAACATTTAGTGTGTTCAGAAATAATAATAAAAATTATTCTTTCAATATTTGCGAAACAAATATTTTTAGATTCATGACTAAACTCTCTTTTCTTAAATCACATGATTTTTTCTACATTTAAATGGTTTTGTTTAACAAAGAAAAGTGAGATTTATCAAGAAAAATTTAACAACTCTCAAAAAATGTCACTTTTCACCAAACTGTTTGTTCACAGTGTAGGCACATAACATGTTTATTCACAGTGTGGTCACTTAAACATGTCTGTTCACAGTGTAGGTACTTATAAATATATGTCATTTCTTTGAAGAGCATTTTTTTAAAGTGTGTTCAGTGACCACAATATCACATTTACTTAATTAAATATTATAACATCAAAACTTCTAGCAGTGAGACCAGACAGTTTGGGCGAACCATACTTCTATTTTTTCCCGCCATTGTCATGGAGTCACGTGACTTTTTTATGAATTGATGTGTGACGTCAGTAAAAGTTGTCAAACTTATTTTGGAAATAAACAAATGTGTTGTGCAAGGAAATCGGTCAAATGAGACTAGGAAGGGTAGATTTAAGCAAAAAAGTGATAGTACTATTTGAAAGACCTTGAGTTACTAGAGCATGAAAAAGTTAAAGTTAACAGATAGAGCTGTGATGAAAATATCGCGAGATTTATATTTGTACTGGTACCTTGGGGCCACTGGTACCTTGGGGTTTTAGTGTAAGAGATCGCCATGACGTCACATGGCAATTTTGATAAGATTGCTGGTGGGCAATAACAGTTGTGTTTATGATGCTTGTGTATCAGAAAGGAATTTTTGAATTTTAGAACTTTTTTGCTATCTGAAAGGAATTTTAAAATTCAAAAAGTTATGAAATGCTCTTTTGAAAAAAATACCCTTTTTAATGACACTAAAGTCTTGATTTTTCATAACAGCTTGTTGCTGCTATAACCATTTACGAAAACAGTGTAAGTTATGCGCTTGCGAAATTTACATTTTGAATCTTAACAAAAATTGAAAATAACGAATAAAGTGTATATTTTATTAGCTTTCCAGTGATATCACGGACCTATATACACATGGATTGGCAACTCTTGTATCTTATACAAGTCCAACCTTTTTGTCGCAGGGGGCAAGCATTTTATGCGAGATTTTAGCATTGATGGACAATATCCGAGGTTTGCCGAAATCGAAAACTCCCAGCGTCCACCTGTCCTCCATCTTGGAACGAATCAGGGAAAACGTAAAAAATAATCAAATTTAATCGTGTCTTCTTCAATATTTATGTTCTTTATGTAACTTTAGTCTCATTCCAACCTATATATTTTTTTCGTAATGTGTAACTTTTATCGATTTTGTATGTTGAAAATTTTGTCAGCGCAATGTAGAATGAAGCTTCCCGCCGTCCTCCATCTTGGAAAGTATCGGGGAAAAACGTAAACAAGAAATCAAATTTAATCGTGTCAACTTCAATATGTATGGCTCAATAGTTTGTATTTTTCTTTGTTTATGCAACTTTTGTCTTATTCCAAGCTACATCTTTTTTCGTAACTCGTAACTGTTATCGATTTTGTTTGATGAAAATTTTGTCAAGTCTGGCGACACCTGCCGAATATCACAAATCGGAAAATTTCTGAAAAACACCGAGCACGAGCAAAGCATGATGGGTAAAATCTACTCCGATATCGCATTATCGATTTTCGGAAGTTGCCAATCGATGTGTATATACAGTACAGGCCTGGAGAATTATGCAAAAAACCAGAGTGTGGTGTTTTTCACACCACATTTCGCGTGAGTATCTCAGGGAAAAATAACGTGACTTCGCGTGTGCTTGGAGTGCCTGAAGTGACTTCGCGTCTGGAGAAATATCGCGTCACTTCGCGGGAGTAAAATCGCGGCACTTCGCGTGGTTTTACAGGTAAATGAACGGGTTTACGGGACATAAAAATCAAAATTTATTATATATGTAAAATGTTTTTGAGTTGTATGCATATTAAATTAAAAAATATTTGTCGACCAATGCACATTTATATAGCGTGTTCAATATATTTTATCACCAAAAATAAAACTTACTGTTAACATCAACTATTCCCAACTATTATTTCTATAATCCAAAATTATCAGACTATTGTCTAGAATTACTTTTTCATGTCTCAAACTGTCAAATATCTCGGTCTGTTTGATGCCAAGTGCTTCAGTAAGATCAAACAAAACTCACATGTACAATGTGCGTCGGTGTTTGTTCTTTGATCTCGTGACTCCTGCAGCTTTGTCTTTATGAATAAAAGAGATTGGAGGAAAAATAAATATTTCGGCAAAGATTATTCATTAAAATAAATAGTAGAAAATCGTTACTGGAAAAGCGTTGGCTTTGACAGTTGATGAAACAATAATGACAAAAAAAAACCAGACACACTGAAGGAAATAAATATTTTAAATCAACATAAAGGTGATAAATATTTTAGGTTCTGACAAAAAATAACTAAAATTTATGCTTTTTGAAACAACAACAAAAAAACAGCATAACACTACAAAGAGTATTGGCGATTCTCAACGAAAACGTCGGCGACGATGTCCGATTCGATCTTTGTGATTCAATGGATCTAAATTCAACAGGTTGCTTTTACAGGTGTGTTTTACCAATATTTTAATTTATAAATATTTTCACGCGAAGTCACTCCAAAAATACTCGGGAGAAATGTGAAGTCCCGCGATCAAAATTTTCATTCCAAACGGCCGCGAAGTGACTCCATTGAATGGAGTCATTTTCGTTTTTTCTCCGATTTAAGCGAAGTCACGTTTTTTCTACTCACTCCACACTTCGCGTTTTTTGCATAATCCTCCAGGCATGTACTGTACGTCCGTGGTGATATAAAACATTTTAAAAATATTTTTTTATTTAAAAAAAGAACGCCCGTTTAAAATAAAACCCAAACAATACAAAAACACAGACTACTATTATCAGTAGAAAATATTGCGTAATACAGGGTTTTGTTTGCAAACACGATCACTCCTATACTGACTCAACATTTGAAGTAACAAGTTAGAGGGCATAGCCAATTAATTGTGTTTTGAACCTTTCAATCTTTTTTTGTTATCGAGTTTTGCACGTTAGTCCCGACACTATTTTGAAGTTTCAAAAAGTCTGCCGAACTCTTAATTGAATTAATGTTGATCTTTTTTAATGTATCCGAAACATCAAATTATCCGAATGTCTCTTTCAGCAGAGGGTCTAGTAATCGATATGAAGCGATATAATGACTTAACACTTAATACTGTTGCATTAATAATACCTCCTAAACATAACAGAATAATTGCACATGCCTGTCATCACAGAGATTAACTAATAAATCATATTTATAAATAATACTCTTGCTCAACAAGGGCGCAGCCATTACTGGTACAACTTGATGAGCAATGAAAAATGTTCGTTAGCCTTAATCGATTGGCTGGTATACATACTGTTCATACTGCTGTAGGCCTTTCATGTGCTAGTTAAAGCACATTAAACCAACGGTTTCTTTGGCCTTCTTTGTTGACGTTTTCCCTATTTTGCATTGTATGACTTCAATGTTTCCATATATAACTGCACTTATATTTTATATTATTTAACACTATTTACACACTGTTCACTGAAATATTGTTCACAGTTTAACTGTTTAACCACTTTTGAGTTCTGAACACTTCGTATTAAAAACTGGGTAAAAACTAGTTAGACATTATGCATAGCAGTTAGGCAGAAACTTATTTCAGGCTGTGTTTTTTTTACCTATGTGCATGTGCTAACATTTTTTGTGTTGAATGTTAATTGCCAGCACTTTGCCCAATCACAAGCATTTGAAATCTTTTCTTGTAACATATACTATAGATTCGGTGAATTGTTTTGTTTTGCAAGACATGATTTCTGGTAAGTCATTAATAAAAATAAGGGAAAGAACCGGCCCTGACACAAGTTACATTAGGGCACATCACTTTTAACCACCTTCCATTCACTTTGGTGACCATTTACTACTCGCTGCAGACGGTTTTCTAGGAAGTGTTTTAACGAATTGTATACATCCCCTCTGATACCATAACCCCAAATTTTGTTTAACAATCTTTTGTGTGGGACTTTATCGAAGGCAGCACGAAAATCTAGGTACATGACATTTATATCTTGTTCCTTTTCTATTGCCTCCGACCAGTCCTCTATCATTTCTAAGAGTTGTGTGATGGAGTAACCTCACTGTAAACCATGTTGATGTACCGATAATATATTTTGTTCTTCTAAATGTTGCACAATTTCATTTCTGATTATCTTTTCTAGCAGCCTACAGCAAATTGATGTGATACTGATAGGTATGTATATTACATTTTGTTGATAGGCTTTCCCATTAAGAATGTTCACGAATTCGATATTGTGGACATAAAAACACAACGGATTTCGTGACCCGGGTTCCTCAAGGCTCTGTTCTCGGGCACCTCAGCTTTCTCATCTACATCAATCAGCTTTCTTCTTCTATTCCTAAATCCTAAGTTCGACTCTTTGCCGATGACACTGCGGTCTACCTCACCATCAACTCACTCTCAGAATCTCAATCCCTGCAACAAGAGCTTGACAGCATGCAGGTCTTGGGGAAGCAGTGGACATTCAGTTTAATCCTTCTATATGTCAAGTGCTACACATCAGTAAAAATAAAAATGTCATTAAAAATAAATACTATCTTCATGGCCAAGCCTTGGAACCTGTCCCTTATGCTAAATGTCTTGGTCTAAATTTATCCTCAGATTTTAGCTTTATAATCACATCTCAAGGATAACAACCAATGCCAACAGAATCCTAAGATTCATCAAACGAAACATAACCACCAGCAATGAAAAAGTAAAAGAACTGGCGTACAAGTCCCTTGTCCGGCCACAGGTAAAATATGCTTCTACCTCTGGAACCCTTACACAATCAAAGCGCTGAAGGCACTGAAAATGTTTGGTTTAAAACATAGATTATCGTAAGGATTGGTACTTAGGAGAGGAATGTTTTGCAATATGTCTGATAGTTTAAAAGGGAACATCTGACCACTTGATGTAACAGCATATTGAGCAATGTTACGGACGGCGAGATTCCTACTTGGTAAAGTGATTAGAGAAGCTGAAACTTCTCAATTATTGGAAGACTTGGGATCGAGCCCCGCTACTGACCACGTCTCTTTATGTGAGAAAGTTTGCAAGTTTTTAAGAAGATAATAGTTAAAGTACTAGTCCTTACCAGGAATTATCGTAAGATTAACTGTCCGCCTGTAAATAAACGTACATGTAACTGAAATGTATTTCCTTTGACGTAGATCTTTCTTCTAGACTAAGTAATGAATGAAGAACAAACAGTCGGAATATTTAATACATAGTATACATTGTACTGTGCACTTGAGCATGGCTTACAACGTCATTTTTTCACCATTGTAAACATTAACACAACACATTTCTTTAATATCGAAATGAAAATTAATGATCGATTGCATTCATGGTATATAGATCCAATTCGATATTCGTATCTGTTTCAAATGAGATCGTCATTAATTTTCTTCTATATAGCATTTCAAAGCAGAAAACTATTACTAAATTATTGTAGCATTCATTTAACCTGTCACATAAGTACCCGTTACGAATTCATTGATGCGTGAAATCCACAACAATCGACCATAATATAAACATGAAACGCACACAAATAGCGAATTTTACCTATAATACATAATATACGCGAAATAATAAGACAACTTTATATTGGTGTAACATTCATAACAAATTGTTTACCGTCGGGTGTTAAGCCCGAACATTCCTATGTAGCCCGTTCACGATAAAACAGTCGTATGGTACATGTAACATATACCATAAAACACAACATAAAACAGAAACTGCTTACATATTGATGGGCGACCAGTATCGATCCAGACCAGCCTGCTGGCATGGTCGCAAAGTCCATTATGTTGGTTTTCCCATGACGCGGCTCAATTTTTGTTATTTTATTACACTGAACCATGCAAAACACACGAATGGTAGGTATTTCAAAATAAATGAATCACAGTATATTATTATAAATAATCATAGTAAATTAGTAATCAATCAATAATTTCATTCAACGATAGTTAGGAAACCTATCTATTGAAACACCTTTGAAAAGGTGGTTTAAGACGGAACTATTTTACTACTAGCTTATTATCGAACTCTTTGGTGCATTTTAACAGTCTATTTCGCATGTCCAACTGTATTAACAAATGCACACCATGGCACTTCTCTGACTATGGCAGTTAAAGGGTATATTTCATAATTATCGCTAATAGCGACTGGCTCTTTTACATAAATTCTATAGTTAAATAACAATCATCTTTAAACTCCCAACTGCGTAGTATCTTCGTGACTTCGCTACTTTCGATTTTGGAGTGAAAACATATCGTAACCGCGTAGTTAACCAAAACGACATTCCGTCTGTTATCAGAACCTACATTTTCATTCAATAACCGATGAAATGGCGTTTATAAATGCAATGTAGGTAAAGTAGGCCTATTGCCAGTGTTAATGATATATGACGTGTGTCACTTTCAGCGCGTTTGATCGGCTGCTTAGTAAAGTCTAAATGTCTAAACTGCGTAGTAAGAAACAGACCACTTAAGTGCCATAATGCTGTATGTGTCGAACGTTTAAGAAGTATTTACAACCTATGCACATTAACTTAGAAAAATTGACTAAATTCTTTTTTATGATAAATTGTCGCATATTTTTCTTATCTTTGAAACAATATAAATCTTTGCAATCATACCAACACCAAAACTGTTGATTACTTATGTTACTTTCTATAAATATGAGATGTGATCAATCTGAAGGATTATTTAGAACTGAGGGGAAGTTCGGTTTTAAAAGTAGAAACTGCTCTTCTCGAAGAAACTGGGTACAATAAATGTAAAGATTTGAAAATCCTCACATTTAAAAACCAATATCAAAAAGGTAGAGATAAAGCTTAATTATTGCCCTCTCTCGAGTGTTATAACCATGCAGTGTGATCTTGGCTGGCGATCTCTAGAACACAGAAGATTCGACTCCAGGCTCATAATGTTTAACAAAATATATCACAACATCGTGGCATTCAGACTTCCATCCTACGTACAAACACCTCTCAGACATGCATCCACTATCCCCAATAGAGCTGCAGGTTACATCCGATTACAACAAGCACTCATTTTCGCACATAGTATCACCAGTTGGAACTAACTCTCATGTAACATTGCTACTCTACCTGACCTTGTCTGTGGTAAACTTTCAGTATTAGTCAGGTGATCAATGTTTTTATCTTTTAATTTTAGCCTGTTCTTAATTATAAGCTAACATTTTACTCTTTGACTGGATACGCTCTTCTAAGTCTCATTTTTACCTGACAATACTTGCTGTCAGTATTTTATTTCTTACTCTCTATACTAACATTTCCGACGTGCAGGGGCCGGGGGGGGGGGTTGGCAGTAGATAGATATCATATTTTCGTTTTCGGTCGTTTGGTAACCCTGTAATATACGGACCCTGCTCACACCTCTCGCAAGTAATTATGGTTGATCCAACCCCCAGGTACAGGGATAAAAATGAAAGAACTCGTTAAGTGTAAAGATAAAAAGTGCTAAAGTGCTAAAATTTATCAAATTATTGAAATAATGATGGACGGCGATTTCGAGAGATACTGAGGTATGATAAGGCGCCTTTTAAGCAGGCTATAAGCCCACACTTTTCTGGTAAGACATCCAGTTTTATTCATTAAATATTCAGGTAAAATTAATTGCATACAGAAGTTTCAAAACTGTTTCGTCATTTTATACATTTACTTTCAAGTTTCGTTTATATAGTGTAAATACTGAGTGTACTTGTCGTTCACGTATGCTATACATTGAGGAAGCCTTAAAAATAATGTAATGAAATAAATTCCAATATTAAATAATTGGTATTGTATCCTGTCTCACATTTTATTCAATATGACGTCGTATTCGAAACAGATCAATGTATAAATATACACCGACTTTGAAAATTCCGTTTCTATTTTTAGTACTTGACTTTCTAGCTGATTTTCCGAAAATAAGACGGAAACTTTCACCCATAATCTCTCAAATTAGATCAGACATTTGCATTAGTTTGCAAATAAAATGTCAAAACTATATTTTTACATCAAACTGATTTTACATGAAAAATGTGTTAGGAAGATTATACTTTGATGTTATCGCACCATATTGATTAGCGTATAAAAACATTTCAATGGTTGTTGTAGGGCAATCCAATTACCAATTGTGCAGTCCATTTACAGTGCAAAGCGTAAGGAAGGTTGATTATAACATAATAATTACCTTCCAAACTAGATGGGTGAGTATGAATTTATCATTATATTAGTAAAGATTATAATTATTAACATGTGATATAAAATCAGTATAAGTAAAGCTTATACTGTAATAATAATACAATAATACTTTAAAGTGGGCCGTTCTGGACTGGACCTTTCCGGTAATTGGCCGTTCTGGTACTAGTCCGTTCTGGAAGTGGACCGCTCTGGACCTATACACTCTTCAGGACTAAAAGGCTCAGACAGTAAAGTAAGTGTAGCGGTAAATTCAGAGAATATTATTCCATAAATCTATTCGAACGTCACCAAAACAAAAAAGCGCTGACGCAAATTGTGTAATATTTTAGAGATATTTGATTTCTTAAACGGTAATGAACTAGTGTATCAGAGTTAAATGGATATATTTTTAAATACTGTATAATATACTTATTTCCCTACTGTTTAGTTCTTGGAATTACTGACAAAACTCTTTCGACATGTGTTTTCGCGACATTGTCTTGAAGAGAAAATCCTAAAAAAAGAGCTAGTATGTTCATTCCTACCACAGTTAATGACTGAATGTAACGGAGTATTCAACATCGTATTGATTTAAGAAATAATAAATGTATCCCTGTGTTTTATTGTTGATTGAAATACAGTCACTCCTGAGCTCGAATGCGTAATAATTAAATCACTACTGGTTGGTGACCTACATCCGGACACTATTTAAACATACTTTACAATAACTCTGCTAATATTTGTATCTAGCAATCAAAATTTTAACACAAGTAAGTCGAGTTCTTCACCCGTAAGAAGAATTAATTTGTTTACTTCTGGGAATGGTTCATTTATATTTTTGAGGCCATGTAGTGAGGTCACCAAATTGCTTTATTTTATTCACCTACTGTACCATGTTTCTGGACAGCTAGTTTAAATAGATTTAATTTTTTGTGATATTAGCTTTTAAATTGTGTAAACTGTTTCAGTCATTTGACACACTAATGAAATATCATAAAAAAAGGTTAAACTTGTGATTTTTATTTGCCGGGCCTCACAGAAATATTGCACATGTACAGTCTGTCAATTTCAATTTCCCCCCTGACAGTGTAAACATTCAATGACTGACAAAATAAATAGTGAATTTCTTGGTGAACTAGTTACATTAAATTATTGTTGTTGCACTTTGTTGATGGAAATCAAGTGTCTGTTTGATCAACAATATATGACTGTAATTACTAACAAAAAATCTCGCATTTTCGCAAGTGTCTGGTTTGATGGTCGTCCGTGTTTGGTTGTCCCGAACCAGTAGTGCGTAGCCAACGACAGATGATATTCTATTTAACAATAAAATATAGGCACATATTTATTATTTCGATTCTAACAGGTCATTTTCATTGAAAACTATCCCGAACTATATTCAACTGGTAGCTGTACATCATTGTAACTTTAAAAACGCGAAATGTGATTGGAAGAGCTTGTTTACATAGTACGTCACGTCATTTCACAGCACATTGTCCTTGGATAAACATGCTGTATTTTATCGTAAAAGAAATACAACCTTTTCCCTATATGTTTATACAGTCGGTTCACGCAAACGCTTAAATCCACGTATCTTTTTACACATCGTTTATTAAAAGTATTCCAAGGTTTGCAAACGCGGGTCACTAATCATCGCAATCTACAATACACCATTTGACAGCATCGCCCTTTCAGCACTCAGCCATTCGGAACGCTAAAAGTTTTGGATAATTGATCACATCGCATGGACACCCGACAATTGATGTATGAATTTGTTTTAGCGCTGTTTGCGAAAACACCAAATCTTTGAATTTTGTAAATTGGTTAAATGATTTAATTAGCGGCATGTTTGGAGGGTAGTGACTTGTTTGTCAGTTAATTATTGGCGAATCACCGCTGTTTGAATAGTTTACGAATCGTCGCTAACTATCCTGCGGGCAATTTACCTAAGATGATAGTGACAATTAATACATACTTGTGTCAACACATCAGTTTTGTCACCTAATCGACTGTACACAATACTAGCACTTCTTGCATTATCGATATCACATGTCAGGGTATTGACCGTGTAAATGTGAATTTGACGTAGGTCGATATTTTATTTTCAAAATCTTAATTTACCAGGTATTTTTGCGAGCTTCGTAGGGGCGCCAGGGTTAAGGTCTAAATAACTGGAGAACCTGGCTAATATCGCGAAAAAGGCATATATGATCATGACTATAATCCATGTTAACATCCTGCGTGTGAAAAAGAGGGCAAAAGTAGCAATTTTTGTACCATATGACTGTGGTGGTTTAATATTTATTGAAATCAGAATCGAAAGTCATTTTTACTGATCATCTTTGTCAGGGTCCGTATTATCTGATTATTACATTTTAAATTTTACAGGATTACATTTGCCTGATATATTCAGCTGAACGGTTTGACCCACTTTATAGATCTATTTTTTTTTCTGTCAAACTGTAGAAGGTGAACAACTATGAAAAGTTTGGTTAAAAATATTCCCATTGTAATTCCAACACAATATGCAGTAGTCACACTGGAATTTCAGGCAAAAACCCACCCAAGTCGCGAAATATAGTTACTTGTAAGCAGTCATTTGAGCATTCGAGCAGCTTGCAACACGTCGTTACTAAGCGCCTCGCTTTCAATATGAGGATCTGTATGAGTATACAACAAACATCTAGAAGTTGCTGTTGCAAAAGTAGAATTTTCTTGTTTTAAGAGAAATCAATTAATGAGTATGAGCTCCCCAAACTTTTAGCAGTAAAATAGCATGCTTTTAACATAAATTTCAGTAAATAATCTAGTCATATGTTCCGTCACCATGACCAATAAAAAATGCAGGGACACAAATAATTAAAGCATGTGCTTTTAAAATGTGACTTTAGTATGTTCTTAATTTTGAACTAGCGTAATTAATTTGGCTCTGAAAATATGCACTTAACATTGTTTACTTGACATTTTGCTGGATCAAACAAACTCATTAGTGTTTTTCTCACAATTTATCAGAGATCTAGGTCAGAAATTAAATTGATTATGGGCCAACATGACTTGCACACACAAGATAAAAAAGCACGAAAATGGGTTTCAGTTGCCGAGTTTATTAATCAATATTAAAATTAATCTGTTGTATTCATTGCAGTTCTAACAGATCATGGGTCGCAGAAAGTCAAAGAGGAAGCCACCACCCAAGAGGAAGAATATTGAAAAACTTGATGTTTATTTCAACTGTCCATTCTGTAACCATGAAAGATCATGTGAAGTGAAAATGTAAGTAAACTTTAAGAGGTTTTTAAAAACTCCTGTTATACAGTGTTCTGACAAATCTGATACTTAAAGTCAGTACTGGTACATAAATGCAAGTGTAAGCTAAAAATATTTCTATGAACACATAATTTTTTACAAAAATTCATCCTTTTTATACTGTCTGTCCATCTGTAGACAGAATCTTTAATAGGACACAAGATCTCAAAAACCCCTGGTCAGAATTTAACGATATTTCACAGAAGTGATAAGTACCATGGCTAGTTGTGCATGGTCTTTGTTTCGGGTCACTATGTCAAAGGTCAAGGTCACAGGGGCTCAAAATAGTAAAATCTTGTGGACACTAAATCACAAAACCCCTGGTCAGAATTTAATGATGCTTCACAGAAGTGATAAGTACCTTGCCTAGTTGTGCATGGTCGAATAATTAAAGCATCAAATGATACATAAATTTTATATACTGTGTCAGTGCGGTGTTCGGGGGGTATTCATCATCTTCAGTCACTATCAGTAATTGTTCTAGTTTATTTTGTCATTGAAGAACTTGGTAATATATCTTACAGTATATGAATTTAAGAGCAGGCTCCTTGTGAATCTTGACATTCCCAAGTGGTCTGTTACTGTATTCATATTCACTCAATACTGATAAAGCTAAATGATAAAGGTTGTTTTACAGAGATATTAAAATGTGCTGAAGAAAAAAAGTTGATTACAGTTTCTGTAGGATATCATTTATTACCATTTGAGAGTTGTACAGTAAAACATTGGTTTATTTTAATTATACATGTACTTGGTACATGTGGCCTTTTAAATGGTAAGATTCTGTTATTTATATTACAGGGATCGGCAACGGAACACAGGAATGATATCATGTGGTGTATGCATGGAAGATTACCAAACTACTATCAATTGTATCTTTTTTTTAAGTACAAAATGTTTCTGGAAAAATAATTTTGACAATGCAGAGACCGTTCCCTTGACAGTTTTTGTGTCTGTCTGTTCGTTACACTTTAAATGTATTGCCCATTACATTGTTTACATCTTAGGGATTTGGCTTTAAACCTTGAAACACAGAGAGATATCAAAAAGGAGTTGGGTAGACTGTAAGAAGCATATCTCTAGTATCAGTATTGTTTTAGTATTTCTCCATTTCTATGTTGCACTCCCAGGTCAATATCTCAGTCACTACTACAGATAATGTTATTAGAATGCACAATTGAGCTCCGAAATAACAAGTGAAAGTTGAATGTTACAAGAATCATATTTCTTCCTAAAGTAATTTATGAATTACATGTATCTTCCTTCGTTGTGAGGTATAAGTTTTCCTTCAATTGTCCGTACCGTTGACCACACTTAGGCTCATTAACACTCTAGAGTTTACATTTCCTGGCAATTGTGATCAAATTTGCACCAAAGATGTGGCCACAAGATCTTGGACATGTTCGATACTGGGTCACATGGGGTCAAGAACTAGGTCATCATGTAAAATGATAGAAACACATTGTTTAATGCTTTAGAGGCAACATATGAACCCAAATCATCATGAAAATTGGTCACAATGTTTGTCTTTATGATGTCCAGGTCCAGTTCAAAACTGGGTCAAATAAAAGAAAAACCATGTTACCATTTAAGAAGCTACATTTCCCACCCAACCATCATGATAGTTGTTCCCACCCAACTATCATGAAAGTGTGTAACAATGTTTGTATTGGTAAACTCTAGGTCAAGGTTGTAACTGGGTCACATGGGATCAAAAACTAGGTAACCAAGTCAGATCATAGATAAACCTGCTGATACTTTAGAAGTCACATTGGTGTGGTACTCAGATGACTGATATAGAGCCACCATGGCCCTCTTGTTACTTCTTTTGATCAGCGAGGACAATGTGAGGGAATACATTGTGCAAGAACCACAACTCTGTCTCTTTGAGACTTTTGAACTTGCTTTTGTCATTGACAAGTCACAACTTTTCATACAAGTTGCCCATTTTCAGGTTTCAATAAAAGAGTGTTTCCCGTCTGTATCATGTTGTTCTGCAGACGACACAGTCACATGATCTTTCTCGCTCATCAGAAAAACTATTAAATTATTCCAGCTTCTCTAAGTCTCTGGTTTAAATAATTGAATACTAACTTTATCTTTGTATATTCATGACAGTATTTGTCAAAAGTTCCTTGACGGAATCCTAGATTTATCAGAAGCAATAGATGTGTACAGTGACTGGATAGACGCCTGTGAACAGGCAAATGCATAGCATATGGACCAGCAGAACTGTTATTATTGTGTTCATTATTGTGTAAAGATATCACTGTCAGGAGGAAATGGAAGGTTTTAGTGTTGTGACAGATTACAAAACACTTCAATGCTGAAGAACTGGTATTTTGGGAGGAAATGTTCATCAAAATCAAAGATAACTGTAATGTATTAAGTTCAGAATTTAAGTTCGCTGTGTTGAGTTTGTAGAATATTTAAAAATGATTCTTGCAAAATCATGTGACTGTTTCACAAATGATTATAATTTCTAGTTGATTTACAAAATGTTTAAAGTATTATGATTGTGAAAAATTATTAAACTGATAAGTATTAGTAGTGCAACATGACATTTCCACTGAAGATACATGCTTTGGTATTTAGGGAAAAAATGTAGTAAAAGTTCAGTTCAAAAAATAAAGAAAAGTACCATATCTTTGAATATCTATAAAAAGATAAGGCTTTAAAGCATATAAGATAACTTACATTTTTGCATTACATACAAGTATATATCTATACTGTAAATGAAGTTATAGGACCCATTCATTGAAGAACAGGAACAGCATTTTGTACCACAGAAATATTTTTCTACAGACAATTTAAACAAGTTGTGTCTCGTTGATTTGTTCATTTTATGTGTTGACATAGTTATCATAGTGCAGAGTGTTTTGTATAAATGCTTCCAGTTACAATGTACAACTAACACTGCATTCATTGCTGAACTTTCCATGGATTTTATCAGAATTGCTTACATTGTCCCAAGAGAATTGTTTCTGTGTTTAAAGGCTCCTTTTCATTGCTCACCACCCAAGTCATCAAAATACTAAAATCCAGAGTTCATTTGAAATAGATATAAAATGCACATGTTACATTTGATATATATGGTATTATTTTCTGAATCTTGTTTTAAATGAGTTAAAGCTGCTGTATTGTAAAAATACTACAGTTTGAGTTGCTTCCTGCATTAGGTACTGTAGATGTGCTTTATCAGTAAAATAGTCACTTCAGGAATGCAATTTTATT
Organism: Saxidomus purpurata; assembly: GCA_022818135.1. NCBI lineage: Eukaryota > Metazoa > Mollusca > Bivalvia > Venerida > Veneridae > Saxidomus > Saxidomus purpurata. The sequence continues at coordinate 46,009,327 of JAFMSR010000005.1, forward strand.
TCGTACTTCAAGTATATATTACCAGTATGGTAGACAGTTGTGTTTTGGAATACTGGTGTAGAATTGTATATTTTACATTGAGAAAGACTGCAATCATGGAGTTTTCAGAAAGTAAAAGACCAGGAGGAATTTTAAATTGTAAATCAGGATTTTTTTTACTACATTTGTCAACTTTATCATTTGCTTATTTCAATGTTTCAATAAAGCATAACAAAATCAAAATAGTCACTCTTATTAGCTCACCTGGCATGAATATCTAAGGACAGCGGGGACTGGAACACTCCCTGCGGTCTACATTTCCTTCAAACGACATCTTCTCTGAAACCACTTAATAAGCTAATGTTGATGAAATTTGGCAGGAATGTTCCTTGCATGAAGCTTTATTGAAGCTGTTCAAAGCATTCCATTCCATGCAGAACTTCGGTTGCTATGGCAACAAATAGGAAAATCTTTCAAAAATTTGTCTCTGAAACCCAACAACTTAGAACTGATTAGATATTTTGAATGTAACATTTTTAGCTCGACTATTCGAAGAAAAGGGGAGCTATCCTACTCGCCCCGGCGTCGGCATTGGTGCCACATCTTGGTAAAGTTTTTCGTACCACCCCATTTTATTTCAAAAGTATTAGAGGTATGGCTTTGAAACAAAGCATACTTGTTTACCATCATAACCTCCATGTACAGACAAGAGTACATAACTCTGTCAAGGTTTTTGACAGAATTATGGCCCTTTTTTGACTTAGAAAGTGTATTGAGCTTGGTTAAGTTTTTCGTAATACCTCACTTTATTTCAAAACCATTGGAGGTATTGCTTTGAAACTTACCATACTTGTTAACGATCATGACCTACATCAACAGACAAGAGTACATAACTCTGTCAAGCTTTTTGACAGAATAATGCCCCTTTTTGACTTAGAAAATACATTGAATATGGGTAAAATCCACTTATTGCCTTAACCCTTTGAGATATTGCTTTGAAACTTTGAATGCTTGTTTACATCATTACCCCCAACTGTAGACAAGAGAAGGTAACTCCGTCAAGGATTTGTTTTAAAAATAAAGGCCCTTTATCGACTTAGAATCTTGGTTAAGTTTTTCGTACCAGTCCACTTTTTGACTAAACTGTTTGAGATATTAATTTGAAAGTTGGAATACTTGTAAACCATCATGATCCCAAAACATGGGCAGGAGAAGGTAATTCTGTCAAGGATTTTATTTGAATTATGGCCCTTTTTGACTTAGAAACTGAGTTAAAATTTTCATTCTTGTCCACTTGTTGACTTAACCATTTGAGATATTACATGTACTTTGAAAGTTGGAGTACTTATGTACCATCATGAGACCTATCTGTAAGCAAGAGAAGATAACTCTGTGAAAATGTTTCTTGATTTGTACTTAGAAATTCCTAGTTAAAGTCTTGTGTGCCCTTAACTGTCAAAGTTTTGTTTTATAGGCAAGCACTAAAAAGTCGAGCGCGCTGTCCTACTGACAGCTCTTGTTTAAATCTTGTATGAAACTGTGTTTTCCAGAGCATATAACATTGTCTGATGGTCATCTAAGAAGTTCGTTCACATGCCAGGAGTTCATCATCGACCACACCTATAGGATAACAAAGTTAAACCTATAATGTTCAATAACTCGACAACCATTGGGGTTGATCGTATTTAGTAGGTGACCTCTATTGATATTTGGGACACTTGATCAAAGGCCAAGGTCAGATCAATTGTGTTCAAGAATCGGAGGACCATAAGGACTATAATCTGGAGTTGGGTTTTGACCAGTTAATTACTCCTACTGATTCTGAGGTCACAGGGTCAATCCCTGGGTCATTTGACCTACTGACGTACTTTCTTTTTTTTTAAGCTACAATAATGAAATTTGAGCTGCATTTGTACCAGTATATGGATAATGTTGCATGCTATGACTGACCTTGATTATGATCTTTTGATCTTTCTTCATATAAGGTGCAATGATACTTGGGTGAGCGATACAGGACCATCATGGCTCTCTTGTTGAAATTTATTTTCACTGATGGCTTATCGTGAAATATGTTCAGATGTCTTTCAAAATACAAGAAATGTTTCTGGTTCATTATACACGGGCTACTATCATTAAAATATTTTTTTTAAATGGCTCTTAAAATTACATATATATGAATCAATTAGTGAAATGTATCAAAATGTGGTCTGTAACATCATTGCATTGACCCCTTTCAAAATACAAGAAATGGTTTCAGTCCACTACAAAGGCCAGTGTTACTAAAAATAGAACATTTTATAATAACTTCTCATGACATTTACCAAACTTGCTATGTGGTGTCCTTGTATGAACATACAATGGTTAAGGTCTACTGCAGACTCTGACCACTGAAAAACAGCTCATGAACCGATAGAAGGAATATCTCAAAATTGGTTTTTTGAATTCAATTTGCGTGAAAACATCTAGACAATTTACTGAGTGTAAGTAAAATCAGGAATACTATATACGGTTCCTGGTAAAATCAATCCCTAGATATTTGAAATTATCTACTTCCATTATAAACCAGTGCAAGTTACTGTAGCTTTTTCACACATTGTGTATTTTAGTTTTTTTAACATCGAGTTTTAATTCCCATTTTGTGGAATAGTCTGAAATAATGTCTTACTGAGCTTGTAAAATAGTTAGGTCAGTTTTAAATAAGGCAATATCATCAGCAAATAAGAGAATGTGCATCGACAAATAGTTCAAACCCTACAACATAGTTATATCATTGATCAACAGTATAAAAAGGATTAATGTTCTTCCCGAAGGTTTTATCATATTGTTTCACAAGAAAGGTGTTTCTAATGATGTTAGTAGTTTCTCATCATGTTGTGACACAATTCATACGTTAATAAAGCAAACTGTATTTAGCAAGTGGATAATAATCTCTGTATTTTGAGTGAGATGTTTCAATCCAAGTTTGATTGGTTCTAACATAAATCTCACACTAGTATTGCAAGTGCAATAATTTTACGGCAAGTATTTAGTCTGCAACTCATTATTCTGAAATAGACGTAAAAGAATTTTTACTTTCAGCACTTTGTTTAAATTATATCACGCTATTTAGCTGGTAACTTAAAATGAACAAAGAAGCACTGTTAACAAAATAAAAAAAAGAAGCTATGTAATAATAATAATAAACCAGGTATTCATTTTTCAGTCTGCGGTTCGAGGTCCAAATGAATGATTTTGATAGTCAGTTTAAAAATACATTTTTCAAAGTGAAATTTAACCGGAAATATTAGGTTACTACTTCTATATATTCCATATGTAAAAAACAATTTAAGGCAGTCATTTAGAAAATTGTTCCAAACACAAAACACCAGACAAGTTATGACCTCTGGCACTCTGATTACAACAGTATCCGAGAGAGTCTTTGGCTTAAATATCTTGAGAAATGTATGAGGAAGTGGGCACGTGACAGTATTCTTCAAGTAAATTACAGTATGTTGTAGAAAGCAAAGGGCCATAATTCAGGCAAAACTTAGTTAAAAAAGGAGGAAAAAAAAAATCAAATTAGTAAAATTGAAGTAGTTTGGGGTTTGAACCCTGGTTCAAGACAAATATTTTTTACATGTTAGTGTAACAGAATACCTGCATGTATACAGGACTGGTAATCGTAAACGTATAAAATCGCCCGATAACAAACTTGCAGTAGACTCCCTTTTAGAATAATTTCAGCGTGCGCCCTTTTGTCGGATATAACTTAAATCACGCGACACAAAATTCCGGTACCGAAGACGCTAGCCAATAATCATATGACGATAGATGTCTTCGGCTCCCGACAATAGCTCTGTTGAAAATTAAGTTGAAATCTCTCGAAAATGTAGGAGCCTTGCACACAAAAGAGTTCTATTTTTCAACATATTTATTATAAATAACTGTAATATAAAAAATGCACATAATTGTGTTTCAAAAAGGCTCCAGGCACAACACCCGACAATATTCCAGGGTACCTGAAACGTGGCCAATAATTCTGCAGATTCTGATTGGAATCACATTATAAGGAAGAAGGAGTTAGCAACGCAGACCATACCAACGTGAAAAACAAATCAAAAGGATAACTGACAAATGACCAAAAAATACACCCCGACAAAATTCGCTTAGGCACCTTAATTATAAGACTAATTAAAGTTTGGCGTTGAATCAGTGTGAGAAATGTAGGAGGATCTGATATTTTATAACTGTCACACCTCTGGTGAACAACTAATAACCAAGATCATCCTTATAAATCCAGGTTTAACATTCCCGAAGTCGAAATTGCTTAGGCTACCTTAATTATAACCTTTGCTCAAAGCATGCATGGCGAACTATTATGACCACGACCGATATCACAAAAATCAAGGGAATTAATTGTCAAATTTCATGTGTTATCACGGTGTCTACAGAGTTACCCTTCTTTTATCGATATTCGCGAGCGTGTGGGATTTACGGGGCCATAAAACCAGTCACATGTAACTGCCAAACGGGATAAATCAATATAACGCTTTTTTCAAACCTAGATTATCGATAGCCTAAGGGAGATGTGAAAGTTGAATTGTTACTAATTTAGGTAAAATTTAGGTATTGCGTTTTTAGCTCACCTGGCACAAAGTGCCAGAATGAGCTATTAGGATCGCATTCCGTCCGGCGTCCGTCCACCATTTCCTTCAAACGACATCTCCTCTGAAACCACTAAGCCAATGTTGAGGAAACTTTGCAGGGATGTTCCTTGCATGAAGCTCTATCAAAGCTGTTCAAAGAACTCCATTCTATGCAGAACTCTGGTTGCTACGGCAACAAATAGGAAAAACTTAAAAAATCTTCTTCTCTGAAACCACAGCGCCTAGAGCTTAGATATTTGGCATGTATCATTGTCTAGTGGACCTCTACCAAGATTGTTCAAATTATGACCCCGGGTCAAAACTGACCCCACACAGGGGGTCACTTAGTTTTGCATAGGCTTTATAAAGGAAAAACTTAAAAAATCTTCTTCTCTGAAACCACAAGGCCTAGAGCTTAGATATTTGGCATGTAGCATTGTCTAGTAGACCTCTACCAAGATTGTTCAAATTATGACCCCGGGTCAAAATTGACCCCGTGCGGGTGGTCACTTAGTTTTGCATAGGCTTTATATAGGAAAAACTTTTAAAAAAATCTTCTTCTTTGAAACCACAAGGCCTAGAGCTTAGATATTTGGCATGTAGCATTGTCTAGTGGTCTTCTACCAAGATTGTTCAAATTATGACCCCCGGGTCAAAATTGACCCCACACGGATGGTCACTTAGTTTTGCATAGGCTTTATATAGGAAAAACTTTAAAAATCTTCTTCTTTGAGAGCTGAGATATTTGGTATGTAGCATTGTCTAGTGTACCTCTACCAAGATTGTTCAAATTATGACCCCCGAATCAAAATTGACCCCGCACGGGAGGTCACTTAGTTTTACATAGGCTTATATTGGGAAAACTTAAAAAAATATTCTTCTCTGAAACCACAAGGCCTAGAGCTTAGATATTTGGCATGTAGCATTTGCTAGTGGACCTCTAGCAAAATTGTTCAAATCATGATCCCTGGGTTAAATTGACCCCGCCCCGGGGGGCAGGGGGTCACTTGGTTTTGCATAGGCTTATATAGGAAAAACTTAAATAATCTTGTTCCCTGATACCACAAGGCCTAGAGATTAGATATTTGGCATAATCTACCAAGATTGTTCAAATCATGACCCCAAAGTCAAAATTAACCCTTCCTGTGAGGGGGGAGGGAGGTGATTTGATTTCACATAGGCTTATTGGGAGAACTTAAAAACACAAGAAGGCCGACAGGCAGAGAATAGATATTTGGAATGTTACTGAGCATTGTGTAGTGGACCTCTACGAATTATGTTAGAATCATGAGCCCTTGTATTATAGCCAATGGTAGTCAGGTGAGCGATATAGGGCCATCATGGCCCTCTTGTTTCCTCTGACCATTATATACCGAACGATATCACCTTATTTTCAATAAAATAGTATGAATAAAATTGTTTCAAGTGGGAAGCACAATATCATTAAAAACGTGTTTATAAAATTTAATGAATTTGATCATAAATGTAAAATGAGGTGCGTTGAAAATACGAATCCAGGTATACTAGTAATAATAATTGTTGACCATAGTAACAGATCAAAGAACTCAAAAAGCTGTTACACTAATATTGGAATGAATCTAAAATGTGTTCACTGGTGAACTTAAATTGTCGAGTGACCTCTTCGCACTCGCGTTATTTTGTTTGTTCATGTCAGGTGCAGTTTATACGGACCCTGTTCATGTCAACAAATAACTTAATAAAAATTGAATGATGAACATGAAATTCAAGAACATGCGTGCACGGCAAATCAATTGTTATTGGGGCATGGGAAAGACACGATGCTCTTTTTAAATGTAGATAACTCGTCAACTTTAAATGTCATCCTTTACTAAGTTTGGGTCATTTCCAATTTAAAAGTCTGCACACATATCAAGATTTGTTTATGTACACTTTTTTTTCACACTAAAAGTTACACTGTTAAAGGAGAACACAAAATTAAAAAACAAATTCATTTCTTCGGAAAGCATTAAAAGACAAAAATTACACGAATTTAGACTACCTGGTTTTTACTGCATCTGTATTGTGAAAACAAAAGTGGATCTTCAAGACATTCCTTTTCTACACTACTTCATAAAATGACATTTTCACCTTCCTATCAAATGAAATCAATTGGTGCTGGGGTCACAGAATAGTGAAAACCACTATAGACATGTATAAAATATGTCTCTGCCCAAGTAATTGAAAAAGAGAGGAAAAACAAAACATAAATAGGTTTTTTTTAACATTTTACAAACTTTAAAATTAAGTAAATGATAATATTATTATTAATAAAACATACGGGTCTTGTATGAAATATGATAAAAAGTTATATAAATTATTATTGTATAGTTCTAGAATTCAGTAAAATATATTCGTTATTGAAAAATAAGTTACTGAAGCCAACGATGCATGTTGCGCTTATCAATGAAAACATAAACCGTGGCATACTTCTGTATAAAGCTTTTATTTGAAGTCATAAAATCAATTGATCTATCGGCCAACTTCTTAAATATTGATGTAAATCTACACGTTATAATCATCTAGAGCTGCATATAAGCTATGCAGCTCTCTTGATCATTCGGGTAGACCTACGCTCGACAAGACAGGTCTTGTTTGTATTACGTTGCTACAACAAAACAAGAGTGTTTTCTTTTTACTAGCATTATTTCTATTTGTAAAAGTAATGTAACTAAACAACTAACCAACTATTGCATAGGAGTTTCTAAAAATACAACCATTTAGTAGAAACCATCACAGGTATCTTTATTATCTTATTATTGTGAAGTCACTCACAAGATGTCCTTAATCGGCCTTTAATAAAATGAATTGCGTGTTTCGACCGGATGAAAACAACTGTATTGCAACTTTATTCGGCGATTACCTTTGTCACAATGGCAACATGCTATCTTAACATAACTCAAGTTGTAGATATTTATTTGCCCGACGTCAGGGACTGTGACTTTCGTGAAATCTGTTACCGTACAACAAACTTCTAGACAAGCTTACTCATGTATTTGTTCTGTTGATGTAGCAGCCACTTCTGTAACAATGCTGCAGCTATAGTTACTAAATTGTTACAGCTAAACAAATCAGCTGAATTAGTACAACTGAGGCTAGTAGTGAACAAACGCGTGGAATTTAAAAATGGTAGATCTTTTACATGTATAAGATTTATCAAACAAATGACATCCAAATACACAATGTGTTAATTTAATTTTGGATTTTTTCGTCGTTTTCTATGCGTTTTCTTATGTGATTCCGCAACAGGAACATAATGACAGTGCAGCCGAGGCAGTACACACATACAGATGTAAACAGAACCCAGCCACTCACTTGGTGGCATGACCAAGTTTTATAATCACAGTACTTAATGTCAATGTAAGCTGCCCGAATCTGCAGCAAGGCTGTGTATGAAATAATTATGTGGAATAAATTGTGGCCCTGACATATATAGTCAAACATCCCTGGGCATTTCTTTTCTGGTAGATGACTCGCGAAAAAGAACAAAGAAATTAGCATCGTGGTCATCCATAACAAATGATGGCCCACCGACCATATGCCACAACCTTCATCACGAAAACAATACAGAAATCGCAAAGCCATGGGTATACCACCTAGCATGGCGTGTAAGCTTCCACAACCCAATTGAATTAACCTCCTTCGAAATGGATATGGTCTTCTGTAAAATAGTTTTGCTACACAACCACCAGTCATAACTATCCAAGACAAACACACATTAAGAGGCAAATATATCCAGATAAACTTTCTATATACATCATGTGGACTTGACATAAAAAAGAATAAAATACATTTTCCTAATCCGTATATGCCAACGCCAGCATAATCCATCTGTAAGCAAATATAGTGACATAATGGTGATTTCGACAGGAAAGTGTGTGCAATGACGCTAAGAAATGTACTGCTGATAACGCATATACAAAAAACAACTAATGGAAGCGCTTCGCAGTCGGTTGTGAAGTCAGAAGAATCTAGAATATCTCGTAGTTTGAATCCTAAAATCACACAAGCGATGATGTGTGTCCAAATATTAATCGTTTCGTTATGAAGTTGGAAAACACTGCTGATGTAGTAGAGCCAAGACTTTCCGGATGGTCTATATCCGGTTAAAATGCCTGGTTCCCTGAACAACAGTTGTACTTCATGCTGGTTTAGAGTCGGTTGTATGAAGAACAAATTCCTAAGCCGCATAAAATCTGCCAGCATCATCATCGTCTTAGCCATTTTGAAAGTTTCTGGAAACATGTGAAAAATGTAATAACATTTATGATGATACACCGGCAATAACGTTTGAAGAAGCGGAAACTCGATATATTTATTTGTGGACATTAAAATTTCAACTCATGTTTTCAAGAAGTACATAGTTCATTTTTTATTCGATTCATTTGCAATAACGACTGTGAAGTATACAAACCACTTTGTCAAAGAAAGAAAACCATATTTCTATCTTAGTTAGTACATCCCCGTAAATAAAAATTATTAACCACACTAAATCAAAACATTAACTCCAAAAAGTCTACTTCTGTCTGATTCAGATGTGTAAGGGTATATATAGTCTAATTTATAATTTAAGAGTGGTTTATCTCGTAGTTTGAATACTAGGATCACACAAGCAATGATGTGTGTGTCTAAATATTAATCGTTTCGTTATGAAATTGGAAAACATGGCTGATTGAAAGAGATGATAAGAATAGCAATGTCGAACTTGCAGCTAGTCTAACTTACGCTTTGTAATTAATACTATATAATTATGTTTACCTGTTGAAAACTAAACTCTCCTCTTTAATCAGATACTATCTCTGAATTTTAAGCAATTTTAACTGTAGTTCCTTTAAATTTATATTTGGTATCATATATTTCAAACAACTAGAACGTAAATGAATAAATAAAACATGCCTTCAAATCGATTTTTCTGTTTAACAGTTTAAAATTATACTATATCGATAGATATTATGTGAAGCAATTCGTCTTTGAATGAAGTAGGTCATGGTAAAGTAGGCGTGATTACAGCGATATCATGTATATACATGTAATAGTCTTAACACTAGCCGCTGTCAGAGTTTTACAATGGTGCTTTATTTTTTACTTAATTAATCACCACCAGTGGAGTCAATGGTACCAACGACGAAGACATCGCCTACTACAAATATACATGATATATAAACCAAACGTTAGAGGGGGGGTGGTGCGTGCGTGCGTGCGTGCGCGTGCGTGTGCGTGCGTGTGCGGTGTGTGCTTCGGGGGGGGGGGGTTTTGGGGGGTTGTAGTGGCACCCGTGATATTAATGCTTTTAGACTGGCACCAGTCGTTTTCTGGACATTTTACAACAATCTTCACAATTTCTCCTTCCCTTGACTCTTGTTGAGATGAGCATTGATTGAGACAAATTTTTGATAGAGATATGTTTCTTAAAAGAAAATAAGACTTCAAGAGAAAAAAGACCTCTCAATCTCAACATACTTTTATAAGTCTATAACAGGCTAAGTAATAGTAATATTTCTATTTTAGAGCAGAATATTGTCTGGCCCATATCTGACAATGCCTGATTATCTTACATTTTTGGCGGTAAAGTCACACTAGGAAAAAGTGGACAGACAATCATACAAGAGGCACAGGATGGCTTTATATCGCTAACCTGAGAACCATTGCTCCAAAAAGTCACCCTGATTCTTTAGTGTGAAATTATTTAAACATCGGACCAGAAGTTTAGGAGAGGTCGTTCAAAGAATTTCTATTTTAGCTCTGGTGGCCATCTTGTGCATTTATTGGATGGAATGATTTGAGCAATTTTGAAAGAGGGTCATTGGGTTAGCTCTTGTCGCATTAACCAATGCCAAAGTTGGAACAGACTCAAAAGAAATGATATTTTTAGCCCTGTTTGCCATCTTGTACAGCGGAGCCAAATGGCTTGAGCAATTTTGGTAGAACGACCAGTATGTGCATCGGAGCGCAACGGTTTGGGCTTTTTGTGGTAGAGGATCATCCAAACGTTTGATTGAAATTGGCCCAGTGGTTAAGGAGATGTCGTTTTAAGGTTTTTCTGTTTTAGCTGCGGCGACCATTATGTGTATTGGGGCGGAACCAGTAGAGTTTGGCTGAAATTGGTCCAGGACACTGCATCATCATCTGGGACAGCATGTACAAACCATGCTAGCTTATTATATACCTAAAGAACAGAATGCTGATCCTGTGGTTTTCGTTTTTGTCTCAAGTTGCATAAGCGTTAATTGTAATTTAGGAAATCTAATACATTTGTTTTATTTTCAAAACGTTTTAACAATATAAAAGTCTTTTAAAATTTTCTCAATAGACTAATTTTAATACAACGCTTTCCGTTATATACATATTATGTAGAACAAATATTTGATTTCAAAAGTATGTAACACAATCAAGCATAAACTTTGTAAATGACAATTGATTCGGCGATCGATTTTAAAGTAATAAATCAGCACATTTAAATATTTAAATAGTACCGTGTGCTATAAACAAGAACACTTAACGTACGCATATGTTAAGCTTACTTTTCTCTTGTATCACAGCTAGTCATTTAATAGCATTGGATATTAGTAAACATGCAGAGGATATACACAAAGGTATTTTTTGGGGGCGATGGAAAATCCGTCACTGAGGGACGTTGGCGGGAGAGGCTCGCCGGTTCCGGAACGTTACCCGAGGACATATTCCATCTGAACCAAGATCCATGGAAGAAACTTCTTGCATCCGTCTTGCACTTTAAAATAGATATTTAAAAACAAACTACCGAAAGAGCATTTGATAAAAACGAACATCTTTAGATGTGTATGGGAAAGTGACGCCTGTTTACGGACGCACTTGTTTTAACGTTCGCACAAGAAGCACGTGTCGTCTTACACGGGGGTGAAGATGAGATTTTCCAGCACTGGTAAAAACTGCAGATATCCCCATCTGGTATGCAAGAAATAAAGTTTCCTTCATTATTAGCTTAAGCCCTGTTACATTTATCAGTTTAAGATCTTATAGCAAATTCTTGTAATATAGATATAATTCAGAATTGATCTCATTTAGCTGACAATATTTCGTTGTTTATTTCGGTACACTGAATGTCTCGCACGAACCAAATTTAGTGCTCTTATTCCCGCGTATTAGTACAGCGTAAATATACTAGTAAATGGTCCTTTGTGTACTTCGGCCCAAAGAGAAAAGTAATTTGATTTAATTTAATTAAAAGTCTCTTACACGTTTCTGTTTTGTAGGCAGACTTTGAACGAGAGTTAGAATATGCTGGAGATCGCCTGGTTGCCGTCGATTTCACTGCTGACTGGTGCACAAAGACTGACAGTATAATCAAAAGAATAAATGATGTAATGTCACAGCCAGAATTCTCAGAGGTTATATTTCTTCAGGTTGACGTCGACGACAATGAGGTAACGCCAAAATGATCTTTATTTGGAATCTACCTTACTATTTTAAACATAATCATTTGCAAAGTCATATTTTTGTAAAGATTTATTCTTAGATTCTATATTTCCAAAATGATAACATGTTTACTGTTTCAGGACACACCGCCATTCTGTAAAGTGGACTTTCTTCCCACCATACAGTTTTACAGATACGGACAAAAGGTCAGACAAAATTCACATTCATATTTTACTCGTTGTTAGGCTACCCATTGTTTTGCCACGGTTAGAAAAGAACAGAAAAAAGATTAGACGCCATTGTTTGACAGTAACTCTCACGAAATCTTGGATTACCAGTGTTTCTGTATTGACAAAACAACTCTAATGGGCTGACAAAGACATTGGTTAGTTCGATAATGTACCGAAATGTTTATATATCTGATGCTGTCCGTATCTTTTCACAATTTTCAAAGGGTTTTCTTCACACACTATGAAACTCGTTTCGAGGTAAGGTTTCTACACTTTTACCTGGGAAAACACATGTACTGAAACTCATAGTCATGCCAGGCATATAAATTTCATTTTATTTCCGTTCATGTTTCAGTTTTTCTTTTTATTTTATTTCAGGTCTCTGAAATATACGAAGACACAATTGACAGCCTAACATCGGTATTGCGACTACATAGATAACAGTGAACTCTTAAAGCTTTATAAACAATCTTTGTGTTTAACAATGAAGTGTGTGTAGAATGTTTATGTTTGGACTTTGTAGCAGCATTAAATATTTTGATGAAAAAAGCCGCGTCGGTGATTCTTTTACGGGGTGTGGGGTAACTTTTGTTATACTGAAATAAGTTAGAAATGAAACTATCAGACACGCTTAAACAAGAGATGTTTATATAATATTTATGCCCCAGCACCGCCCTGATGCCAACCAATTAGCCAATTAGTTGTTCTGCAATAGAGGTCACCGTGACCTTGACCTGTTGATCTCAAAACCAATGCGGTCATGTTCTTGTCTTGATCAGCCAAGCTACAAAGTTCGAGGACACTAGTCCAAAGCGTTCTCTAGTTATTTATCGGACAAGTTGTGTTAAAGGTCAAAGTAACCTTGACTTCTCGACCTGTTGACATCAAGATCGGTGGGGCTCATATACTTGTCATGACCACCCTACAAGCAAAGATGGAGGACACTAGGCCAAATCATTATCTAGTCATTGACCGGACAAGTTGTTTTCTGTTGAAGTTCACTGTGCTCGTGAACTTTGATCTGCTGACCTCAAAATCAACAGGGGTCATTTATTGGCCATGACCAACCTACATAAAACGTTTTAGGACCCTAGGACAAAACAGTCAATAGTTATTGATTGGACAACGTGTTTGTGTTAAAGGTCTCTGTGACCTTTGACCTGCTGACGTAAAAGTCAATATGGTCATTTACTGGCAATGACCAACCTACATATAAAGTTTGAGGACACTGGGCTAAAACAGTCTATAGTTATTGATCGAACAAGGTGTTTGTGTAAAAGGTCTCCGTGACCTTTGACCTGCTGACGTAAAACTCAATAGGTCATCTAAGGGCCATGACAAACCTACCTACAAAGTTTGAGGTCATTAGGTCAATGCATTCTGTAGATATTGATCGGACAAGTTTTTTCTTTTGAAGATCACTGTGACATTGACCGTTGACTTTGTGATCTCAAAATACAGAATGTATCTACTTGTCATCTATTTATCATGACCAACCAACGTACCCAGTTTGAGGAACCTAGGCCAAGCCATTCTCTAGTTATTGACAAGGTTTGGTCTACCGATAGACCGACCGACATGTGCAAAGCAACATACCCCTCCGTCTTCGAGGTGAAAGGGGCATAATAATAGCTCAGTACGAATAGAAATTTAATACCATTTCATTGTATTTAGTAGAACTCAAACCCGAGAAAGTAAAGAGCTAAGGGAGAACCGGTAACATAATAAAATGAATTGCAGAGGAAGGGATTGAAATTCAAAAACTCTTTTCTATACAGGCAAATATGCTCCGTCAATAAAATCCCATTTCTAAACTATTTATTGTAGAAAATGGTGCGGATACATTATTACAGTATCTCAATACAAGACAATGATTCTTTCTTTAGTTATGTAAAATTTAGCCCATAAAATGCTACAGTAAAACCACACAAAGTAGAGCAATGTTAACTAATGTCCACCCACATTTAGATCTTATGGTTCTAGTGACTTTTGTCCAGCATATGAATTTATTAGGAATATCCGGCGATGTACCTACCGGTCAAAGAAAAATGTATCACGGCCTGAAATGAAAACCACGATTTTCATGTATTTTTCTTTGGAACTACATATGTACGTAATAAAGAGAAATTAAGTATATAACCAGGGGATTTCAATATATCAAGGGGATAAATTGTGAGGGCAAGTTTCCAGTAAAATTGGTTCCAGGTAACACGGTAACAATGATGCAATGATTGTCCCTCACAGAATAAACTTTACTACATAATGGCCATTTTATAGCTTGCCAGGTGATTGACTTTATTGCAACTGCTTATTAAGCTATTCAAACTGAGGTGTCCAGCATTGGTACAATACAAAGAATTCTTGTTAAAAACTCGTTAATATTCATAGAATTTAACAAGGTTTTAACAACATGTAGTACCATAAGCCATTTAGCTTGGTCAGTGTTAAGGAGAAGGTGGTGCTAATATCTTTTATGTGTGTAAGTTGGCAGTTTTGTACAGTTTCCATTTTTCTTCATTTTTCAAAATCCATCAATTCTGGATCAAAATGCACGAAACTTGACAGGGAGACTGCTTGATGTGTAAACTTGTGAATGGTATCTCATATTTTTGATAAAAGATTCCATTCAAACTTTATGACCCTCTTGGTGTAGGTGGTACATGAAAATGCCAGTACTGAACTTTCATTTTATTGTAACATTATCCCTAGGTGAAGATACCCTTTTGTAAATCATACCTTGTAGATGCTTCACAGAAAATTTTGACCACCTAGGTTGAATAATGGAGAAGCTGAATAACATTTTAGAGGAACCTGGCAATTATTCAAAATAATGTAGTTGAAAAGGGAATTTCATAAGCGTTAAAATGATATGCAACTTGCTTGCCTTTTATAAGCTCATTTACAATGCAAAATCGGTATCAGTTCAATTCCTGAAGTCGACTTTTCTAGACCTGGGGCTACAACACCGGAAGTAACGTCAAAAGATGGACAAGAAATTCCTTGTCTTTGATTGCAAAAAATAACAGACAAAGTTGATGTTTGTAAATTATCATATGATATGATTGATTTTATTGCTCATCCCTTTAATTAACAAAACAGTTAATAATACAACGACAATTAACAAAAAGTGATGTATTTGCTTTGGGAATCTATGACAAGTAACAGCCTATAATCATAATAAAATAATAAAGGAACAGAACATCTATCTCTATACTAATTTGTCAGAATAAAAAAGGAATGTCTAAGAAATCAGTTACAGGTATCATCGTTTTACTTCAGTTCTTGTATTTTGGACTTTAGCTCTTCAACGTTTGCACCTTCCATTTTATGCTTGGTCTCCTAAAATATATAAAATATGAAAGAAAGAAATAAATAGATAAATGCGTTTTAATAAGAAAAACATGTTTTATTGAAAGCATACAACAAAAGGCACACATTTGTGATAAGCAGCAACACGTCTAATTTCTTGCAGGCAGACTCACACTGTCTAAGGGTTCCAACACAATCATGCCTCAGTTATTCACCGTAAGAACTTAGGAGTAAGAAAATAAGTAAGGACAGGTCATCAAGTGAAAGATAGATTGTAGTAGCACAAACATGTATGTCGCAAACCTTACCTTATTTTTTATAAAATGGAATGTGGGCATGCAATTTATCCCACAGGCCGCGGCCGTTTCCTGAAATGAGAACATTGCTGCGTGAAAAAGACAGCTAACAATGAAACAAGTATGATACAATGTTTACTGAAAAACAGATGGCATTTAGACGACGCAGCACGGTCTATAATTAAGACTTAGTGCTATTTTAAAACGTGAACGAAGTCTTGAAAATAACACTGATAATGATATTGCTTTGACCAGGGTCACTGGCGTTAACATTAAATACGAAATTTTATGATTGCATATTATTATTACAAAGTAGATGAATTCGTTTAATCTACGCTTTCAGTTGTAACGGTTCATCATGTGACCAATAAAACACCTACTGACAATATTGTATTTTACTATTTAAGTTTTAGAACTACTTTAATACAGAACAGTAATTACGTCGTTTTCGTCCACGTCGACTTTGAGGAATACGACGTCAGTGTGCAAATTCGAAAACTCCTGAAAAGAAAGTATTGCGATGATAAATATATTTATTGGAATTTAACTTCCTCTCTCGTTTTAATTAAAATGGAAATTCGACACAAAACAAATAGGATAATTTTTTAACTGATCCAGTTATGTTGGTAGGATTTACTAAAATAATTATACAGTACATGACAAGATACACGATACAAGATAACAAGATTTTATTTATATCGGTTACATTGAAAAACGATATAACATTAGCTATGTATAGCTATTGACCAACATAACTGACAGGTATTTTGCTATTGTTTCAAGTAAGAGCACTGTCTTAAGCTCTTAACCCTGCTGATAACGTGCCCCTATTACGCTGATTACGTGTCTCTATTACGCTAATGACGTGTCCCTATTACGCTGATGACGTGTCCCTATAACACTGATTGCGCGCCCCTATTACGCTGATTACGTGTCCCTATTACGCAGATTACGTGTCCCTATTCAGCTGATTACGTACCCCTATAACAATGATTACGTGTCCCTATTACGCTGATTACGTACCCCTATAACAATGATTACGTGTCCCTATTACGCTGATTACGTACCCCTATAACAATGATTACGTGTCCCTATTACGCTGATTACGTACCCCTATAACAATGATTACGTACCCCTATTACGCTGATTACGTGTCCCTATTACGCTGATTACGTACCCCTATAACAATGATTACGTGTCCCTATTACGCAGATTATGTACCCCTATAACAATGATTACGTGTCCCTATTACACTGATTTCGTGTCCGTATTACGCACCCCTATTACGCTGATTACGTGCCCCTATTACGCTGATTACGTGTCCCTATTACACTGATTACGTGTCTGTATTACGCTGATTACGTACCCCTAATACGCTGATTACGTGCCTCTATTACACTGATTAGGTGTCCCTATTACACTGATTACGTACCCCTATTACACTGATTACGTGTCCCTATTACGCCGATTACGTGCCCCTATTATACTGATTAGGTGTCCCTATTACACTGTTTACGTACCCCTATTACACTGATTACGTGTCCCTATTACGCCGATTACGTGCCCCTATTACACTGATTGCGTGTCCCTATTACGCTGATTGCGTGTCCGTATTACGCTGATTGTGTTTCCCTATTACGCAGTACTAATATACCATATCAACTACCGCCGTCGAATGTAGGACAAACCCCACCTGCTGAAATGTCCAAATGGACTGAATTCTTAAAGGGGCTTTAAAACCACCTTTCTTAATCTACAAAAGGTACTATTTTCGACCAATTATTTTTTTTGCCAGATACCGCTATTGGCAAAGCTACATGTAACAGGAGAGCGAACTATTAACCTTTCTTCAAAAATCTTACCGATAATATTGTTGAGGTGTAGAAATGTATAATTACATACAAATACATTTTATTTATATACATTATTTCCATTTGAGCTGTTTCTACACCATTTATACGACATTTATAACAATGAAAGAACGTTCCCGATATACATACTTCAAATTTTGGTTTAATGAACTGACATGGTCCGCACCAAGAGGCTGTAAAGTCTACGACGATCAATTTGTCCGCTCCATTTTCCAGCTGGGCGTCGAAATCAGCCTAATATAAACATAAGAAAAGAAAAATAAATTAAATTTATGTACAGTTTAGCTAATGTTAAAGGAAATTGACTCTTATTGTATAGTGACATACGGGAAAATCATAATCCGAAGTACAAAACTGGATTTTAAATCTCTTTGTCAATAGTAAATTTGTTTAGTTTGGTATGAAGGTATTTGTCTAATCTAGTATCTGCACCTTAGAGGGGAATGCAGAGGACGGTAAAAGTCTGTCACTGACCGGATTCGAACCGCCACCTGTGGATTGACTTATCCCTTAAAGGTCCAATACTAACGAAAGCGAAAATTCAAATATACTTTAAAAAGCACAGAAATAAGTTATTTTTAATAAAAAATGAAAGTTGGTATGTAGAAATTCTAAATAAATCACAGTTCATGTACAATTATTTTTCTATGCATTATGAAGAATCTTAAAAAGACCTGGGTGGTCATTTTGTTGATTCACTGAGATTTCAACATAATACAACATAGTGTTCCAAACACTTTCTGTAAATACTAACCTGCCAATCTTCATTATTTAGTGTCTTGCATAAGGTAATGTACTTGCCATTGAAATAACTGTCACTTAATTTTCGCTTAGTAGTGGACCTTTAAAGTGGTATACGCTAAATCTGGGATCAATTTGAATAACCTCAATACATTTCTTATTCAAATATTTGAAAAAATGCCACCAAACCTTGAAAGTTTCAGCTAAAACTTCCAACATTCATCGGTAAAATTGGCCACATGTGTCGTTGTTCCGTAAAACCTTCATACACACTTGTTTGCATTAGCACACCGTGCATGCATAAACGAGACATCTCTCGAGTAGTTTGTAAAGATAGTAAGATTAGTAATTTGTAAGTCAGCCCGGTAAGCTCAATCGGTAGAGGACGAGACTTGTAATCTCGAGGTAGCGGGTTCGATTCCCGGGGCTGACCAACTAAAATTACTAACAGTCTTTCGGATGAGACTAAAACCGAGGTCCCATGTATGGGTGCTATACACCTGGCATGCTAAAAGAACCAGGGGTGTCTCTGGAATTGGGACGCTTTCTGTATCTTGTACTATCCTCCAAAACCTAAAATAACTAACCTCTTCTGGGGGCGTTGGTCATGTGGGAAACCGGTACCAACGATAAAACCCTAATATACGATACTAGTAATTTGTTATATAGAACCATGTTTAATTTGCATAGTAATAATGTTATTAATTCACCATGGCTTGAATTTGTTTAAAAAAAACATTAGACGACTTGGGATTGTCTTACTTTTATGTTGATCCAAAAATATGTAATATATATAATATAAATTGGAATACATCTTTTAAGTGATTCTTCACGAGCGTCCACTTACAAACTATTTTCTGATTTTAGTTTCAAACTGTATCTGGATAATATAAAAGTCTCAAAATTTAGAGTCGCATTAACGAGATTAAGATTATCTGCACACAGATTACTAATAGAAACCGGCAGATGACATAAACCAAATAAAATCCCAAGAAATGAACGGAAATGCCTTATATGCAAAACTGTTGAAGATGAATTTCACCTCATAATGGAATGTCTAGTTTACAAAGACCTCAGGAGGCAGTACATTAAGAAATATTACTGGAAACACCCAAATATTCCAAAGTTTGTTGAGTTGCTAACATCTGGAAACATTCAAATATTACTAAAACTGTCTACTTTTGTATTCAAGGCTTTCAAACTAAGAGAAACAATTTATTATAATTAACACTTTTCTCCTCAAATAGGAAAGGAAAATGTTCTACATGCATGATTATTGAATATCTTTTGGCTATGTATGCAAATAAATATTTTCATGTACAGTAAAAGAATATTACATGCTGTCAATCTAATGAATTTTTACTTGCCTTGTAGACAATACATTTTTATAATAACCCACCTATTATAATGTAAGAAATTTGTAATTTAATTGTATACCATGTTTGAACTCATGGGTTTGTAACCTTTTGTTCAATAAACTATCTATCTGTCTGTCTGTCTGTCTGTCTGTCTGTCTGTCTGTCTGTCTGTCTCTCTCTCTGTCTATCTTCTGTCTATCTGTCTATCTATCTATATGCTTTTAAATTGGCTGTTAAGAAAAGGTTGGAAGACCAATTTTTACAGGAATGGTCCAGTCAAATTGATCAGTCATCTATAAGTGTATTATGTATAGATTATGATACTATAAAGATGCGTTAACTTTGGAAAGTATCTCGATATTTTACCTAGAAATCTTGCTATTAAAATGTGCAAATTCAGAACATTAAATCCTAAATTACCTATTATATTGAAAAAGGTAGATTTTTAAATTTGGAAAGAAGCCAAAGATTCTGCACATAATTGTAAATGTATAGCTAGGGGACGATTTTCACTATTTATTTGAATGCCCCTCTTTTCTTGATGTTAGGAAATCTTATTTATCTAAGTATTATTATAGAAATCCAAATTCTATTAAATTGAGAAATTTAATGTGTACCAGTAACAAAACTAAACTGGTGAAACTTGCCTCCTTTTGTAAAATTATTTCATCCCACTTAAAAAATTGACTCATTCTCCTAAATTTCTTGTACTTTATAAATGTATCGCACAGAAATCTACGTTTTATATCTGTAATATACAGAATTGTGTATTTGTTCCTCAAAATACCACATGTTTATTGTAGCTAGGATATAACAAATGTACATGTTTATGATCACATGCTTGTAATAAGCCTTGATCAGAAATAAAAACTTGAAACTTGAGTATATTATATTTGAAAAACATACTTATTTATTATTTTACATACACTTATAGCTCGTTTGGTAAAAATAAATTACTCGTTGTAGGAAATGCCCCAAATGTACTCGTCGTACAAATACTGTAACAACTTGGTATGAGGTCGATATACAACCTATTGATTCAGGACAAACTCATGATCATTTCATAGGCTTTCAGTTACAATTATAATTTGGATTAACATTACGTACATGTTTGTGAATTCTGCCGTCACGTAAAGGTGATTGTATTAATAAATGATAATTCATATTACTAATACATGTAGATCTAGCTCTACTAGTAATGACAAAATATTCATGCTTACCTTCGTTTTGCACTCAGTTACCGGCATTTTTATTATAAATATCCAACACAAATCAGTGTCTCGGTCAGTCGTCCGCAACTCGCACTTGGATAAACAAACTGTAAACAGTGGGAAATATATACGTTTCACTGGTGCAATGGGTAATATATAGATAAAAATAGGCAATGACCAACATGACTAATCGGCTATAGGAGGTTTTAGTGTGACGTCACATCCTGGATTTTCTGTAACTAAAATAGCGTGGCCGAGTGTGTATTGATACAGTATCGACATTATTTATCGCCAAAATAAACTATATTTTGCTAAGTTTCTTTTCAGTTTTGAAGGGGAAGTGAATACATTATTTCCGATATAATATATATATATGTGTTAGTTGTTGCCATAA